>OU823263.1:2817130-4017130 GCA_917490735.1 Dryobotodes eremita | reverse complement strand
TGCATTATTTTTAATTCTTTTTACCTATTGTGGTATAGTAATTTTATTCTGGGTGCATCGTCTTCACATATAATTATATAATTAATGGGAACCTACATAATATATTATTGTAAAACATTTTAAAAGAGTAACAGTGGAGTTTCTTGCCCATTCTTCTCCATACGAAACTACCTTTTGGAAGGGGCAACTAGAATCAATTCTATTTTTTTGTAAATTTTGACGTTCAAAAGTGCCTTTTATGTGCCTATTTGAAATAAATTATTTGACTTTGACAAAGTCTAGTCATTTTCAAATTAAGTCTGTCAGTATTTTGATGTCTCAATCAAATTTTGTGGTAGTAATAAAAATAGAATAGAATACTCTTTATTATGTACACATAAACAAATAAAAAACAATACAACAACAAACAACAATAACAAACACACTACAACAGAACAACAACAATATAATTCTATTGTTGTTGTTGTGTTATGTGTGTTGTTGTTCTGTCCTAGCTTCTTCCAGTCTTCGTTGGGGTAGGTTTTTCCGATAAGTAGTACTGTATCTAGGGTTAGAAGCGATCGGTACATTGATGCCCTTTAGTGCTGAAGTAAGGTTGATTAACACAAATAAAGTCGTTTAATATAAATAAAAGAAGTCTGTAATTGTTCTACTGCAGCGAAAATATTACTTCTCATAAATGTTCATAGAAGGGAAGCTCCACGATTACCACGTTTGCTGGTGGTAAAGTATTCAGATTTATTTATTTAATGCTATAAGCACAACTGCACGCGCAACATGACCATTATAGGAACAGGTTTTGTCGACGGAAGAATAGACAAAAATGACGTTTCGTGAAGACAGTACGACGGCAGCAAAGTAGTAAGAGTCAACTGCACTTTTTACGAAATTCAGTAGTTTATTCACGTTTTTCTTTTATTTTGCTTATATTTCGAAAATGGTGTGTCCTATCGCAAAAATAATGAAAATTTCGACCCCTTTTATTGAACCTTTAAACCCCTAAAACTAAAAATGTGGGTAATAATTTTTCGCATTTTCCATACAAAAAGAGAAAAATTCCATTCCATTTTTATACTTTGTGGCCGTCGAGTAAAAGTTTTCTACTGTCTTTAGCATGGCGATTACAAAATCAAATTGTCTTCACTACCTTAGACAACTGTCAGTTGTCAGTGTGATTTTGACGTTTGGGATAGAAAACTTTCTTCTGAAATAGTCTACATATAAAAGGACCTAGACAACGATCGGTAAAAACGAAAGACAAAATGACGGATTGTAGAAGGATTTCCACGGTGCGAATGTCACTTTGTACAGAAATAGCTATGTCTTGTCTTCCAAGAAATAGAAAGCGTCATGCTACGCCTGCAGTCAACCCTTGGGTGATGCAGAGACAAACAGTGGTAGGTGTAATTTATAATGAATTTTTCTAAATATAAACATAGGCTTAAACATATAACATAAATATATAACAAATCAGCACAAATGAATACACGAATACACTAAAAACAAATAAGACAAAGAATAAGAAAACATTACCGTTGAGATGATACCGCCAGCTTCTTGCGAATGTACGAACTTTAACTTTATGAAGGACAATCTAAAACCTTTCCTATACTTCATATTTGATTTGTCTTCTTAGATTTGTAATACTTTTTTAATTCAAGTTTTACCAGCTTTCTATACAGGCTGGCAGAGACGACTGTACTTCTGAATTTCGAAGTTTAAAATATCGATGTATTTAATTGAGAATGTTCATAATCGCGATGTACGAAACTTCGAATGAATGTCTATTCAAACTTCAAAGTTCAGTTTGACATTATTTCGAAGTTCCGTACATCGCGATTATGAACATTCTCAATTAAATTACATCGATATTTTAAACTTCGAAGTTCAGACCTACAGTCGGCAGAGACTTCGACCTGCAAACTGAAATCCTGAATTCAGCACATGATTCTAGACCACCTGTCTAGAATAATGTGCTGAATTTACTTGCATACAGATTGCGCGTCGATATCGCGCCGATGTATATGCAGTTTAATAAATGTTGGATCTATTGTTGTTTATTTATCCATTGAAAAATAAGAAATAACCTTACCAGATTTTCAGCCAGTCACCTAGTCATTTTGGTTTAAATAGGATTTTTTTTTTTATAGATTCTTCTATATTTTGTGAATGTGAGAACGTTGTAGGCCTTTTTTTTTTTTTTTTTTTGGGTGGGAAATCATCAAATGACGTCTCCCGCTCTGGGCGGAGCGGAAGGGCGTGTCAGACTCTTACTGACTAAAACCCACCCGTGTTCCTTCAGTTGCCTGTGCGCCAGGGCCACGGTAACTCTTTCGAACAATCCGCGACCCCGGCAGGCATCGGTCCTATCGGACCCCGTCAATTTTGCTGACATCTCTTTGAGGCGCGCGTAGAACACGACGCGCCGTCGACCCGGGCCTGGTCCTTACCGAACGGCGAGCTGCCCATTGCTCGCCGTCCGCAAGCCCGCGCCTACGGTGGCCGGGAGTCGGCAATCGACTCCCGACGCCCAGGGTGTCTCCTCCTCCTGCGGCGGCTAGGGGCGCGAGGGCGCAGAGATTGCCTCTCCCTTTCGCGCTCCGCCTCCTCCTTCGCGAGCATTACTGCTTCGCAGAATGAGGTGACGGCTTCCCATTCCCTCTCGCTCCGTACCATGGCCTGAACCAGGGCCGGACGCGAGAGGTCGCCGCAACGTTGTAGGCCTAACTTGTAGACTGTAGATTTGTAGACCTTTTTATATTTT
Organism: Dryobotodes eremita; assembly: GCA_917490735.1. NCBI lineage: Eukaryota > Metazoa > Arthropoda > Insecta > Lepidoptera > Noctuidae > Dryobotodes > Dryobotodes eremita. Next base: position 4,014,366 of record OU823263.1, on the reverse strand, counting down.
GTTGAGTGGCTGTTACTTGTTGACAGGCTTACACTGTCCTCCCATACCTATCAACACTGTTATTTGAAACATTGTAAAAGCCCCTTTATTTTCAAAGGAGTAACCGTGGAGTTTCTTGCCGGCTCTTCTCCATAGGAACCAATCAATTGGAACCGTGCACCTAGCTTCTGACGTTTCATAAGTGCCCATGTTGGTTTATGTGAAATAAAATATTTTGATTTTTGATTTTTAGAACCTAATCGGACAAACTACAACACGCCAAAACCGTATAACTCGAACAATAATTCCAGTTATAATTCCAGTACATTCCACTCTAATCCAGATGCGGCTAAATATCAATATATCACATCAATATCGGCCCCAAATCACTAGGATATCCACAGCTGCGGATAAATCCGAACTCAGTGTGGTTCCCGCACTAATCCTAGAATGAATCGGAATTCAGCACAGGTTTTAAGCTGAAACCGCAGCGTATGATAAGTACTGAGGGTTTTAAATGGTTCTGGGTTTTTGTATCCTATCGCTACGGTCAGATTGTCTACTGCTGAAAGAGAGCTTATCATAGAAAGTTTCAGTTTTATTCGAATAACTAGCTGAATCAACAAACGTTGTCCTGTAGTCTTGAGTTCATAAAAAAAATCACTTTATATTTTTTCCCAATTTTCCGGGGAATTTTTTGGTAATTATTTTGTTTCCCTAAAATCATTACTCGGGGTAAAAACATACCAGATCCGTCCAGCCGTTCCCGTACACCTGGTACCTGGCTTAGTTATAGGTAATTTGTATTCTTGTTATTGATGGAAAAGTACCTACGAGATAAATTAGAAAATTGTATATGGGAACTACATCTGCCACCAAACTGCTTTGCAGTTTGGCAGATGTAATTTTTTTTTTGTAAAACAGCATTTCACCACAAACAAACGCTTTTTTTTTCACTTAGCTGGTTAAAGAAGGCTGGAATGTAGTGTTATAGAATAGAATATAATAGGATACTATTATTATGTACACCATAAAAATTACAGATATAAATGTAGAAATTTTACATAGAGTGACACAATGTGCAGTCTTATCATTAAAACTGATCTTTCACAGACAACTTTTGGATGGTTATAGTTTCAACAATAAACTGAGTGCTGCAATAAATACTATTGATGCAACAGCCAATCATGCTACGACAATTTTCGCAGTATAAGTTACAAACTCTTAAGTATGGGTTACAGTTAGAAATTAAAGATGTGCCTATGAAATAACAGACTTTGGATATATTCTTTCATTCACCATCTTTTCTCAGCACTGATTTACCTACGATAAAGAAAAATCTTTTATGTAAGGAAAACTGAAATAAATTTGTCTCAAATATTGTCAATAGGTAGGTACGCTGTTAGCAAGCGGAATGATTAATGCTGACCTCTCCAGCGGGGCGAGCACGGCCACTGTGACATGGCTTGAGTCAGACATTTTATCACAGTTTGGGCGATAAAACCATTCGTACCGTAACCGTATGTCTTGTCACAAACGTGTTGGGTATGCCCATGTTCGCCCCGCTGCTGCTGTTTTCTTATGCTGCATTGGTTGACGTCATCACGTCAGCGCCGGCTATCGCTGAAAACCAGAACTCGGGCTCTGTCACGCATAGGGTCGTAGCATTATGCTGAGTGATTGCTGTTTTGCGTGAATGTGACGCATATTTTTCCCCAACTCGTTATTTTTTGTATTTGTGTGTTTTTTCTTTGCGTCATGTTTACCGCAAATTAATGTATTTTCTTTCTTTTCTTTCTGTATAAGAAGACATAATTTACTCTGCAGTGTAACAATCTAAAACAGCACCCTAATTGCGTAACACACTACCAATCACAATCTGAATCATTTTGAAAGATATTGCTAATCCATTGCTTCGTATGTTCGATAAATTTGTCTGCTCAAAAGAGTAAATAACGCAATGAATGTTGTTGAACTGTCAAAATGAAAACCATTCCTACTGTTAGTGTGTTACGCAATTACCCCGCTGGTCTCAGTCTGTCTTTCGATTTCATGATTTTTCTTGTGCAACGTTTCACCTTTGGCTTGGTCTACAGAAGTTTAAGAGAGTAAAAAGTAGGTACTGCAACCTCGCCTTAAGTCAGATTCATATGTACTGTATCGGGGAGTGTCGTCGCGCGACAGAACGATATCAAATTCATACATTTAGTATGGTCAAATTCACACTGTTTGATTGCGCCGAACACTTTAGCGTGAACTTGACCGTACTAAATGTATGTATGTGATATCATTCTGTCGCGCTGCGACACACCCCGACACAGTAATTCGTGTATAGTTTTACTTTTAGGATTAAAACTCTAGAGACAAAAAATGAAAAAAATAATAATAAAATTAAAACCCAACTACGAAAAAAACGACCTGAAAAGCATGAAACAAGATAATATTCTCTGTCCTGTGGGGTACTCGTATCCTGGGAAATTAACACTTTCCATTTTTCAATTAGAAACCTAGACATAATTATGTAAAAAGGTTGTGTGCTTAAGACACCTGCCCCACCGCTGGCGATTAACGAGAAACGTGTAGCGCTGGCAACTAAAAGCAAGTTGGCGAGCAACGAGCAGCGAGTGCGCGACGCTGACGAGCGATTACTTGCTGGTAAGCGTATGTGCTAAGCGTGAGTCTCTCAGCGAATGTTCTGCCCGCCAAGCGAGTGTCGAAATCAAACTCAAACTCAAAGCATTTATTTCAATTAAACCATTCACAGGCACTTTTGAATTGTCAAAGAGTCGGTCAGTTAGTCAGAAAGTTGAAGCTAGTTGCCTATTCCAAAACGTAAATCTCTATGCTGAAGAACGGGCAAGAAACTCCAAGGACATTCTTTTTAAATCAAGATATTACAAAATCCTGAGCACTTTATTCTTGTTGCTTCTACATATATGCGAGAAAAATGAAAAAAATATATATAAAGAAACAATTCAAAATATAAGATTAATAATAAAAATAAGCCGTGGCAGTTAAGAGATGACCAGTCTCAATTGACGGCGCCCGTTCACGAATATGACGCGTGGATCAGCACCATCCAGCTCAACCATTTTGTAGGGAACCGAATGATCCAACACACGCGCCACCAACAGTGAGACATTTAAGTGAGCATGACATAGTCTCAACTGTTCGCTTAGCGAGGTCTCTCATTGATAGCTCTCGTCGTTGCGACTAACGAATACTCTCTGGTGGTGTGAACAGTCAGCCATCAACTGTTAATATATGTATCGGAATATGTTACATCAATCGTTTGACTTTGACTAATCGGGACGCCAGCGCCACCAGGCAGCGCTCGACAGAGTTAAAGTAGAGTTGGTCGGTGGCGGCCAAGCAGTGAACACGTCTAGAAACTGTCGCGAGTTCTGTATAGTTGTGTCGTGTACCTACAGTGTGTGATTAATTTGTTCGTAAATTATAATTTGAATTGAACTGCAATCGGTTTTTCTATTGCGCAATTACCAACACTTCCCACAGTACGCCCACAGTAGTTAAAATATGGCTGATGATAACGTAATGATTGCCAACAAGGGCACTTAATCGTTAATTATAATACAGTAAACACATTAGAGTCCTTTTTGGTAACAAACTATTCTTTCAATATTAAAATCCCTTGTTTTGTTTCGATTCACCCCTGCACCCGTATTCACGTCGTTTGACGGTACCTTCTCCGACATATGTATTTATTTTGAGTTTCTTGAGCAAGAAAATCGTTGATAGCTAGTCGCTTCCTCGTCAGCGGTAGGACAAGTGGTTTAAGGAAAAAAAAAACATTAACGATCTCTTAATTCTAACTTGAAGCCCAGACATCTCCAGAGAAATCAAAATCAGACTACAACAAAAATATAATGACGTAAACTTTACGAAACCTTTATTTTTTTCACCCCTAAATACCCATTTTTCCTAAACAAACAGTTGGGTCCAAACAACACTGGGGGGTCTACTCTCTAAGCACGAAATCCGTAGTTTCGGCCGACGTTACGGGCGTTTTCTACTCCGTATCACCTATGGACATAAGATTAGTTTGTGGCCCGAGCGCGACCTAAGAATGAATAAAACCACGATGTAGCAGTTGTTATATAGAGGTATGAGGAACAGGGTGTAAAGTTCACTCATACTCCTATGGAAAAGGGAGGATCCTCCGACCAGACGGGTGTCGTGTCTGGTGGGCAACCGCCCGACATTTGATGTCGGGACGTTGTTCATATGCTAGTTGCGCGGTAAACTCTGCTTGCGCGATGCAGGATTTTGCGTGACGTCAGTATGACGCGTAGCTCGCATGTGGCGTTGTAGATGCCGCTACAATCCTTACTCCCGATGTGTTTTTACCTGACCGAAAAAGTTAATTAATCGGGTGAAGAGTTCACTCCAAAGTATCAGACTACTTTCGGACGGGCCCGTATTTTCGCAACAGACTTAGAGAGTAGACCACTTGGTAAGATAGATTTTATGACCAGGTAAACTCGTAAAATGGGGAAAGGGATGTAAAAACTGCTTGATAGTACAGGTCTGGGGTAAATAATGGGGTATCGGAGGTATCGAGGCTATCGGAACGACTGCCAGGCTATTAATTGTGTTAATGGTCTTTTTCATGGTTTTCTAGTCTTTATGGAGTCTGTGGAAGTTTGATTAATAAAGGTCAGAGTCGATTATAACGCCTCCATTTCTGTGTCAAGTCTTATAAAAGCGCACTTGTAAAAATATTTTTTTACCATCGACGCAAAAAGAGGGGTATTATAAGTTTGACCGCTATGTGTTTGTGTCTGTAGCACCGTAGCTCTGAAACGGCTGAACCGATTTCGATGCGATTTTTTTTATTTGAAAGCAGGTTTTTTAGTGGTTCTTAGACATGTTTTAACAAAATCGATTCAGCCGTTTCAAAGTCGTCAGCTCTTTTTTGTGTCGGGTCTTTTTTTTAAGTTTACCAATTATTTAAATATTATTTAACGGGCTTCACTGCTGACCTCAATCTCGCCAGGTGGAAAGCGATGGATCAGCTGAAGGGCTGATTTTAAATTAATTGCCAATATTTCACTGGGGCTGGAAGTACTCATTGAATAATAAATAGGTAACCAAATAATCTTTTAATCACATAACATATTTTTGCTTACAAATATTTCTCAGTAGCAGCACGGAATTTGCGCCCGATCATGATTATGGTCTCGCCTCCTCCTTTTAACATAACTGGCGAAATTTGGGTGTACTGTACCTACTCCTTTGCCTACCCATTCGGGGAACAGAGGCGTGATAATATGACTATGTGTGCTTTACTATTTAGATCAGTGGTTCCCAACCTTTTTTTGACCAGGGACCACTTTGGTTTCATTATTATTAGCAGGGTGCACAGTGTTAAAAAATAAACTCTATAAATCTAAAAATAAACTTTAATCGAAAAGTTTATCATACGTAATCGTAAAATTCAAAAGTAACATTAATTAACAAAACATTTAATTTTTTTGCAGATAATTCGGCTTTCATCAATGAGATTTTTGATCTTGCACCTTCTGTACAAGTTCTTGAATTACTGGGGTAAAGTTTTTACTCAAAGCTAAACGCATATCATTACTTACTTTCAATCGATTCCTGGCCCTGCAGTCTCGACATAGATAGCGAAGAAAATCTGTCGCTAAGTCGTATCGATGTCAAATTTCTTTAATAGATTTTCAACTTTATTTCCAAAGCATAAGGTTGAAAATCTATTAAAGGAATTTGACATCGATACGGCTTAGCGACAGATTTTTGTCGCTATCTAATGTCGAGACTGCAGGCCCTGGACTTGTCTTTAATTATCAGTAAAGCAGAAAATCCTTGTTCGCATAAATAACTTGTGGAGAAAAGCATAAGATAGCGCAAACTGATTACTCGAATGTTAGTGTATGAAATTGCTTTTTTACACCAAAACTGCTCCAAAGAATCAAATTCAAACGCAGCCTAACAGTTTCTATCATTTTGTTTGAAATCTTGCGCGAAACATATTTTAGCTCTTGCAGACCACTGGTGGTCCACGGACCACTAGTTGGGAACCACTGACTTACAAATTCTTCCGTACTAGTGTACGGAATTCAAAGTATAGAAAAGCACATAAGAAACTAAAATACTCATCAAGTTTTCCGGGATTTGGTATCTCATAGACTTGTGAACTACCGAGCTATTAAAAATAAAACCTTGAAATTATTACTTACACACACATTTCCGATAACAGTCTATACATTACAGCCACACACACACACACACACATTAAACATTACACTATGTAATAGGCATTAAACTAGTGAGACAATATCATCTGATATTTGTACTAAATTACATTATCATAGAGCATACCGACCATCTACCTAAATTAGGGCTTGTGTACAACGCGGTTGAAAGAAAGAGAGTAATTAATAATATTGCACTAGCTTTTGTAAGCATCATCTGCCTAGCCCTTTCACAATTGTGTCGGGGTCAGCTTCCAGTCTAACCGGATTTAGCTGAGTACCAATATTTTACATGGAGCGACTGCCTATCTGACCTCCACAACCTAGTCTTTGGGTAAAACGATACCTCTTCAGATCTCACTCCAGTCGTGCTGGATTGCCGTCCCATCGGACTATGAAAGTGAGGGAAGAGAGAGTGCACCTGTGTCTTCGCACACACTTGTGCACTATAATATTTTCCGCGCCGAAGGTTAGTCTCCGTTGAGATTGGCCGCCATGGCCGAAATACGGTCTGGAGGACTATATATGTATATACTACGATACCCCGTATTAAGACTGATTGTCAGATTTTTGGGCTTCTGACTACCCGTAACGACTGTCCAAGATCTACGAATGACAGCCGGACCAACGGCTTAATGGCACGAAAGAGTCTCGAACTAAATGAAATAGGTCATGTATTTAATCATGTTGTTCCTGAACGCCCCGTCAACCAACAACTCAGGTTTCGGTTCTCTTATTCACCACATTCTATATAATCAGCCACTGCAACTCCTGTAAGCAAGATTGTTCAGATGTAACCAACCAGCAAACCGCCGATACAATGAATCTATGAAAATCTGAAGGACATGATTCAACTTTCATGGAGCGCTTATCAGAAGTAGTATAAGTATAATCAGCCTATAATGTTCTCCCCACTGCTGGGATACAGGCCTCCTCTCTGTAAGCAAAATCCCTCTTGGGAGTGGGCCGTAATCCACCACGCGGACCCAGTGCGGGTTGGTGGATATCACATGTCTTTGAATTTTTGGTTCTAGGACGTGCTGGTTTCCTCACGATGTATTCCTTCACTGTTTTAAGAGCAGTGGTGATGAAAATTTTACACAAAGTAAATCGCCTGTCAGGGGTCGGGCCATTCACCTCCTTCTGCGAAGCAGTAATGCTCGCGAAGGAGGAGGCGGAGCGCGAGAGGGAGAGGCAATCACTGCGCCCTCGCGCCCCTAGCCGCCGCAGGAGGAGGAGACACCCTGGGCGTCGGGAGTCGATTGCCGACTCCCGGCCACCGTAGGCGCGGGCTTGCGGACGGCGAGCAATGGGCAGCTCGCCGTCCGGTAAGGACCAGGCCCGGGTCGACGGCGCGTCGTGTTCCACGCGCGCCTCAAAGAGATGTCAGCAAATTTGACGGGGTCCGATAGGACCGATGCCTGCCGGGGCTGCGGATTGTTCGAAAGAGTTACCGTGGCCCTGGCGCACAGGCAACTGAAGGAACACGGGTGGGTTTTAGTCAGTAAGAGTCTGACACGCCCTTCCGCTCCGCCCAGAGCGGGAGACGTCATTTGATGATTTCCCACCCAAAAAAAAAAAAAAAAAAGGGGTCGGGCCATTTTTTTTTGTTTTTTGGTTGGTATATCACAAATAACCTCTCCCGCTCTGGGGCAGCGTAAGGGCGTGTCAGATTCTTATTGACTAAAACCCACCCGTGTTCCTTCAGTTGCCTGTGTGCCAGGGCCACGGTAACTCTTTCGCACAATCCGCGACCCCGACAGGCATCGGCCATTTCGGACTCCGTCAGTGATGCTGACACGGCACGCGTGGAACACGACGCGCCTCAAACAGACCTGGTCGAAGAGAAGAGAAGAGGCCTGGTCCTTACCGGACGGTGAGCTGCCCATTGCTCGCCGTTCGCAAGCCCGCGCTTACGGTGGCCGGGAGTCGGTAATCGACTCCCGACGCCCAGCGTGTCTCCTCCAGCGGCGACTAGGAGCGTGCGAGCCTACTACCTACGATTCGTAATTCGCGGCGGTTGCTATCAGAAGTATAAATTGATAAATCGGAAATATCTATTTCCTCAGTGCCTAAAATAGCTCTACCAAAATCATATTCCAACCAGTATAAACCAAGCCTAGCTTAGTTAGTGTGCACGTCCCCCTTAATGACGTCACGTCCGCCCCGGACATCTAGCGACCAAAACTTATGAAAGATGATCTGTACCCTTGATGGGGACGGTCAAAATTTAGTAGGAGAATTTATTTGAAAAATTCCAACCCTTAGCGAAGGCCGGAATGTTAATATGAGGGTACGTAGAAATTAATTTTTACATGTCGAGGGTAGTTGGGTAATGTTGGGAAAAAATGTGAGTGGAATAATGGAATATATCACGGGCGGATTTGAAAAAGGGGTGGGCATTGTGGGCAACGACCATTATGAATGTTTATTTTTTATTAATTTGTATTAATGGTATTTTAGGTTTTTAAGGAGTTTTTGTTTTCATCTTTTTTTTCATTGGGTTTGTCTCGCCTTAGGAGGAATCTTTTGTCCAGGCTGATAGTAAAAAGTAGTTTCCTTATACAGCATGGTCTCGTAAATGAAACCAATAAAAAATATTAACTTTCCAGAAAGAAAAAAAAACCAGCTGACCGTTTTTTTTTTTGTTCACATCTATTTTCCTCTTATAGGTAGGTACCTCGTTTCAGACGAGATTTACATAATGTATTACGATACGTAACTAGTAATCGGGGCCTCTCACACAAAGCCTCAATTATGCCATAATACATTGGTAGTGGATGGGTGACAAAAACTTTACAGATATATTTTTTTTGGTTATAATTTTTGATTCTTTATTACTTAATTATAACCATGTGAGAACTCTTTCTCAGGAGTGAGGCGATTAAGACTATTTGTCTTGTTATACAGCATGGTCTAAGAAAGAAAACAAAAGCAAGTTAAAAAAAAAAAAAACTTGTTGCCTGATTATTTTTACAGCACAGAAAAAAAACTTCTAATAAAGCTCGTGTCGACAAAAGATAAGCATGCCAGTATGACAGTACCTAATTACCAATCTGGGTCTTTCACCCACAATGCCTTAAGCCCACTTGCAACGCCAATCACTTAACACGTTTAGCGCTAAACGAGTTTAAAACATATTTCTAGTTCTGTCAAATGTTTGAATATGACAGAGACAGAATGATGTTAAAAACTCGTTTAGCGCTAAACGTGTTTAGTTATTGGCGGTGCAAGTGGGCCTTATAATTATGCCTTAATATATCATATGGACTTACACGTAGTGTCACTTGAAATGCATGATGGGTTGATAGGCTGTCATGATTTGCATTTACAGTGTAGTGTCCTGAAGTGTAGCTTGCTGTGTGGCTTTATTGTAATTAAATTACAGCTTTGTTGATAGCCTTTCAGAAGGCTGTGTGATTTTTATTGTTTTAAAGCAACTTTTTAAAATTTATTTTATGTACATACATTTTTTCGCAACTTATCAAATAGTCATGAATGAGTATTTATTATACTATATTATGTCAATTTTGGACTTTGATTTCATAATGGCGTTTTGCAGTTATTACATATCAAAGGATTTTTTTGTAATATTTATTTTAATTTATAATTCATAAATAAACATTAAAAAGTCATAGGTCACGGGTCTAGACTCTCAAGAGCTCCTAAATATCGAGCATATAATTTAATTTTAATGTATCACAGGCTCTCAAAATTGTAGACAGCCTTTATAATTATGTTATACATAATTAAAGTCACGTTTTGTGTCTGTCTGTTGACCGTTTAATTCTACAAAACTACGCAACGAATTTTGATGCAGTTTTCACCACCATCTAAAGAATTTATTCCGAAAGGTTTGTGTGTACAGCACATTAATATTAAACTTACATATAAAAGAAATCTTGATGTTTTGTCAAGTTGTTCAAAACCGTGCGAAGCAGGGATCCGTCGCTAGGTCTATTAGTCAATAATGGACTCAATTTCAAAGCCTAGTTTTAATAAAGCACTTGGCCTCGAACGTGAGTGTAGGCCACTATTTAGCCAACAAAAGGGCTTGACAATAATGCCCTGCTTCGGCGAACACTTTTGAAATAGAGCACAATATGGCCTTAGAAAATCGGATCTCAGTTGAAAATATAAGTGGGCGCATTGCGTACGTGTTGTTATTTTAACCATTGGGACATTATCAGATAGTCATATATATATTCCCGGATATTTCAGCTCATCTATGCTACATAATTAACTTATGCATTTCTAATGGAATATACCCAGAAAAACTTAAAACGTCCATTGTCATTCCACTACACAAAAAAGAAGACACGAAAAATGGAAAACTATAGACAAATAGCGTTGATCCCCATTTTTACAAAATTATTTGAAAGAATCATATATAGCCGACTATACAGTTTTTTTGAAAAATATAATATACTGGTAGACGAACAGAAAGGCTTTCGCAAGGGGAAATCGATAAATATAGCCATATATGACCTTCTGAAAAGTATTTTGGTCGCCGTGGACAAAAAAATTCCAACATGTGCTATCTTTATGGATATGAGTAAAGCCTTTGACCGAGTTGACCATAAGATACTAATGCAAAAATTGATCATGTATGGCATAAGAGGTAAAGCGCTAGATCTCATCTTTTCTTACCTGCATAATAGAAAACAAATAGTAGAAATAACACAAATATGTCAGAAAACACGAAATGAGATTAAACATAAGTCAAACCCGAAAACTGTCAAATTTGGAGTTCCACAAGGTAGTGTCCTAGGCCCGTTACTGTTCTTGATATATATCAATGATCTTCCTAAACATATCAACCAACAAATGGTACTATTTGCAGATGACAGCACAGTTATAGTAAAAAGTGACAAAGAAAATGATTACGAGCACGTAGTCAACCAAACATTAAATACGATAATACAATGGCTAACCGAAAATAATCTTAGAATAAATATGGACAAAACGAAAATTATACACTTTCACCAGAGAACTCAACCGACAAATATAAACGTTAGTTACCAAGGCGAAATAGTACATCCTGTGACAGAAACAAAGTTTCTAGGAATTAATATTGACAATAAACTGACATGGAAAACACATTTAGAATATGTCTGCAAAAGAATTAATAAATCGTCATTTGCTCTATACAAACTCGCAAAAATTGTTAATAAAGAAGCTGTATTAGCTGCTTATCACGGACTTGTTGCACCTGTCCTAAGATACGGTATTATATCTTGGGGCAACTCAGTCGATAAGGAATCTGTATTTAAAGCTCAAAAGAAATGCATTAGAGCAATGTGTAATGTAGACAACACTACCAGCTTTCAACCCTACTTTAAAAGCTTGAAAATTCTGACACTGGCTTCGTTATATATATATGAACTAAATATTTTTGTGAAATTAAATCCTAATTATTATAAGACTGCTTCTAAAAGCTACTATAGACAACTACGTGACAAAAAAAGATTAGAAATTAATATACCTTATGGAAAAACAGCACTAATGAATAAAAGTATTCTCTGTATGGCATCATTGATTTACAACAAGTTGCCCGATGATGTCAAAAAGTTACCTGTTCATCAATTCAAGTCGAAGCTGCACAAATTCCTGATAAATAAATGTTATTATAATGTCAAGGAGTATTTACAGGATAAAAATATAGATAGATACATACATTAAGAGTAATTTATTGACATTTAAAATATGACAATACAAATAGTGTGACTTGTTATAATAATTTAATTTGACATGTCTATAATTTTATTTTATTTTAATTTGGATCAATATATTTATTTAATTTATCTGATTGTTGAACCTATGACATGTATTTTAAATCATCTGACAATTTTTATTTTTAAACCTTTGACGTGTGTAGTATTCTGAATTTTTTTAATTTTTTTTTTTTTTAATAATAATGTAAATATATGCACACCATAATAGGTAATGATACAGAGTACTTCATATTTATTTGTAACATCTGTTTATACCTACCTGTATTAAGCAAATAAATAATTTGATTTGATTTGATTTGATTTATAGAGGTATGAGGAACAGGGTGTAAAGTTCACTCATACTCTATGGAAAAGGGAGGATCCTCAGACCAGACGGGTGTTGTGTCTGATGGGCAGCTGCTCCACGTTTTGATATCGGGATGTTTTTTATATGTTAGTTGCGCGGTAAACTCTGCTTGCGCGATGCAGGATTTTGCGTGACGTCAGTGTGACGTGTAGCTCGCATGTGGCGATGTAGATACCGCTACAGTAACATAAAAATACAGTCGAATTGATAACCTCCTCCTTTTTTTGAAGTCGGTTAAAAACTGGCTAAGTGCGTGTCGGACCACGCACATTAAAGGGTTCCGTAGTTGGGATGAATTTATCCCAAGAACAAACTTAACATTTTATTTGAAAAATATGTTCTCACATACATTCCAACTGCAAATGTAACTTGTAAAGCCTACTTAGCTGTGATACCTTTTAACTTCGTTATTGTATATACTAATACCGTGAATTTGTTCACATTATCCAAATATAATCATTTGTCCGGCGGGGGGGGAGGGGGGGGGCATAGGACTTTAACACAACTTAGTACTTTAAAGATTAATATTTTACATACGGATCCTTTAATCGAAAAATTGTTTTTCAAACCCACAATATTTTTTAGAGCCCAATCCAACAAAATCCGAGTGACGAGAAAAAAACTATCCCCAGTTTGCGTGTAGAGCAAGTACCCTAAAAAAAAATTTTTTTGTGAATATTGCCCATTTATTTGCTAACTGATTTTTTGTCAAAATCTGTGAGTACTGATCAAAATGTTTCAAAAAGTTAAAAACAGTCTCCTGAGACCGTTTTCTTCTAGCTACCTAGCAGATCTAGAATCATGTACTGTGTCTATGGTAACAAGTTGCGCGTTGATGTCCATGTCATCCTGTATTAGTAGCCATTCAAGTATTACGTAAGCATCAAATGAGGGGGGTCTTTGCTTTGCTTATTTTTGATGACTTAGGGACGGGGGTCTGGATATATTAAGAAAAAATAAATTAATATTGTTTTAAGTATATTTGTTAAGAATATAATATTTAAACACGACGCTAATAATTTGCTTGAATAAATATATTAAATGGGAATTAAATTCCTTTATAGTCTATAAATTCCTTATTTCTAAACTCATGAATAACAATAAAGAAACAGATAGCAAAACGAATATACTAATGTTTACGTAAGCTAAGGAGGTCCAGTAAGACCTTTGCTTACTTTTGCTGACAAGGGGGAGAAGAGGGTTAAAATTAATAAAAAATAAAATTCTGCTTAAGTAATACTTGTTTGGCCCCTCGGCTGTAACATAACAATAGTGGATACGGTATGGTCTGTTAAAAATCCTAGGACTTTATTTCAGTAAATCTTTCAAAAATTCTGTTTGCTTTTAGACTCGAATCAAAAAGTAGCCGAAAGGACAGTCCGAAGCCTTACAAAATCTATTCGATTGTTTCTACAGTTTAGCTCACTGAATGCAACAGAGGAAATGCCACCCAAAGGGTTTTTGAGTCAAACACGGCCTGCGCGACTTTGATTCCATTGTTGTTCCGTCGCGTCGTAACCAACTCGGTCTAAAATTTTGTGCCCAGCGTTTAAGCACAGTGCACATTATGCGACATGCGACTTCAACTAAACGCAACGACACCCTGCGGCCGACAATTTCCATATTTATTTATTTATTATTCCCTACACAACTAGCATTACAGGTTGCCCCAAATCGGTAGCGTGGTCTTAAACAATATTTTCTTCATTATAGCTTATCACATGTAAAGTAATCTTTGTGAACTCATTCAGAGAACAGCCCCTGCAGTCTCGACATTAGACAGCGACAAAAATCGGTCGCTAAGTCGTATCGTTGTCAAATTTCTTTAATAGATTTTCAACCTTATGCTTTGGAAATAAAGTTGAAAATCTATTAAAGGAATTTGATATCGATACGACTTAGCGACGGATTTTTGTTGCTATCTAATGTCGAGACTGCCGACCCTGGTATATAAATCCATCCTTTCCGTGATTTCGTTAAGTGTATGCAAGCCGCGCGTCAAAGGTGCTTTACCCAGCAGTTTGGTCCAGCCGTGAGTATATTTTGTTCAAAGCTACGAATACTTGGTGTCGATATGCTGAGTCGCAACGACAACTTTAGGAGGCTAGTCACAGGCTCTCGCTTCTTGTCGCAACGACTAGACGCACGGTGCACGCGCACACCCGACGATAGTTGCATGCGACAGGTTAGCGTCAGTCTTGCTGTGAGTGTTAAGGAAGGTGCACGTGTGTTTATTTTGCGCCTTTGCCTTTGTATGATAAGCACCAAGGCAAGTTCAACTAGAGGCTTCAAATTCACTCACAAGATGAAGAAGATGACCATCTCTCTCAAAGGAAATAATTGCTTCTTGTACGACGTCTGTCGTAACGTCTAGTCTCAGACGCACGACGCAGATGCATACGACTACTTTGCGTCTTGTTGCATTGACTAGACGCAGCGACAAGGCGCACAGTTTGAGGTGGCACTTAACGGAAATTCTAGAAAATTGCTTGGACAATTTCATTACTATGTTATTTTTTACAGCTCTATAAAAGGTTTTTCTGTGTTTTGCAGTCTATTCGATATTCATTAGACGCAGGAAAATCGATTGGCATCCATTTTTACGTCAAGGCTAAAAAATTAAACCCATCCAGTAATTTTGACTGCTTTGCAGAAAAAAAACTGTTTTTTAAAATATCTTACGCTATAAATCAAACTGGCCTCAGTATTTTATTTAAAAAATGATTTCCAAACTCAAAGCTAAAAAATGGAGGCCTACAAATTGATTGTACTAACGCAATCTAAATATCCAACGATTTGAATCAGCCGTGGCCTGGCCTCATAAAATGGTGGCTTTTGGCCTCCCCCACGTGGTCGACGGCCAACAATACGAACTAACGAGATATTTGAGGCACGTCTGACTGGTGAATTCAAATTTACTACGAAACGTTATTCAAATTCGGAATTATGGTTGTACCTATAGAGGAGTTGGGTTGCCAAGTATTTTGGCGTGTGAAATAGAAGTGTTTATTTATTTGTACAGGCAACTTCGGGTCTTGGACCTAATTAGTGAACTGTCTCGTTGCTTAAGTGGTCACTTGTACTAGTGGTGTATGTCGAATTCTTGGTTTTGATACAAGCTGAGAGTTTTGATGGTAAGCTAGACAACCACTTTTCCTTATTTAGTACTAACAGCCATTAATTCCTTACTAACAATTTTATGTAATAAATCAATGGTTAGATTTCTTTTATTTATTTTTTAATAAATGCTAGGTTATTGAAATTTTTCAATAGGAATTTCACAGCAGCAGTTTGCGGTCTAGATTGGTGCCAAGTTTATAACAATATAAAAGTTTCTACAACAGTAAATATAAAACGTTCTGTTTCCAAATAAAATGCTCACGGGACCCACAAAATCGAAAATTAAAGTGACCGAACACGGGGTCGATAACTAGTTAACAAAGTTATATTGTCTGTGCTCCAGTATAACAATTATTTTGTTATCAAAGTTATGTTCAAAATAAAACTTACGCTAAAATAAAACTTTAATATTTTCTTAGAAGTTACTATTCCCGTACAGAAGACCTTATTTCTAAAATAATGTTGGCACGTAATAATAATCATTATTATTCTACAAAAACGGATACAGAAACACATGCAGCATCACACGAACACACCTTACACAACTACACATACCCTCACCCCCCCCCCCCCACTAACACACAATCTCACGCACACACACACCCCTACAAAACACCCTCTCCCTCTCATACACCGAACCACACCACAACACACCCCGTCCTACTCACATAGCCACTTTACACACATACTCACAAATTCATAATCATAGTTAAATCAGAGGGGTAATTACGTAACACACTAACAGTAGGAATGGGTTTCATATTGACAGTTCAACAACATTCATTGCGTTATTTACGTTAATGAGCAGACAAATTTTTCGAACTTAAGAAGCAATGGACTAGCAATAGGCTTCAAAATCATTCAGATTGTGATATATAGTGTGTTACGTAATTAGGGTGCTGGTCATGGGTTTATTAACACACATAATATAAAGGTTTCTTTTGTATAAGTTACAGTAGAATACTGACTCCTAGGTCACAGGGTTACCCTTGTTTACGAGGCAGGGTTATTCACTATTTGTGCAGCGTTTTTCCAAAATCCAATGTACCTGTGTGGAATGTATTGGTATTGTATACAAAGGGATTTTGTGTCAATATTTTTTTTAAATTTAGGTTGCGGTTTATTTTAAAGTGTAAGAAGGACGCTCACGCCTCAAGGTTTTAAGAAAATATTAAAGTTTTATGTTAACGTAAGTTTTATTTCGTACTTTTTAGTTCACTAAAAGCTTGTTTTTAAAAAGGTGTTTTACTTAGATTTAATTTTGTACTATTTAGCATTAGAATTTCTTTAAATATCAATTCTATCACCTTCTCTTGAAAGGTACTCGTAAAGACTAATCCAAAGAACCCAAACGCGCCTTTACACAAGTAATGGTGTGAAGCCATCCGATTTGCACTATCCAAGTCATGCCACACTTTAGAATGCGCTATCGTTATAATTTAATGAAGTAAAATTAAAACGATAAATTTAATACAACATTTCGTGCCTATGCTGTTGACCACTGAGGAGTTCTCTTGTATGGAGTTAGTCCTGGGTGCAGCAGCCAGATCATGGTAAACTTTAGAAGGAACTACCATAATTAAATGCGTATAATAAATTTCGTGTATGCACCGTTTACCGTTAAGGAGATCCTTCGTCTGGAGCCAATCCTGGGTATAGAATCACAGGTCATGCATCATAAAAATGCATTATCTTCGAAACAGAATCAATGTGTAAAATTTCAACTCCGTAGCATAAGAGGAAGTGGTTTTTTAGGGTTCCGTACCCAAAGGGTAAAACGGGACCCTATTACTAAGACTCCGCTGTCCGTCCGTCTGTCTGTCCGTCTGTCACCAGGCTGTATCTCATGAACCGTGATAGTTAGACAGTTGAAATTTTCACAGATGATGTATTTCTGTTGCCGCTATAACAACATCATACTAAAAAACAGAATAAAATAAATATTTAAGGGGGGCTCCCATACAACAGACATGGTTTTTTTGCCGTTTTTATAGATAATGGTACGGAACCATTCGTGTGCGAGTCCGACTCGCACTTGGCCGGTTTTTCTTTTCAGCTTACAAGATTTGCCTAGAACATACATACATATATAGATACATACATACAAACATTTCAAGTTAAATAAAAGCTTGTAATAAGAGAGATTTCAAATGAAATCTCATGCCTAACGTTTCACAAAACGAGCAAAACCATGCGATAGTGCGTTATTCAGAGGCTATTAAGAGCGGCCAACCCATCATGCTTTTCATACAAACGCTCATATGTGATTATAGCGTTATAACACTACTTCCATTGATTTTTTTTAACTAATAGGTATTTTGTGCACTTTATCTAGATTTCTATGTAAGTAAAAAGTAAAATTTCGGAGAAACAAATTCAGTATAAGCCTCCAAAAATCTGCTTTTTAGTACAAATTTTACCTGAACTTTGGCCGTTCATAATGTTTTCATTAATTGTAAAAGTAAAGAACACATTTTCATAGAAACCTCGCACAGGTAATGGAGATTCTAAATGACACACATTTTTTCCAAAACTTGGCAAGGCTTTTTCTAAAATACGTATTTCCTGGAACAAGTTTTGTGAAATCTTTGCGCGCCAATTTTCGTTCGATGTCAACGCGTTCTCACTCTTGCTTCTTTCAAGCTTTTCAATCATGCTCGCGTTGACGATAGATGGACCGGGAAGGGCCCTCTTAACTCATTAATTGAGATTAAAAAACTACATCTAAAAGCACATTATTAATGTTCGATATCCTAACATCACATTGCACGTTCTTATTTGTTTTTATGTGTTATAAATACATTTAAAATCTCCTTGTAAAAAAGTGACTAAAATAATTGATTGCATGCATCTTTTGCTAAAGGTGACGTTATAATAATTGAGGATTACACTAATGGATAGATAATTTAGAAATCTAAGTAATTCACGTTTTATTTCATTTCAAAAGATTGCTTTTATTTTATTATTCAAATAATTCCAAATAAAATGTGAATTCTATGATAAATGGGCGTGCGCAGGGAGCGGGACAGAGCGAGACTTAGCGACAGAATAGAGAAGGACCGAACGCTCAGGGTCGTCGGGGAAGCGCCTTAAATTAGTAAACGTTCTGCTAATATTTAATCCCATAGTTGTTGCATGTTTAACTATGAAAAAGATATTGCAGCGGCATCTACAAACGCCACATGCGAGCTACACGTCACAGTGATGTCACGCAAAATCCTACATCGCGCAAGCAGAGTTTACCGCGCAACTAGCAAAAACATACATACAACATCCCGACATCAACCGTCGGGCAGTTGCTCACCAGACACAACACCCGTCTGGTCGGAGGATCCTCCCTTTTCCATAGTGTATGAGTGAGCTTTACACCCTGTTCCTCATACATCTATAATATCAACAAATTATGACTATGACACAATGGTACGATAAAAAGAAAAAGCATGTATTTAATCGAACCTTTAATAAATCCCATTTTGCGCTCCTAAAAATGCTATTGAACACGTTTGATGGCGCCTCTTGTTGTGAACCTCAAATAATTCCCATTTTGGGGTTTTTAGAGGTTCATATTTACAACATGAAATTCTCATACACAAGATCTAGGGTTGTAAAGCAGTAAATATAAAAGTAGTTACACTGAAATTCACCAGGCCGATTCTTATTTATTATAGCAATGAAACTAGAGTTGGGCTGCACGTAATCCCGGCGCGGGATTTGAATGTTCCTCCGGGTGGCACGGGATGATAAAGTTTCCGGGTTTTTATTCCTTTTTAAAGTGGCTGTAATAGTTTATTTCTTGGTGGACTGGCTATGTATTTGCTAACGAAGGAGCGAGTTAACAGACTTGGCGTATGTTATCGGAAAAATGGAAGCACGTATTTTTAATACGATAAATATTGTTTTTTTTATTAGCAGGCAACGTGAGGTAAGTATTAGTCTGTGGAGTAGGTATTCGTTTATATTACAGTGTTCCAGTTCGAAATGTAAAGGTTCCAGTGAAATATCAGCCACATGAGACATTTTAATTTTGTCTATTATTTTTTTTTCTTTTAATTTTTAGTTTTAATTTTGAAACAAAAATATGCTTGAAGTTCCCGCAACGTGCGACGGAAGATGACTTCTTCCACGAACTAAAAACGTCGTAAGTGCTTAAAGCTTGTAGTCGTAATAATACCAAAAATAAAAGAAATTTAAAAAACTGCCTGCACAATTTTTTTCGCCGTGTCTTAATACATATAATCATTAAAAAAATATCCTATTAGTCATTAGCATATTAAGTACAAATTGAAAAGAAGTGAAAATTTGGGGTAACTTCGTGAAGTTATTTATCGAGAAAATTTTAACGTTTTGTGTTTCTGTTCCATAAAAAGTTTCAAAATATTATGTAGTTACTCATAATATTTATGTCCTAAGTCTTATGAATTTCATGAAAAATTCAATTGAAGATAGGCAATTTTGTTTACTACCCGCTCTTAAGGTGTGTATCACTTTCTCTCACACGGGCTATCATTTAGACTTCAACATTATTTCTAACTTTGATTACGGTCCGGGGATTTTGTATGGCGCCGCTTCACAGTTAGGCTCAGCACGCGGCTAAGCTACGCACATTACTTAACTTCGCTTTGTATGTACATTTCGTGAAAAACTTTATTAGCTTTCGGAAGTTGCACGCGAATGGCTGCGCAGTATGCATAATATAGGTGTCCAAGGGAACTCTCTCACTCTCACTCAACTGTACCATGCGCGGTTTTGTGATTGGGCCTACGTTCAGAGGGCTCATAAAGTTTTGCGCGAACTGTAAAATATGAAGACGGGACCGTCCACTGCGACCCACGGCCATGCTATGTACGCACAAATTAATCAAAGTCAAATCATTTATTTCAAATAGCCACATACAAGGCACTTTTGAACGTCAAAATTAACAATAAAATAGAATTGATTCTAGTCCCCTTCCAAAAGGTAGTTTCGTATGGAGAAGAATGGGCAAGAAACTCCACCGTTACTCTTTTAAAATGTTTTACAATATTATGTAGGGTCACATTAACTATATAATTATATGTGAAGACGATGCACCTAGAATAAAATTACTATACCACAATAGGTAAAAAGAATTAAATATAATGCAAAGACAGGTAAATTAGATATGTGATAGATACATGATGCTCACATATTTACAAATATTGAAAAGTAGATGATTTTTCCAAATTTTTTACAAGTAATAATTTAGTGCGTGAGTAAGTAGTTAAGTACATAATGTAAAAATCTATGTCATAAAAATTATAAATATGTATATATTATAAATATAATTGCCGGGAAACAAATGAACCGCGCAGCTAACGTGACAAAGCTCTCCGTGCACATCCTCCGTAGCAGTGGACGGTCAACTGAAGAAAGTGTGATCCCACAATAATATTTTGGATTTCCCATCCCTACTGCGCGTTTATTATGAGTGGTATGTATCGTAAAATTTTATTGTGCCAATTTATTTACAGATATTTCTATCCATGTTGATTTAGTAATAAAAGAAAAAAGTAACATTATAGTATATCAGACGTTAGTATCGTTTCGTGTAGGATTTAGAGAAATATAATATTTTGAAGATAGTACTTGGCAACATATTTTTGAACTTGTATTTGGAGGCTTTGATCATGTGGTTGTGTTGTCAAGTAACTGGGTTATGGAGGTTAGACAGATAGTCATGCTCACTTAAATGTCTCACTGTTGGTGGCGCGTGTGTTGGATCATTCGGTTCCCTACAAAATGGTTGAGCTGGATGGTGCTGATCCACGCGTAACGTTCGTGAACGGGCGCCGTCAGTTGAGACTGGTCATCTCTTAACTGCCACGGTTTATTTTTATTATTAATCTTTTATTTTGAATTGTTTCTTAATACTATTATTTTTTCATTGTTCTCGCATATAGAAGCAACAAGAATAATTTACCCAGGATTTTGTAATATCTTGATGGAACAGTGCAGGTTTATTAAAATAAAACAAAGATTGCACAGAAATATCTGGATTTAATCCGTTCTGTTCGATTGCTGAATATCGAGTGAGTTTCTCAAATTGAATTAGACAGTTGTCATAGTATAATGACAACTGTTAACGGCATGACAGTTAAATACAGATAGTGAAATGAAATGTAAATAATCGATTATAAGTGACACCGTCATGAGAAATAACTCGACTAAATATTATTAGGCTAACAACTCGGCTATCCTTTCTAGAGTGAGTCCTCTCACTTGATTAGCAACAAATCAATAACAAGAGGAAAAAAAAATACAATAATAACTCAAGTTAAATTAAACAAATATCAGACTTAATTAGTAATTTAAAGATTTATACATTAAAATATTCTTGCTTTAGTCATAGCTTAATTTTAATTAATTTCAAGTCATAATCATCGTCAGTTTGCACAATCTGATTTCAGGTCATAATCAACGTCAATTTGCATGGTCTGTTGTGATCTACGGTCATCTGTGCGATGTCAATTCCTTGACACCATTCGCTATCTGCACTGACCGCTCACAACCCATGCTCTACATCGTCTAGTTGCATAGTCTGCTATGATCTGCGACCATCTGTGCGATGATTCTCACCATCATTCGCATTCTGCACTGGACGCTCATAGCCTATGCTTAGATCTTACCACATACTATGCATAGTCTGCTATAATCTACAACCATCTGTGCAATATCGCCATTTCTTCGATATCAATCACATCTGCACTGATTGCTCATAGCCTAAGCATAGCATCGTCAAGTCTCCTGTCAAGTTCATTTAGGTCTACAACTTAGCAAATCAAATCGTCCTTTAGTAGCCAAATACCAACTTTCATTTACAGTATATGATAAATGATTTCATCATTGCAAGCAGGCTTGCACAAACAACTCTACACATCAACCATACCCTTTTTAAACCAGATGAGGTCGGCGTCTCCCATCCGACCACTCTGAGGAGAAAGGCTGAACCAAACTCAATCAACTCAAATCTAATTTAATTCTCTAAAACATGTTACTGTAATAGCCAATCGATGGTAATTTTTACGTATTTATTATTTCAAATCCTTTTAATCACAATAATTCTTAAGTTACAATAGCATACTGAACTTTGATCCGAGTCCGAACTAATTAATTTGATTCATCACCACTATTTCCGTTTTCGCTGTCGTCACTGGAAATATTTTTATAATTTAACCAGGGATGTATCTTATCCACTGCTACTACATTTTCATACTTTTTATTGCCTCTTCTAGTCAGGGGAGTGTCCTTAATCAAAAACCTATCATTTTCTAGAATTTTTGCTATTCTGTATGGGCCGTGAAACTTGGATATCAGTTTCTTTGATTTACCTACATGATCTTTATCTATAATGGTTCTTTCAACCCTGATAAGGTCACCAATATTATATGCCGTCACTCGTTTTCTATGCTTATCAAATGCTTCCTTGGAGTGATGCTGTTGTTCATCTATTTTAGACTTAGCTTCTGTCCTCATTTTGACTAAATCCTTATCACTAACACGACATATAACTTCATTTAACACCTCATTTATAATATTTTCCGATGGATTTAAAACTTTAAAACCGAATAGCAGTTCTGATGGGCTTTTGCCTGTAGCTTTATTCATTGTGGTGTTCATACCTAACTGGACGTCACCGACGTATTCATCCCAAGTGTTATCACCTTTACCGTGGCATTTCGTGCTCAAAGCGTCCAATATGGTTCTATTGTAACGTTCTATTTGTCCGTTCGCTCTTGGAGTGGCTACTGCATTAAGTATATGTTTAACATTTGTACTCTCCATGAATGATTTAAATTTCGAGCTTGTAAAACAAGTACCTCGATCAGTGATAAGACGTGTTGGAGTGCCAAAAGTACTAAAATGATCTTTAAAAATTCTTATGGCTGTGGTACTTTTTGTATCTCGTACAGCACTTATGCTTATGAATTTTGTAAAGGAATCAATAATCGCAAGAATATAAGTGTTACCTCTCCTAGAGCGAATGAACGGCCCTAAATGATCGGCGTGAAGCGTATGAAAGGGAATATCTGTTTTTGGTATCGGGTGAAGCATACCTTCCCTACGGCCACCCGGAGCCTTATGATGCGCACATTCAAGACATACGTACTTTTTGGTAAAACGTCGCATTTTAGAAAACCAAAACGTTTCGCGTAATCGACTTAGAGTTTTCTCGTAGCTAAAGTGACCTACATTGTCGTGGTTCATTCTTAAAACTTGCCACCTAACGGCTCTAGGAACTACCCATTTTATTTTGTCACCAACGATTCTGTACACATGATCACCTTTTAATTGATAATTTTTATACACATCTACTACGTAATTCGTATTTTTGTCACGTAAAATGTCCCTGATTTTCCCGATTTCTTCGTCGTTACTTTGAACCGTGGAAATCCAGTCCTTAACGTCAATATTCAAAACATCAAGTACATCTGTCTCATCATCACCCGCTATGGGCTCAGTTACAGGAGCACGACTGAGGGCATCTACGTGTGCCATGCGAGCTCCACACCTATATTCAATTTCGCAATCGTACTCCTGGAACTGTACCCACCACCGAGATATTCTTGGTATGAGGTCTCGTTTTGTAAGAGTCGTACGCAGCGCATTACAGTCGGTTACGATCTTAAATTTTAAACCCAACAAGTAAACCCGAAAACGTTTCAACGAGGCTATAACAGCTAAAGTTTCTAATTCAAATGAATGTAAATTTTGTTCATCTTTAGTTGTTTTCCGACTGTAATACGCTACGGGCCTAAGCATTTCGTCACTATGTCTCTGCATTAAAATGCCAGCAATACCTAACTTCGATGCATCAGTGTGCAATTCAGTTTCCAATTTCGCATCATACAAGGCCAAAATAGGACGTTCTACAAGTTTTTGTTTTAGTTTTTCAAAAGCTTTCAAATGTTCGTCAGTCCATTTCCATGCGAAATTGGATCTGAGTAGATCAGTTAGAGGTCGCGCGATAAGGGCAAAATCTTTCACAAAACGCCTAAAAAAACTAGCGAGCCCTATGAAACGCCTTATGTCATGTACGTTTTTGGGTGCTGGGAAACTAGAAACAGCCAGAGTCTTACGTGACCCCGGTCTTATGCCCTGGCCACTAACTTGAAACCCTAAAAAGTCTATTTCTCTATAGAAAAAGTTACATTTCTTAAGCTTCAAGGTCAGTCCCGCCTCCAGGAGCAATTTAAGCACCATATCTAACCGTTCAAGACCCTCCTCAAATGACCTAGCGGGGATCAAGACGTCATCCATGAAAATAATAGCAAAATCAACCTTCGATTTTGCTAGAATCTTACTCATAGCCCTCTGAAAGACTGACGGAGCATTTGCCAAACCGAACGGCATCCGTTTAAATTGGTATTGGCCGTCCGGTGTGACAAACGCCGTCTTGTCCTGGGAGCTTTCTACAATCGGTAATTGATAATATCCTGATGCGCAATCAAGCGTAATGAAGAGAGAATGTCCAGCTAACATGTCTAACTGGTCGTCGATCAATGGTAGTGGATAATGTTCTTTCTTTGTCTTAGTATTGAGAGCGCGGTAATCTACGCATAGTCTTTTCTCGCCAGTCTTTTTCTTTACGAGCAAGATAGGACTGGCGTAGTGAGAATTAGATTCGCAAACAATATCCGCGTCAATCATTTCCTGTACCATTGATCGCACCAGCTCGCGCTCAGGGTATGAAAGCCTGTACGGGCGATATACGACGGGTTTAGAATCGGTTAATTCAATCTCCATTTGTACTATGTTAGTGAATCCCAAATCCTTTAAATTGTTGGAGAAACATTCCTTATATTTATTCAATAGATTCTTTAATTCTTCTATTTGGTTACTAGTTAAAATCGGGTCATAATTAAATTCTGAGAAAAAATTACTATCATTAACATTTAAGACATTTACATCGAAATGACTATCAGTTTTAAAGGCACGAGTTATCAAAGAATCCTTTTTAAGCATAACTGGTTTGTCAGATATATTCTGAATCAATAAAGAACCACGACCTTTATTTATTTCATATTCCCCTGGAAGGAGGTAAAACTCATAGTCATATTTTCTGCGAAGAGACCCACGTACGTACACAGTTCCTGAATAATTGATGCCACAATAACTGGAACTAAGCACATTTCCTTAGCCCGTATTGAAGTGTCCGAGATTAACACAAGGTATAGTTTCTTTCCGACTTCCCGTGTAAGTATCAAAGAATCGTAAGTTTTTGTTATGACTATATCAGGCTTTTCAGTGAAATTGTGTCCGACAAGCACAGGGTATTTAATGATGTTGTCCTCCACAATAAACACATCTACATTTTCTATGACATTTTGTATCTGTATAGTAACAGTAGCGATCCCAAGGGGCATCACAATGTTGTTACCAATGCCTCTCATTGTAGGAAGATCAGAATCATTTGTCCAAGTAATTCCTAGTTTTCTAGCATCACTACAACGAATTAAAGTGAATTGACTACCTAGATCTACGTAGCCTAGAACCGATTGTTCATTAAGCATCAACTGCATGATGTATTTACTTTCGTTTCTAGCGGTGTTCTCGGCGTCTATGCGTAATACATCCTTTTGACCTGGACCCACTTTGTCACTATAACTATTATTATTGGAGGGTAGTTTCGAACAATTTACTGTGGTATGTCCTAGTTTATTACAGATATTGCATTTGAGAATTTTTTTAGTACATTTAAAACTAAAATGTCCCGGTTCGTTGCAGTTGTAACAAACGATAGAATTACTACCACTTTTAGCCTTTGTGTCATTATTAGTAGGTTTGTTAGCAGAATTGATGTTAGATCGCTTATCTCCATAAGTGCGCGACCTATCTGTTTCACGTGGTTGTTGCTTAATAGACTGAAAGTATTCTAGTACTTGTTCCGGTTCCTGACACTTTAATGCCTTCGCGCCTAATCTTAACGAACGATCTTCAATTCCGTACAGTAAGCAATCGACTGCTCGTTTACCTCTTATATCACATCGGTTCAACATATTAATTTTTTCGAAATAATATAATTCTAATGATTCATTATATTTTACGCGCTTTGATAACATTTCTGTAAGTAGCTCAGCATAATCATCACTACTAGGGAAGGATTCTAATAACTTATGCTTCCATTCAGGCCATGAAAACGACATAGTGGGTAACGCTTGATACCACGTTTTCGCAACACCAACTAATTTTGGTAAAGCATAATGTATGACTTGATCATCGCCCCATTTGTATAACTTCGCACATTCATCTACTTTACTGAGCCACATTTGTATAGTTTGCCCCTTTACCATCGGATCAAAGTCAGGTATGACGTTTCCTAACATTGGAAATTTATTGCCTTCAGGACGAGTATTTACTAAGGTATTTACTAATTTAGTCAACAATAAATGTGTCACATTATCAGTACTATTATTGGAACGTCTTACCGGGGAACATGAGCGCTTGCGATGGCGCGACAACCTGGAACCGCTGCCGCTGCCACGTACACCTGCAGTCCTGCTGTCTCGTACACCTGCAGTCCTGTTGACACGTACACTTGCAGTTCTGCTGTCCTGCCTGCGACTGCTGCGACTGCTTCCACTTCTACGGTACCGCCTATGACGCCCACGGTGATTGCTTCGGCTGCTGCTACTCCTCCGATGACGCCTATGATTATCACGATCACTGCTTCGGCTACTGCCACTCCTTTGTTGCTGACGACGATGCTCGTGACGCTCCCGAGTACGGCTCCTTCGCACACACGAAACACTCGTGTCTGTATCTTCACTCGCCGATCTACGCTTGCGCCGTTTTCTTTTTTCTTTGCGATCGTTTCGTTTCCTTTTATTTGAAAACGAATTTTGACGGTTGGTTGTCTCCTTAGGTGTCACATTTCCATCTTCCATCTTGTTTCGTTAAAAAAAACAATATCAATATAACGCACGTGTAACGAAAAACTTTTTTTTTTAATGTGAGCGTTTTTGCTAGAAATCTATAACTAGCCTGTCCAATCCCACTTCTGAGATGATGGAACAGTGCAGGTTTATTAAAATAAAACAAAGATTGCACAGAAATATCTGGATTTAATCCGTTCTGTTCGATTGCTGAATATCGAGTGAGTTTCTCAAATTGAATTAGACAGTTGTCATAGTATAATGACAACTGTTAACGGCATGACAGTTAAATACAGATAGTGAAATGAAATGTAAATAATCGATTATAAGTGACACCGTCATGAGAAATAACTCGACTAAATATTATTAGGCTAACAATCTTAATTTAAAAAGAGTGTCTTTGGAGTTTCTTGCCCGTTCTTCTCCATAGAGATCTACGTTTTGGAATGGGCAACTAGCTTCAACTTTCTGACTAACTGACCGACTCTTTGACAATTCAAAAGTGCCTGTAAATGGTTTAATTGAAATAAATGCTTTGAGTTTGAGTTTTAGTTGAGTCGCTTCATATAAATTACTGGTATTCAGCTTCATTCGTTTACAACTGGGAGTCGACCGAAACAAAGTTACTTTTTGTGTCTTTATTTCATATGACCGTTTAGTTCTTCTAAAATTTTGATGCGGTTTTCACTATAATTTAAAGAATTTGTTGCGGAAAGTTTGTGAATGTATGTTGTACTAAAGAGATTTAGATGTTTTTTATTATGAAACTTTTGTAACATGAATACGAGGCTTTTGGCTATTTTGTATGTCTGTAAATTAATGTCGTTCATTTGTTAGGTGCGTTTTATTTGTGCAGAATAAACTATTTTTCTTTCTTTCTTTCTTTCTTTTAAGTCGTAAAATCTGTGCGAAGCAGGTGTGGGTCACTAGTCTTAACTTTAATATTATAAAGAGAAAATATTAGTTTTTTTATGTTTGTTTGTTTATTACGCTTTCACGCTAAAACGGCTGAATGGATTTGGATCAAATTTAGAACATGGGTAGACCATGATCTAGAGTAGGACATAGAATACTTTTTATTCTGATATTCTCACGTGGTCGAGACTTATGAATAATATTATAATGATGCTGAGTCAATATGAACAAAATCCTGTAGAAGAGTAAGATAGAAGGTAGATAATAATCAAGTCTGAAGTAGACATCAAATCTTTGCAACGTACTTTTATTATTTTCGATTGCATCATTAGTCTAGTGAAAGTAGTCTAGTGGGGTTGCAAGCGCGACTGCTGAGCATGTGTCATAGGTTTGATTCCCAGGTCGAGTAATTTTATTTAATTATTCCAGTAGTAATTTCTTAGTCAAGATTGTTTGAAGCATCTCACCTCATTACATGTTTCTTAAACATAACTGGCGAAATGTGGGTGTACCCACTATACACCTCTGCCTTACCCTTCAGGGAATACGTGCGTGATATTGTATTATTATGTATGTTACTTCATATTACGCAGATAAAATTAACTATCTACATTTACAATGTGGATACAACAATACGACAATAAATGAAAACACTGGCAATACTAATGCATAAGAGTATTTTGGAACTACCAAATAAATCTTAACATTAAATAAAAAAAAAGATTTTTTCAAACAAACATTTTTTTAGTGATGGGCCGACTATGGGATTTGCCGATCTTCATCTGGCTATAGTGACTAAACCATTGGATATATTTGATTGCATTTTCGTATGCGGCCTAGGAAAATCATTAGTTATACGAAGTTTAAATTATTGTTGTATCGTCGTCTCCACCTTGTATATTCATTCATACACTAGCTTCTCTTTGCCCACGTGGATGTCGGAAATTATCGCACGGGAACGTGGACAAAAAGTAGCCTATCTCCTTTGCCAGGATGCCACCTATCTCCTTGCCAAATTTTATCGAAATCCGTTCAGTGGTTTAGCCGTGAAAACGTAACATACAGACAGAGTAACTTTCGAATTTATCATTTTAGTATGGATATAAATAAGAAAGTGAAGGTTATAATTTAGAAAATAATGAGATCCTTCGGGACACAGACGTACCTATGACAACTAACTCATGTTTACAAATTAATTAACTTTAGGAATTCAGACTAAAATGTTTATTTGCACGTAGAGGTTTATTTACTGGCTGTTTTGTTTTTGAAAGTCGGGCTGAATTTTAATAGGTCATATTGAATGTGATGAAAGATTTAGATGTCACAAGTATAGCAGAATCAGCCTATAATATTCCCACTGCTGGGACACAGGCCTCCTCTCTGTGAACGGGAGTGGATCATAATCTACAACGCGGGCCCAGTGCGGGTTGGTGGATGTCACAAATGTTTTTGAATTTTTGGTTCTAGGACATGCCAGTTTCCACACGATGTATTCCTTCACCGTTTTGAGAGCATTGGTGATGAAATAATTTACACAAAGTAAAGCGCCTGCCTGGGTTAGAACCTGCGACCTATAACTCGTAAGACGCCGCTGTTACCATTTAGCCACCACTAAGCACGTGCAGTCAGCAAAAGAGATAATTATCTAAGGTCGCCGGATATAGTTGAAGTTTAGTAAGAAACCGATGAATATTTCCGAATAAAATAAAATAAAATTAATAGAAAACAAACTGGTCATTTATCAAATTAAATTTCATTCGAAAACATTCATCGGTTTCTTACTAAACTTCAACTATATCCGGCAACCCTGGATACTTTGATAAATGATAAATAATTTTGTTGCTGTAAGTAGGTTTGTACAAACACTTTTACACGTCAATCATATTTTAAAACTAGATGAGGTCGGCGTTTCCTATCTAACTACTCTGAGAATAAAGGCCGAAACAAACTCAGAGGTCACAGTTTCTTTTAAAGTCCAGACATAATCTTGGTCAGATCATGTGAAGACCATATAGATTTGAGTCTGAAATGGTCTTTTGAGGAAAAACCCCACAGAATGAGTGGACCTGTCCAGTCAGTGCACGCATTTGTCAGTAATCGTGCAGCTCAACTCAAAAACAAATTCGGCTTAGATAATTACCGTTTCTATATTGCGCTTGTAGTTTGACAGATAAGCGACAGTGACAGAAATTGAGCTTAAGGCAAAACCTTCAGGGTAGCCCGCGAAATTAAAATGTTCTTACGGTTTTTTGAAATTTGCAGGTCAGTATCAGGTTTTATGTCGATCTAATTATGATTCGCGGCCGTAGCGAATATTTATTTATAGAATTATATTCACAAAAGTCATCAATACATCTCTATAAGTTGATATTACCCTATTGAACGACTATTTCATGAAATCTTGACATTTGAGGCCAATTCTAACTTAAGGAGTTGTATTGCTGATTCTAATGATTATAATTCTGTAAAGCCGTATTTGTTACGGCCGCGAATCATATTTTAATCAACATACAAGCTGATACTGACCTGCAAATTGCAAAAAACATAAGAAAATTAGAATTTCGCGAGCTACCCTGACGCTTACGCCTTAAGGCTCCCGCGGGACTCTACTAGAACAATTTCTATGAAAACTTCATGGAAATTGTAGCCTTTAGGAAACCGTAGCTGTAGTCAAAATACTTATTAAGTACCTATAATTTATTAATCTCGGCCTTGGACCAATAAACCATTGATATTTAACCCACGTGAAGTCAGGGCACTTGACTAGTAATATAATAAATTAATTAATCGAAACACTCAGGTAGGACGTCGGTGCCATAAAATATAGTTTTGATTGACGATAACTAAGGGTACCTAAGTTAATTTTCCAACTCATATAACTAAGACGTGGGTGTGGGTCTCGTTCAGATTATTTATGGGTTTAAGGCTCCTGCAGACAGGCGCGACGTGACGGCGCGATACGATTCTGGTAGAACAATTTCTATGAAGTTTTCATAAGAAATTGTTCTATTAAGAGTCGCGTCGCGCCTGTTAGCGGGAGCTTTTATACTAGCTGTGGACGGTGGTATCGCTTGCTTGATATTTAGAAGAGAAAAAGATTATTCTCGTTATGGGCTCGCCACAGTCGGGTAAAAAGAGTCGATATTACACAATAGCTTTTTGAGATGCGACTTCAGAGTGATAACTGAATCTACAATAGGCAAAGGGTACAGAAATCTCTTTGAATCACGAGAGTCCAAGTTTGTAAATAAAGAAAATTTCCTTTCAGTATCGCTTTTAGCCTCTGAGCTGCTCCGACGGTATACTAGTTAGTACTGACGTACTGCTACTGAGAATGTCCTAATTACCACGAAAAGTACCACGTTATCCAAATCGGGAGCCAAAACAGGCACGCATAGCAGTCGCGCTGGCCATCGCAAAACCAACGCCGCAGATAAACCTTTTAATTTAATGGTTTCATAGGTTTTGGCAGTCGTTACGGGTAGTCAGAAGCCGGAAAGTCTGACTACCAGTCTTACAAGGGGTATCGGGTTGTCCAGTCACTGGCTTGTGGAGGTCAGATAGGCAGTCGGTCTATAGAGTTATGGGAAACAGGTTGTAAAGTTCACTCATACCTTCATAGAAAATGGAGGAACCTCCGACCAGATGGGTGTCGTATCTGGTGGGCAACTGCCCGAAGTTTGATGTCGGGACGTTGTATATATTATGCTAGTTGCGCGGTTAACTCTGCTTGCGCGATGCAGGATTTTGCGTGATGTCAGTGTGACGCGTAGCTCGCATGTAGCGTTGTAGATGCCGCTACAAATTCTAGTAACCAATATAGATCTAATTCGCAAAATAGACGTATTGGCGGAAATATACGGCCGGACTGTAAGTATAGGAGGTATGAGGAACAGGGTGTAAAGTTCACTCATACTCTATGGAAAAGGGAGGATCCTCCGACCAGACGGGTGTTGTGTCTGGTGAGCAACTGCCCGACGATTGATGTCGGGATGTTGTATATATGCTAGTTGCGCGGTAAACTCTGATTGCGCGATGCAGGATTTTTGCGTGACGTCAGTCTGACGCGTAGCTCGCATGTGGCGTTGTAGATGCCGCTACATAAGTACTACCGTCGCGGTCAAATAATACGGGTCGATGACGAAAATCCCTGTAACTTGCAAATTATTAATGGTACATGCATGAAACTAACTTTATATTACAGAGAATACTAATATCGTATGAAAGAAAATCTTATATGATCTACAACGTAATAAAAAAAAAGTTAAAATTTTAAAAACCTCGAATTTGGAAATAAATTTAATTCGCTGTTGTTGTACTTTTGCTTGTTTTCTCACTTTTGTTTTCAATCTGTCAAATAAAAATGATAAAAGGCGGTTATTGTTGTCTTTCACCATCATTATTGAATTACTATAATGTTGCTAACATCAGAAGAATGTACACGTATCGTCACTATGTTAGAAGAAGGCAGAAGTCAGTGAAGTACAGCAAGAACAATAGGCGTGTCACTTTCTACAGTGCAGCGAGTCGTCCAACGTTTCAGAGAAACTGGGCAGAACATAAGAAGACCAAGAACCAGCAGGCCGAGGTGTCCTACGGGTCGCGTGCATCGATTTATTGTTACGAAACCGGCACCTCACGGCAGTTGAAGTCACAAATCAACTTCGGGATACCCATAGAGACGACGTAAGCAAGCGGACAGTAAGGCGACGGCTCCTTGAATCTAATTTGACCTCAGATAGACCCGCAAATGGTCCAAAATTTTAAAGGGAACTTTGTGTAGCAAGATTAAGTTACGCCTGCGAATACGCACAATGCGGAGACGAAGAATGGGTACGAATAATGATTTCTGACGAATCCAGATTTATGCTGTATGCACATGATGGGCGGCGAAGAGTCTACCGACGGCCAGGGGAATGTTTTATTCCAGCTTGTTTTGAGGAAAAAGTGCCGTTCGGCGGTGGATCTGTTAGGTTTGCGCTGGAATGCCTTCAGAGAGTCGCAAGGAGTTAGTGCTGATAGAAAATGGTACGCTAACTAGTGCAAGAAATGTGGAAAAAATTCTTAATGAGTATTTAATTAATATGGGTGAAAATTCAATATTCATGCATGACAACGCCAGGCCACATACAGCTCAATTTGTAAATGTTTGTGTTTTCAGAACTTTGACATCAATAGTATGGACTGGCCCACGAGAAGCCTGAACCTGAAGCCAATTGAACATGCTTGGGACGAGCTTGGGAGGTGTGTAAGAAATTGAAACCCTGCCCCAGCTACACTTCGAGACCTGAAACACGCCTTAGTGGAAGAATGGATAACATCCTGTAACATCGCATAAGAAACTTTATAAACAGCTCAATCTCCTGGCAGCTGATAGAAGAGCCCGTGGAGGCAATACAAAGTATTAATTTTGTTTTAAAGTTCGTTTTTGTGTTGATGTGAGGTACCAACCATTATTTTTTCAACGTTAAAGTTCATATTTTGTTTTTTTTTGTGTAATTTTGGCAATTAAAGTAATAATGTTTCCAACATTTGCTGTTGTTTTATTAACTGGTAATTTATCTACAACATACAGTTTCAAACATTTGTTAGCTATTTTAAGAGTAATTTTAGTTTTTTCGTACTGACCCGTATTCTTTGTCTGCGAGTGTATATGCTTATTCATCTATTCCTTTTATTTTCATATCTTAATATTTTATGAACCGAAAAAGGAATAACACATAACTAATTAATTAATTTTAAATCTTTCTTGCTAATTAAAAAGCTCTCCATAAAATAATTAGTAACTAAAACACTCAGAAACTGTTCATTTGATTTATATTATTTAACGAATTAGTTTTAATTTAATAAAAGAAAAGTTTTTACTAAAGAATTTTATTTAATAATGAAATGGGTTCAAATGGGTTGGTTAATACAACATACATATATTGTAATGCCACATATTCTTTTTAAATACTTTAGTAAAATTAAAACACGTATCTTTTATGGGGTCCCGCTTTAATTTAACTTTAAGTCCTATGACCAGGCCCTGCAGTCTCGACATTAGATAGCGACAAAAATCTGTCGCTAAGTCGTATCGATGTCAAATTTCTTTAATAGATTTTCAACCTTATACTTTGGAAATAAAGTTGAAAATCTATTAAAGGAATTTGACATCGATACGACTTAGCGACAGATTTTTGTCCCAGAGATCGGATATTCGGATGCATATTTACCTAAAGTAAATTTTTGCTATGAAAATATAGAAACGGATACTTAAAAAAAAAATTGTAAAAAAAAAACCCGGCTTGCCAGCAACACCGGAAATGCATAACTAGTCGGGAGTATAGTATGGAAGAGACTTCTAAAAAATTTTTATAAAAAAGATCCCGGGTTTCTTGGATTGCATAACTATTCAGATGCATATTTATTTAAAATTAATGTTTAACCCCCGATGCAAATATGTGTATGTAGGGTGTAAGAGGAGGGGTGGTGTATGTTAGTTAAAGTTAAGATTTTTTCGATACAAAAGCGCATTCCATATTAGCGAACTTCGCAACTTTAGATGAATATGCATCCGAATATCCGATCTCTACCTATGACAGTCGGACGGACGGACAGATAGTGGAGCGTTAGTAATAGTGTCCCATTGGCACCCTTTGGGTACGGACCCCTAAAAACTGTCTGTCTGTGTGTGTGTACATAAGAAAATAAAAAAAGAGAAAAATTAGTTTTTACACATGAATATCAGCCATGCTAATGGAAAACCGAGTCAAGGAGCCACTATCTATCTACATATATACATACAATATACATAAACTCACGCCTTCTTCCCATTTGGGTAGACAGATATTATAGAACGCCACCTGTTACGATCCTTGCATACTCCTTTTACGTTCATACATCTGGTCAGACACGCACGTCGGTTGCGACTTCTACCCACCTGAACTTTCCGAAGAACATCACCAATAAGGTCATTAAAATCAAATGATCAATATTATGTCAGTTAGTTACTTACAAAACTTAAAAAAGCTATGTTAGTGTGTTACATAACTAATTACTAAGCCCACAGAAAAACAATAAAAACAATATTTAGATATATTCACCAGACTCAAACTCAAAACTCAAACTCAAAGCATTTATTTCAATTAAACCATTTACAGGCACTTTTGAATTGTCAAAGAGTCGGTCAGTTAGTCAGAAAGTTGAAGCTAGTTGCCCATTCCAAAACGTAGATCTCTATGGAGAAGAACGGGCAAGAAACTCCAAGGACACTCTTTTTAAATCAAGATATTACAAAATCCTGGGTACATTATTCGTGTTGCTTCTATGTGCGAGAACAATGAAAAAAAAATATCTAAAAAA
Source organism: Dryobotodes eremita (assembly GCA_917490735.1). NCBI lineage: Eukaryota > Metazoa > Arthropoda > Insecta > Lepidoptera > Noctuidae > Dryobotodes > Dryobotodes eremita. The sequence continues at coordinate 3,978,800 of OU823263.1, read as the reverse complement.
ACAATTCAAAATATAAGATTAATAATAAAAATAAGCCGTGGCAGTTAAGAGATGACCAGTTTCAACTGACGGCGCCCATTCACGAACATGACGCGTGGATCAGCACCATCCAGCTCAACCATTTTGTAGGGAACCGAATGATCCAACACACGCGCCACCAACAGTGAGACATTTAAGTGAGTATGACATAGTCTCTACTGCCATGCTGTCAAGTCAACATAATTATATAATAAACGAATCCATTGTACTCACATTTACAAAATTGCAATATGCTTCTAAATTATACAAAACTATAGTTTGCTATGTATTTGAGCAATGAATAAAATTTTACTACATAAAAGAAAATAATCATTAAAATATCTATTGAATTATTCAATAATGAAACATATTTTATAAAAAATAAACAAACATTAAGTTCGCAATGTCAGAAAAATAAAAGGGGGAATAAGAAAGGAGTATCTCTTCCAAACATTCAAATTTTAACTAGCGCGCCCGGCTGTGGAGCAGGACCAGCATTAAGCCAAGCATTTTTATCTACTATATAGTCATTGAACTTATAATATGCTTGTCTACATAGTGTGCGTTTAATGCATGTTTTAAATTTCTTCTCATTTAGTTGAAGAATATCGAGTGGTATTTTATTATAACATTTTACACAGTACCCCATAAAAGAAGTACCTACTTTAGATAACCTGAAACGTGGTTGATCTAATTTGTTCCTATTTCTAGTGTTAAAATTATGCCTGTCACTTATCTTACTAAAAAGATGTAGATTTTTTCGAACATACATAATGTTTTCATATATATATTGACAAGGTACCGTCATGATGTTAATTTTTTTAAACAGTTCCCTTAGAGATTCGCGTTTGCGGAGGTTGTAGATGGCTCTGACAGCCCTCTTTTGCAGAATAAAGATAGAATCAATATCCGCAGCCCGTCCCCACAGCAGAATACCGTAAGACATGATGCTATGAAAGTAACTAAAATATACTAGTCTCGCGGTATCCACGTCTGTTAATTGACGGATTTTCCAAACAGCGTAAGCGGCTGAACTTAGCCGCCCTGCAAGTGATGTTAAGTGAGGACCCCACTGTAGCTTTGAATCTAGCGTAATCCCCAGGAAAACCGTTTTTTCGACGAATTCTAGTATCTCCTTATTCAATACAACGTGACATTTACTACTTCTAACATTCGGTAACGAGAATCTTATGCATTTAGTCTTCTTCTCATTTAATACCAAATTATTTACAGTAAACCAATTATGAACCTAAATCATGGCGTTATTTACGTCGTCAAGCTCATGTGCATGTCTGTTTATTTCAAAAATCAGTGATGTATCATCAGCAAATAACACCATTTGAGGTCGGATTTTCAGTAAATGAGGTAAATCATTTATATATACTAAAAAGAGGAACGGACCCAATATTGAACCCTGCGGTACACCCATTTTGACTTTTAAGCCCAATGAATTTACACCGTTTATATGAACTTGCTGCAGTCTATCACTCAAATATGATTTTACTAAGCTAAGCGCAAGCTTACCCAGTCCGTAATGCTTAAGTTTCAAGAGCAGTGTTTCGTGATTCACGCAATCAAATGCCTTGGATAGGTCGCAAAAGATGCCTATTGCATCTTGTGCCTCCTCCCATGCGTTAAAAATATGTTTTAATAATGTAACACCGGCGTCGGTTGTACAACGTCCTTTGGTGAAACCATACTGTTGATCGTGTAGGATGTTATTACGATTAAAATGATTGAGCATTTGATTTAACATTACTTTTTCAAACACCTTGCTGAAAACTGGCAAAACCGATACGGGTCTATAATTATTAGTGTCTTTGATGATGATTGTTCCAGATGAAATGAATCACTCCTGTCTAACCAACACCTGCATGAAGTGATTCATTATCGGCGAGTTAAATTTGTCCATAAACATCTTCAAAATGCTATTAGGACTTGACAGTGTTCTCTCGAATAGCGACGCGGTTTTTCTCCTCACCATAGCGTGGAAGTCGTAGGCAAGCGCCTGAGCGAACATGCCAGAGGCACTACAAAATCGCGGCAGCCCCAAGAGCATTCTGAAGCTGTTATTGTACTGGACCCTCAGGGCGTCCATTGTTTTCCGCGAGTAGCTGGTCCATAGGCTGTTTGTGCAGAAGGTTTGGCAGTAAGCCTTAAACAACGTAATTTTAACCTCCTTACTACAACACGCAAACCTGCGAACCAGCATATTGCTTCTCACAGCAAGAGCCCTGCGCTCGCGTTCGATATCTTCATGATCTTTAAGGTCCTTCGTTATGTAATGCCCTAGGTATTTAGTTTGTTTCACCCTTTGTAAGGGCTGGCCAATGAGGCTTTTGTAAGTCGCCTTTCATTATTCTCCTTTGCGAATCTATGGCAAAGGTAACCAGGTCAGGCACCAGCAGGCGGCCAGCACGAATGCGGTGCTCCTGACCAAACCATGTCCCATTATTATGTTGCTGTGTCCAAAGCGCCCCTGCACTTGTGCCCTAGACAAAATCAAACTGGTTGCTAATTTAATTGTATAATTTATAATTTTTATGACATTGATTTTTACATTATGTAAGTACTTTACGAGTAACTCACACACAAAATTATTACTTGTTATAATTTTGGAAAAATCATCTGCTTTGCAATATTTGTAAATATGTGAGCACCATGTATCTATCATCATATCATAACTGTATGATTAATGTATACCTACATGATATTGTAAAACATTTGAAAAGAGTAACGGTGGAGTTTCTTGACCATTCTTCGCCATACGAAACTAAACTTTCTTGTAAATTTTGAAGTTTAAAAGTACCTTTTATTAAGAAAAAAATGATATGATTTTGACTTTGACTTTTGAGGACCTAAAGAAACGCTACCAATGGCAATATTGCGATTAGCGTGGCCAAATACTGGGGCCAACTCATCTAACATAAAAATAAAAATTACCTTTGCCTTTCATTCATCTTCTAACATGACCAAACCATCTAAGCATACTCTTTTACTATCTATCCACATACCTTTTATTATTTGCGTGAATACCAACTCTCCCACAATCCTTTACAAAACGTGTCTACATCCTCCCTCCATTCAAATCGCAGCGAAACTCACTGCAAACTATTGTACAGTCATTCGAATGATTTTTGCGCTCCAACAGCTCGGAAATCTTTTAAGAAAATTTCACAGTTCGCGCGACTATTCCATTCACTTGCTTAGTTAGATTTTGAACAGATTCTCTTACAACTTCAGGTGTAACCAACCGTTTGATTTTCGCTTCACAAATCTATGAAAGGTTCAACCAAGTTTCCTTGGCAGTTTGTCGCTGTGGATTTTCTTTAGAAATGTGAACGGTTGTGTAATTATTTTAATAGTAAAGGGTTTTATATAATTTAACACTTACGATGACCTTTGCTTTTTAAGTATGTATATAGTCATTTATTTATTTATATACTTATTAAATACATTTTTAAATATTTTTATAAAAACATAAAAAAAAACATTTCAAAATATAAAAAATAGTGGTCCGCCGTTATCGGGAGCAGGGTCCAAGCTACCGGTGGTTAGGACTACAGAGATAGGAACCTCCTCACAATGCGAGCCGTATCGAGGAGTACTGCCTTCTGGATCAGGCTCTTGATCCAACCGTCTAACGAGAGTCTCGAGAGATGCTGGTCGAGGCTTTCGGCCATCAGGCCATTGGCTGATACGACAATCGGCACAATGATAGCCGAGTTAACATTCCACAAGTCAACAACCTCGTGTGCTAAGTTTAGATATTTAATTTGTTTCTCTTTCTCAGCTTTCACGAGGTTCTCGTCATGCGGAATGGTAATATCGACAATCACTGTGCGACGCGCTAAACGATCTATCAACACTATATCAGGCTTATTGGCGATAATAGTCCTGTCGGTAATGATAGATCGATCCCAGTACAACGTGGTATGGTCATTTTCGAGAACTGGGTCGGGCACATACTTGTAATACGGTACCTCAGAATCCACTAGTTTATATTTCAAAGCAAGTTGCTGGTGAATAATCCTGGCTACTTGGTTATGCCTGTGCAAATACTCGCCGTTAGCTAGATCTCGTCTAGCTACCGTCTAGCGTCTAAAAACCAGAGATAATATGTCTGATGGACTCACCCGGACGATGGCATGCCTCACACACGTCAACCGTCCCGTCCTTCATAATATGTCTCCGGTAGTTATTCGTCAAGATAGCTTCGTCCATAATTGCACAGATGAAACCTTCAGTTTCCCCGAAAAGGTCACCAAAACGTAGCCAGGATACGGACGCTAAGAAATCTACACCGGGCTCATGAAGAGCCCGATAGAAGCGCCCGTGAAGCTCCTTGTTTTGCCATATCTCCTTGCGGTCATCGGTAGTAAGTACTACAGGTTTGCGCCAGTTCTCTTTTGCCATGGAGAGCGGGGTGAGTTCCTTGTCCACTGCAACCACATCACGGTGCATACCCACTTCGGAATTTAAAAAATATTGCCTGAGACTGCACACTTCGCGGTTGTGGAGGGTCTTCGCATTTAAAAAGCCTCGACCCCGCACTTCCGCGGTATGTACAGTCTCATTACTGATGATCGTGGGTGATGCATCCTTTTTGCGGTCAGCAATGTACGGACTCTCCTATCCAGGGCGTCGAGTTCGGTCTGAGTCCATTTGAGTATGCCGAAAGAGTACATCAAAACCAGCATGACCCAACCGTTGAAGGCGCGCACCTTATTTCCGCCTGAAAGAAGACTAATTAATACCTTCCTCAGGCGACCAAAGAAGCGCTCCTTCAACGATTGCTTCATGTCAGCAACGTTGATGCCTAACGCTTCTGACATACCCAAATACTTATATCTTTCGGATGAGGAGAGAGATCTAAGGTGTATAGAATCCGAAAGTTGAATTCCCTCGGATTCCATAATCTCACCTCGCTTTACACGCATGACTGCACATTTGTCCACACCAAATTCCATACTGATGGTGCTACTAAAAGTTTCAGTTACCTTCAGTAGCTTCATCAGTTGCAATTTGTTGGGGGCAAAGAGTTTCAAGTCATCCATGTAGAGGAGGTGAGATATGACCTGACCACCTCTCCTCAACCGATAGCCTAGTCCAGAATCCTCAATTAGTGAGCTTAAAGGATTCAGGGCTAAGCAGAACCAAAGTGGACTCAAACTGTCGCCCTGAAATATTCCCCGTTTAATCCATACAGGCTCATCGCTCCCCTGGATCTGTCAACACCCTGGATAGCGAAGAACCGTTCTCCATTGCCCCATACATGACCTAAGGAAGGTGCGTTGAGTTGCATCTATCTTGTACAACTCCAGTACCCTCATGAGCCATGTATGTGGCACCGAGTCATAGGCTTTCTTATAATCTATCCAGCATGTCGACAGATCCTTGCGGGATCGACGAACCTGTTGTCTTATGGCCATATCGATGAGGAGTAGCTCCTTAGTACCGCGGGACCCGTTCCGACATCCATTTTGAGAGGTTGACATAATCGAGTTAAAGTATGTATATTATTATTATTGAAATTCTTTTTCTCACAAAAATTTGTTTGAAAAAGAACTTCTTCTTCTTCTTTATTTTCTTTTTTTCTTTTTGTGTGAAAATTGAGGCTGTTCAAATCAACAGCCTCAATTATGTACCTAAATAAAAAAATTCGCCACAAACATTATAATCGCTTGATTATTTAAAAAATTTAGCTTAGTTAAAAAGGTTACGAGCCAGTTCCTAGCCTGTGCATATGTGCATAGGCCATAATGAATTGTAAGACAGAATTATGTTCACACACAAAATGATTAACAGGTGGTCGCAATGGCTTTTAAATAATAATGAAGAATAATAAAAAGTTTTATTGATTCATAAACAAGTGCTCCAATATTTAGATATGACACTGGATCCCGCACTAGGATAGCCTGTGTCGCAGAATCCAGTTTCTTTCGGCAGATGATATGAATTATAAAAGATAAATTAACAAATTAATGCAATGGTTTCAGTATAATTATTTAAACTTCGGACTAAAAGGTTATAGAGGTATGAGGAACAGGGTGTAAAGTTCACTCAAACCTCCATAGAAAAGGGAGGATCCTCCGACCAGACGGGTGTTGTGTCTGGTGGGCAACTGCCCAACGGTTAATGTCGGGATGTTGTATATATGCTAGTTGCGCGGTAAACTCTGCTTGCGCGATGCAGGATTTTGCGTGACGTCAGTATGACGCGTAGCTCGCGGTGGCGTTTGTAGATGCCGCTACAAGGTAACCAAATGTTTGTATATATGTGACGAGTGTAAGTATGCATGTGATGAGTGTGAGTGTATATGTGATGAGTGTAAATATGCATGTGATGAGTGTGAGTGTGTATGTGATGAGTGTAAGTATGCATGCGATGAGTGTGAGTGTATATGTGATGAGTGTAAGTATGCATGTGATGAGTGTTAGTGTGTATGTGATGGGTGTAAGTATGTATGTGATGGATGTAAGTATGCATGTGATGAGTATGAGTGTGTGTGTGATGAGTGTATGTATGTATGTGATGAGTGTGAGTGTGTATGTGATGAGTGAGAGTGTGTATGTGTTGAGTGTAAGTATGCATGTGATGAGTGTTAGTGTGTATGAGATGAGTGTAAGTATGTTATGTGATGAGTGTTAGTGTGTATGAGACGATGAATACTTTAACAGTTGAATGATAAAAGATTTTCCTTTTCAGCATAATTAAGCCCAAGCAGCCAATCCTGAACCTGTTTTTGCACCCAAACTTTATCAAGGGGTAGATTTTAAGCTTATTGTAAACTTTTTCATACAGGTATGGTCCAATACAAGACAAAGCTTTATGGCCAAATTTAAGTTTTCAGAAAACTCTGTCCCGCTTATATTTTTTACGTGGGCGCTGACCTCTGTGGCAGCTGCTGTTTTATGAAATTTAAATAGCACTGATAAATGTAAAAATGGCGCACCGTAGGTAAGCACTCTCATTTCTCGATATAACGTATCAGTGGGGTATCAGATTCTAAAGCGTTCCGTATTTCTACAACTTTCAACAGTATTGACATAAGCTTTTTGGTATGTCAGCCTCTTATCTTTTTGACTTTTCCGTCATCGTTTTCGCTGACAGAATGTCATTTTATTTAGGCCCTCTACGCCCTCAAAACATTTAACACTCCACTACACGCGCCCCTGTTTGGGACACCAGTGCTCTGTATATGTAGAATTATTTTGTATGAAGATTTTGCAGAGATAGTAAAAAGACTAAAAAATACTGCAATATCATATGAAAATAAACTTTATAAAGAAACTAAAACAAACAGAACATAACTATTAACATTTATGGGAACTTAATATCAGACTTCTTGAGAAATTTGAGAAAAATCCAATATTTTTTGGCATCTAAAGTCTTCTTTTTTTACTCACTCATTTCCTCCACTCGGTTTTCATCATTTTTACAACAATTATGACATTGAAGAACCTGATATAGAGGACATATCCAATTATTCCAGGTGTGACATTGTTTTCAGGTGGACTTGAATTGACTACAAAAATGTCACACAAGTGCTCGCGTGCTCTACTGTTGTAGAATCTTAGTTATGGCGCCAAATTTCTTACACGTGCGGTCGCGCAGGTCGCAAGGACACTAGCACTGATCATTGGTTAGTAATTGAGGATTACTAAGAGTGCGCGTTAGCTACCCACGACACACGTTAAAATTCCACGAAATGCCTCCGTGTTCTACAATAGTAGAACGGGCGTCTAATGGAGTGTTAATAAAAAAGGAAGAATTGCGAAACAGGCTCTAAAAATTGCTTTAATTCCTTCTCGAAAAATCTTTGACCTTTTGGTCAAGGATTGGACCTTTTGGTCAAGGATTTTTTTGGAAGATAGGCAGATTGATTGCTCGGTTAGGAGGAAACTCCTAACCGAGCAATCAATTAAGTTTTGAGTTGAGCTGCACGATTACTGACAAATGCGTGCACTGACTAGACATGTCCACTCAATCTGTGTGGTGTTTTCTCAAAAGACCATTTCAGACACAAATCTACATGGTCTCCACATGATCTGACCAAGATTATGTCTGGACTTTAAAAGAGACTGTGACCTCTGAGTTTGTTTCGGCCTTTCTTCTCAGAATAGCCAGATAGGAAACGCCGACCTCATCTAGTTTTAAAATATGGTTGACGTGTAAAAGTGTTTGTACCAACCTACTTACAGAAATAAGATCATTTATCATTTATCAATCTGCCTAGCTTTTTCCCAAAGATGTTGAGGTCAGCATCCAATCTAACCTGAAGCAGCTGAACACCAGTATTTCACATAAAGCGACTGCCTAACTGAACTCCACAGCCCAGTTACTGGGTAACATGATAGCCTTTGGTCAGAATTTTGGGCTTCTACTCGTATCGACTGTTAAACATACATGAATAACAGCAGGGACCAACGACTTGACGTGCTTTCCGAAGTACTGAGAGAATGTAAAGATGGTCACCCATCCATGGACCAACCGCTGCAAGCGTAGCTTTACCTGATCGAAGGTGCGTGCGGTCTCCTTTACCTACTAACAGTTTAATTTGAAAGCATTTTTAATTTGAAAACACGTTAAGCCGTTAGGCCAGGCTGTCATTCGATCTACGAATGACTGAAGGGGTCTGGATAAGTAAGGGATGGTCACCTATCCACGAACCAACCGCGGCTAGCGTACCTTCGATCGCCCCTTGTGGCTATTAATATTTAGCCATGAGCCCCTCTGAAACTACTAACAACCATATTAAAATATTCTAACCCGGAACGATCCACCCCTCTAAGTCTTCCGATATCCCAAAACACAATTGGCTCATACAAAAGTCTATAGCACCATGCTTCCAAGGATCCCATTGACAATAATGGTTTGGGAAAAGGGTTCCGAATCTGAACGGAATTCCGGTATTCAATGGGAATTAAATCAAATAGTATGGTGAATCGGGAAAGGTGATAGATCCGGTTTGTTGAGTTGAGAGATTGTGGTTTGGCCAATTTTAAAGAGATTATTTAGGTACACTGGGCCGCATGCTAGTGATAAAAAAACTAGTATAAGCTGGCTTCTTATTCTGTTGATACTCCGTTCTACGCTAGGCCAGCTCAAGGTCGAAGTTTACAACTGACTTGCGGTCGAGTGTACTTCAATATTTTTTGTTGGAAAAAAAGTTTATCCGTGTATTTCATGAAAATTGCATATTGCAATTGTTTCAATCGATACAAAATTAAAATCAATCTGCCCGGCCTTTTCCTAACTATGTTGGGGTTGGCTTCCAGTCTAACCGAATGCAGCTGAATACACTGGTATTCAGCTGCATTCGGTTGGACTGGAGAGAGGCAGTAGCTCCATGTAAAATACTGATTTTACATGGAGCTACTGCTTATCTGACCTCCACAACCCAGTTACTGGGTAACACGATACTGCTTGATACGAATACTCGTAACTTATCAATATTTGAACGATCCGCGTCAAGCCATATTAGCTCTAATACAGGCTGGAATTTGGAATACAATTCGCACTAGTATTTATTACAAACCGCTTGTTAGGATAATATTTTGAAGTAGATCCAATAACCAAAGAACGAGGTTTGTGATTCGGTTTAGTAATAGGTAAAGGAAAAATAGAGTTTGGAGTCGACTGCTGAGGCTAAGTTAACAAAATATATATCTGCTTCTAATTCGGAATTCTCGATAAAAATAAAAAAAAAACAACAATATTTATTTGTTGTTTGTTTTTTGTTTGTTTGTTGTTTTGTTTGTTTGTTTTTTTTTGTTGTTGTTTGTTTGTTGTACATTTATTGTACCTTAAATTAGACTTTACTTAGTGGCACGATTAAATCATGTGCAACTGGGCTTAAACTAGGGGACCTCCTGTCGGGAGGACACGGTGCGGCATATGCTGGCAGAGTGTGCCGCTTGGGAAGAGCCGCGCTGTGCCCTCATCTCAAGAGTAGGCAGTGACCTGTCGCTGCCGGCCGTAGTGAATCCTATGGTTTGCAGCGAGGAGTCCTGGGACGCGGTGGTATATTCCGCAGTCTCCTTCTGCGAGATCACTGTTTCGCAGAAGGGGGCTGCGGAAAGGGAGAGAGAGATCTCGTCCTCTCACCCAACTTGCAGCCGACGCACCGGGCGTCGGCGGAGGGCAGACAACATCCTCTTCCAGCCCCCTAAATTGGTCCAGGGGCGACGGACTCGAAGACGTCTGTCGCCACCGATATATCAGGACCCGAGGTGGCGGCGTGTAGTGTTCCACGCGCGCCCCTTTTAGACGTATCGGGGCGAGTCAAACACCTCACTCCCCCCGCTCGAACAGACGGGGCCCGCAGAGGCGTCCGGCACCAGTTTGGGATTGCGGAAGTATCGTACGTTCCCGCGATCTGCGGCGCAGGTGTGAGATGGAACACCGAGGTGGTTTTTAGTCAATAAGAGTCTGACAGACCCCTTCGCCCTCCCAGGGCGGAGGACATCCACGAGGATTTTCAACACCGGAACAAAACAATAAAAGGAGGACTTTTGTGGTATCAGCACCACTTACTTTCATCACCACCGTGATCGAGCTGCCTGCAACTATTACAATATTATTTTATTAGTTACTATCGTGCGTGTGTGTATGAATAAGTGCGTGTGTGAGTGTGGTGTGTTAGGGTGTGTGTGAGTGTATGTGCGAATGGGTCTTAGTGGCTTAATTTTAATTTTATACTTTTGATTATATTTTCAGTATTTACATAATTTTGAAAGAGAAGGAAAAAAAAAATAAGCGTCCGAACCGATTCCGGTCTAGGTGGCCAATCAAAACGGTGATAAGCCAGGTACGCAGGAGATACTATAGTGGCGATCGTAGATAAAAATAATAATGAAAGCTTTTTAATCCTACAAAAACAAAAAAAAAACATCCTATCCGACCAACACACCAAAAACAAAACAATAGATTTTCTCAAGAAAATTCTGGAATCCCAAACTAATGAAGGAATTAACTAAAACTTAATGCCTATTTCTTAGTAACGAGTACTAAGAAACAGGAATTAAGAGATACGAAAGTGCCCCGTTTTGTAGCAGTCTGATTATAGACTGTAATACCTAATGAGAAAGATAGCGACGAGACTTTGACGCAGATGTTGATGTACTGGATATGGTTGGTTACATGGTCTAAAAAAACAAGGTCTGGCATTCCGGGAGTGACATATGCTTACGTCACTATGCAGTTAGCACTTTATTGCAACAAAACACGAATTATGGAAACATTTTCAGTTACCATTCTGTTAAAAAATATATATAAATTGTCGTTTCGTTTTTCTAATCAAACGAAACAATTCAATTTAAACATATACCAACGTAATTGTTAGTTAAAACCTCATTGTTTTATCGGATTCGCACAGGTAATAAAGGCGGTTGGGGAGTTATTATTACACACTACTGGTAACACAGCGGTGATGACGTAGGCTTGTGTCTCCCACGTGACCACTGTGTCTCGGAATGCTATACCTGGTGAAGTATATTATTATACCATGGTTGGTTAGTTTAAACTTGATATTAAAATACTAAAATAGCATAAAGTCTAAGCATAGTCAGCCTATAATGTTCCCACTGCTGGGACACAGGCCTCCTCTTTGTGAGAGGAAGTGGGCCATAATATACCACGCGGGCCCAGTGCGACTTGGCGGATGTCACACGTTTTCGAATATTTGGTTCTAGGACATGCCGGTTTCTTCACGATGTTTTCCTTCACCGTTTTGATAGTAGTGGTGATTAAAGTAATTACACAAACTTTAGTGCCTGCCTGGGTCCGACCTCAGGACCTACGACTCGTAAGTCGCGGCCGATACCAATGGGCCACCACTGCTCTCTGCTAAGATAATGTTTTTAAACTCTGCTCCAAAACAATTTAATGAAAATATAAACAAATGGGTCAAAAAATGTACCTTCCTGTGGATGTCAAATTGTAGATCCACTTACAAATGTAATGATTTGATTTGAATATTTGCATACTTACAGCCTAAATTCTAATTTATATCACCATAAAAGTGTTTGCATTTGATAGTCGAGGTTTTTTTTTATAACCTCAATTTATGATGACGATTTTTCAATTACAATTTAATATAACAATAAGTATAGGAAAAAGTGGTGGTATATAGTTGAAACCTTCCAAATACCGACGAATGTTATTAATTCCGTTTAGAGAGTGATTGCGTCAGAATTTAACCTGAACAGCGGGGTGATTGCGTAACACACTAACAGCAGGAATGGCTTTCATTTTGACAATTCAACAACATTCATTGCGATATTTACGTTGCTGAGCCGACAAATTTTTCGAACATTTGAAGCAAGGGATTCGCAATAGGCTTCAGAATGATTCAGATTGTGATCGATAGCGTGTTACGCAATTAGGGTGCTGTTTTGTTTACATTATCGTCAAAAGTTTTGGAACAGGGTATATAGTTATCTGTCTGTATCTTTAAATAGTATTATCCAAATTCGCTCTGAATGACTGTGTGTGTTTACTCTTAGTTCCATTAAACTGCACCATTATTTTTGGACCTTTAATATAGTAAATAAGCTAAAGACAATCATTGTTAAAATGTAAATAAAATGATTCAGTTACTGTGTTAACGTTTACGAAGAAGACTGTAATGTGGAGGAAAAACATCAAACATATCGTAAAGTATTTTCCCAATCGGAAAAAAACTTTTTAAGTATAAAAATTGGGGGATCGTTACAAAAATTTTCCAACAAGTTTTCGGAAGAAATCAACACCCTTCCGGAATTGTCCAACGAAATAATAAATGGGGAAGCTTGACGTAATGTCCGTGAAATTTTCAAAGTTGTTTGTTGTAAGAGATTGAATTTGTCAACGATTTCATTTGTGAATTGAACCGTGAGATTTCTTAATGGTTCAGGTATCGAAAGGTGAAGTGCTTATGGGAATTCAGTGGGGTAGAAATATTGTTTTATTTATTTAACACTTTAAGCACAAATTGTACAGAAGCGGACTTAATGCCATAGAGCTCCTTAAGTTCTGAGTTGAGCTGCACGATTACTGACAAATGCGTGCACTGACTGGACAGGTCCACTCAATCTGTGTGGTTTTTCCTCAAAATACCATTTCAGACACTAATCTACATGGCCTTCACATGATCTGACCTAGATTAAGTCTGGACTTTAAAAGAGACTGTGACCTCTGACTTAGTTTCGGCCTTTCTTCTCAGAGTCGTCAGATAGGAAACGCCGACCTCATCTAGTTTTTAAAATATGATTGACGTTTAAAAGTGTTTATTCAAACCTACTTACTGAAATAAAATTATTTATAATTTATCGTTTATAGGCATTTTCTACCAATCAACCTTTGGATGATGCAGTGACAAACAGTGGTAAGTGCAATTTATAATGAAAATTGAGGAATAAATATTTTTAAATACGCATAAACCTATTATAACTATAAATATAATCTATATATCTAATTATAAATAAATATACATAAATACACGAATAAACTAAAAATAAATAAGACGAATGAGAAAACATGACTGTTGTAATGACACTGCCAGCTTCTTGTGAATGTACTCGCGAACATCAGATGTTATTGACAGTAAATTGTTTGAAATTCGAAGTATTTTCGAATTAGGAACTTATATTTTGTGAGTTGATTTGCTGATAAAACAAGAAGCATATAAATAAGAGATTTCAACATATACGATGGCAATGACCCACATGGACGAAGTCACGATTCAAAGGTCTCTCTCTCGTTAACACCCATATACAAAGGTATTAAGACCCGATGATATTTTATTTAATAGACGATGACATTAGGGCGATAGGACAGCGCAAAATGGGTCAGACACCTATTTTTGACAGAAAATAACTAAATTTGCTTCCGTCGGCAAAAATGGAACGATTTTTACAAACAGTACAGTTTTTTTTTTCTGGCTGGGTATCATCAAAATGACCTCTCCCGCTCTGGGCGGAACGCAAGGGCACACTTTTACTGACTAAAACCCACCCGTATTCCTTCAATTGCCTTGCCTGTGCGCCAGGGCTACGGTAACTCTTTGAACAATCCGCGACCCTGGCAGGAAAAACAGTACGGCTACAATTTGTAAATATTAATTAGTCGATATTATTAAACAAACTGACGTTGAAATACTAGAATTCTCAAAAAAACTCTATCGATTTTTTAAAGTCACCACCACTATCTTACATCTTTTAACACTATCAATAACTTCACATAAAATAATGGCACATCTAGTATCTAACATCGATGAAACAGGTAAAGAGTTAATGGCTCGAACAGGAGCATTAGAGTTAAGTGTCTGTACTCCACGTGGTGGACTCCCACGTTTTTACCTGAGTTTTTATATGAGTATAGAAAACATGTACTAGTTTCTAGTTTACTTGGTTTATGAGGAAATTGGAATAGAGTAATTGGAAATTTTCTTTAACTCAAACTCAAAGCATTTATATCAAATAAACCAATTACAGGCACTTTTGAATTGTGAAGGGGTTGGTCAGTCGGAAAGATGGAAGCTAGTTGCCCATTCCAAAGCGTAGTAAGGTACCTATGGAGGTGAACGGGCAAGAAATTCCACGGACACTCTTTTAAATCAAAATATTGGTTACATAAATATTTTGGCTTTATCTTAGGGAGCACGAATGTACTATATGTGTGATACTCCGATCTTGTTTTCGCCATTAATCAGTATTGGGTAATTAGTATCGCTATTAACTGTTTTTCTGGCTAATGCTTGTTTACTGACTGCCCCGTTGGCCTCTTGGTCGCAAGCGCGACTGCTGAGCATACGGACCTGGGTTCGATTCCCAGCTCAACCAAAGTGTTATTGGTTTTTTCTAATAGGAATTTCTCAGTAGCAGCCCGGTGTTTGGAGGTTGGTGTTGTGATAACCTTGGAAAACACGTAAAAACCGGTGGTCCTGCATCTGGTCCCTCTCCGGTCGTATCGGATTGCTGTCTCATCGCACTATGTGAGTAAAAGAACAGAGAGTGTATCTGTGTTCGCGCACACACTTGTGCACCATAATATCTCCTGCGTACTTGGCTTATCTCCGTTGAGATTGGCCGCCGTGACTGAAATCGGCCGGAAAACATTATAGAGGTATGAGGAACAGGGTGTAAACTTCACTCATCTTCCATAGAAAAAGAAGGATGCTCCGACCAGACTCCGTCGGGACTACTGCCCGACGATTTATATCGGGACGTTGTACATATGCTATTCGCGCGGTAAACTCTGCTTGCGCGATGCAGGACTTTTGCGTGACGTCAGTATTATGAGTAGTTCGCATGTGACGATGTAGATGCCGCTACTATATAATTATCTGTTAAGCTGTATGATCTGTTCTCATAATAATATTAAAGATCGTTCCCATTCAAAAGAAGACAAGAGCATGAATTGTTTTGAAGTGGGACAGTCTGCTGCCTCCCTTTTAATGCCTGCTGTTGCTTTTACCATAATAGTAGCAATTTTTTCAGAATGTTGACTGCCAAATTGTTTCAAAGGTTCTGTCTTGGAAAATACTCGTTCACACGTAGTATATGACGCGCCCCATAGGAATCTTCTTCTTTTGATCTCAATACAACACTATTTCCCTCATTTAAATCCTAAAGAGGACGGGCAAAGAACGTGTGACACATCTGTGAAGGTTATTTTCACTCGGATGTGTCATGTCGACATTACTGGATTGTGATTATTTCTGTGGAGGTCTCACGTTGAAAGACCGTGAAGTATATTTTTGATCCGATAGAAAAATAATTATAACCCCCGTCAACGTTTACAGATACCAAAAAGTAATAAATACTTGTCGTGAGAGTTGCCAGTGGCTGGGTCGTCTAATTTGAATATTTCCTTATTGGCAATCCCTGTCGATGTGATGGGTAACACAGTATGGAGAGAATTCTTTTATTTTTTTATTACCATTTTATCTTTACTCACTGAATCGGTAAAGGGGGCTGCCGTATTATTTGAAAATAAATTATGTCAATTTTGAAAATATTAAGCGTGTGTTAATTTTAAGTTGACCTGCAGAGTAGTTAGTGGTCTTTTGTTATACAAGGTTGGAATTTTTATTAATGCGATTTAGTTCAGGTTTCCTCACGATGATTTCCTTACCGTACATTCTACTTCTTCTTCGTGGCACGCTGGCCCCATCTTGTTGACCCAAAACTTCACCACTTCCACGGCGTCGTCGGTGGCGGCGCAGAAGTCACTTTGACCGCATGTATTGTGACACAGAGGGCAGAATAGGAGGTGGAGCATAGTTTGCGACATAGCTCCACATCCACACCCTGCTGTCGTTTCGTCGAGGTAGCCCCACTTTACCAAGTTGGAGTTACATCTTCCCACTTGTGTCTGGAGATAGTTCTGGGACTTCCAAGTGGTACACCCTGCAGGGTGCTCCTCCTTTGGTGGTGGATAGTTTGAAAGACGGGGAAGAGTATCCAGCCTCAGTTTGGCAACGGTCGTTACCCGGGTTTCCTTGTTGAGGCTGTGGATTTTTTTGCGTTTGGTAGTTGTACACGAAATAGTGGGTGTCTAGTATCAGATTCTTGTTTGTGTTTTTCCACTGCACTTGCAACTTCTCTTTGGACTTGTGCTGGTGCTATACTAGCTGTAGGATATAGTGCGCTGACTGGGGTCGATTCCAGGCAGCCTGCAATCGTTCCTTACATTTATCTACAAGTAAGTTGCTGATAGGTGTAACATTAGGCATGTTAAAGCATGTAATTTTAAAGGGAGTAAGCATATGCCCAGCAGTAGGAAGTTTCGCGATAAAAGTAACAATATCCTCCTAGAAATTGCCTTATTGGTCTTGTGATCGTAGGTGCTACTGCTGACCATGAGGTTCTGGGTTCGATTCCCGAGTCGGGCAAAGTGTTATTGGCTTTTTCCATCTGGAATTTATGAGTATCAGCCCGGAGTCTACATTTGTGCCTGGTTTATGCCAATAAGCTCTCACCGTATAACGTGGGACTTAAACATAACTAGCGAAATGTGGATGTACCTTTAAATAATCCTTCGGGAAATACAGACACGATGTTGTTATATTATGTAAATGTTACAATATCTATAGAATCTTGTCGCGTATCGCTACAAACTACCACCACGACACACTATTTTCTTATCAAGACGTATCGTGCTATCCAGAAACGGGTTTGTGGAGGTCTGATAGGCAGTCGCTCCATGTAAAAATATACTGATATTCAGCTGCATCCGGTAAGACTGGAAGCTGACCCCATCATGGTTGAGAAAAGGTTTGTCGGGAACTGTAATAAAATTCTCCTCTCCATAATTTGAAGCACACACTACAAATCGGAGGCTAGCGAAACAATATCTAGTCGGTCGAGTAATCATTTATTGGTTTTCTATTTTAAATCGTTTCTGCTTTTCAGTAAAAATGTTTTAAACTTTGAATAGTCGTTAGGTAGAGATCGTTCAGTTAAAATTGTACAGCCCTCCATTGCTTGTTGCATACACATTTCAAATATTTGTATAGAAAATTAGTGGAGGGGCGTGCAGTTTTAAATTGGACGACCTCTACCTATATATGTTTCAAAAAACTAAAAATTATGAGAAACAAATCTTAAGAACGTTGTAAGCTCTGGCATCACTAAGGTGAATCCCGCACGGAATGCGAGATGCAACGGCGCACGTAGATTTTTTTATGATTATGAAGGCATGCGACTATCACCTCCATACCATGGTCTAAAAAAACAAGGTCTGACATTACGGGAGTGACACATGCTTACGTCACTATCCAGTTGCCAATTTATTGCAACAAAACACGAATTATGGAAACATGTTCAGTCACCATTCTGTTAAAAAATATATATAAAGCATTTAAATTGTCGTTTCGTTTTTCTAATCAAACGAAACAATTCAATTTAAACATATACCAACGAAATCGTTAGTTAAAATCTCATTGTTTCATTGGATTCGCACAGGTAATAAAGGCGGGTGGGGAGTTATTATTACACACTACTGGTAACACAGCGGTGATGACGTAAGCTTGTGTCTCCCACGACGTGACCACTGTGTCTCGGAATGCTATACCTGGCGAAGTATGTTATTATACCATGCTCCATACAAGCTAGTTGACACAATCGGCGAGAGCGAATTTTGTTCCACATCTCACGCGAGTTTCGCTTCAGTTTGAAGAGCTTTATTCTAAGGGCCCAAAATGAGAGTTTGAGAATTGCAAAGGATTGATTAAGAACTGTGCAACTGGAGAGGCCTATGTCCAGCAGTGGACAGCTATAGGCTGATGGTGATAATGAGTACATGTCCTCTTGTCTGCTCACTGCTTCCATAATTCTATGTACCTTGGTTATTTATGTTCAGAAACTCGACTCAACTCAAAACGCTTACTTCAATTAACCCATTTACAGGTACTTTTGAATTGTCACAAAATAAAAAATCTGTCACAAAATAAAATATCAGTTTCATTAAAAACCCTTTTAGTTAATACCTAAAAGGGTATATTTAAACAAAGAGCTAAAAATAAAAAACATCGCCTACTCTAGAAACTTTTAATAATTCTGTTTCCATTATTAAAACGTTTAATTAAAAATAAACGAAACATTGACGCATAATATACCAACAGTTCGTCAGTGCAGTAATTTTGTTTATTTTTCATTAAAAGTCCCAAAATATAGGAAGGGTTCTTCCTTTACGTAGTCTGTTTATTTTTAAATTTATAATTATATTTTTAATGGGTTTGGAATGAAAAGAAAACATGAAACATGAGTGTTTTGTTAGCCTATAATGTGTGTACAGGCCCAAGGCAGCGCAGTCTCGACATAGATACCGACAAAAATGGGTCATTATTATTATTAATATGATTCGCAGCCGTGAAAAATATGGCTTTACAGAATTATAATCATTAGAATCAGCAATACAACTCCTTAAGTTAGAATTGGTGTCAAATGTCATGATTTCATGAAATAGTCATTCAATACAGTAATATGAACTTAGAGAGATGTATTGCTGATTCTAATGATTATAATTCTGTAAAACCATATTTGTTACGGCCGCGAATCATATTTTAATCAAAATACAACCTGACATTGACCTTCAATTTGCAAAAAACGTCAGAAAATTTGAATTTCGCGGGCTACCCTTCCGCTTCCCCTTTAAGTACAATTAATTTTATTATTTGTGATTTACAATAAGTCCAATATGAATTAATATTATTATAATTAGGTAATCGTTACTTTAATATCAATGTCAAAATTAGGAACGTGTCATCTTGGATTTTTTACAATATTCCATGTATTCGCCAATGTCATGAAAGCAATTATCTAATATCCAACTTGTCAGCTTTTTTGAACATGGGGATGGGAAATTCCTTAAATGAGTTAGTAACACGATACCCCTTGTTAAGACAGGTTGTCAAACTTTTGGGCTTCTGACTGGTTATATAACTGGTTATATATAATAAAAGTAGACACCTGTTTCAAAAACTAGACCGTGTGTCTAGACGGTGAAGCGGTGAGGCAAATAATGACTTAGAAAAGAGACTGAGCCTAAATAAATCCATTTAAATAATATGGACATTTACGTGGACCCAGTATTTTTAACAAGCGAACCCCTAGCATCGAGCTGGAAAAGCGCTAATATTCTTAAAGTAGACGCTTTCATACATCCTAATTTCTTAATCCGAACTAATATTATAAATGCGAATCTTTGTTTGTTACTTTGTTACGCATTCACGCCAAAACGGCTGAACGGATTTGGATGAAATTTGGCACACAGATATACCATGACCTGGGTAAGGACATAGGCTACTTTTAATTCTGGTTCGCAGACGAAGTTGCAAGAAACAACTAGTTATTCAATAAATTCATCACAATACGATCGTGTACAACAGTTTACTATAACAATTTGAGCAGGCGTTTATCAATATAGTGTGTAAGTGTGCTTAAACAATGTTGTACGGCTTACTCTCTGTTCATGTAACGAATGAACCAAATAGTGTTTTGCAAGGTTACTTTTTTAATCATCTTGGTGTTTTTAAGTGATATTGGTCTTAACACGCAAATAAACTTGTATAAATATGTGTTAAAATATTATCCGACTATCCGATCCTACTAATATTATAAATGTGAAAGTTTGTATGTTTAGATGTTTGTTACTCAATCACGCAAAAACGGCTGAACAGATTTGGATGAAATTTGGCGCACGGATAGTTTATAACCTGGATTAACACATATGATACTTTTAATCTCGGTAGTTAGTCCTCGTGGGATAGTTTCCGACATTTACACGAGCGAAGCCGTTGGCTAAAGTTAGTTTCATATAAATCTGTTTGATTTGGTTAATAAATGGGTAATGATGTCTTTATAGGCATAATAGGACCCTTAAGGAAAACCAGGAAGACCTGTATTTAATCAAGCCTTACTTCTCGCACCCTAATTACGTAACACACTATCAATCACAATCTGAATCATTTTGAAGCCTATTGCTAATCCATTGCTTCATATGTTCGAAAAAAATTGTCTGCTCAACAACGTAAATAACGCAATCAATGTTGTTAAATTGTCAAAATGAAACCCATTCCTACTATAGAGGTATGAGGAACAGGGTGTAAAGTTCACTCACACCTCCATAGAAAAGGGAGGATCTTCCGACCAGACGGGTGTTGTGTCTGGTGGGCAACTGCCCGACGATTGATGTCGGAATGTTGTATATATGCTAGTTGCGCGGTAAACTCTGCTTGCACGATGCAGGATTTTGCGTGACGTCAGTATGACGTATAGCTCGCATGTGGCGTTTGTAGATGCCGCTACACTACTGTTAGTGTGTTACGTAACTACCCCGCTGGTCCTCTTACTTCGAATACTATTAGGTATATGTTGGGTATATCAAACACCTAATGTTCTCACATACTAATATGCCGAAGTAATTATTATGAATTAGCTTTACCCGGCCCGGCTTCGCACATGCAGTACTAAGTATCTAACACCTACCCTATACTACCTAACACTAACTCTACCTACCTACCCTACCTACCTACCCTACCTACCCTACCTACCTACCCTACCTACCTACCCTACCTACCTACCTACCTACCCATCTACCTACCTACCCTACCTACCTATCTACTCTACCTACCTACCCTACGTACCTACCTACCTAGCGGACCCGTCAGACGTAATCCTGTAAAAAAAAATTGCTTTGGGGTTTTCCGATATTTTTTTTATTTTAAACCACCCCAGTAAAGAGGTGAATAAAACAATAAAATTCAAATCGGTTAAGTCGTTTCTGAGTTTTAGCGAGACTAACGAACAGCAATTCATTTTTATATATGTATATAGATACTAATATTATAGATTCGAAAGTACCTAACTCTGTCTGTCTGTATGTTACCTTTTCCACGCCTAAACCACTTATCGGATGTCGACAAAATTTGGCAAGGAGATAGATGGCATCCTAGTGAAGGCCATAAGTTACTTTTTGTTTCAAAAACAATCTCATAGGGAGTGATAATTAGGGGATGAAAATTTGTATGGGAAACCCAACATTTCTTAAGTTAGGCATATGAAAATTCAAATTTATGCTTTTGGTAAGAAATAAAGACTACAGTCTTACAGAGTTTTTTGTAAAATCATCCCCCAAGGGGGTAAAATAGCGGGTAACTTTATAATTCAAATGTAATAGAATAACCTATAGATATTTTTGTGTAGTACTTCTTTTTTAAGAGATTTAAGGTTAAGGAATTGGAAATAAAGTCAGCCCGTATCTTGAGATAACATTTAGTCGTTATTTCATTAAAATCGGTCCACTGGGTCTAAGTTATTACAATTCACTATCTGTTTATCTGTTACCTTTTCACTCCTCAACGGCTGAACGGATTTGGATCTAAAGCATACGGGTAGGCCATGATTTGGGTTAGCACATAGGATGCTTTTATAACCGACATCCACGCGGGAAAAGCTGCGTGTAAAAGTTAGTACCCTTTTAAAGTGAACCAACGACAGTCGTCAGGTGTCCGTCGTTACGGGTAGTCAGAAGATCGATACTCTGACAACCAGTCTTGCATCTACCAATAACCCATACACCCCTTTTCACCCCCAGAAAAGAAAAACTTCACTTAATTCAACCACCAAAACACTGACACTGTCAGACACACAGCAAATTAATTCTCCAACTAATATCTCACTTGGTGACATTTCAACGTCAAAAATTACTCACTTCTAATAAAGAGAGGCCGTAATTTTCCTCAGGACAACCCGGGAGGGGTGAATAAAAATATAAATTGCCCCCTTGCTCTTGACAGTACAGTCGTTATGCCCCAGTTTTATGTTCCGCACTTTATCAAGGGATGAGCGGGGGTGTACTAGGGGTTTTTGAAAAAGTTAGGTTCGAGGAAATTTGGGGTGAGTAGGGAAGAGTATGCATGCGATGTTCATTTTAATATTATGTAGATGGAGACGGGGTAGTTCTCCTCCGCTAGCTTGAACTTCCACTCAATTAATTGCTCTTTATTATGTTAGAAAATAGTCACTAAACGTAAATCTATACAGTTGGCATTCCTCTGCGAACTGAATTTTCAGATTTAAAAAGAAATACATTAGCCCGCGAGAAAATGCACGTACTTTAATTAGGTATAACCCACAAGTCAGGCTGAGGCGGCGGGAACGGTGAACCGCGCTCGAGAGGTGATGCGAGCGGCTACAGCAGCCACAATATTCGCCTCCTTCTGTGAGCCCGTGATGGTCAAAAAGGAGGCCGCCAAGCGGGATCGGGAGAGAGCTGATCCTGCTCGGAGAAGGAGGCGTCGGGGAGGCAACCTCCTTGTAATACACCGAAACCCGCTTACCAATCAAGGTAGGTGGACCTTTGGGGTCGCAGCTGCACAGAGTGGGGACTCTGTCTGCCCACCTAGTGATCCCAGGAAAGACGGTGGCATAGTGGTCTCGTGCTGCCGTGCATAGCGAGGCTCAGGGGGGGGGGGGGGGGCTTTACAGTCTCCCTAGGGATGTGCCTTACAGGTGTAGCACAGCACGCGTAGCATGACCATTATAGAAACGGGTTTTGTCGACGGAGGAATGGACAAAAATGACGTTCCGTGATGACAGTACGACGGCAGCAAAGTAGAAAGAGTCAACTGCACTTTTTAGGAAATTCAGTAGTTTGTTCACGTTTTTCTTTTATTTTGCTTATATCTCGAAAATGGTGTGTCCTAACGCAAATAAATGAAAATTTCGACCCCTTTATGAAACTCTTACACCCCTAAAACTAAACATGTAGGTAATACTTTTTCACATTTTCCATTCAAAAACTGAAAAATTCTATTTTCCCATTCCATTTTTATACTTTGCGGCCGTCGAGTAAAAAGTTTTCTACTGTCTTTAGCATGGCGATTACAAAGTCAAATTGTCTTCACTACCTTAGACAACTGACAGTTGTCAGTGTGATTTTGACGTTTGGGATAGAAAACTCTCTTCTGAAATAGTCTACATATAAAAAGACCTAGACAACGATCGGTAAAACGAAAGACAAAATTACGGATTTTAGAAGGATTTTTACGGTGCGATGTCAAAAATAGAGAAACGAAATGTCACTTTGTATGGAAATAGCTATGTCTTGTATTCCAAGAAACAGAAACCGTCATGCTACGCCTGCAGGGGTTCAGGAATTGGTCTTTTAAGAGGAACCGGGACCCCCTCTATGTGCTGATGGTGATTACCGGGGTGGTTTTAGTGAGGTAAAAATCCCACACTCCCCGACCTCCCTCCCCAGAGGTCGGGTGCCTTTTGAAGGTTACCCGGCGAAAACAAAAAAAAAAAGTATAACTCACAAATATTAATGTCAATGTTAATCTTCGTTTTTTAGTAGTAGTTGCAAATATATTCGTGTAGGTAGTTACCTACATGCTATGAGAATAACACAAAAACATAACACGTTGACAAAGGTTATTGATTGTTAAATATATAACTGAGCAAACCGCGCAGACTTCCTCAATCTAATGAAAAAAGCAACACGGATCTTGAATAAATTCAGAATTTTAGTCAATTATATTAATATAACAAGGTTTTTTGAATACAAACGTGTTACGGTGATTTTATTAAAATATTCTAACTTGTATGAGCAAATGAAGTGAGCTTGGACATTGGCATCCTGACTCGGGTACTTTGAAAGATTTAAAAGGGCTAGTGAGTGAGCAAAGCGAGTGAATAAAAAAAAAAATCAACTAAATCACCAAATCAAAAAAAAAAGGCAGGACAAAAAAGCAAATCAGCAAAATCATCGATCGGTGCCGATTTTGCTTCGGCCCTGATCTTCTTCACCATCATTGATTTTTTATCATTTAAGTCTATGCAGCCTATGCAGTCTATGTGTTGCCCTGCGTGATCGAATCAGAAATGAAAAGATCTGTAGTAGAAGTGTCTCAAATAAAATATTTTTATTAAACTCAAACTCAAAGCATTTATTTCAAATAAACCAATTACAGGCACTTTTGAATTGTCAAGCGGTCGATCAGTCAGAAGATGAAGCTAATTACCCATACCAAAGCGTAGTAGGCGCCTTTGGAGAAAAATAGGCAAGAAACTCCACGGACACTTTTAGCGAAGCTAAGAACACGTGCGTATCTTAGCCATGGACTGCTGCGGAGCGGCTTCTTTAATAAAACTGCAGGGCGCAATAAGTATGTCAGCATCATTGACGGGGTCCGAAAGGGCCGATGCCTGCCGGGGTCGCGGATTGTTCGAAAGAGTTACCGTGGCCCTGGTGCACAGGCGACTGAAGGAACACGGGTGGGTTTTAGTCAGTAAGAGTCTGACATGCCCTTCCGCTCCGCCCAGAGCGGGAGAGGAGAGGAGGAGGAAGTAATAGCCCGGGTGTTATCATTGTGTGGATCGACCGGAGGACACGGTGGAGCATACGGTGGAGGTCTGCCCGGCTTGGGCGGAGCACCGCCGTGTCCTCGTGGCGGCGATCGGCGGCGGCGACCTCTCGCGTCCGGCCCTGGTTCAGGCCATGGTACGGAGCGAGAGGGAATGGGAAGCCGTCACCTCCTTCTGCGAAGCAGTAATGCTCGCGAAGGAGGAGGCGGAGCGCGAGAGGGAGAGGCAATCACTGCGCCCTCGCGCCCCTAGTCGCCGCAGGAGGAGACACCCTGGGCGTCGGGAGTCGATTGCCGACTCCCGGCCACCGTAGGCGCGGGCTTGCGGACGGCGAGCAATGGGCAGCTCGCCGTCCGGTAAGGACCAGGCCCGGGTCGACGGCGCGTCGTGTTCCACGCGCGCCTCAAAGAGATGTCAGCATAATTGACGGGGTCCGATAGGACCGATGCCTGCCGGGGCTGCGGATTGTTCGAAAGAGTTACCGTGGCCCTGGCGCACAGGCAACTGAAGGAACACGGGTGGGTTTTAGTCAGTAAGAGTCTGACACGCCCTTCCGCTCCGCCCAGAGCGGGAGACGTCATTTGATGATTTCCTACACAAAAAAAAAAAAAAAAAAAGGTACATGTCCGGTCACATAAAAAGAACGCTGGCCTGAACCTGCGCACTGAGCGATTAATTTAATTCCAGCCTATTCCAAAGTACTAAGTAGTTAGTAAAGTAACTACTCGTAATTTGATTCTACAATAAAGCAATTACACTTATATTATAAAACAATAACCGATAGTAAAGTAATAGTAATAGTATATAATATTGTAACACATCCCCTCCATGTCGTTCAGCGTTCTTTTTACGTGACGGGACCTGTACGGTCTAGTAAAAAAAAAAAAAACAATGAGGGGAGTATAAGGGCCTCTCGGCTTCCTTAAAGTCTTTTTACACCTGTTATGTACTATCTTCTTCTTTCAGGTAGCTCAGTCTGTAACGGTGACAGCAGTGGTGTTCTCATGATCTTTGTACCACAGACGGCAGGCGACACTGGCAAGGCATCAGGCGCGTGGTACGTCCACGGCATAGTTTCTCTTCCTCCCAGTAGAACTGATGCAGCAATCTGTTATCCTCATCAGTACACAATCTTCACTGATGTAGAAGTATCGGGATTGGGTGCTGGAGTATTTGAACTGAACCTACTTTAATCAAATATATATTTGTTTAAATAACACGTTTTCTTTCACTCGCCTTCTCTGGGACCTCATTACGAAGTGTTAAGTCGACCGTCCACTGCTACGGAGGATGTGCACGGAGCGGTTTGCCAAGTTAGCTGATCGGTTCATTTGTTTGCTAGCCACGCATCTGTGCACAACGCGGCCGTGGGTCGCAGTGGACGATGCCGCCTACATTTTCAGACAAAAGTGCAGCTTCATACACGTGCGTAGCTGGGGAGCAGATCCTTAATTTTTGGAACGAATTTCCTTAATTCACGGTACGGACTCAGATCATGGCGGATGGGGGCTAGGCGACAAAAAGTGTAAGAATTTTCCGTCGCGAGTTTCCGTCACGACCCTTTCTTTATTTGTTTGTTTGGTTGAACGCGCTAATCTCAGGAACTACTGATAGGAATTGAAAAAAATGTTTTTGTGTTGAATACTCCATTTATCGAGGAAGGCTTTAGGCTATATAACCTCACGCTACTACCAATAGGAGCGGAGTATAAATGAAATTTTTTGTACAAATGGGAAAAAAGTAATCCTTTTGAGAGCTTCCGTTGCGTGCGCTGCGTAAACCGTTAAAATTACGCAAAAATCATGTATCACGGAATTGTTTCCCTTTAAAAGTTCAAAAAAAAATCCACTACAGCATATGTCTATTTTTTAAGGTTGACTCAATATAACCCTTTTTATGGTAATTATAGTAAAAAAAAATGTTCTATGGATGTTCTAAAAATACTACGAAAGGAACTTCGTTCCAACCGAGTGTTCCACGACACTCACGCATTTTTTTAAATTTCTTGTTGACATTGCTGACTAAACTGAAAAATAATGACAGTTTGTGATTTGAATTGACGGACAATTTAAGTAGATAGCCAAGTTACAAATCAATAAGTCCGATCGACACGACGCGACCAATCACAAACTATTGTTTATAGCGATAATCAGTAGAGTCGTGTACGGACCGCCATTGAAATATTAGTTCTGTGTACTGTTATACCTTTCTCAATATATGAAAGTGGGGGCGTAAGAGAAAGGTAACTATATTTAATGTTTAACTAGATAATTATATTTTATTAAGGAATTTTCTTATACACCGGCAGGCCCTAGCCCTGCCTAACTACTTCTCTAAACAAATTACCATCACTGTTCCTTCCAAAGCTTATTTCAAACTTTCTTGACTGTTCGAGAGTAACCATCGATAATATATTACCAGCCAGTCAACATAAGGTTGACACATGCAGATAACCACTACAGTTCTTCTGTGACATTCTGGCTGCTCATTGGTGACTTGAGTTTGTAACACATTACTTTTGAGTAGCGTCGTGGACGATGGTCCTTATTAACCCTGATACTATGATAAACTTGTGATAAGGTGAGGTATGATATTTACATTTCACGACTCTAGGTAACGCCTGGCCGGACCTCGACTGACCAAACGCGGTAAGTCACCAAAATGCGATGCAGGATCGAAACAGACGCTCAATTACGCGATGTTGTTTCAACTTTATTTCCAAAGCATAAGTTTGAAAATCTATTAAAGAAATTTGACATCGATACGACTTAGCGACAGATTTTTGTCGCTATTCATGTCGAGACTGCAGGGCCTGGTCAGAGGGCTTACACAAAGTAACATTCGACTAGCGATGACGCTAGTAAAAAAGCCAAAAAATTTGTGGGGTTGAAATAAGCTATCAAAATGTCACATGATCATAGATCAATGAAAAGGAATTAGCTAGACAATGTTAACATCATTCGATTCTATGAATCGAATCGACAGCGTCGAACGATTACTTCCATAGAGATACGTAGCCAAGTGGCACTTTTTGAGAAGCGATATCGCTAGTTTTCGATTCGTATGATGGAAACATTAGCGAAAACGATAGCGATTGTAGACATAGAATTGCTCTGAAGCGAATTCCATTTGTCTAGGCCCTCAGAGGGCCTAGTCAAATGCGATACAGCATGTAGTAGCAACATTTTCGCTAATGATAAAAGTATCGTGTGTTATGATGGCGTTGATGCAGAAACATGTTTCATGGTTAGTACGTCACTCGTAGATCTACCTCCCCCGCAGCTCTGCACTCCGCTGTCATCCAGTTCCTAATGCTGCTTTACAACTTTGACCAGTGTTGAATTGACTTTGAAGTGTGATGTAATTACGTGGTATATATAATGCTTAATACAATATTTTAAATCTTTAATATCAATTAAACAGTGTTTTAATTATTTTATTGAAAAAGGTTTTGTACATAGTTATTAATAACTAGTATAGATTTTAAAACGGTGAGTGATTTGATCATATTTTGTTGTTTTAATCCTAACATATATTCTGTCTGTACTTTTAGATTGTATTTCATCCTAAAACCCGTATTTTTGGCATTTTTATTATTTAATCGTTTTTCATTATAAACAACGTAACAAATGTAAAAATACCCTTAACGAATCCGAGAGTCACTTGTGCTTCCCATTATTATGAATCTTTGTTATGTACTGGACCACTCCCAGAAACCTCCTGGTTACGGAGATTTTGAAGGTCAAGGTTGCAACTTTTTATTACGTTCTTTTTTATAAAAACAAGTTTTAAATGTTATGTTGTTTTGTGTTACTTTATCCTACTACCTAAAATACATATAATAAAGTATATAATACAAAGGATGGCAGGGACATCGACGCGCAACCTGTTACATGGATTCAGTAAATGATTCTGAAAACCCATGCGTTGAAATTTTTCATCGGTTATTTAAAAAAAAATTGCTGTTCCATACATTATGACACACCTACACACACATACACACACACATACATTCTAAGGCTAAATAATCTGCAGAGAAAATAACGCGCTCGAGCACTTTAGAGAATAGGAAAAGCTTCGGAATAGGGCGACAGTTATAAACCGGTGATTTGACACCTGTTTCAAAAACTGGCGTAGCTAATGCAGGTTTCCAGATTTTCGGAGCAGAGCCTTCTGTTAAAGACTGTTTAAATATAATACAGATGGCTAGGCTTTTTGCACAGTTGACTATAAATATAGATGGTATTAGGTCCGGGCCACCTAATTTAGAGATATTGAGCATTTGTAGTAACATTAGTACATTCTCGTGGCATAATTCTATAGAGCTGATGTTCTCTGTGCTCATGGAAGGTGTTGTGGCTTCATCCTGGTTATCTACGTCTGAATATTGAAATATTGACTAAAAGTATGTAGTGAATAAGTTACTGATTTCTTTACCAGTGTCTGCGGTTGTGTCTTGATATGTCAGTATACTAAGGAAAATACTATTACCTCCCTTGCTTTTCATAAAGGACTAAAATAAAATTAGATTTTTAATTATTGATGACTTAATTTATACATAAATAAACGGTAACAATATTTTTCTACTTCTGCAGCTCTATCGCGCAATAAAGAAAATGTTTGGTAATGTGATATACATATTTCCAAAAGTTTTAAATTTCGGGCGAGATTTATATTTTTCTTTTAGGATTTTAGGGAGGGAGGCGTTTCCAATTTTTTAATGCCTTTTTGTTATATACTGATCTCTGATTTCATATAGAACCTGTTGTAAAAAATACTAACAGCATTGTCTAGTGGCTCAGCACGTAGCAACTCGTCCCAGTTAACGGCATCAGGAGCAGACATGATAGCAGTGTAGTTTTCTTTATAGAACTAATATTTAGTGTTAGTATTTTCTGATAATGAGTGTATTTGAACAAAATCAACCTGAATAGCAAAGGGTTTGTGACGTCATTAGGTACTTTTAATAGGTCCAAACAGTCGTGTATACCCAGGGAATCACAAGAAAACACGAGGTCTAACAGTCTGTCATTCGCGTTCGCATTACAGATATTTACAGTATCGAAGAAGTCAATAGGATAGCGGTTTGAATAGTTTTGTGATGGTAATTCAACGCACTCGTTCTTATGACACCATTGTACGTCATTGCTAAAGTTAAAGTCACCCAGATAATAAATTTATCTAACGGATTGATCAAAATTAAGTTTTTTAAACTAAATTTAAAAAGGCAGATTAGATATAAAGTGGTAAAAACAGTTTAAAAGAAGTGTACACCGTTTATAAGAACATCAATTGAAAATCAGAAAGATCACACCCGCCTCCGCTCACCACTCCGTTCCAATTTAAGAGGGCCCTTCCCGGTCCGTCTATCGTCAACGCGAGCATGATTGAAAAGCTTGTTGTTTCATCCAATGCAATGTTTGAAAAAGAAGCAAGAGTGAGAACGCGATAACATCGAACGAAATTGGCGCGCGGAGATTTCACAAAACTTGTTCCAGGAAATACGTGTTTTTGAAAAAGCCATTTTTTGGAAAAAATGTTTGTCAGTTAGAATTTTCATTACACGTGCAAGGTTTCTATGAAGATGTTTTCTTTACTTTTACAATTTATGAGTACATTATGAACGGCCAAAGTTCAGTTAAATTTGTGCAAAAAAGCAGATTTTTGGAGGCTTATACTGAATTTGTTTCGCCAAATTTAGATTTTTTGCTTGCATAGAAACCTAGATAAAGTGCACAAGATACTTATTAGTTAAAAAAAATCAATGAAAGATGTGTTACGACGCCATAATCACGTACGAGCGTTTGTATGAAAAGTATGACGGGTTGGCCGCTCTTAATAAAAAAAAACAATTCATTCATTAACTGACAAGGCACAGCCTACATCGCTGTGTCTTGAAGCATGGAATTTTGTATGAAAGTTCGTCATTTTTGCCGATGGAATATCTAGTTACAGGTTACTGCTCAACATCGGACGCGAAATTTTCAAGTTCCGATGAATAGAATCCTTTACTAACCAGTCTCCAATTTACTTCCAGTGTAACACCACCTGATAAACAATGATTTGGTTGCTGCTAATCTTTTTAACACCAGCTGATGGACAGCGAATTCCTTCCGTTAACTCGAGCTCTTCTTTACCCATTTGTGCTGATAACAATGATGTTAAAGTTTATTTTGAAAAACCAATAGAGCCTCAAAACCAGTATACATTAAAGGTTTCCAAAGATATACCTTCTTTTTCACGGATGATTTTGAAATTCGATTCGGAAGTTTCACTCAAGTTGGTAAGTTAGTATTCTATCATAAATCGTAATTTGTTCCAATAGTAAAATATTATTAATAAGATTATTATTTTTGATTCAGATAGAACCATCGGACGCGAAAATCTGGAAGTTCTCTGGCCCTAGCCACCGCAGTAACCAGTTCATTGTAACGTTTACTGATAAAACTTCTTATCTTGGCATTCAAGTCTTTGGTCCTGCTTCTGGATACAGTATACCTTACGTCCTAAGCGTTATCCTGAACGATGAGGAGCTTTGTACGGAACCGAAAATTGTAAGTATACTTTTGAATTGTTAAAACAACATTTTCTCTCTTTTTAACACCCTAAATTCTCTTTCTTTCTATAGGGGCTCGTAGCTGAATGATAAAACTAGCACGGATCGATCGAAGGTTAAGCTATGCTTGGCGAGGTCGGTACGTGGATGAATAACCATCCAAAACATATCGAGAACCCTCCGTGCCTCGGAAAGAACATTAAACCATTGGTCTCGGCTGTCATTTGTAGATATTTGACAGTCGTTAACGGGTAGTCAGATGCCCGATAATCTGACAACCAGTGTTACTAAGGGATATCGTGTTTCCAAGTTACTGGGTTATGGACGTCAGATGGGTAGTCGCTTCATGTAAAATACTGGTATTCAGCTGCATCCGGTAACACTGGAAGCCATCCCCAACATAGTTGAGAAAAGGCTACGTAGATGACGATGATGATTCTCTTTCTTTCTCTAAGATATTTTACAAGTAGCCAATAATAATTGTGGGTGACCCAATGAGCAATGGAGAAGGTCATGCTTGGTTGCGTGATCGAATCAGAAATAAAGAAATCCGTGGGAGAACCAATGTAATCGACATAGGCCAAAGAATTGCCCAACTTAAGTGGCAGTGGGCAGGGTAAATCGCTCGCAGAATGGACTAACGGCGAAGCCGAAAGGTTCTGCAGTGGTTACTACGTACCGGAAGGTGCAGAGATGGAAGGCATTCACTAGCACCGATTGTTAGTCAGTCGTTCATTGATCGAATATTCGTCGATCGTCTGATGGCAGCTTGGTCGATTATAGCTCGACGTGGTATCGAATATTTTTTGCGGCAATCAATGTCGACTGGTCGACGTGGATCGACCGCAGTCTTGCTACTCCAATAGAAAACTTCTCCATTTCTAAAATGTATCTTATTTGCACAGAAAAAACAGATTTTCTTTCTTTCTTTAATTTCAGGGGTATTTCGAAGATAAACGTGAAAAAAGAGCGGCAGAAACCAGCCAAATAGATGAATCTTGCGGTAGACGCAAAGTGGTGCATACGGATCCGATAGTCCAGGGACAACCAGCCCAGCCTGGAGACTGGCCCTGGCATGCAGCGATATTTAGGGCTTCTGTGCCGTCCTTCAGATATATCTGTGGAGGAACCTTGCTGTCCAAAACTTTGGTTTTAACAGGTAAAAGAAGAGATATTTTTGTTTTGCTTGCTCTCTTGCTTTCTTGCTTTATC
The DNA here is from genome assembly GCA_917490735.1 of Dryobotodes eremita. Taxonomy (NCBI): domain Eukaryota; kingdom Metazoa; phylum Arthropoda; class Insecta; order Lepidoptera; family Noctuidae; genus Dryobotodes; species Dryobotodes eremita. The sequence goes on along the minus strand of OU823263.1, from coordinate 3,946,157 downwards.
CATAGGTCGTGACGGCAATACCTAATAATATAATATGGTTCATTCTAATTGATCAAAAGGAAAGATTTAACCATGATTCAATTATTTACTTGTTTTTTTTTTAATATACGTTTTAATCATATCTATGTCGATTCCCGAATCCCTTTAAAGGCTTCGTGTACACAGCTCTGCAAATTTATTATTAAAAATAAATAAATCTTTTATTTCTGTGTTGATTTTTCACAAATCACTAAATGCGTTTAGCGCTAAACGAATTTAAAACGTCATTCTGTCTCTGTCATTTTCAAACGATTGACAGAAACAGAGCGTTGTTTTAGATAAGATTAGCGGTAAAGGTATTTATCGATTTGTGTCGCAAGTTTGCTTTAGTTTCTGAACTATTTTTGTTTTCCCATTTTAGGTGCCCATTGTGCTACTATAAGAGGTAATCCAGTGGAATCAAACTCATTGCGCATTGGTCTAGGCAAATACAATCTTATGGGTGAAGACATAGCACCACAGGAAAGAGGGGTAAGTATTCTAATGTTTATTTATTACAGGCCTACAGACGGTGACGCAGCTGCACAGTGCGGGACAGGTGTGGTGACGTATCGCGAGAGGTCAGTCATTCACTTGCTGACGGGCGTCAACAACCCTCCTGGCCACAACGTGCAGCTACCTTAGGTGCGGTAGGCCTGTAGACACAACTGCTTTCACATGTGGCTTTAAATACAACTGGATAGGAGCAAGGTGGTCAAGAGTTGCGATGTAGGTACGCCAAACCTACCCATTTATGCAAAATAAAATGTTGGTGCTTTTTGTACATCATCGGTCATGGGCACAAAAGACATACCCAAAAATCGCTCACCCTGCAGCCTTTGTTAAGCCCAATTGGCAACATATTATTTAACAAATCATTCTGTCTCATCATTTTCAAATGATGGACACAAACAAGAAGTTATTTTAAATTCGTTTAGCGCTAAACGTATTTAATAAATTGTGGTACATACAACGTTCATTTCTGAAGAAAAGCGTTGTCATAAAAACCATAGAAACACGTTTCACACTGCATAAAATATGTGATTACAACCGCAGAAACCACTTTGTGTTTAGATTTTGTTTATGTAATACTATGAAATACATATATATTTTAGCTGGCGATAAAACCAATATTGTGCTTACGTCAAGCACTGCTTACGTTAGGCTTTACGTAACTAGGCGTTGTTTAGCTTAATATTAGTGAAACTGGGCATCACCCCCTTCCATACGAGATCAACGTCGGAGCTGTACGTCATCGTCACTTTAACCATAAGTTTAAGCTTGTCTTTAAGCATTTTTTTGTAAGTAGGTATTGATTTCTAGGTGTCCGAGGTAATTGTTCATCCAGCATTCGACGTGAACACATTGGATAATGACATAGCTTTACTGAAATTGAAGTCTGAAGCTGTTTTTGATGATTATGTTCAACCAGCCTGCCTGTGGCACACAGCATTGCCTACTGTAGAGGTTTTTGGGACGGTATGTATTTCGTTTTCTAAACTATATTTCTGTTTATAGCATAGTTGATAGCCTCTTTGTCTTTTTAGCGTTCCGTAGCCAAATGCCAAAAACGGAACCCCTATAATTTCGCAACAGATGACGATGTTTATTGGAACAGGAGACAAAGGTCATAATTCGATACCTGTAATAGTAATTGACATAAGGGAAAAAACCCCAGTTTTATAGGGCGAGTAAATGAAGTTAATTTTTTTTTAAACCTGTTTACTTTTCTAGGACGTACGTTTTTTACATGATTTTAGTCATGAACTATAAGTTTTTCAAGTGCTATCAGTTAGTGTAAATAATTTCTTTTTTTTTTGTGTGGGAAATCATCAAATGACTTCTCCCGCTCTGGGCGGAGCGGAAGGAAGTGTCAGACTCTTACTGACTAAAACCCACCCGTGTTCCTTCAGTTGCCTGTGCGCCAGAGCCACGGTAACTCTTTCGAACAATCCGCGACCCCGGAGAAATTAAATTAATTTTTAATTAAATTAATTTTTAATTAATTTAATTCCTCAAACCCTGACATTCAAAAAGATGCATGTCCCAAAAGTCAATTTATTTTCAGCATTTCTTTCATATACGACAAAAAAACATCTTTTTCTCCTAGCGTCTGTGTAAAATTAATGTGACTTATTAGTACAAACTAAATTAGTATATATTGGTTTATAAGATTTTTTATTACGTTACTGCTACAATACGAGTATATACTTATTGTAAATAATCAACGCCTATACCTTAATTTAAAGACCAATAACATTATCTAAAGTAAGTACCTATGTATTGATGTGTTTTTGACATTTTTTCTTATCAAAATCATTGCATCAATTATAAGGATATTTTAAAACTTGGAATTACTAAGATAGTTTTTATCAAATTTGTCACGAATACGTAGGATTATTATGCTGGTAAAGCCATTGACACTATCTAGGTGATAAAATATGGCGGCGGGTCCTGGTTGCCAGGATCGGGTGAGACCTGTCTCTGCCGGCAGTAGTGAGGGCTATGCTGGCAGAGACAGAGAATTGGACGGAAGTAGCCTCTTTCTGTGAAACCGTGATGGTCAAGAAGGAGGCCGCCGAGCGGGATCGGGAGAGGGCTGATCCTGCTCGGAGAAGGAGGCCTCGGGGAGGCAACCGCTTTGGCGCCTAATACGCCGAAACCCGCTTACCAATCAAGGTAAGTGGACATTTGGGGTCGCAGGCGCACAGAGTGGGGACTCTGTCCGCCCAAAGAGTGACCCCAGGGAAGACGGTGGCACAGTGGTCACGTGCTGCCGTGCATAGTGAGGCTCAGGGGAGGCCCCTTTATAGTCTCCCCAGGGATGTACCTTACAGGCGTTGCACAGTGGGGATTCCGGAATTGGTATTTTAAGAGGAACCGAGCTCCTCTATGTGCTGATCGTGATCACCGGGGTGGTTTTAGTGAGGTAAAAATCCCAAACTCTCCTACCTTCCTCCCCAGAGGTCGGGTGCCTTTTGAAGGTTTCCCACGAAAACAAAAAAAATGTGATAAAATATAAAAATTATAGTTGTCCGATTTTTTTTACTCAGAAGAGATCAATCAATTACTAATCAGTCTTATCTTGTAGATTCCCACTCATAGTAAGTTCACAATAGGGTTTTGGCTGACTGTCCTGATCAAAAACGTGAATAATGTAATGATAGTTAGTTTTACTCAATCAAATACCCTAGAGTACATTAGGTAGGTAATGATGGCCGTAAATGAAGTAATTCAAGTAATGTAAAACTTAAATCAACGTAAGGCACAAAATGAAGAAAACAAAATGTTTAAATTGACGGATGAGACAGAGAAGTAATATCTCCCGGTAGCAAATTAATGTATCAGCCATTAGTACAAATAATTACCATATACTTGAATTTGTCTAGATAGATGATACGTAATTTTGTATCCGGCTCATTATAACATGATTATGGTTACGCTAACGAAGAAAGAATTCAAGAAGACTTTACGACCTGGCCATAATGAAAATTATCTGATAAGTCTATTGAAATTGTAAAATTCTATTTAGTTAAAGCAAAAATCTGAGACTTATGGGACAGTTTTTGAACGATAAAAATATTTAATTTATAGCACTAGAAAGAGCAGAAAATTCTGAAAACAACTGTTTTATAAGTAATTTTGAGCAAAATGGCTCTTACGTCAATTCTTACTACAGGTATCGAATATAAAAATTGGTTAAAGTTGTGGTGCAAACTATACTGTATCCGTAGGTATTAAAGTTATTTTCCACACATACATATTTGTCTACATGTTTGGAAACGATATCGCGAACGGAGTTTGCGTGCTTCACTGTGGTACCTTTAAATTTAAATAAATTTTACAGGTTGCAGGTTGGGGAATCGACCAAGATGCCGTGCTATCCTCCACTCTGCAACAAATAACTGTTCCTATAGTATCAGAGTTGACCTGTTTGAAGAGCAACCCGATATTCTTTCATAAAAAACTGAACACAAACAAATTTTGTGGTGGGTTTGCTAACGGTAAGCATGCATTATAAAAGGTCCAAACAAATAACTAGCATTCCTAATTGCGTTACGCACTTTCATTCAAATCCTAGGGTTTTGAAGAAAATTCCTAATGAATTGCTTCCATATGTTTGAAAAATTTGTTTGCTCGACAACGCAACGAAGCTGCTCCATACATTTATGTTCGCATAGCTTGACATAATGTAGAAAATTATGATATTTTTTTCTCATAATTAAGTTATTCGTAATAATTAGTAGGTACAATATAACAGTTTACCGTTATCGTGGGTCGCAGTGGACGATCCCTACATACGTACATTCCTACATATTTTTACATAGCTCAAACCCAAACAGAAACTCAAGTCATTTATTTCAAATATTGAATTGTCAAGTAGTCAATTAGTGAGAAAGATGACGCTAGTTGCCCATTCCAAAGCGTAGTAGGCGCCTTTGGAGAAAAACGATCAAGAAACTCCACGGACACTTTTAGCGAAGCTAAGAACACGTGCGTTTCATAACCACGGGCTGCTGTGGAGCGATGTCTAAGACATAACCTGTAAATATAACAAAAATGGCTGCTTGGATACGACGTCTAGTTTTGGGGTGAAAAATTGCTGTTTCCGGCAGAGGTCAATGTCACGCAAGAAAAACATTGTGCTTATGGGTGCGTGCAGCGATACAAACAGTAGTTGAGGGGGTATTTAAAGCTGAAACATTTAAAGTAATAAAAGTTGGAACTTTTCCTTCAATATCTCCGGAACCAAAAGGTTCCCAGGTATGGTCTAGCACAAAAAACATATCACAATGAGGGTATGAGGGAGTATAATTGACTCGCGGCTTCGTTAATCTTTTTGCATACGTTGTTTACTATCTTCGTCTTTCAGGTACGTCAGTCTGCAACGGCCATGGCGGTGGTGGTCTCATGATCTTTGTACCAGACACGGCAGGCGACACTGGCAAGGCATCAGGCGCGTGGTACGTCCGCGGCATAGTGTCTGTTGTTCCCAGTCGAACTGATGTACCCATCTGTGACCCTCATCAGTATGCACTCTTCACTGATCTAGAGAAGTATCGGGATTGGGTGCTGGAATATTTGAACTGAACCTACTTTAATCAAATATATAATTGATTAAATAATTGTTTTTTTTCACTCGCCTTCTCTGGGACCTCATTACGAAGTGTTAAGTCGACCGTCCACTGCTACGGAGGATGTGCACGGAGAGGTATGCCACGTTAGCTGAACGGTTTATTAGTTTGCCAGCCACACATCCGAGCACAACGTTGCCATGGATCGCAGTGGACGATGCCGCCTACATTTTCAGACAAAGTGCATCTAAATACACGTGCGTAGCTGAGGAGCAGAACCTTATTTCTTTTTCTTGTTGACCTTACTGACTGAACTGAAAAATAATGATAGTTTGTGATTTTAATTGACGAACCATTTAAGTTGATAGCCAAGTTACAAATCAATAAGTCCGTTCGACACGACGCGACCAATCACAAACTAGTTTATAAAGGCTCCTACAAACAGAAGCGACACGCGACGCGAATCACGCGCGAATGAAAGGCACCGCTCGTCGCGTGACGAGCGGTGCCTTTGTGTCACGCTGTCGCGTCGCGCCTGTCTGCGGGAGCCTTAAAGAGATAGAGATGGTCCGATTGATAGACCCATTGAAACGAAAAATACCCTTGGTCCTACTAGTAGAACTACGCGGTTGAATAACGGGCAATAAACGATAATTTTACAGGTAAATAATCATGATCCAAGTGACAGAAAAAAATTGCAATAACAAAACACGAATCCATATTATTTTATCCAAATTCCTTTCCAAACTAAATACTTACAAAAAATACCGGATAAAAACCAAATATTAAACTAGAATTTTATTTCATGATATCATAACTTTTTTTAATCCTTTACAAGTATTTTATCTATACTTACACATATAATAATTACATATTGTAAAATCGTAGCGAAGTCAAAACTGCAGTTCTGAATATTTTTGAAAAAAAAAGTCTTTGCTACGAGGTCTGGGAACGATTCTAATGACGAAGTTATAGGTTTAGGAATTTTTGTCTCTTCGTCTGAATGTTTGTTCTAGCATCTCGCAAATACAACCGGATAGATTCTGTTCAAATTTTGCATAGATTCCCTATAAGCCTAATCAGTCAATAGGAAAATTGTCATGCTATTTTCTGTGAGGGATAAGCAATATTTCTTTATGTTCGTATCTATAGTTTACAGGTGCTCATCTCTGCGCACCTGCATATTCTTTAATCGTCGCTTTGGTGTAGCGCACGCGTTACGCGGGGTCAGTGCGTTTAACTCTGCCCAAATGTGCAAGGTCGTTGGCGACTCTATACGTCTTAACACAAATAATCACTGAGATGGTAATGAAATAACTGAAATACCTATATGAAAAACATGCGTTTGGTGCGTACTAAACAGTCATAATATTCATTGCCACCTTACCGTCTCCAATGTTTTTACAATCTTCTTCTTGTTCGTGTCCATGATTCCATTCACATATTTTATATACTATAAAATTCGACCAGATTTCAGCCAGCTGGACAGTGTTAGCGTTAACCTCGTAAAGGTCTTTCATAGTGTAGGTGTTATTGCACAGAGACTTGGGGTGAGGCATTGTTTGTGATGTGGCTCTAAAGTCGCATTGACATTTTTACAATGGCGTAGCTATTTTCATATTTATATTTAACTGTAGGAGAACAACAGTTTTAAAGTTTAAGACTCTTAAACTAATAATTAGAATAGAGATAATAATAAAACTGAGTAGTGGGTTAATTTTCTAGTGCTAAAAATACGTTTGCTGTGAGATTTAGGTATTGTGCGTGGGTTCATCATTAATTACGTGACGCGTTTAAAAAGAGTATTTGTCGCTGAGGAAGGGGTAAGGACTGACCTGGAATACTGTTGTGAGCTGTTTAGCTGGTTCCACATGGCTTCATTATTCAGTGTATTCCTCAGCACGAGATCACTGCACTTTACTTACGATTAGTGTTCACTCAAAGTTAATAGATTGTAGTATTAGCAGCCCTATATTATTATTATTATAAAAGTTCCAGATATTGCGCGCCCGCGCACGTAATCATGAGTATTGTGACTTCAGCGGTGTCCCGATGCAAAGTATAATTCGTACATATATGGCGTCTCTCAATCATTATGGGAGGGAAAGGGATGGATATAGGACCACAATGCTCTCATAACGACAATCTTAAATATTTTATAGATTAATAAAATTGAGTATGAAACTTTTTTTACTATAACAGTAAATTTTTTTTTTTCCTTTTTTGGCGTCCACACTAAGTCTATCTTCAAGAATATCTTCTATCTTCAAGTATTTTTAGCAACAGGCTGGAAAAATACTAATATTTATTAAGCAGACACCTACATACATTATTCAATAAATAAATTAAGATCGATTACAACAGTTTGCTATAACAATTTGAGCTGGCGTTTATCAATTATTAATGTTTACGTGTATAATCAACGATGTATGGCTCACTCTCTGTTCATGAGAAACTAAACCAAATATTATATTCTAAGAATAGAATAGAATAGAATAGAATAGAATACTCTTTATTATGTACACCATAAAAAATAACAGATATAAATGTAGACATTTTACACAGGGTGACACAATGGGCGGTCTTATCGCTAAAAGCGATCTTTTACAGACAACCTTTGGATGGATTCAAGGGAGAAGGAGAGACAATAATGCAGGTAGTCAGTGGTGTACCATTTACATATACAACAAATACATACATACATAAAACATATACTTATCTACATATAATATATACAATAATAAACATGAAACAAGAGCAAGGAAACTAAATGTAATGATGATGTTTAAGGAGAGAGGAAGTGTTTTTTAACCATAATTTTAAAAGTGGACAAAGATTGAGCACGCCTTATCGACTCGGGCAAGGCATTCCATAACCGTACTGCTTGAACTGTAAAAGACTTGTCATAAAAGCTGGTGGAATGCATCGGCATCTCTAGTCTTAAGTTTTCCGATGACCTAAGATATCTATTATGTGTGTCATGAAGGAACTTGAAACGTTCTTTAAGATAAGAGGGGGTTTTAGGGTTGAATAGAATACTGTAGAGCTGAAACAAGATATGTGAATTCCGGCGAAGACGTATGGGAAGCCAATTGAGCTTTGTACGAAATTCAGAAATGTGATCATATTTGCGCAGGCCAAATATAAATCTTATGCAAAAGTTTTGAAGTCGCTCAAGTTTATCTAGTTGTGCCTCAGTGAGATCGAGATAACTGACATCAGCGTAGTCAAGGATGGGAAGTAAAAGGGATTGTGCAAGCGCAGTTTTAGTGGCAGTCGGAAGAAAGTTCCGCAATCGTCTCAGGGACTTACCAGATGCAAAAATTTTGCGACTTACGTCCTGCAACTGAGGACCCCAAGAAAGATGTTTGTCGATCCAAACCCCAAGGTTCTTAACCTTTTCGCTGACTGGAATAGCAGCTCCGTTAAATTGTACCTGGGGAAGCTGTGACCAGTTTACCTTGGGTGTCATCCTAGAGCTGCCAACAACAATGACCTGAGTCTTCGATGGATTAACCTGCAACCCATGTGCCTCACTCCACTCGCAAATTGAACCCAAATCTTTATTTACTATATTAATTGCATCAGCCAAATCCGAAAGGGCAGCTGGTCTATATATTTGTAAATCATCTGCATAAAGGTGGTAGGAAGAAAGAAGTTTTTTGGAAATAGAGTTTATAAATATTGCGAAGAGTAAAGGAGATAAAACGCCACCCTGAGGTACACCGGCAGAAGTATAACACCAAGAAGAGCAAGACTCTTCCATGCATATACGCTGCCGGCGGCCATACAGGTAACTATGAAACCAGTCAATCGCCGTTGGAGATATGTTAAGCGAACGAAGCATGCCAAGCAGGATATCGAAATCGACAGTATTAAACGCGTTACTAAAATCCAGCAAGCAAAGTACCGTCAGATTTCCCGATTCCATGCCTAACCGTATGTCATCAGTGACGTTAACTAAGGCTGTAGCGGTGCTATGACCAGGACGAAAACCGGATTGGAAAGGATTCAGCAGACTATTTTTACAAAGAAAAGCACTGAGCTGATTGTGGACAAGGCGTTCAAGGACTTTTGAGAGGAAAGGCAAGATGGAGATAGGACGGTATTCTGAAAAGGAAGTAGGATTAGATTTTTTAGGTAAAGGAGTGATTTTTGCCTCTTTCCACATCGATGGAAAAACGCCGTAGGTTATAGAGTAGTTTAGGATGTAGCATAGGATAGGAAGGATCTCGTCGAGGACAGGGAGTATCATTTTCCGACTTACACAATCACTACCAACTGCGTTAGATGTGATTGAAACTACGCTCTTCTTAACATCACAATCAGAGAATTGACTAAAAATAAATGGGGGATGGTCCGGAGTTGGAAGGTTTGAAAGATAGTTTATTGTAGCTGCCTTCATGGTCCTATTACAGTGGGACGCAGATGAGAAGTGTTGATTCAGTAGATCAATATCTAAGTTTTTAGGAATCGATTCTTGGCGCGATTTTCCAACTCCCAAAGATTTAAGAAATTTCCAGACTTTAGCTGGATCTCCGTAAGGCTCTTTATGTAATCCTCTTGTTGCTGCGTTTAGCTGTATTAACATGATAACACAACACACACACAACACTAATACACTAACACTTCTAAGTTAATTCAACACTGGTCTAAGTTATCAAGTAGCATTAGGAACTGGATGATAGCGGGGTGCGGAGCTGCGGGGGAGGTAGATCTACGAAAGACGTACTAACCATGAAGTTATGAGTCATGCTCACTTAAATGTCCCACTGTTGGTGGCGCGTTTGTTGGATCATTCGGTTCCCTACAAAATAGTTGAGCTGGATGGTGCTGATCCACGCGTCATGTTCGTGATCGGGCGCCGTCAGTTGAGACTGGTCACCTCTTAACTGCAACGGCTTATTTTTATTATTAATCTTATATTTTGAATTGTTTCTTTATAATTTTTTTTCATTGTTCTCGCTTATAGAAGCAACAAGAATAATGTACCCAGGATTTTGAAATATCTTGATTTAAAAAGAGTGTCCTTGGAGTTTCTTCACCGTTCTTCTCCATAGAGATCTACGTTTTGGAATGGGCAACGAGCTTCAACTTTCTGACTAACTGACCGACTCTTTGACAATTCAAAAGTGCCTGTAAATGGTTTAATTGAAATAAATGCTTTGAATTTGAGTTTGAAACATGTTTCTGCATCAACGCCATCATAACACACGATACGTTTATCATCGGCGAAAATGTTGCTACTACATGCTGTATCGCATTCTGGAGACCTGATCTGGTCTCGATAGCAACATCGCGCAACTGAGCGACTGCTTCGATCCTGCATTGCATTTGGGGGACTTACGGCGTTTGGTCAGTCGGGGTCCGGCCAGGCGTTACCCTAGAGTCGTGAAATGTAGATATCGTACTTCACCTTATCACAAGTTAAACATCGTGTCAGAGTAAATAAGGACCATAGTCCACGACGCTACCCAAAAGTAACGTGTTTCAAACTCAAATCACCAATGAGCAGCCAGAATGTCACAGGAGTTCACAGGACTAATATTTCAATGGCGATCCGTACAATAAAATATGATGCTATGTGAATAGAAATCTAAGCAGAAAATTATAAATGTCAATGCCAATATGATACTTACATATTTTTTAATCTATATCATTTTCCTGAATTAATTTTACATGCAAATAGCTTAAATACTGACTTTAGTTTTAATAGAACCACGGGTAAACAAAGTTGCCCTTTGTACTATTGATAGAACTTGATTTGCCCATGGTCCGATTGATAGAACCACCGAAAAGAAAAATACCCTTGGTCCTACTAGTAGAACTACGCGGTCGAACCATGGGCAATAAACGAAAATTATTGTAAATGTCGTAATCAAAAATATCTAATGAATTATGTGACTTAGGGGCACATAATGTTTGGGTGCACATTCGATTCAGCGGTATTTGTTGAAATACAAAGCCGACCCGAAGCAATTACTACACATATTCGGCTTTCATTCTGCTCGTGCCGATCGGCATTTATCCTCGCTGAATCATATTTGTGTCGGCTCAGCACAATTCAAGCTAAGCCGAGTGGCTTTTCTTGAGAATATAGCTCGTCGGCATTGCCGCTCGGCTGTGCCGACTCATGCCGAGCCGGACAAGTGTGTAGCATATCTTAAGCAGTAACACTTGAGTTATATAACTTTTTACAAGTCGTCATTATCTGAAACTCGTGTAAGAAAAAAGCAAAATTCCAAAAAAATAAATTGTTGAGAAGTAAATTCTCTTCTTATCTTTACATTTATTTATTTTCAACTTGTAACTAAAAAACACGTGTGGCACTCGGGGACTGCCGCGGTAAAGCTATTGCATAGCATTTTTTATCAACTTATGCAATTATAATAATTTATTTATTTTTTATTTATGCAGTATTTTTTTTTCTTTGATATTAATTCAAGTACAGTCGTACCATATACATACACGTTAAGCGAACGCTCGGCCGAGCTACATGGTAGGCGGAGTGGGGGTGTTAGGTTTTATTTTCGTTACGGAATTTCTTGATTCGGTCGCCGCGCTTAAAGCCCGCGATAAAAGCTATGCAATAGCTTAAAAACTTACTAGGAACCAGTTTCTAACAGTCACTGTCACATTTCCAAATAATATCTTATGGCAATTCGGTAGTATAATTATTTGAATTTGAAAGTTATCTCATTTTATCTGCAGGGTAATTGCGTAACACACTTAGAGCGAATTTCACGAATAAAACTAAACGCGATCAGCTCATCTAAACCACGTTGAAGAGATTGCTGTTCGTGTCATTATTGTTGCGGAATATTGACACTGACAGCTCTTGAACCCCGTTTAGATGGCAATGTCTTTAATTTTGACAGCTCAACACCATTCATTGATTTATATACATTGTTAAGCACACCAATTTTTCAATAATCGAAGCAATGGATTAGCTATTTTCTTCAAAATTCTTTGGATTGATATTTAAAGTGTGTTACGTAATTAGGGTACTGGTCAGATTGATTTAACCAGCAAAGTGTAAGGAAAAATAGGCAATTTAATTTATAGGTATATTACTGCCTTGTTTCCCTTTTAATTCCTAAACAATAGAATTAAATTATGATCATAATAGGTATAGTTGAAAGGACAAATGAAAACAACATTATTGTAACGAAGTTTATCTATATTTTAACTAATATCAGACATAATAAAAGGCACATCAACAGCCTCAGTCTTATCAACATCCTTAAAATAACCATACTTATAATACTCCTCAATTTCTTGCAACGTCCTGTTCCTTGTTTCTGGCACATACTTCCAGATGAATAAAATTGACAACGTTGTATAGACCGCGTAAAGTAAAAATACACCCCACACGTTTATGTACACGCTCAGATAAGGGTACGCTTTCAATGACGAAGAATGGAGCATACACACAAAAATAACATACAAACAGCCGCCTACGCCTCTGTGTTTCACTGGCAATATCTCGCTTGATATAGAAAAGCCTATACCACTCGCACCCAAACTCAAGAACGCCTTGAAACCTACTAAACAATACACTCCTAAGTCTTTTGGCACGGTCCCTACACTTTCTAAATACGTCATAATAGCAGTAGCTGTCATAAAAACAGCTGACCCGGACATGCTGAATAACATGACCTTTTTGCTGCTGCAGTACCGGACCAAGACTGATGCTATGTTGTAGCTGGTAAAAAATAAAACGTCCATGGCTAGCATTGCATGTTCGTTGAATTTGCCAGATATTTTGAAGATCATATCGGCGGAGTAAACTATGACGGGCATGCCTCCACCCCAATACAGAACATTTATCAAGACAAAAGTATGCAACGTTGGCAAATAGAAGTCTCTACTAGTTATCGTGTTCCTGAAATCTTGCAACGTTGTTGCTGATTTCATTTTCGAATTCTCTTTCTGTGAATTGAGAATCGCTTTCAATTCTTTCTTCGATTCTTCATCAGTCCCTCTCAGTTTAACAAAATTCTGTTTACATTCACTAAATCTCCTTTTACAAGCCAACCATGATGGTGACTCAGGCCAAGCGAAGCCTAAAGGCAGTGCTATAAAAACTGGACAGCACATGATTAATCCAACCGTCTTCCAATGCAGATATCGGCCTATAATTCCTACCGAAGAAATGCCTAAAGCCTGGACTGTCCCATACATTAGTATGCACGTATTTCGATACTTCGGTCGTACCATTTCAGAGACGCTTAGGAAACTGACAGTAATGAGACTGTTGGTGCCGAGACCAAGGAAGCACTCCCCGATAATTAAAGTCGTAATGTTCTTTGCTAAGTACGTTAACATCCAACCGGTGATTATGAAGATACAGCTTAGAATGAAGGCAAATTTCCTGCCTCTGTACTGCATGATGAAAGGTAGGAGGATGCTTGGTATACCAGCTATGCCGTGAATGGAACCTGGAAAAGACAGAAATTTTGTAAAGTATTGGTAATCGCCAGTTAGTTGTGCAGGTCAGATAGGCAGTCACTCCAAATAAAAAATACTGGTATTCACCGGCATTCAGTTAGTCTGGAAGCCAACCACAAAATATGTAGTTGAGATAAAGCTGGGCAGATGATGAGTCTTGTTAAGTCGCTAACCTATTTTCAGTGGTGGTAATTTACCGAGCAGATTCAAATGCCCCTTGACAAATATTCGTAACCGTAACCATAAAGGTCATGGTTATTTCTCAAGGGGTGTTTATTATATTTAATTATTATTCGTTTCTTGGAAATAAATAAATTTCCACTTATTTGGATAGGTAACTTATCAAAAATAGTCTTCCTAAAGTTTAATAATGTATTCTACTTTATAAAACTAAGTACGCAGAATATTTTTCTATATAATGCTAGTGCTAGCTTAAAAGTTAGGACTTAAAGGTGTATCAGTTCAGCCATTTTATTTTAATAATCAAACAGCAACGCACCAATCCATCATCAACTGCCTAGCCATTTCCAACTATAATATTGTCAGCTTCCAGTCTAACCGGAGGCAGCTGAATACCAGTATTTTACATGGAGCGACTGCCTATCTGACTTCCACAGCTCAGTTACTGGGTAAAACGATACCCATTGGTATAAAAGACTGAACTGAATATTTTTTTATTTCTTTTGTATTTTGTTGAGTGCCTGTTACTTGTTGACAGGCCTACACTGTCCTCCCATTATCAACACTGTAATTTGAAACATTGTAAAAGCCCCTTATTTTTAAAGAGTAACCGTGGAGTTTCTTGCCGGCTCTTCTCCATAGGAAACAACCAATTGGAACCGTGCACCTAGGTTCTGACGTTTCATAAGTGGTCATGTTGGTTTATGTGAAATAAAATATTTTGATTTGAACTGAACTTACCAATCCATGATCCTTTATGTAAGTCTATTTGTATGATGGTATCATTTGACTTGAGCTGTTCAAGCAACACGCTAGGGTATGCTATCACTCCACCAGCTGATAGTGCTGCCAGGTGTGTTGAACCAGCCACCAGGAACTGGGGACAGTGATAAAGAAGTGGACTATCGGTCAAAGAGTGTGGTTATCTTCTACCGAAGCTTTGGGGTTTTTTGGTTTTAAGGTGAATCCTCAGCTGTAGCCCGCCAAATATGGAAACTTTGGTAATTTTTACACCTAAGAATTTTCATATGAAATATTCTGAAAAATTCTTAGGTGGATCAAATTTCCAAAATTTGACGCTTGATATGAAATTGATGATTATTATGCAGTAAGTATATCATTCCTACAGTCGCGAAACGCATTTTGATCGACATACGACGTAAAACGGAGCTGCAATTTGGAAAAACCAAAGAAAATGTGAATTTGGTGGGCTACAGGTAAGGATTTACCTTAAAAAACATTTTTACAAAAAAAAGGCATGTTTTTAAACTAGATGTGGTCAGTATAACAGTGTATAGTGTTATTGGGTTTTTCCATCTGGAATTTCTCAGTAGCAGCCCGGAGTTTCGATTTGTGCCCGGTTGATGGCAAAAGGCTCGCCCCCTGTTACATGGGACTTAAACATAACTGGTGAAATATGGGTGTACAATAGGTACACCTCTGCCTAACCCTATGGGGAATACAGACGTGATCTTATGTTAGGAACTAATTTATATGTGTAAACTGTATTAATAAATGTATTTACTTACTGTTGATAAAAAGTGTCAGAAAAAAGTGCAGATCATTGATAAAAAATGTAAGTGAGTAATAATGAATAATTATTGGAATAAATATTTCAGTATTTAGCTTTTTTAATACAATACTGAGGTCACAGTATCTTTTAAAGTCTATACATTATTTTGGTATTGGTTGGTTGGTTGGTTGAGATTTACGCCTACTACGCCACCATACTTTAAAAAAAAACATGTATGATGAGAACAGGTTCCTGTTTTGGATCACAAAACTCGATAGGTCTATGACCGTGGTGACCTGTATAATTTAATCTCCCGCTTATGCGAGATACTACTTCAGAAACTTGATTAAGTTTTCTTTGTGAATCAGTCAAAACACACTACATGCCTTTGAAGCAAATTCACCATAATAGCCATCAAATATCATTTTGTTAGCTATAGTACTCGTAATAAGTTAATCAAAATAACAAAAACAAAATATAGTTTGACTTTAGATTTGATGAAAACAGTTGCATTCGAATAGGCTTACAGTAAAGGGGTAAAAGTAACACTCTGCTGAAGAACATAATATTACCAAGAGCGGTGATACAATAAAAAGAAATGGTCTCGGTAAAGTATAGTAATCTTGATTACAAAAGAATTGTTGTTAATCTAAGTGGAAGGATTCCTGAATCAAGATACAATCTATTACGACGTCCGGCGTCCATCAGAAACTATGTCCCTATTTAGAGAGCAATAGATAGGAAAGAACTTTTTGTTTAATGTGAAAATTATAATAAAAGAATAGTAAAAACCTTTGTGTATAATTTTGTAATTGGAATAAAATAACGTAATTGAATTAAAGTAACATTTATAGGAAAAAATTAAGAAAATCTGGAAAGGGACTTATAGGCCAGAAATAATGAAGTGTTATTAGCCAAAAAGGAAGGTACGGTATGATTGTTAAAGACTAGACTAAATGAAATGAAGATGATTAAGGAGGCATACAATAGAACCACAATTCGCCATTTTGAATTTCGAATGACTTCATATAACTCAGAAAACATTATGGAAAACGACAAAATCAAATACGAGTACCCCTTTTTTATAAAGATTCAATATCAAGTTTAACCTGTTCATTATACAAGGTAACAAAATATCTCTCATGTAATACTTAGCTTGTCGGATTCATAACTTTTCCTTACAATATGTTATCAATGTAAGCTAAAATATTGATTAGCACTTACTTGTCTCGCTAGCGGTGACAGAGTCATAATGACTGTCTAATTCTTCGACTGTAACAAAGATATCCTTTTCATTATCCTTCACGTTTTCTAGCTCACAAACCTCTGTTCCTATCATAGATACCCGAGAGATATGCCTTTACTCTATATTTGCTCAAGTTTAAGTGTCGCCACCTTTTCCCCACTCCTGAAACTCACACATACACAAAAGAAATAGATACGTCACACATGATGCTTTTTTCGCACGCAAACAAGAAAATATGCGTAACACTTTTGTACTATTTTATTGCACATATGCTCAATAGGGGCGGGCACAAGAAAGTATAGATACAGTCACTGAATGCACACATGTAACTGTAGCATCAACTAGGGAAGAGGAGTTGGTAAAAATATGTGATCGATGAAAACCGACTGCAAAAATAGGTGTTTTTTGGACGTATTTTGTATCGTTTATTTTTTCTGCTTTTCGATGTGGAATATTAAAACACCAATAACAACAAATCAAGTAAAAATATAATATTTTCGTTTGCAAATAACATTTAAGTAAATCAGTTTCTTCAGTTTCTCCCTTACTCAGCCCCGGATCTAGAATTTATTCGAGGCGGGGCAAAAACTGTAATCTGCCGCTCCCCGCCCAGCCAATCTTTTAACTTTTTACATGAAGGCTTATCTATTTAAATATACATGGACATGTCGAACAATTATTTAGGATAGGACAGGACATATTTGAAATAAATCGTGAGATTATAGCATACTAGTTTCTGTATGCGACTTCGTCCGCGTGAAACCTCGGCCCCTGACCCACCGCTTCGCTGCGCATCACTCGCCCACGATATTACTTCCTTTTCGCTTAGCGTTCTTTCTGACCTTATTTCTTACTGCTCGGTTTCTAAGGGTCGTAGTGTGATGTTAAAAATAGCCTATAACCTTCCTCAAGAATTGGGCTATCAAATGCAATAAGATTTTTTCAAATCCGACTCCTAGTTCCAGGGATTAGCGCGTTCAAACAAAAAAAAAACTCTTCAGCTTTATTATTAGCAGAAGATTAGAATAAATATTTTACTCTTTGAGCCTTTTGTTCTGCAAAAATATCGATGGCATTGTCATAATTAATCTGATTGTCATGATTTTCGATTACTAAGATCACACCCGACTTATGCAGAAAAGATTAACACCAATTAAGATAATCTAGAATGTACCAGCGAGCGGAGCGAGCGGAGCGAGCGCGAAAATTTTAGCACTGCCTCAGATAAGCTAGATTTTTTAAGTCCGAAAAGTTTTAAGAATTAAGAGTCGCTAGGCTATAAGAGCGAGCAAAGCGAGCTCGAATATTTTGCCAGAAACATATTAGTAAAATTTTATCGATCGATAATGCTCCAATCCAACACCTGCGCCAGCGCTGTGGTAAAAACTTAAAGGAAATCGTGTCGCCTTTGCACATAAAGGCGGCGAAAAGGGCGGGACGCCCGAAGCCCCCGCTTCGCGAAGTAAAATTTCTAAAATAAAGGATTTGTTCTTTAAATTATTGCCCAGAGAGGTGACAGAGGCGCTGATCCTCCTCAGGATCGCCACGGCATAGGTCTGTTGCAAGAGATGGAAAGCTAACGTTATTGTATCGCCAAATAAAATTGGAGCATGTGTTTTAAAAACGGAGAGTTCCTGGTAAAATTCAACTGCTCCGCCCCAACCCGCTCACACCGTTTGACGATATACGCCTACGCTAATCACGTAGTGATTTCGTCAGTGTACCACCCGCAGAGAAAGATAATAAGTACTGCGCATCTCACTTATCGCAGAGTTGCGATGCGCTGAGTAGTGCACTGGTCTGCCACGCTTGAATTTGCCCCCCCCCCCCCCCCCCGCCTAGATCCGGGGTTGCCCTTACTTAAAATTAAAATTGTTCAACTATCGCACATAAAACAGCAATTCAAATAGGTACTTATTGAACATTATATCTGACGCTTTCATAATTTAGGTGTTACATTCTTAACCAAATATCAATATGTTATTCCATCACACATTTTGTCACTTGGATAATATTATTATCCATCGGGTCTTGCTCAAACTGGTGAAAATCAGTTGATGAGAAAATATTTGTATCGACAAAGTGTCTAAGAGCTTTTGGGACTAGCAGCGTCTTTATGAACTTTGAAGTCACTTGAAATTTGTTTGAGGGAAACCAATTATTTTCCCTGCATTTTGCATCTACCCATTTATGTTTAATTTCTGGATCTTTCGGGAAACTGAAATAAAGTGTATTAATTCTTATTTCAAATTCTTAATACAATTTCCTATTAGAGCAATTAACAATTATCGATATCTATATGTCAGCACTGCGCACCACTAATGCATTGTTTTGACATGCGTCAGCCATTAGGCAAAGGTTGTCGCATGTCAATAATATTTCACAACTAGATAATTTGTAAAATACTTAAATAATTAATACAGTGATTTTTAAGTTAATGGTGGTAAGACAAGCCACTGGAAACAGCTGCGGGACAAAAAACAAGTTAAGTTGACAAATATTATTAAGTACCTACTGCCCCTTTACTAATAAACGAAAAGTAAAATTACCTGGTTATTTCACTACTGTTTAACCATACGTTTTTCGAGGTTTAAGTTTGGCATAACTTTTCCCAAGGTTTATTGATAAGATTGTGTGTATGTGTAAAGATTTTTAACTATTTGCTTTATAAATCGAAATAAATTTATCTGACAAGCCTTTAATCTTGAATTTATTATAATTAATATGAAAGTTTTATTCCCGGGTTATTAATTCCATAAATTGCAGCTGTACCAACTACCTAGTAGAACAAGTGGTATTAATTTTATAAATAATATCAAACAATATTGACACAGTTGTTGAAAACGTTTATAAATATTGTTTTATTTTGTCTAGTAACTTGCATGAATAATGAAAAAAATCCACTTACGAAACACTCCACTCAATGTAACAGTTTTTTGTTAAGGTCACCGCTATTTAAAGTCTAACCTAGTCACTTACATCTAGCAAAACTAAGCAAGCGTCATTGACAAAATGATCGCAGCAAAGAATACATTATCTCTTTATATAAACTTATGAACAGGAAACATAACCATAAGTAAGGCGATAAATAAAACATAACTTCAACGTTCAAAAGGTGGCAAAAAATGACTTGACCATTATTTCGCAAAATATAAGAAGCAAATTCTGCAACTTTGATGATTTCACACTTTTATTGTCAACTACATTTGAAACTGATGTAATCGTCCTAACTAAATGCAGGTGACAATCCCATAAACAAATTCCCCAACGCAGCAACTACTTGCCAGTTCATACCACGCGTTAATTCAATCAAAATGAGGGCGAGGTGGTTTATGTAAAAAAAAACACTAAAACCTTAAGTCAAAGAAATAATTAAGCCTGGCACAGGCATCTTGCCTTCAATTAGATATACTTACCATTATTTTTCTAGTTATCTACTGTTCCTCATCCAACACTAATATAGATTGTTTTTTGGACTCTCTCAGTACACACCTCAATACCTTAAACTCTCAGCAAAACATAATTGTAGCGTGGGATATTAATATTAACCTTACTACTAAAGACAATGAACAGTTCTTTCCTCAAAAGACCATTTCAGACACCAATCTACATGGTCTTCAAACATTGTTACCGAATTTATATATACACATTGACATTGATAAATTTTATATATACAATGACATGAGTATTTACTTGTAAAGTATTATGTTATTTTAATTGTTGTGAATGTGAGGACTATGTGGGTAATTGCTCTTTTTGTTTTTTTTTTTCATTTAATTTTACTTATGATCTGGCAGTTTAAGTAATTTCTGCGGCCTACCCAAATGTCCTTTCTTTGGTATTGTTCGTCGAATCGTTGAGCTCCTTAAGTTCTGAGTTGAGCTGCACGATTACTGACAAATGCATGCACTGACTAGACAGGTCCACTCAATCTGTGTGGTACTTTCCTCAAAATACCATTTCAGATACCAATCTGCATGGTCTTCGCATGACCTGACCAAGATTATGTCTGGACTTTAAAAGAGACTGTGACCTCTGAGTTTGTTTCGACCTTTCTTCTCAGAGTAGTCAAATAGGAAACGCTGACCTCATCTAGTTTCAAAAACATGATTGACGTGTAAAAGTGTTTGTGCAAACCTACTTACAGAAATATTTTTTTTATCATAATCGATTCACGAATATAAGAATAGTGTAACCCGGCTGTTGGAGTTGTACCGAATTGGTTAGGAGACTGGATGTTGATTGTCTCCTTCGGTGTTGTACTTACTCACCACCGTGCTAAAGTAAATTTGTAGGGTATAATAAGCTGCTAAGGAAAGATTCAATTAAACAAGTACCTTCTTATACAATGCAATGTTTATTATAATAACACACTATTGAAGGTTCACAACATTGAATGTGGCTGGCCACATACCTTCCCCCATACACCTGGGCTTCCACACCAGTACAACCAGTCTCGGGTCTAGTTGTATTGGTGTGTTCACCTGCAATGAGACTATTACAATATACTCAGAGTCGCTATAGCGAGTCCGTGAGATGAACCACTTAATAGATACTAGCTCAATCATACAAGTACCTACCTATCAAGGTTGTGCTAACAACGGGAACATAAGATTATGCCAAACAATCCGCGACACAACACCTTATGGCAACTGGTCTCATCACCCAGTCCATACGATAGGCCTAACTCTCTCATAGACAAAATCGCTACCTTACCGATTATTCTTAGTGATCTCTCAGTACTAATCCCTTCACTTGACAAGACTACGACCCTTGGCATCAAACACAGGATACCCCAGTGTTCGCACGTTACGTGGCCTACGGGTATTATAATGACGCTTCGTTACCTGGAGCGGCGAACTTCCCTCATCACCGATATCGGTTAAGTAAAGCCTTCCTGTCAAACGGATGACCACACCTCAAAGGTTGCCTGCACCCGGATCCATTCCAATCATCAGACCACGGGGCTACTCCAAAGCATCACGTGTCAATATGTATTAGAGATACACGAGAAAAAAGAGGCTAGCATAAACAGCCAGACCTGTAACAATACACTCGTGTCAGAAATCACATGTACGGGCCACGCCATCCCACATGAACAAAGAATACGGTTGAACACTCACCGGATTCAGCTTCGAATGGGACTTACTGGAAACCCATCGGGTTATTTGGACACAGTCTGTTCCTCCAGAACTAAGTCCCTCTTCCAAATCCTATTCGTATCGTGTCACACACGTTGCGGGTCTTCCCCATGCCATGCCGGACCAATGTCACAAACCTTCGAGAAGCTTCCGCTACCATAGACTAAATAGAATTCTTGTCTATTGGTTACTTTCCATTTCTTAGGCATTGTTTTAAATAAAATGTGGGAAATTATGTCTGTATGTTTATTTATTTAAATTAACTAATACTCTTGTATATAATTTACATGACATAATTTCTCAAGTGTTATAAAGAACACGCTGACAGCCATGCCAATGCCTGACACAAGATGTCGCTACTTGTTGCGTTATTTATTGATTTTGCAACGTCACAATGCCCCTCTTCCCACAATAAGGTTTTTGGGTAAGCAAAAACCACACACCGCCCTCGGTGTTAAAAGTGGGAATTCAATTTTGAAATAGAAATGGAATAAGTTCTATTAAAAAAAAATATAATTAATTATTAAGTCCTACTAAATGCAATAACCAACCTTAAATAATCCAACTGCCAGGAAACTCATTCTACTTACAAAATTTCCTACTATCCGGGCATAACCCCCCCCAATCTTTCATACATCCCTAGATTTTCCTCTCTTTCAATCTGTAGCAACCTGCATTCAAACCGCAGGAGGCCACCTCTCGCATACTCCCGAATTCCGTCTGTATACCAGTGGAACTCTGCATTGTTCATTATAAATCAAAACGATCCTCCTGGTGAATATGTTCAGCGAGCTGATACATAAAAAATTGGCAAATAATGTCCATAACTCACCAGGCAAGACGTATAGAACATTCCCAGAAATAAAAATTCCTGAAAACTAAATGGTGTTTTGGCTTGTTTTAAGAGTCACCTGCCGCTCGTAACTAGATAAGCAACTAGTGCTATCTAACGTCTCACCGAAGCAACAATGCTATTTCGGCAAAACAAAACATTAGTCTAGGCTTATTTTAGGAGTTACTATCCGCTCCATATCCAAATATGGACACCTCCATGTCCAATAAAAACGCAACCAAGCGAGCTTGGCTACTAAAATGTGTAGGCTTATTTTTGAAGTCACTATCCGCTTCTTATTAACTAGATAAGCAACTAGTGCTATCTAACGTCTCACCGAAGCAACAATGCTATTTCGGCAAAACAAAACATTAGTCTAGGCTTATTTTAGGAGTTACTATCCGCTCCAATACCAAATATGGACACATCCATGCCCAATAAAAACGTAACCAAGCGAGCTTGGCTACTAAAATGTGAAGGCTTAATTTAGAAGTCACTATCCGCTTCTTAAACTAGATAAGCAACTAGTGCTATCTAACGTCTCACCGAAGCAACAATGCTATTTCGGCAAAACAAAACATTAGTCTAGGCTTATTTTAGGAGTTACTATCCGCTCCAATACCAAATATGGACACATCCATGTCCAATAAAAACGCAACCAAGCGAGCTTGGCTACTAAAATGTGAAGGCTTATTTTAGAAGTCACTATCCGCTTCTTATTATTGTTATGGTTTGAGCCATAAAAATAATAAATTATATCGCAAAGTATGCAAAACGGCATAATTACTACCGTATAATATGTGGAACAAATCCAACAAATAAACTAAACGAACAAATCCAAATAATTAGATCCCTCGTTAACAATATGATTTACAAAACAATGTTTAATAACAAAGTATAGCATGCATACGCCTTGTCTTCGTTGTTGGAATAGTCACCAAACAACACGTGGTAACACGGACTACGGCTAATAAACCCCCGGCTGAGACGACTGAAAGAAAATTTTCCGACCACTGTTGATCATGTTAATAAATTTTCATATCCTTTATGTGCCAAGTGCCTAGTGGCTTTCCATTCAATCCTATAAGCTCATAAACCAAAGGTGAAAGCACTTTTCCCACTATGCACTGTTGATATTTAGGAGCCAACTTAGATGCCTTATACTCATCTGCATCACTTTGGATGTAAGTTTTACGCCAAACCAACTGGCCTTCACGTAAAGTGACGTGACGCCTACGCAAGTTATAATATTTCGCGTTTGTGGCATGAGCCTTAACAATATTGGCGCGCACCTTTTCGAAGATATCCTTGAGAACTCCTAATTCGCCTGCATACTCTTCACGAGGCATAATTACTTCATAATCACAGTCGTCTGTGTTCTTATAAAACGTACCGTTTATAATGGGTTCACGGCCATGTACCAAGAAAAATGGAGAAAATCCAGTTGTTTCATTCACTGCGCTATTTATAGCAAATTGTATTTTTGTTAAATTGAGATCCCAAGTCCTATGATCTTCTTTTACGTAGGACGAAACCGCTGTCATTACTGTTTTATTATACCTTTCAACCATGTTAATTTGTGGTGTATATCTAGGCCCATAATGCACTCGAGGTATGTTATATTTCTTTAAAAGGCTACGAAATTCCGATCCCGTGAATTGAACCCCATTATCGGTAATTACGGTTTCGGGAATCCCGTGAGCAAGAAGAACATAATTCTCAAAGTTTTTGGCTACCAAAGAACTAGTTGCACGGCGTAATGGAAACAATAACGTATATTTTGAAAAACAGCAAGAAACTACAAGTAAATGTATAAAACCCGAGCGTGATTTTGGAAGTGGACCAACTAAATCTATAGATACAGCTTGAAATGGTCTATAACATTGTTTAGGCTGACCCATGAGTCCTGGTGTAAGAGTAGTCTTATGTTTATAGGCCGAACAATTACTACAAGCCCTGATGAACTCAACTACGTCACGATACATGCCTGGCCATATATACCTCAAAGTTAACCTGCGGTATGTCTTAAAAACACCCAGGTGACCTGAAGTTGGAGGTTCATGGTTTTCTGTTATGACCTGTGTACGCAGTGATTTGGGAACTACTTCTTTCCAGTCGAACTCTTGTGTTACCGCATATTTGCCTTTACTGTACCTATACAGAATACCTTTATCTACGCGGTAGTTGGGGTAATTTCCCGGACATGACGAACAACCAGCCTGAATTTTATCATACCATTCATCACCTGTCGGTGTAGGCGTAATTGGTGTATTTATTGCCTCAACCTTAAGTAACCTTGATAAGGCGTCTGGTACAACATTGTCCTTACCCTTCCTATGTTCGATTGTATAATTATACTGTGATAAACGACAACCCCAGCGTGCTAAACGACCTGTTGGGTTCTCCAAATTTTTAAACCATTTGAGTGAAGCATGGTCAGTAATAACTGTAAAATGTCTGCTACCCAAATATGGTTCATACTTTTCAACTGCATAAATGACAGCTAATGCTTCACGTTCAGTTGCACTATAATTACGCTCGGTTTTACTTAGGGATCTACTAATATAAGCGATAGGATGGTCATTCCCGTCAATATTCTGGGTTAGCATACCACCTATACCATAACTAGATGCATCGCAGTGAACAGTAAAAGGTTTCTCAAAATCTGGACATGCTAGAACAGGAGCAGAAACTAAAATATTTTTTAAAACATTGAAAGCGTCGTCTGCTTCTGGATTCCATTTAAATTTAACTTTTGTGCTGGTGAGAGCATTTAATGGTGCTGCGATGGTAGAAAAATTTCTAATAAATCTACGGTACCAAGAACAAGTTCCTAAGAACATTTTTACCTCCTTTGATGTCTTTGGTACTGGAAAGTCTAAAATAGCGCGCACCTTATCAGGATCAGTCCTAAGACCACACTCATCCACCACATAGCCCAAGTATTTTAAGGATTTTCTAAAGAACTTGCTTTTTCCAAAATTTATTGTTAAATTTGCGCTTTGAATCCGTTCGTGTAGTCTTTTTAAGAGAAGGATATGTGTTTCTAAATCCTCTGACACTACACAAATGTCATCGACGTAACAGAACATTAACCCCTTAGTTATATCGCTGCAAAACGGATGGCCAAACAACCTATCCATTAATCTTTGCTGTCGAGCAGGAGCTCCGCAGAGTCCAAATGGCATTACTTTAAATTCAAAAAGTCCTCTACCGGGAACAGTGAAACTGGTTTTCTCCCGTGAGGCTTCTTCTAACGGAATTTGCCAAAAACTAGCTTTAAAATCTATTGTGCTTATATATTTGGCGTTTTTGAGGCTATCTAAAATTTGAGGTATATACGGTATCGCATAAGCGTCCCCTTTCGTAACTGCATTAAGCTTCCTACAATCCAGACAGAACCGCAATGTACCATCTGACTTTGGAACCATAAGGACTGGATTGTTCCATGGACTCTCACTAGGGACCACCACATCGAGCTTCAACATGTTGTCCAATTCCTTATGAAGTTGTTTTAACTTTTCCGGTGACATTGGATATGGTCTGGACTTAATGGGTAACGCATCACCAGTGTCTATTGCGTGTTGGATTAACTGTGTTCTACCCAAACCTTTTGACTCAAACGATATGTTATGAAATTGTTGCACTATTAATTCCGCTATTGTTTTATGTTCCGGGCTCAAATTATCAAATGACACAACTGTGTTTACAACTGTTTCACTTGTATTATTATTAAATTGAATAAATCGTTCTGGTGTCTCAATATAACTAATGTGTTTAAACATTTGAGGCATTAAGCTAAAAGCTATCCAAAAATCCACTCCAAATATCACATTTGATGTTATGGATGGAATAACATAAAATTTAATAATCTTAGTTACACTATTAAATGTAATTGGTAACCTTAAAATACCTATAGGGTTGCTTTCGGAACCATTTGCAACGAGAATCTTTTGCTTTAACTCAACTGAGGTGTCCAATGAATAACCTAAGTTGATAAACTGTTCATGGGCATTATTGCCTATGATTGAAATATCTGCCCCTGAATCTAATAATCCGCATAATGCTATATCATATAAATGTACATTTAAATAAGGTCGAATATCTTTATCCCGGTCTGGCTTAAACAGTGCTGACACTGATCTGTTAAATTTGTAAAAATCAGTAACAAATTTTAACCAAGATCTCCATTCACCTGGATCGACCGTTTCAGGTGGTTGGTGACAGACTGTTGAAACTAGTTTTTTGTATCCTTAGGTTTATTTTTACAATCTGGACAAGTTTTAACAGTAAACCCTAACTTTCCACATTTGAAACATTTTGTTTCTTTTTTACAACTTGGACAAGTTTTAACGGTAAACCCTGTCTTTCCACATTTGAAACATTTTATCTCCTTCACGGATGATTGTGGCTTGGATTTGTCTTTGGCCTGTCCATAGCTAAATTTATTTTTATTGATATGGTGATTTACGCTGGCTACTTTATGTTTCTGTTTGTGATCTGTTGATTCAGACTGTGGAGCAGGCGTAGTGTAACTTTTTGATTTAATATCTTCAGCCTCCAGAAGACGTGACACTTCTTTGAGTTCTGCCACTGAATCCGGCTTCACTAAAACTAAACCCCTTGATATGGATGGTTTGACGTTCTTCTTCAGGATTTTAATCTTTTCTGGTTCAGTCAAAGGTGTCTTCAATCGTGAGAATAATCCATTCATGACAGCGAAATACATGTGAACCGGTTCATCATTACCTTGGATCCGTTTCTTGGCCTCGTCTAGTAAATTATCCTCATAGTCAATGGCATGAAACTCCCTAAGGAGCAGATCCGCTAACTCCTTCCAAGTAGCCACTTGACATTTTGCACTCCTGTACCATATTAAAGCATCACCCTTAAAAAACGCAAAAGCTGAATCAAACAACACAGAATCTACTACTTTAAAAGCCTTAGCACGTTCAGAGATTGAGTCCAGAAATAAAAAAGGACACGACTTGCCATCAAATATGACATTCCATTTACAAATATTCTTGCTAACTGCATATTGACTACTATCAAAAATTTCCTCTGCCTCTGGCTTTTCCAACTGTGGCTGTTGCTTTGCTGCCTCAGAACGACTGTACAATTTGTCTAGTGTAGTTCCATAACTCTTTATTATATTCTTAAGCTTCTCCTGCAAAACACGTTCTTTATCCTCCCTACAATTGAGCCTATGTAGACGATGGAATAAATGACAATACAAAGCCCTAGCACGAGCTAGACTATACCTGTCTCGGGTATTTTCGGCACTATCCACCTTGGCTTGCAACTCTTTCTGCTTATCCTGGATCGTAGCCAATTCCTTGCTAGTGTCCAAGTCTTCATCCACAAACTCGGATGGTCCGAAGCCCAAGCAAAGTGTTTTGAGTTGTTTCCGAAGCTTAAAAACTGTTTCTGCTGGTGTTTCCGCACGAACTGCAACCTCATAAGACAATTCGTCTCGTAATAGGGAATGAAAATATACCCTGTCTAATTCCATTTTGATATTTTCCCAATAAAATAATGCCAATAAAAATATAAACGATGTTTATCTAAAACACGTTTCCGAACGCACCAAACCACATATAACACAACGTCAAACGTCAAAAGGTCACCTTGACAATATCAAATTGTCAATGTGTTTTATAGGTTAAGTTCCTATGTATGAAAACGAATGACTAACCAACCTCTAAATCATGGAATAGAATAACCAAATCAACTGTTTTATCGAATGCTGTGATCGTATTTCCAATTAGGGTGTAATGATGAGTGTTAAAACGTTAAACGTCTAAGTGACTGACCAGTCGTCATATAGATTTACAATGAAAGTTACTGTTCTATATTTGCACAACCTCAATTAACAATGATACTTGCCTGTAGTGTTATTATTTTACTATGGAGATCCTCTCAAACAAATAAGAAAACATAACACCTTTGAGAACTGTCTCGTTTGGGCTGTGTACAATATATCTAGTATAAACCAAAATGTTTTATAACTATTTTACAGTAATAAGTTTTTGAGTTTATTGAATTGTTAAACAATGTTTCACTATTTAAATGCAATACAGTTTATCATTAATTTGACATATTTGAGTTTTCTTTGTAGTTAAGAACTGCTAAGATTTTATCTTGAATCAATTGTCCAGTTGTATACAATACCTATAAATCTCCAAAAAATATGCAACCTCAATAAGTTACAAGTTACAATACCTTCCAAATTATAGGTAATATCAAGTCACTAACCGTTAAACAAACATTGTGAACATAAATAATCTCATAATAATTACCACAATGCTACCAATCCAACTTGTGCGTTGGCATATATACAATAGGTTAGTGTACTTTTAACACTCTGCACCTTACCGGTCCAAATAAGAGAAATTGTTATATTGTGGTGCGTTGTCCACTTTACATTCAAACTTAAAAAACTAGCCTTATTCTAATACATAATCCTGCCAAGTGAAAGACTGAGAGAATTGAGAGAGAGAGATACCTGCTATTAATTTGTTCACCTTATACAATTAAACAATTATATACCTTTGGGCGCCAACTGTAACCCGGCTGTTGGAGTTGTACCGAATTGGTTAGGAGACTGGATGTTGATTGTCTCCTTCGGTGTTGTACTTACTCACCACCGTGCTAAAGTAAATTTGTAGGGTATAATAAGCTGCTAAGGAAAGATTCAATTAAACAAGTACCTTCTTATACAATGCAATGTTTATTATAATAACACACTATTGAAGGTTCACAACATTGAATGTGGCTGGCCACATACCTTCCCCCATACACCTGGGCTTCCACACCAGTACAACCAGTCTCGGGTCTAGTTGTATTGGTGTGTTCACCTGCAATGAGACTATTACAATATACTCAGAGTCGCTATAGCGAGTCCGTGAGATGAACCACTTAATAGATACTAGCTCAATCATACAAGTACCTACCTATCAAGGTTGTGCTAACAACGGGAACATAAGATTATGCCAAACAATCCGCGACACAACACCTTATGGCAACTGGTCTCATCACCCAGTCCATACGATAGGCCTAACTCTCTCATAGACAAAATCGCTACCTTACCGATTATTCTTAGTGATCTCTCAGTACTAATCCCTTCACTTGACAAGACTACGACCCTTGGCATCAAACACAGGATACCCCAGTGTTCGCACGTTACGTGGCCTACGGGTATTATAATGACGCTTCGTTACCTGGAGCGGCGAACTTCCCTCATCACCGATATCGGTTAAGTAAAGCCTTCCTGTCAAACGGATGACCACACCTCAAAGGTTGCCTGCACCCGGATCCATTCCAATCATCAGACCACGGGGCTACTCCAAAGCATCACGTGTCAATATGTATTAGAGATACACGAGAAAAAAGAGGCTAGCATAAACAGCCAGACCTGTAACAATACACTCGTGTCAGAAATCACATGTACGGGCCACGCCATCCCACATGAACAAAGAATACGGTTGAACACTCACCGGATTCAGCTTCGAATGGGACTTACTGGAAACCCATCGGGTTATTTGGACACAGTCTGTTCCTCCAGAACTAAGTCCCTCTTCCAAATCCTATTCGTATCGTGTCACACACGTTGCGGGTCTTCCCCATGCCATGCCGGACCAATGTCACAAACCTTCGAGAAGCTTCCGCTACCATAGACTAAATAGAATTCTTGTCTATTGGTTACTTTCCATTTCTTAGGCATTGTTTTAAATAAAATGTGGGAAATTATGTCTGTATGTTTATTTATTTAAATTAACTAATACTCTTGTATATAATTTACATGACATAATTTCTCAAGTGTTATAAAGAACACGCTGACAGCCATGCCAATGCCTGACACAAGATGTCGCTACTTGTTGCGTTATTTATTGATTTTGCAACGTCACAATAGAGTAAACTACTTGAACATGTTATCACTACGAGTATACGGCATAGTCTCTGGTCATTCTTTACCTACTCGTGAATTGAACTGTTTGGACCACTTTATGATTAAAATAAATAAAATGAAAGTTACAGCATCTATTGCTATTTTTCATACTACTATCACCGACTATTATATCACGTTTTTGGCATTATCAAAACTAAAGACTAAACACACTGCAAACAAAACTACCTCCTTTATTGACTTTGAACAGGCCCTAGAAGGGATCCCTTCTTTTCGCATAATGTTCTTTGTCCTAATATACTTCGGCATAACGATTTTGGCACAATTTGTTTTGGCATAATAATACTTCGGCATAAGTTTTTTAGGCATACATTTTATGTTGGCGTAATCATCTTAAAGATTAATTTGTTTTGGCATAAATTTGATTCGCATAACGTTAGTAGGCCTTATGACTATTAGCATAATATTGTTGGTTAAAAATTTAATATGCTGTGCAACAAAAGTTAGTGACAGAACCGAATTGCTGCAAAACCGACTCCACGTAGTCTTGTTTGTCCTACCCCTAGAGTGTAATTTAAAATCGCGTAGGCGCGTAGGGGCGAGGCGGCCCGCGGGCTGAGGAGCAGGCGGCTGCGAGCGAGCCGCCGCGGCTGAGGCTGCGGCGGCTCGCTGCCGGCTCGGCTGCCAATAGCAAGCGTACCATTAAATGATGAATAACAGTTGGTATATTAAGATGCATTAAAAACCGCAACAAGCTGCAAAAGAAATCCCTCAGTGATCCCTTGAATGATATTCTAAAACTCACTTATCGACGATACCGTAACCACTGTAATAATTTAATTTAAAAAAAAAGAAAGGGAACTGCTAATAAAATCAGTCTTAAACAATAAATTATTACGGAAAAATATTAAAACAATAACCTACACTAATAATAGTAAAAGAACAAAAACACAAAACTACTTCAACTTAGAGCAA
Organism: Dryobotodes eremita; assembly: GCA_917490735.1. Lineage (NCBI taxonomy): Eukaryota > Metazoa > Arthropoda > Insecta > Lepidoptera > Noctuidae > Dryobotodes > Dryobotodes eremita. The sequence continues at coordinate 3,914,820 of OU823263.1, read as the reverse complement.
GTTCAACTGAGTCAGTAAATTACATAAACGATTGTTTTGCTAAAGTAGCCAAAGACCTTGCCCAAAAAATTCAACCCCCAGAAACCAAGGTTAGCAACTCTTCTCAAGCAGACAAACTGTCCATTCAAGGAAAGTCATTTGTTCTTCTAGACACAGATCCCCACGAAGTGGGTAAGATTCTGATGAGTCTAAAACCTGATAGTGCACCTGGCTGGGATAACGTACCTACTAGATTTTTGAAATATATTGGCCAGGAAATTGTTCCTATTTGGCCAATCTTTGTTTTACTAAGGGTGCCTGGCCTGCACCAGTCAAGCAATCTATTATTATACCAGTTTACAAGGGCGGGGACAGAGACGATGTCAACAATTACAGACCTATATCCATATTACCAGCTATATCTAAAATAATATAAAAAATATTTAATCATTTACACATATATACACATAGACTTCAGAACATATATAAAAGAAATACTCTTAGTAGTTTTCAATTTGGATTTAGACAGGGAATTACAACTGAAGACGCAGTTACTGCCCTTACCACACTTATAGCTGTAAATCTGGATAATGGTTGGAAGTGTCTGACCGTTTTCCTAGACTTAAAAAAAGCTTTTGACACCGTCTCTGTTCCCATCCTAATAAACAAACTGGAAGCTGCAGGAGTAAGAGGAATTCCGCTCAAATGTTTAACAGACCACCTGGCAAGCCGAAAGCAGCGAGTTAAAGTAGGAGTATATGTGAATCACGACGCAAATGTCACATTCGGTGTTCCTCAGGGAAGCCTGCTTGGCCCTACTCTTTTTGCTTACTTCTATGCAACCTCAGAATTAGTAATGCTAAAGTGTTTTCCTATACTTAGCACGATGTTGCCCTGAGTGCTGATGCTGGTATGATCCAGCTAGCTACATGGCTATATGACAACTTGATGACGTTTAACACAGCTATAGAGGTATGAGGAACAGGGTGTAAAGTTCACTCATACTCTATTGAAAAGGGAGGATCCTCCGACCAGACGGGTGTTGTGTCTGGTGGGCAACTGCCCGACGGTTGATGTCGGGATGTTGTATATATGCTAGTTGCGCGGTAAACTCTGATTGCGCGATGCAGGATTTTGCGTGACGTCAGTCTGACGCGTAGCTCGCATGTGGCGTTGTAGATGCCGCTACATCACTCCCCCCCGGAGACCGGAGGTCGATAGTGGGCTGAGTCGTGTATCTTGCGATGCTTGCCAGGGCCAGGTGAGGTTCCAGTGAGTCGGAACCGGGTGCCGCATAGTTCACGGTGAGTCGGAACTGTCTGCGGTGGTACCCCAGTGAGTCGGGGTGGCGCTGCGTTATGCTCCAGTGCGTCGGATGTGGTACAGCGCCGAGTTGAGGCTGACTGCTGGCGTCGACCAGGAGAGAATTTGAAGGCTCTGCTTGTGGACCGGCCGAGAGTGCAGTGTGCTGTGCCAAGGTTGCTGATGAGGCTGAGGGTGATGACCAGGTATGCGCGGTCGCTGCATGCTGGTGGTCAGGATACCCGTAGAAGCCGTGGGTGCTGGCTGGCTGTGTGACTCGCCGCTCGAAAGCTTGAAAGAAGTGATGATGACGTCACGCTGATGTACTTGCACGAAGGCTGCGCTGACGTTCATTTTCGGGGTCACCAGTATAGAGGTATGAGGAACAGGGTGTAAAGTTCACTCATACTCTATTGAAAAGGGAGGATCCTCCGACCAGACGGGTGTTGTGTCTGGTGGGCAACTGCCCGACGGTTGATGTCGGGATGTTGTATATATGCTAGTTGCGCGGTAAACTCTGATTGCGCGATGCAGGATTTTGCGTGACGTCAGTCTGACGCGTAGCTCGCATGTGGCGTTGTAGATGCCGCTACACAGCTAAAACAAATTATATCTGCTTCATTATATCTAATCGTTCCCAGCCTACTAAAGAATTTAATTTAAGAGTACATTCCTGTGGTGGTTCGATTAACTGCTTATGCCAAACATTAGAAAAGGTATCACAAACTAAATATCTAGGTGTTACAGTTGACCAAAAACTATCCTCGTACCCGCACCTTGAACAGGTAAATACTAGAACTAGAAAACTGAGTTGGATTTTTAAAACGTTAAGGCATATTGCTCCAAAGAATTGACTCACTAATTCGAATGTCCCCAGACGCCTCTTTAATGAAATATACATAGCTTTGGAGCAATCTGTCTTGACGTACTGCATCCCCATTTGGAGAGGAGCAGCCAAAACCAAATTTATTGACCTTGAGTGGGGACAACGTGCTCTTATAAAGATAATATATTTAAAAAACAGTCGATTTCCTACTCTAAGCCTTTACCAAATTAGCAAATTACTCTCTGTGAGAAAACTATATATTATTAAAACTATACTTAAGAAACACAAATCCCTTCAAAATTTAAAAAGAAGAAAAGACTTAAGATCAGATGTTCCACAAACTAAAACAAAATTTGCCAGAATCCAATACAATAAGCGCTGTGCTCAGCTTTACAACAGATGTACTATAGAAACTTAAATACACAAAAAAAAAATAACATGAATTCAAAAAAATACTAACTGAATGGATTAAACTACTTAGTTATGAAGACACAGAGAGAGGCTTTATTGTTATAAATACACACCATCATAGTCTTATGATCATTGCCATTCAGTCATGTCATTCTCTCACCCATACACATCCCACATACATTCACATACACAACACACATAATTACGTATGTATAATTTTGTAATCAGCGGAGTAATTACGTAACACACTAACAGTAGAAATGAGATTCATTTTGACAGTTCAACAACATTCATTGCGTTATTTACGTTGTTGAGCTGATTTTTTTTCGACTTGTGAAGCAATGGATTAGCAATAGGCTTCAAAATGATTCAGATTGTGATAGATACGTAGGTAATTAGAGTGCTGATTTTGGTCATACTTTGCTTTTTAATGTGTCCAGTCGAACAAAGAGTTAGGCATACTAAACATGCAAACATATTTATATTTCCACTACACTGCCAATATTAATTTTTAATCACCTTTAAAACATTTTTTTTAACTTTGTAGTCCTTTTTTCAGCATGGCACAAAGAGAGGAGGCCTATACTCAGTAGTAGATGGAACAAGGCTACCGATAATGATGATGATGATGAGTCGCTTTTTATGAAGTCGGTTGTCTTTTTTAACATTCAATATGGCTTGTGTTTAAACGCCAACCAGAAAAGTACCTATTTTACTACCAAAAAATTCGAAATACTCACCAAATTGTGTCCACCAGAATAAATGAATGCTCACCAAATTGTGTTTCATAATGTATTGTAGAAATTAACCTATTTTCCTTTTTTATTTATAAGGCGTAGTCGACGGAGCCCCGCTCGGCGGGGGCCTATTTCTGGGTGGTTTAAAAAAAATAACCACGAAGCTTTCCTTAACTTTGTAACCTAACCTGTCCGAGTCGGGGTGCCCCAAGTCCCGAGCTCGCTTCGCTCGCTCTTGCATCCTTCCCACCCTTGCATTTTGTAGCAAACTTATAATTATTGGTGAGCAAGTTAAACAAGATTTAGTGAACATTTATCCATTTTGGTAGCCAAAAAGAATATAAATACAATACGTACAATTAATCTGATGAGTGTATAATTATTTTGGAACTCAAAAAGTTGTTCTTTAGGCACCTCGGTATAGAGTGGGTTTATTGTATTTGGTACTTTGTCTTAGGGTCTAAAAATTATTTTGGTGAGCATTTAAATTGTAGCCATTCAATGTGCTCATGCATATTGAATATTCAGCATGAATCGAAATTCAATCTTCGTGTCAAATATATCATAACATTACGCTTGTATTTCCCGAAGGGTTTGGCAGAAAAGTTCCTGTGGTACATCCACATTTCGCCAGTAATGTTTAAGTCCCATGTAATAGGAGGCGAGCCTATTGCCATCAACCGGGCACAAATCCAGACCCCGGACTGCTACTGAGCAATTCCACTTGGAAAATCCCAATACCATTTTGCTCGAATTGAGCCTAGTATCTCGTGCGCAGCAGTAGCGCTTGCGACCACCAGACCATAGAGGCAGACAAATTTTGAATTAAGAATTCAGTATCTACAAGCGGAAAAAACTACGAAATTACGTAAGTACATACTTTAATGTCCCAATTAGGGGATGGATTTTCAAAAAACCTTCTTTAGTGCTCATTTTCGTTTTACAAGCAAATTTAAAAATTTACTTAAATTTAATTAATTTACGCACAGCCAAAACTGCTGGGTCTAGAAAGACCCAGCAGTTTTGGCTGTGCGTTGTCTGTCGGTGAATGAATTTAAAAAATATATTTTAAAGGTCATTATAGAACATGGTTATTAACATAACTGGTAGTTGGTTACTCATGGAACGACGTAGGTATAAAGGTATAATTACATCAAACACTAACAAGCCTGGGAAAAATAACAATTATAAAAAGATGTATGAAAAGGAAAATTAGGATGACTTCAATGTAAATTGACCTGAATTGTATTGAAGTTTGAACTAATGTCTATTTAAATGCAGGTAATTAAGAAGGAATTTTATTTATTTTACTTTTTTTTTTGTTTATAAAACGGGAAGATGTTGTATATTAATATTATTATTGAGGTTACCCTCAACATAACAATTTTTTGTGCGTACTCCTTACACTTATACTTACGATCGTGCTAGATAATGACTGATTTATTTATATAAATCAGCCATTATCTAGCAAGATCGTGTTTCACTTCATGCGACAGACCATCTTGCTAGATAATGACTGATTTATTTTTCCATTTTTAATACCCAGCACCAATTACACAATGTTATGAAAATACAAAAGTACGATATTCGATCCGTACAGGCACAACATCTTCCTTTTATAAGACAATATTTTTACTTAATATTTATTATTTATTCTACCATTAACGTATATAAAATATTAATATGATATTATCTCTGATTGTAACTACTATTTAAAAAACATTGTAAGTTTTCCACGTGCCCGTCTAGAAGCAGCTCGGGTTTGCTGCACTACAACTGAATCAGGAGAAGAACTAGTCGACCTAGTCACTGCCCTATCATTGTCGCTCAGCCATTCATCTATCCTTTCTTCCGCATAGCTGTACATACTCGTGCGCTCATTTTCTTCAATATCACTATCCTTCTTCCCATGCAATGAAACAAAATGTGCCGTGGTATCTCCTGAGCTTATACCCTTCATGGTGTGCCGTCTGATGCGGCCGTATCCCCGACCGCTGTTGTCAGTGAGGAGCTACGATTGCGGCTGCGGTGCTGGTGCCTGCACTTGCCTATGTCGCCGACGTTTATAAAACGTTCTGTCAACTGTTTCTCAGATATATGATCCATTGGGATTGTTAAGCCCTTCTGTTATCATCGGCAAGGTATTATTGCAAAAACTTTGGCTATTAAAATTAGATTGGGATGATCCGCTTCCCACTGATGTCGTGCGGACATGGAACGGGTTTGTTGGTAGTCTTTCTTATCTTCGCACTATCAAAGTTCCGCGACACGTCTTTCAATGTGATTCTACTCGGACTGAGTTACACATTTTTACAGACGCTTCACAAACTGCATATGGCGCGTGCGCTTATGTACGTAGTGTAGATATTAGTGACGTGACAGTGAAATTGCTTTTTTCAAAGGGTAAAGTAGCTCCATTGAAACCCGTTAGTATACCGCGTTTGGAACTGTGCGGTGCGTTACTGGGTGCTCGTCTGTTTGACAGGATTAACAGATCACTTACTCGTAACTTTGATGGCGTCACATTTTGGACCGACTCGACTATCGTGTTAGGTTGGTTACGCATTGCACCTAATTTGCTTAAAACTTTTGTGCAAAATCGAGTCGTTGAAATAAACGAACTTACGAGTGTGTTTTCTTGGCGACATGTAAGTGGAAAGGATAACCCTACTGATCTGGTTTCGCGTGGTGTGAGTCTTGAAGACTTGTCTTCATCCACATTATGGTGGGAAGGCCCTAACTTTATGCACAACCTTGACTTTGATAGCAATTTAACTTTGCAATTAATTCCGAATGTTAATGACAGCTCGCCTAAAGAGTTACCTGAACTCAAAGCAAATGTTATAAAGTCATTATTAACAAAAAACACTACACTCGCAACATTTTTTCTATTCAATAGGTTTTCGCATTTTAATCGCATGAGTCATGTCGCTGCATATGTACTACGCTTTATTTACAACAGCTGTGCGCGCAACAAAACAAATCAGCTGACAAGTACCTACGATTACTGTTATTGAGTTAAGACATGCCATTAGTACACTTGCACGATTATCACAAATGGAGTCATTTCCAGTTGAGTATAATTTACTGAAAAATGGAAAAGATGTTAAGTCAAGCGTTAGCCTTGCGAGTTTAAATTTATTTCTAGATAGTGAAAATATAATTAGAGTGGGAGGTAGGATAAAGAATTCGCCTGACTTTAATTATAGTAAAAAGCATCCGATTCTTTTGTCTTCAGAACATCACTTAACACTTCTATTGTTTAGGCACGAACACAACCAATCTATGCACTGCGGACTTCAAGCGTTACTTTACCGTTTGCGTGAGAATTGGTGGCCACTGTCAGGTAGAAACCTAGCTAAGAAGGTGACGCAACAATGTGTGATCTGTAAGCGCATTCGAGGTAAAACATTAACCCCACTTATGGGAAACTTGCCCAAAGAACGGGTAACCGTTAGTTTTCATTTCATTCGCACAGGTGTAGACTACGCAGGGCCGGTGTTCATACAAACCCGAAAAGGCAGAGGCGCGAAACTAATCAAATCATAAATTTGTCTGTTTATCTGTTTCACGACGCGCGCAGTCCACTTGGAATTAGTTAGTGACCTCTCTTCTAATGCATACTTACTTGCGCTTAAGCGTTTCATTTCACGGCGCGGGAAGCCGTCAGAAATATTTTCGGACAATGGACGCAATTTTGTAGGCTTAAGGCTTATTTTGCTCAGTTTTTATCAAAATGTAGAAAAGATATTTTAGATTACGCAAGGGGTCAACAAATTCAATTTTCTTTTATTCCCCCATATTCCCCGCATTTCGGTGGCTTGTGGGAAGCTGGGGTCAAATCATGCAAGTACCATCTTCGCCGAGTAGTGGGCAACGCTCACTTAGCCTTCGAGGAACTCACTACAGTGTTATGTCAAATCGAAGCGATGTTGAATTCTCGGCCAATGACTCCCTTGTCTTCGGATCCTCGAGACTATCTCCCCCTCAGCCCTGGACACTTTTTGATCGGACGACCACTCACCGCACTAGTCTGTGAAGATGACCTGCGAGACTTACCTGTTCATAGATTGACTCGCTACCAGAGAGTGGAACAGATCCGGCAGCAGTTTTGGTCGCGCTGGGCCAAGGAATACATCTCGGAGCTACAAACTAGAACCAAATGGACGACAAATATGGCAGACCTAAAACCTGACACGCTTGTCATTGTTAAAGAAATCAACCTTCCGCCGCTGAAATGGCAGTTAGGTCGGATCATGAAGACGATACCTGGCAATGATGGCATCTCACGAGTAGCAGACCTTCAGACATCATCAGGCATCATAAAACGGCCATACACGAAGATCTGCCCTCTGGTCGAAGATGAGTAAATGGAAAGTTCAATTGTAAGCTGAAGCTTTCAAGGCCGCGGGCATGTTTGGGATGAATATCCGAACGTAATTCGGTCGCGTCATCGTAAGCCGATCACAGCACAGCTAAATGACGTGATAGCTTGTTGTGATTGGCCCGTTTGTTCCTGTCCCCTTTTCCTCGATCGCTGTATAAAAATATTAAAAAATACACATTCGCTAACGACCATTGTAACTACAACTTGTCTTTTCATTCCACATAAACCCATAAAAGCCCAAAAGGTAGCAGCTAAGCAAGCAGACCAATCACACCAGAACACATCCATACAATGAATATTAAAGTCACCACAAATAATTACTGATTTATAAACAGTTACAAGTTTTGTCAAAACATCTTCCATTACTGACTCAAATATATAATAGTTTTGATAATTTGGTGTTCTGTATACGCACACTATAAAATGCTTATCTAGCTTAACACAGTTTCAATTGAAATGTCTATTTCAGAGTTGTTCTCACACTATTCTTGTCTGCAATAAATTATTTTGACCTTCTTAATTACTGGCATTTAAATAGATATTATTTGAAACTTTAATACAATTGTCTATGCATAGTCATTCTAATTTTCCTTTTCATACATCTTTTTATAATTGTTATTTTTCCCAGGCTTGTTAGTGTTTGATGTAATTATACCTTTATACCTACGTCGTTCCATGAGTAACCAACTACCAGTTATGTTAATAACCATGTTCTGTAATGACCTTTAAAATATATTTTTTAAATTCATTTACCGACAGACAACGCACAGCCAAAACTGCTGGATCTAGAGGCATGAAATTTTGCGCAAAATTTGCTTGTATAACGAAAATGAGCACTAAGGAAGGTTTTTTGAAAATATATCCCCTAATTGGGACATGAAAGTATGTACTTATGTAATTTCGTAGTTTGCTCCGCTTGTAGATACTAAATTCTTAATTCAAAATTTGTCTGCCTCTTTGGTCTAGTGGTCGCAAGCGCTACTGCTGATCACGAGGTTCTTTTTTTTTTGGGTTGGATATCATCAAATAACCTCTCCCGCTCTGGGCGGAGCGGAAGGGCGTGTCAGACTTTTACTGACTAAAACCCACCCGTGTTCCTTCAGTTGCCTGTGCGCCAGGGCCACGGTAACTCTTTCGAACAAGCCGCGACCCCGGCAGGCATCGGCCCTATCGGACCCCGTCAATTATGCTAACATCTTTCTGAGGCGCGCGTGAAACACGACGCGCCGTCGACCCGGGCCTGGTCCTTACCAGACGGCGAGCTGCACATTGCTGAGAGAGATGATGAGGTGATCATGAGGTCCTGGGCTCAATTCCCGGGTCGGGCAAAATGGTATTGGGATTTTCCAAATGGAATTCCTCAGTAGCAGTCCGGGGTCTCGATTTGTGCCCGGTTTATGGCAATAGGCCCTATTACATGGGACTTAAACATTACTGGCGAAATGTGGGTGTACCATAGGTACTTTTTTGCCAATCCTTTCGGCAAATACAAGCGTAATGTTATGTTATATTTGACACGAAGATTGAATTTCGGTTCATGCTGAAAGCTGAATATTCAATACGCATGAGCATCTTGAATGTTAAAAAAGACATCCAACTTCATAAAAAGCGCCTCATCATCATCATTATTGGTAGCCTTGCTCCATCTACTGCTGAGTATAGACCTCCTGCCTTTATACCATGCTTAAAAAACGACTACAAAGTCAAAAAAATACATAAACGAAAAAAATATCTCGTCCTCCATGTTTTGAAGCCGATTAAAAACTAATATTGCCAGTGTAGTGGAAATATTAATATGTTTGTATGTATAGTATGCCAAACTCTTTGTTCGACTGTACACATAAAAAGCAAAGTACAATCAAAACCAGCACCCTAATTACGTAACACATTATCTATCACAATCTGAATCATTTTGAAGCCTATTGCTAATCCATTGCTTCATATGTTCGAAAAATTTGTCCGCTTAAGAACGTAAATAACGCAATGAATATTGTTGAACTGTCAAAATGAAACCCATTCCTACTGTTAGTGTGTTCCGTAATTACCCCGCAGATAACAAAATCCTATCCTACTAATATTATAAATGTGAAAGTTTGTGAGAATGGATGGATAGATGTTTGTTACTCTTTCACGCAAAAACTAATGAACAGATTTGGATGGAATTTGGAAAACAGATCGCTTATAACCTGGATTAACATGTAGGATACTTTTTATCCCGGTTGTACGTTCCCGTGGGAAAATTTCTGACCTCCACACGGGCGAAGCCGCGGGCAAAAGCTAGTTACACATAATTATAGGCTTGGTAACAGTTGGGTTTAAAGATTCTTTATTTATTCTTAAAGAACATACATTGTACACTTAGCGAATAAATACTTAACTAAGGTACCTGCGAGTAAGTGTAGTCCAGAGGCTAATAGACTTTTTTTTAATGTTTGATATACGATATCGCACTTTGTGTGCATGACTAAACTTAATAGTTTTGTGTTGACGTACTGCTTAAGTTTGGTTTTAAATATGTTAAAAGAGGATGCGCTCCTGATATCTGCTGGTAGACTATTATAAAGTAGTACAGATCGATAAGATAGATAAGATAAGATAATATTTATTTGCTTAAACATGTGTCATACATAAAATAAAAGATATATATATATATAAGATGGTAACAACATTCGAAGGTCGATAACCGCAGTGTATATATTGGACGCGATACAAATTGTTTAACAACCTGCCAGTTTTAATTTTAAACCTTTATTGACCTTTAAGGCTCGTGCACACTGGCGCGACTTGTCGCGCGACGCGATTCTGCGATATTATATCCGTAGAACAATTTCTATGAAAACGCGCGCGACAGTTCACACAGGAGCGACCTGTCGCGCCGCGACGGCGTCGCGGAGCGACGAGCAGCGCGACAGAAAAGGTACCATTTTGTATGGCGTCGCGGCGAAATCGCGGCGATTTCGCGGCGAATTCGCGGGCGCGACGCTACGCCGCGGCCGCGACGCGACGCGACGCAAAGAAAGTATAAATGGCGGTGCCATCCAAGCTGCGCTCAGACGTGCCTTCGTGCTCTGACGAAGACCGTCAACTAGACGATCTTCGTCAGAGCACGAAGGTAGGTCTCTACATGTTTGCTGAGCGTGGGGTTCTAGACTCCTAGGTTCGATTCTCCGATTTTGTTGCAAAATAAAATAAAATCATAAGCAAAATAGTAAGTCATTGAAATGTGACTCTTATCTCATTCTTTTAAGGTATAAATTAGGATGTTAGACCCAACCACCAACCAACGAACCATTTGAAACTAAAATTCCTTGCAAATGTCAATCATTCTAATTTGTATCTTATTGCAGTGGTATAAGAGTTACATTGCAATGACTTACTAATCGTTTTGGCGGCGCGCGGCGCGGTCAAAGGAAAGTACCTCTTTGAAGATGCCGCAAGCCAGCTATGCGCCGCGTCGCGCAGCCAGCGCGACGGTGTCGCGTCGCGTAGCGGGCGCGAATCGCGTCGCGCCCGCTACGCGACACGAATCAAGAGAGTATAAATGGCGGTGCCATCCACGCTGAGCTCAGTAGTAGACGATCTTCGTCAGAGGACGAAAGCAGGTCTGTAAGTGTTTGCTGAGCGTGGGGTCCTAGGTTCGATTCCCCGGTCGGTCGACATAACCCAACCTAACCTAAGTAGGAAGTAGGTACCTAAGCTTGACCACACAAGCACGAACGACGAAACTGGCGAATTCGGACGTGCTAAGTGACTTAGGTAGGCGTAATTTATGATTTTTTTACGGACCTATCAATTTATTTGATTCATAAAGTTTACTTTCGCCTGCAGGCTGCAACACATTTTTATGGCTTTGTAGAAGGCGAGGGCAGATCTGTAGGCCTAGACAAAAACTTTTCTGATAGCGTTAACGCCAGACGCTAACGTCAAAATGTATGGCAATGACATTACCTGCGGAAAAGGTACGTAATGTCATGTGGTAAGCAAATGTCAACTCCATACAATTTGAATTTCCGTTGGCGTTAACGCTTACAGAAAAGAGATTTTGTCTAGGCCCTCTGGGCGTATTTGTTGAGCGTGAGGTCCTAATGATGGGTGGGTTCTTCATCAGATTACGAGGACCTTTTGTTATTAGCAGTAGCTATTGATGGAGATAGAAGACAAGAACTTAGTCGCATTAAACGCACATAAGTCGCAACATTAAATGTTGATTTTTTCTGTTGCACGCGTTGTTGCTATGTACGTTTGAATACCTACAGTTGGAATGCAGTGTATCTTGTAATTAGCTTCACTGTACCTAATAAAGCTCACGGCTGAAGTTCCGTTTAATACTACTTATTACTACTTTATTTTGGGAGAGTTTTCAGAGAGTCAAAAGACTATAGGTAGGTTACTTAGTAGGGTACCTACAGGGACATAGACGTGCAATCTTTATAAAATGGTTACATCCAATGACATAAATAAAATTACGAAAGTCATTTGATCGGTTACAGAAATTGTCACAGGTAATGTCTTTGTAAACGCATGCGTGTAGTGGGTAGGCACCTAACTAGGTGGTGTGTGTAGGTACACAGCACACACACAAAAAGTCTGTGCCGGCTCGGCTGGCGCTGGTAGCACGGCCGCGTACGCCACCGCCGCGCACCACGGGCGCGCGGCGGCTTCTCTTTGAAAGAGATGCGCGCGGCGCGGCGACCGCGGGAATATAGCACCTTTTTTGCATTATTTTACAATTAGTATTATTTTGGCAGGACTCAATGATAGGATTGATAGGTAACAAAAAAAAAATACTTTGTCAAACATTTTTACTCGAATCTGTAGGAAGTTTGTTCAATAATTTTCTTGTTTGTTTGTTTGTTTTGTTTGTTTTTATTTAAAAAAAACGTTGCCCCACACTAGGAATTTCTCCTGTATTGCGGGTGCGTTTACAAACATTTAAAACTCACATACACAAACAGCCAGACCCGGAACAACTACTTGTAGGTCATACAAATATTTGTTCCGTGCGGGAATCGAACCCGCGACACGCAGCGCAGCAGTCAATCGCTTAACCACTGCGCCAACCGTGCCGTCGTTCTTGGTGCTCTTCAACATTCATTACAGTCAGCGTACTTGCCGTGCAACTCATAATTAACATTATGAAAGACATCTGAAAACATTAGGTACCCAACTGTTCAATGCATTTAATAAGTATTGTTTGTAAAATGTTTAAACACAAACAAATGAAAAAATGTATATCACAAATAAATAATACCTAGGTATTTAATTCTAAATGAACTGGCGATGGCGGCGCGCGGCGCGAGTTGAAACGGTCTGCGTTCGTCGTACTTTTTAGCGGACGCCAGATTCATCGTAGGAGCGCTTGGGCTCCGCTAGCAGTCCAGCGGGGTAATTACGTAACACACTAACAGTAGGAATGGGTTTCATTTTGACAGTTCAACAACATTCATTACGTTATTTACGTTGTTGAGCAGACAACATTTTCGAACAAATGAAGCAATGTATTAGCAATAGGCTTCAAAATGATTCAGATTGTGATAGATAGTGTGTTACGTAATTAGGGTGCAGGCCCTGCAGTCTCGACATGAATAGCAACAAAAATCGGTCGTTAAGTCTAATTGATGTCAAATTTCTTTAATAGATTTTCAACTTTATTTCGAAAGTACAAGGTAGAAAATCTATTAAAGAAATTTGACATCGATTAGACTTAACGACCGATTTTTGACGCTATCTATGTCGAGACTGTCGGCCCAGGGCCGGCAGTCTCGACACAGATACCAACAAAAATCGGTCGTTAAGTCCAATCGTTGTCAAATTTCTTTAATAGATTTTCAACCTTATGCTTTGGAAATAAAGTTGAAAATCTATTAAAGAAATTTGACATCGATACGACTTAGCGACAGATTTTTGTCGCTATCTAATGTCGAGACTGCCGGCCCAGGCCCTGCAGTCTCGACATTAGATAGCGACAAAAACCTGTCGGTAAGTCGTAACAATGTCAAATTCCTTTAATAGATTTTCAACCTTATGCGTTGGAAATAAAGTTCAAAATCGATTAAATAAATTTGATATCGATACGACTTAGCGACAGATTTTGTCGCTATTTAATGTCGAGACTGCCGGCCCTGTGCGTGAATGAGATCGAACTTCGAGTTCAACGTCTGAATGCGAACGGCTGTGTTACATTACAACTCGCACAGCACCGCACGCGCAGTTGCACTTGCGACCACTAGACCTACGAGGCAGTCAGTGACTTTACTATATTTATAATTAGATCACTCATTCATTAGACATAAAAAATTATCACTGAGTATTACAAACACACATACATAACATTCACGCCTGTAATCCCGAAAGGGTTAGTACACCCGCATTTCGCCAGTTATGAGCATTATTTTATTAGAGAAGAATTCACGTCCCGTCAAACGGGGTGAATAGAGGATGCAGGTGTGAATCGAAACTTTAAAAGCGATTTTAACATTCTAATAATATAGTTTGTTGCCAACAAGGGCACTTAATCGTTACTTATAATCAGTGATAGGAATAGGTAGTGCTTATTTGCCTAAACTTCGAAGAACAGAGACGAGACTTCCTTAGGACTAATTTTTTTCCGGGACATCTGTCCCGAAATTCGGGACAACACTTTTAAATACATTAAAAAGATATGTTATTTGGAATAAGTAATTCGTCTATATTTACCTAAAGTTTGCGACTAGACATAACATTTATAATTTTAACTCCATAATAATAACTTATCCTCTATGGGCTCTAAAGGAAAAATAAAACACATAGAATATTGTTGTAACAAATATATGTATATTTATATTATTATACTATGTGTTTTATTTTTCCTTTAGAGCCCATAGAGGATAAGTTATTATTATGGAGTTATAAATTATAAATGTTATGTCTAGTCGCAAACTTTAGGTAAATATAGACGAATTACTTATTCCAAATAACATATTTTTTTAATGTATTTAAAAGTGTTGTCCCGAATTTCGGGACAGATGTCCCGGAAAAAAAATAGTCCTAAGGAAGTCTCGTCTCTGTTCTTCGAAGTTTAGGCAAATAAGCACTACCTATTCCTATCACTGCTTATAATACAGTAAACACATTAGAGTCCTTTTTCGCAACCAACTATATTATTTCAATGATAAAAACCCGTTTAAAGTTTCGTCTCGATCTCGAACGGAGAGAAATATGGATGCAGGGGTGACCCTACATCCCTATTTCTCTCCGTTTGACAGTAGGTAGATACTTACGGAAGTAGTTTGATAAGTAAATTAAAAGTAAGTACTTACCTAGTTTAGTTCCAATATAAGTACCTACTCGTATGTTGTTTCAACATAAATAAATATCAACTTTACGAGTGTGTAAATTAAGATGATTTCAAAATGATAATTAAGTAGGTAAGTACCTACATACTCTTAAAAAGGCCATAAAAAGTTTTGTAACTGAAAAAATACACTTTATATGTAGAAATTAAAGTTATTTTTCCGAAATCACATAGATTGGTAACTAAAAAGTCCATAAAAAAATAAAACTTAATTAGTTTATACCGAAGTAATTAAAAAAAAATCTTGATTTTTAAATAAATACTACGTAAATGCATGTCCGAATTCGCCAGTTTCGTCGTTTGTGCTTGTGTGGTCAAGCTTAGATACCTACTTAGGTTAGGATGGGTTATGTCGACCGACCGGGGAATCGAACCTAGGACCCCACGCTCAGCAAACACTTACAGACCTGCTTTCGTCCTCTGACGAAGATCGTCTACTACTGAGCTCAGCGTGGATGGCACCGCCATTTATACTCTCTTGATTCGTGTCGCGTAGCGGGCGCGACGCGATTCGCGCCCGCTACGCGACGCGACACCGTCGCGCTGGCTGCGCGACGCGGCGCATAGCTGGCTTGCGGCATCTTCAAAGAGGTACTTTCCTTTGACCGCTCCGCGCGCCGCCAAAACGATTAGTAAGTCATTGCAATGTAACTCTTATACCACTGCAATAAGATACAAATTAGAATGATTGACATTTGCAAGGAATTTTAGTTTCAAATGGTTCGTTGGTTGGTGGTTGGGTCTAACATCCTAATTTATACCTTAAAAGAATGAGATAAGAGTCACATTTCAATGACTTACTATTTTGCTTATGATTTTATTTTATTTTGCAACAAAATCGGAGAATCGAACCTAGGAGTCTAGGACCCCACGCTCAGCAAACATGTAGAGACCTACCTTCGTGCTCTGACGAAGATCGTCTACTACTGAGCTCAGCGTTTTTTTTTTTTTTTTTTGAATGGCAACTCGCTGTTTTGACCACTGGGGGTCGTGGCTGCTTAACCGGACTGTGAGCTCAGCGTGGATGGCACCGCCATTTATAGTCTCTTGTTTCGCGTCGCGTCGCGGCCGCGGCGTAGCGTCGCGCGCGCTACGAGTCGTCGCGCCAGTGTGAAAGGTGTTGCGACGCGATTCTGTCGCAGAATCGCTACGCGACACGTCGCGCGTCGCGTCGCGCCAGTGTGTACGAGCCTTTATTTACCTTTACCAGTTTGCAAATCATGCTGGACATCGTGCGTTATCATTGTGAACGCCAGCACAAGCACTACAACACTTTGAAATTGTTTCACGATTTCAAACAGAATTGAATCCGCGACCCGACGACGCCGCGGTACTCCCGGTTACTAGTAAACCATGTGGTTCCGCGCCCGCCGTGTCGACGCGTCGTCGCAGGCGCACCGCAAGCTCAGCCCCGCGCATCTCGCGCTGTCGCCGCCGCTGCAGTCCCCAAAGTTCCACTATGCCTCGGTACTCGCGTACTCAATAACGCGTGAACCGCAGCACTTAGCTGCTTACATTTTGTTTTTTCTATGTGACGGTTCTCTTCGTTAGATACCTCACTTGCTTGGCATGTAAATGATAAATTATTTTATTTTTATTTCTGCAAGTAGGTTTGTACCGAGTCGATAAGGCGGGCTCAATCTTTGTCCACTTTTAAAATTGTGGTTAAATAACACTTCCTCTCTCTTTAAATATCATCATTACATTTAGTTTCCTTGCGCTTGTTTCATGTTTATTATTGTATACATACATATATTATATGTAGATAAGTAATGTTTTATGTATGTATGTATTTGTGGTATTTGTAAATGGTAAACCACTGATTACCTGCATTATTGTCACTCCTTCTCCCTTGAATCCATCCAAAGGTTGTCTGTAAAAGATCGCTTTTAGCGATAAGACCGCCCATTGTGTCACCCTGTATAAAATGTCTACATTTATATCTGTAATTTTTATGGTGTACATAAAGAGTATTCTATTATATTCTATTTGTACAAACACTTTTACACGTCAATTATATTTTATAACTAGATGAGGTTGGCGTTTCCTATCTGACTACTCTGAGAAGAAAGGCCGAAAAAAACTCAGAGGTCACAGTCTCTTTTAAAGTCCAGACATAATCTTGGTCAGATCCTGTGAAGACCATGTAGATTTATGTCTGAAATGGGCTTTTGAGGAAAAACCACATAGAATGAGTGGACCTGTCCAGTCAGTGCACGCATTTGTCAGTAATCATGCAGCTCAACTCAAAACTTAAGGAGCTCAACGATTCGACGAACAATACCAAAGAAAGGACATTTGGGTACATAAATTACTCAAACAGCCAGACTATGATTAAAACTAATTGAGAAGAAGAAAAAAACAATGACCCACATAGTATTTACATTCACCATAATTAAAATAATATACTATTTTACAAAGTAAATATTCATGTCAATGTATTTATAAAATACATCAATGTCACTGTGTATATCTTCACAGCTTCGGATTTAGCAATCCTAGATAAAAATCTGTACCAGTACTCAGCAATTTTTTTATTATAGTTTTTACTGTTATTACAGTTCTCTCACTTAGTCCGTTAGATCGTGCGTTTTTTTCTTATCTGTTACCTTATACACAAATAAATCAGTCATTATCTAACAAGATCATGTTTCACTTCACCGCTCATGTGAACGCCATTGCTCCTTAGTGATTTTATATATTTCTTTTATCAGATATCCCCGAAATCGTAAAAGGACCACCGCTAAAGCAGCTTGAAGTGAAGAAGACCTACATCACGGTCAGTTAGTCAGAAATTTGAAGCTAGTTGCCCATTCCAAAACGTAGATCTCTATGGAGAAGAACGGGCAAGAAACTCCAAGAACACTCTTTTTAAATCAAGATGTTACAAAATCCTGGGTACATTATTCGTGTTGCTTCTATATGCGAGAACAATGAAAAAAATATATATAAAAAAACAATTCAAAATATAAGATTAATAATAAAAATAAGCCGTGGCAGTTAAGAGATGACCAGTCTCAACTGACGGCGCCCGTTCACGAACATGACGCGTGGATCAGCACCATCCAGCTCAACCATTTTGTAGGGAACCGAATGATCCAACACACGCGCCACCAACAGTGA
Source organism: Dryobotodes eremita (assembly GCA_917490735.1). NCBI lineage: Eukaryota > Metazoa > Arthropoda > Insecta > Lepidoptera > Noctuidae > Dryobotodes > Dryobotodes eremita. The sequence goes on along the minus strand of OU823263.1, from coordinate 3,896,722 downwards.
GACATTTAAGTGAGCATGACATAGTCTCTACTGCCATGCTGTCAAGTCAACATAATTATATAATAAACGAATCCATTGTACTCACATTTACAAAATTGCAATATGCTTCTAAATTATACAAAACTATAGTTTGCTGTTATAAGTTGTTGAAACCCTATACTATAGACTGAGCATAGCAGATTTGCGAAAATACGTTTATAAGAATGCAGAGCTTAATAAAATCAAAAATAATATCGATAATAACAGCAAAACAGCAGGATTGAACTGGGTGCAAGGTTTTATGCGACGCAATTTATCTATTGCTGTTCGCAAAGCTGAAGCAACAAGCTTAAATAGGGTGTTTGCCTTTAACAAAGAAGAAATAACTCATTTCTACAATATACATGGTGACATGATGGAGAAACATAGGTTTCGTCCCAATAATATTTACAATGCTGACGAGATAGGACTCACCAACGTCACAGATCCAAGAAAAGTGCTTGCAGAAAAAGGCCAACGAATAGTAGGGGCAGTTACAAGCGGTGAACGAGGTTGAAACTTTACAGTTATGAGTGCCACGGGTGTGGCTGGGAGCTCTGTACCACCAATGTTCATATTTCCCAGGCAAAGAATGACACTATTGTTAGAAAAAGATGGACTACCTGGTGCATTGTACACCAACTCTAAAAACGGCTGGATAAATGAAGACTTATTTGTCGACTGGCTCAAACATTTCGCAACTTATGCTAAGCTTACGCAAGAATCTCCCTGGACTGTTAATACTTGATAACCATAGCAGTCACATCTTCCAGCTTACAACTATTGCAAAGAAAATAACATTGTGATGGTTTCGATTCCACCACACAGCTCTCACAGAGTAGAGCCTCTTGATGTGTCTTTTTATGGACCCCTGAAAGCTGCTTACAGACATGAATGCAATATGCACATGAAGACACATACGATGGCTAAAATAACTCCATATAATGTTGCATCTATTTTCAAGCAAGCGTATGCAAGTTGGAAATATACGCAAGGAAGAAGCTGGATTCAGAGCCAAAGAATCCAATTTTTTTTACTGAGTAAGATTTGTTGGCAGCGTCGCTGATGGCTCAAGACTCGAACAAACCCACTCAAAACGAAGACGAAAATGTCGGCAATCTTGGAATTGCAATCTCATGATATAGCTATGATTTAAGAACCTGCGTCCCTTGAGACTGGTCCATTGCCTGAGCGGCCAAACCAAAAATTTTAATGTCTTGTGCCCGATCTGCTAAATGAGTCTGGGTGCCCTGAACCTGAATCACCTGTTGCTGGCCCATCTAACCAGGTACTTTTTAACGAACAAAGACGAACTCCTGTACCTTTTACTCAGGCCAATTAGACAGAAGCATTTATTTATTTGATTTTCTTTAGATGCAAAATTCTTTATACGCTGTTTGAAAAGATTTTTTTTTTATTTTGATGTTAATTTTGTGTGTTGAATGTCGTAATTAAAGCATTAAAAAAATCCATGTCATCTTCAATTGAATGCACTCTTGAGGTATGCACGTATAGGTAACTACGATCGGGAATAACTGTGAACGAACGGAACTTTTTATTCCCGATCGTCAGCAGTGTTGACGACAGGGTGTTACCGAACGGGAATAATCGGAAAATCTTATTAGAATGCTCCGTATTGAACGCGCACTGAGAAAGATGGCCATACCGCGTCTCGAAAAATACTTCCCCAAGTTGACCATTGAGGAGCTTGGCTATGAAGACGTCCCCTTTTGCTAGGAACAGTTGCAAAAATCTTATGAGCAATATCTGGCCGTAAAAATGGAGCTTTTATTGCAAGATGACGAGCCTGACTCCGACGAAATTGACGACCGATTCACAAGGCTTTCAGTCCAGATTGGAGAGACTTAAGAAACAATTCTCTGACCAATAAATTTGAAAATAAGTACCGATTATTATATTTTGTCACAAGCACATCGTGCTTGGAACAGCATAATCAAATAACAGCTATAGTATTATAATGTGGGGAAATAGCACAGAAGCGCCTACACTTTTCATTCTCCAAAATAAATTAATTCGTATCATAGTTAACATAGAGCAAACGGATAGCTGTGAACCCTTTTTTATAAAACTTAAAATACTCACCTTACCATATCCTGGGAATATGCAAATTTGTTAGAAAATACACGAACTTTTTTACAACCCGCGGTGAAAAACATGGCAACCGATCTGTCAGATAAAAAAGAACGTGAAAAATAACTTTAATTTCGGAAGTCGGTGTCTTTGGTTTTGTATTTTCGGTTTTGGCCACCGACTTCCGAAATTAAAGTTATTTTTCACGTTTTTTTGTGTTTTTTTTTGGAAGTCGGTTGATTTTTTGTAAAAAGTTTTTATTTTTCACTTTTTAGTTGTGGTATCTACCCCACACAAATTCATATACCACTACTTGATATGTAAATAACATTGACAGGAAATTATTATAACATTATCAATATAAACTAAATGGGAAAAATACGCAGTATTAAGGATAACTCAAAAACTACTGGTCAGAACTTGATCAAATTTAAATAGGACCACATGTAAAGTACCAGCTTTCAAATAAAAAACAGAATCATCCAAATCGATTCACTCAGAAAAAAGTTCTGAGCTAACACACACAAAAAAAATACAGTCGAATTGAGATCCTCCTCCTTTTCTTTGAAGTCGGTTAAAAACTTGTTAATGTTACCCTCTTCGTGCATGAAACTACATTCAAATAGAGGGACTATTTGAACGTAATGTCCTTAAAAATATTCAATAAACTACTAGATGCAATAAAAACTTAAACTAGCGATTCGATTTTTACGAATAAACTCAAACAACTATTAATTAAAAAGCATACTACACAATTACCGAATACATAAATGACAAACAAATATATTTAACATAAACTGATATAAGATATGAGAGACATGTATGAGATATTGATGGTGTTAATATGTTTTAATTTAATCAATAAAAATAAATGTTATAATTTAGTTATTTAATATTAAGGACATTTTTAAAATTGATAATTAATTAAGTATTAATTCTATTACAAACATTAATTTTATACTATTTGCTGTGCCCTACAAGGTCCGCAATTGTACCTTAGATTTAAGCCCATTGTAAGATGTTCGCACATTATGGAATGCAAATAAAGATAATTATGAATATGAATAAAAAAAATGTAAATAAGACTCACAAAATTAATAACAACAGCTGGGGATCGAAACTACAATCATAGAATAGAATAGAATAGAATAGAATAGAATAGAATATACTTTATTTGCTTTGAATGCAGGTACATACAAATAGGATCGTAAATAACATAATAAAGAACCGTGTACATTCTGCCTTGTTGGCATGCAAACACAATAATTATTATACAAGTTATCAAAATAGGTTATTAAGATGTATCATTTAGGAAATCCTGAACAGAATAATAACATTTATCAACAAGTAAATCAGTAAAACATTTTTTAAATTTCATCAAGGGCAAGGTTTTCATATGATCGGGAATTTTATTAAAGACAACTGGAGCCATACAAATTACATTTTTTTTTAATAAACTCGTTTTAAATGGGCCTGTGTGAAGTAAATTCTGATATTGTGATCTTAATGATGTACTCCGTTTTCTGGTTTCTGTTAATGTGGCAAATAAATTATGGTTTGTTTTAACAAATATTGCTAATTCGAGGATATAGAGGCATGGGAAAGTTAATAGTTTCTGAGACTTAAATATAGGCACACAACTGTCAGTAACTTTGAGGCCAAATATAGCTCTCAAACAGCGCTTTTGAGCTTTAAAAATGCTTTCTCGTTCACTACAATAACCCCAAAATATAACACCAAATCTTAAAATAGAAATAACAAGACCATGGTAGGCCACTAGTATTGTTGACCGATTTACTTTTTTGGATAGGTTGTATAACATAAACGCGGCTGTGCTCAGACGTTTACAGATATCTTCTGCTTGCGGCTTCCATGTTAACTGACTATCAATTAAGATTCCTAGAAATTTTGTGCTATTAACTTTATCGATAGTTTGGCCATTGTAGTTGATATCCATGTCACCTGTAGATATACGTTGGTGAAAATGCATAGTTTTAGTTTTTTGTAGATTAATAACTAGGTTATTATTGTCAAGCCATTTTATTAAACTGCTGATCGAGTTATTGATGTCATTTACGTATGAGTCTTTATTGGTACATGAAACAATTGAAGTACTGTCGTCTGCAAATAAAATCATTGGATTAGATATATGGCGTGGCAGGTCATTAATATAAAGTAGGAATAGTAAAGGTCCGAGGACACTTCCCTGCGGAACTCCATATTTTATTTCTTTAAATGACGATAAAGTTTTTTGTTCCTTCCTAGATTTTAAACATAAGCGTGATATCTCTGTACATTGTCTACGGCCTTTGAGATAAGTTTTTATTAAGTTAAGAGCATTGCCACGAATACCGTACGCATCAAGTTTGGTTAAGAGAATATCGTGGTCCACGCAGTCAAAGGCTTTCGACATATCGGCATATATTGCACATACCGGTATTTTGGAATCTACTTTAGGCATTATTTCATGGAGAAAATCAAAGATGGCCATGTTAATATTTTTATTTTTCCTGAAGCCCATTTGTTCGTCACATAGTATGTGGTATTTAGTTAGGAAGTTGTCAAGAGATTCATAGATAACTTTCTCTATGATCTTGGAGAATATAGAGATAAGAGCAATTGGCCTATAATTTACCATTTCTTCTTTATCGTTTTTTTTATATACTGGTATGACTATTACGCTCTTGAGACTTTCTGGAAATACGCCAGACTGTATGCTTACATTAATAATATGAGCAAGGGGTTCAGCTATACAATGTGCAACAAATTTGATAACTGTTGTTGAAATGCCATCGAGGCCAGAGCTCTTTTTATTTTTCAGGTTTCTAATTATACGCATTACATCTTGAGGTATAACAGGGGCCATAAATATTGTATGCGGATTTATATTTATGTTAATGGTATCGCATAACGTATGTTTAGGTATGTCAGAGGTTTGTTCAATGAAAAAGTTATTAAAAGATTCAGCTATTAAATTAGGGTTTGATATTATTTCATCTCCTTTTTTTATTTGAGAAATGGGTTCTCTTACAATTTTGTTGTTATTAATAATTTGCCAGGCCGTTTTGGATTTGTTTTTTGAGTTATTTATTAAGTGGTTATTCTGCGCTTTTTGTGTAAGTTTAATAATTTTCTTAAGCCTCCTTGAGTAAATCTTAAATTTATTTTTGTTTTCAGACGTTGGTTTTAGTCTCTGCTGCCATAATAGTTGCCGTTGTTTTTTGCTACATATTCGTATCCCGCGAGAGACCCATTTTATTTTTTTCTCTGATTTTACAGTAACTAATTTGCTCGGGAAACAGAGATCGTGTAACAGTAGGAAAATGTCAAGAAAGTTATCACAGGCTTTGTTAGCATCCTCTGTATTATATACATTAGAAAATGATAGACTTTCGAGGTGCGATCGAAATTTAATAAGGTTTTCTTGAGTTATATCTCGTATTAATGTTCTCCATGTTTTTATTTGATTCGTTTTACTAACTTTTATCTTAATTATTTGAGCAGTGTGGTCAGATAATCCAAAATCAGTGACTTCATGTTGGCACTTCTGCTTAAGATTATGTGCAAAATTGTCTAAACAGGTATTACTGATAAATCTAGTTGGCTGATTAATTTCTAGTTTAAGGTTGAAGCTCCTGAGAAAGCATTCAAATTCAGAGGTGATTCTATTCCTGTTCAAAACATCTATATTAAAGTCTCCACATAAAATTACTTTTTGAAAGGGTTTTTTACAGACATTTTTTAAAACGAGATCTAAATTTTCATAAAACTTACTTAGATTACATAATTTAGGAGGCCTATATACACATATAGTAATAATTTTTTGAGAAGGAAATTCTACAGCACAACATTCTATAATTCCTGATATCGAGTATTTCATTACGTCAGGTCGTTCTTTATACTCGTGTCCAACTCTTGCTAAGATACAGGCACCGCCACGTTTTTTATTCTGTCTAGCAAAGCATGCCGCCAGCTTATAATTAGGAATATATAATAACTTTTCTTGGCCTGACATTATAAAATGCTCGGTTATACATATTACGTCAACTACTTTTTGTTGACTCAACAATTCCTGAATGTAAATATTTAAAAGATCTGATTTATTTATAAGTCCGGCAATATTTTGGTGAAGAATATACATAGAATCAAAGAAAAAACTCACGACTTGAGGATGCAACGACGTTATTATCAATCTCGTGAATAAAGGCATCACGTTCTATCGAACTTTCAGATATAGTTTGCAATAAGTTATTAAAAATATTGCTCATTCCGCGGTCGTTTATCTTTCTATTTATTCTTGAAAACATAGAGAAATCATACAATAGATCTAAGTTAGTGTCAAAAGCAGTTGCATAACCATAAGTTTGAAGATCAAGATGTAGTAAATTGTTGAAAGTCTCAATTCGCCAATTAAACATAGTTGAGAAGTTACTTAATTTAAAGGTAGGAACACATAAAATTACATTTGTATGCTGAATTTTAAGCAAGGATTCTCTTAATTCTATAATTATATTAACATAGTTTTTTGTTTGCTGAAAGTCTTTTTCACCAATCAAGATGACACAATGGTCGGACATTGTAAAGTCCGCTATTTTCTTATCTAAATTATTAATAAGTTGTAATATACCACAGTTTGGCAATATATAGTGACATATTTGAGAGTTTTTAAATGTTTCTTCAGCTATTGATGTAATGTTATTAACTTTGTTAGCACTATCAACACATAATTTATTCTTCACTGGTATGTTTACATCTTTTATTATTTGGTTTTCATGGTTTCTGGGTATAATAACAGACGTCTTGCTGGAGTCCAGGTTCTCATTGAGTTTGTTACTATGCTTCTTCTTGTTTTTCTTTTGAGAATTAATACGTGGAGTTGATGAGGTAGGTGTATTCTTGCTTTTGACAGGAGTTCCTCTTTCACTAGTTAATGTTTTGGTAGCTTTTTTTAAAATATCATATTTAGAAGTGAGTTCAAGGACGGTCTTCTTTAGTGAAGTATTTTCGAGATTTAGGTTCTGAATCTCCTCGTGTGCCGAATTTAGTTGTAAATTGAGCTGTTGTATTTGGGTTTGAAGTTGTTGCGCCTGCACATCATTTTCATCAGTGGATATATTTGGTAAGCTACAGGTACTGCCATCTATCTTAGAACTGTTGGGACTAGTTTCTACCGAATTGGTCTGGGTCAATGAACGACGTTTTGTATTCGATTTTCTGAATGTGATGTTCTCGAAGAAATTCATTATTGAATTTTTATAATATTATCCTTAAACATTCACAAAAAGACAAGCCGTATGCGAGGATCGAACTCAGACCACTCATGCATACAAGGTTGGTTGCTGGGACACTAGACCAGCGCGACTGTTAGTGAAGGTGTTGAAATTGTTGATCAGTAGACTCTTTGGAATAGAAAGTTCGTTAAATACCCGTCAATTTTGAAAACAATTTGAATGTTAGCTTTTACCGACTATCTAAGCGACACTTTTATAAAATTGAGTTTTAAGCTTTATATCGTTTTGTTTTTAATGTTTATAAAACTCACAGTAATATTAGCCATGTATCTAGCCGTTTAATGCAAAAATAGGTAGTTTTTATCACTCACAAAGGTAAAATAGTCACAATGTTTTGATCACTCACTAAAGTTGTGTTTATTTTGTTTATATTGAATAAATTATTTAGATAACACTTCCACTCACGAATTGAACTATTTTCTTTACTTTTATAATAAGATTTCAGTAGATACAGGTTATTAACTATTTTTAAACAAATTTAATACGGGAGCAGTATGTTAACGTGACGGCTGACACCTGTCATAAGCGGTCTATTCTGTAAAAACTTCACCGTGAAAACATAGGTGAAATGAGCTCAAAGTGAGCTATTTATTATTCCACCTGATGCAAGGAGTTGACACTATTTTAGCGGTATCTACATCGCCACATACGAGCTACGCGTCACACTGACGTCACGCAAAATCCTGCATCGCGCAAGCAGAGTTTACCGCGCAACTAGCATATAAACAACGTCCCGACATCAAACGTCGGGCAGTTTTTCTGTAGGAGCGTCGAGTCGGCACCTTCGTCGCTGGTCGTCTTCGTCGGGCCTCCCCCAGGTAACTGGGGGTCTCACCTGGCGGGGACAGACCGCCGAGGTGTCGTGAAGAAAGCGACGCTATCTATTAGCGTCGCGGCGCGCCTACAGACACACGCATAGCAACCATTCACATGAGCGTGCGGGACCGTCGCACGCTCAATATCTCCACAGGCCGTACATTAGGCCAACACATTGAAGGGTCCGTATTGGCGGGCCGCTGTATAGCATCCGCGGCCGGGGGGCGAAGCCCCGGAACCGCACGCCGCGCCCCCTTACGGGGGCGCAGCGACATCCAACAGACGTCGGGCAGTTGCTCACCAGACACGACACCCTGTTCCTTATACCTCTATAATATTGCCAGCTCACTTTAGATAAGTTTTCACGGTGAGAATTTTACAGAATAGATCGGCCCTGCAAAGCAGTCGTCGAACCGCTAAGCTAAAAATTACTATAATTAAAGTACATAAATAGGTTATGATTAACTGCTTATCTCCATAAAGGTATAGCGTGATGATAATAATTTAAAAGGTTAAAATAACTGTCTACAATATTCTGAACTTTTAGCTCGCATTTATAAAATTTACATACAAACGTAATGCAATATTGCTCATCCTCCATAGCAAATAGCATGATAATTTGTAGCCTATAGACCGAACAGACTTACAGGGCATGTCTATGCAAAATTTCAGCAGAATCTATACGGCAGTATTTGCGTGATGCTGAAACATACATTTAGACAACAGATTATGAACAATGACAGACAATGATTGACGTGTAAAAGTGTTTGTACAAACCTACTTACAGAAATAAAATCATTTATCATTTATGAACGGACAAAAATTCTAAAAAATATATTTTCGGTATTAGAATCGTTCCCAGTCCTGTAGCAAGTACTTTTTTTTTTAAATATTGAATGTACACTTTTGACTTCGCTACGATTTTATTATAAGTATGTATCGAGCATATTATAAAAAAAAATTGAAGAAAGAAAGAAAGAAATACGTTTATCTTGCGGTATGTGTCAATTATTAATGAAATAGCAATAAATTAAACACTTTTTGTAATAACTATTTTATTATAACTGTATTTACTTATTTATTTATTCACAAGGCAACTACAACAGGTCACAATCACAGTATATCACTAGATTCACATTAAAGGTTTCGACCTGATTATCACCCAAAGCGTAATCGCACAACATGACTAGCAACAACAATAGTAATGATGACCATTACAGTTTTTTTTTTTTTTTGGATGGGAAATCATCAAATAACTTCTCCCGCTCTGGGCGGAGCGGGAGGGCGTGTCAGACTTTTACTGACTAAAACCCACCCGTGTTTATTCAGTTGCCTGTGCGCCAGGGCCACGGTAACTCTTTCGAACAATCTGCGACCCTGGCAGGCATCGGCCCGAGCGGACAACTACAGTAAAAGTTTATTTCACAAAATTACAACTAAAAGGTCTGTGCGTCTGCCCTCCGTCCGACATACTTCTTTTTAGGCAGGGAATGTGTAGGAGACCAAACACGCCAGGTAAAGTACATAATTGACACAAAGTTACATTATTTATATAATATTAAAAAGAAAGAGTACATAAAAATGTACTTGAAAACAGCGGCACGAGAATCGAAGATATCAATACTGTTATTGTCTTTTGAAATTTTATTGTAAAGTCGACACATTCTAACGACGTAGCAGATTTAGTTCAAATACTCCAGCACCCAATCCCGATACTTCTCTACATCGGTGAAGATTGTGTACAGATAAGGATCACAGACATTTGCATCAGCTCTACGGGCAGATAGAGAAACTATGCCGCGGACGTACCACGCGCCTGATGCCTTGCCAGTGTCGCCTGCCTTGTCTGGTACAAAGATCATGAGACCACCACCGCTGTCGCCGTTGCAAACTGAGCTACCTGAAAGAAGAAAATGATAGTTTTTACTTTACTCATTGCACCCCACAGTTTAATAAAAGGTGCTGCTCTACAGCACCCCACAGCCAAGCTATGAACGCTTACTGGTGACCCTAAAAAGGTACGGGTTTCGGTAATCTTCGTGATTCCGAATCAGTACGAACGTCGCGCCACAGAGTAATCATACAGAGGCTAAGGTTATTAATTCTGTACTTCCGCGCTTTATGCACCTATCATAGTACGTTTGTATGAACTTTTCTCCCTGTCGGATTACCTACTCCGCTTACTGATCGTCATCCGTTACTCAGTAGTTTCGAAAATGTTTTTGAAATTGCATAAAGTTGTTAATATATCATTTTATAATCATGTTAATACGAAATAGTCAAATAATTCATGGTTATAACAGCTCTGTTAGATCTCATCGTCGCGTGTTCGTATTTCCGAAGATGGACGATGATTCCCGAAGCGCATACTATTCTTAGGAAATCTGTACTTAGTAGGCGGGACCGTCCACTGCGAGTTGGGTTGTATTGTTACCTCTTAGCGTTGCCGTGAAGTAACTGAAAACTTCGGAGGTTATACATGGTGGCAGGGACATCGACACGCACGGTTATTCCATTTATCTACCACAAAAAATCCACCCTGAGGTGTCTAAAAATTCCGTTTATCCAACTAGTACTAAGGTGGATTCTCGGACATGCGTTTCCGCTTATCCATCTTAGGGTGGATTTTTTGGAGTGGATAAACGGAATAACCCGACGCACAAACTATAATCATGGATTCAGTTCATGATTCTCAATCCCCCTACGTTGAAAATTTTCGCCGGTTATTAAAAAATTAATTGCTGGTCCATACATTTTGACCGCGTAGGTACTGCACTTTTCTATGAAACAGCTGTTTTTTTTTTAATAATCAACGAAAAATTTCCAAAGTCAAAGTCAAAAGTTTATTTGCAAACTAAGTGCATATTTTGGTGTTATTTTATAATATAAGTACTTACAACTTAGCGGCCTTTTCAAAGCATCGGAAATTTGAGGGTTATTTAACATTAAAAATTAAAATAACTATGCTATTGTCACGATTTTACATTAATAATTTCAATAATTTAGTATTACTCATTAAAATAAGATTTCTACGCTGGGGTCTAGACTCATGTGCTGAATTTATGGTTACAGTTTACGCGTCGATGTTCCTGTGACCCTGTGTTGTACTCCATCACTAAAACAATTTACACTATGGCAACAAAAAAAACTGTACGTCTGAACTTCGAAGTTTAAAATATCGATGTACTGTATTCATAATGTTCATAATTGCGATGTACCGAACTTCGAAAGAATGTCATACTGAACTTCGAAGTTTGAACAGACATTCTTTCGAAGTTCCGTACATCGCGATTATGAACATTCTCAATTAAATACATCGATATTTTAAACTTCGAAGTTCAGTATTACAGTCCAAAAAAAAATGCTGTTTCCTACATTTTGTCGAGATAAGCGATCTTGAATGTATGGAGCAGCTGATTTTTTTGTGATTTCTGGCATGGTTTGATTAAAAAAAAAACACAATGTCATCATATGAGAAAAAAAATCCTGAAAAGGGTTCATTGTTGGTACTCATGTACTTACCTACAATGAACCAATTTCAAGTTCAAAATCATTTTATTTACACCTTGTAGGTTATGTTTTTTTTTTCATTCAAAATCTGTATCAACAATAACACTATTTCTAGTCTGCCAAACTGCAAAACAGTTTTTCGGCAGTTGTTCTCATCTAGTAACATCTAAAAATTTTAAAAATTAATAATAATGTGCTAAAACTTAATTAAGCTAAGTAAACTGTAAAATAATATAATTATCTACAACTGAGATAAAAAAATTACCTTTTACGGAAAGGCATTTATGCAAACTTGAGGTTTGTTACAAACACAGTTACACACCTATGGACACAATGAGACAATGTTTTTGTAGAATTATTTTAAGTTGGTCCTTTGATTTGACATGCGATATCAGTTCTGGGGGTAGCTCATTCACTAAAATGTAAAATGGAAGCTTACCGTTAGCATATCCAGCACAAAACTTGTTAGTGTTCAATTTTTTATGAAAAAATATCGGGTCACTCTTCAAACAGGTCAACTCTGATACTATTGGAATGGTTATTTGTTGCAGAGTGAGAGACAGTGAGTCTTGATGGTTGAATCCCCATCCTACTACCTGTAAAATTTATTAACATAACAATATACCTCTATATGTTTCTTAACATGTATATAAATATGTGTTTTTGGAAAAACAACTTTAAAGCCCACTATCAAAGTTCAGTTTGCGCTAGTTTTTCAACATTTTTTACTAATTTTTCATTCTGAAATGACCTTATTTAAAGTTACACAAAGTTGATACTTGTTTAAGTGGAAATAACATTGATTGGACAAGGTTTTGATTACTCCCCCGCGGGTCTATAGATTTTATACAAAAAAGGATAATCTACGCTTATCGCGATCGCTCACTGGAAGACTGATCATACTTTAAGCATCGATACACCTCCGTGAATCTCATGTTCCAGTAAACATTCGTCATCTGTTCCGAAATTATAATATAAGGGTTAAATTTTTGTCATTTGGCTGCGGAACCCTAAAAAGACAAAGAGGGTATCAACGCTGCAGTAAAAAATGAATATAGGTGAGAAAATAAAGTACATACCGTCCCATAAACGTCTTTAGAAGGCAGTGCCGGGTGCCACAAACAAGCTGGCTGCACGTAATCATCCAAAAAAGCTTCAGACTTCAATCTCAGTAAAGCTATGTCATTATTCAATGTTTTCACGTCAAATCCAGAATGAATAATTACCTGGAACACCTAGAAATCAATTGTAATACTTAAATAAAATTGGTTAAGTTTAAGACAAGTCAAAAAAGTATGGTTACTTTGACGTACAGTAATGATGTTAATCTTTTATTTAAGGGGGTAATGCCCAGTTTCTGAAATATTAATCTTAACAACGCCTAGTCACGTAAAGCTTAACGTAAGCAGTGCTTGATTTACAGGGTGTTTGGCAGAACGTTGAACATACGAAAATGGTGGATAGGTGGGGTCATCTGCTACTTACTCAGCCCTAATTTATTTGGCCCTGGCCACCTGGATATATATATATATATATATTTTTTTTTTTGTTTTCTTCTAGTTTCACCACTTTCTTAACTTTAAAGTGTATTTTTTGTAAAAAATGGGTAAAACAGGCAATATTTTATTTTTATTTTTAATCATTAATGTTTTTCCCATTTTTAATAAAAATTACACTTTAAAGTTAAGAAAGTGGTGAAAATAGAAGAAAGCAAAAAAAAAAAAATTAAACTATCCAGGGGGCCAGGGTCAAATAAATATAAGGTAGAGTAAGTAGCAGATGACCCCATTTCGTATTTTTATGTTCAACGTTATTAATTTTTATGTTTAACGTATTTCGTATGTTCAACGTTCTGCCAAACACCCTGTATACACAATATTGTTATCATCGGCAGCAAACATAAATATGTATTTTATAGTATTTCTCAAAAAATCTGTGAAAAACAAAGTTATTTCTCCGGTTGTAATGACGTTATTAATTATGCAGCGTGAAACGAGTTTCTAGGGATTTCTATGCCAAAGAGGTGGCATGCAGTGTTCCTTGCACGCTGTTATGAGAGGACGTGAGGTCGTGGGATCCGATTGGTTGGATTTGGCGATGGGGCCCGCTAGGCATGATGTGCTGATACTAGTCGGGGTTGCGGCGAATTTACAAGTATCTCACGGGCCCCCGACTCTTGGTAGTGGTAGAAACAGTGGGTTTTAGTCGGTAGGAGTCCGACATAAACCTCCGTGCACCCAGACGGAGGATATGCATGAGGAACTCCCCACGCGGATTCTCACACGAATGGTTCCCTAACACCGTACAATATTTAACATAACGTATTAAAAAAAAACACGTTTCTTGTACGGGGACCCCCTTAAATTTTTAACTATATTAATTTTTATTATTTGTTGTTATAGCAGCATTGGCAATAGAAATACACACTCTGTGAACATTTCAACTGTCTATCTATTACGGTTCATGAGATACTGCCCGCTGACAGACAGACGGATGGACGGACAGCGGAAGCTTAGTATTAGGGTCCCAATGGCATCCTTTGCGTACGGAACTCTAAAAAGGGATTTCTATGCAACATTTTTCTTTAAACTAAACCTTAAGGCCCACTTGCATCACAAATCCCGAAACACGTTTAGTGCCAGAAGAATTTAAAAAACCGTTTTGCTTCTGTCCATCATTTAGAAATGACAGAGACCGAATAATGTTTTAAATGACGGCACGGTTGGCGCAGTGGTTAAGCGATTGACTGCTGCGCTGCGTGTCACGGGTTCGATTCCCGCACGGAACAAATATTTGTATGACTTACAAGTAGTTGTTCCGGGTCTGGCTGTTTGTGTATGTGAGTTTTAAATGTTTGTAAAACGCACCCACAATACAGGAGAAATTCCTAGTGTGGGGCAACGTAACGGCAACATAAAGAAAAAAAAAAAAAAATTGCGCTAAAATAATTTAGTGATTTGTGACGCAAGTGAGCCTAAGAAACGCTGCGAGGTGAGTGATTTTGTGCCCATGACGGATGACGTTCAAAAAGCCAAAATTCTATTTTGCATAAATGGGTAGGTCTGGTGTACCAACATTCAGTTCTATTTAGAGCCATACGTGGAAAACAGTTGTGTCTACAGGCCTACCGCATACCTGAGACGGTGCCTAAGGTAGCTGCATGGTGTGGACGGCAGGGGTGTTGGCGTCTGTCAACAGCCGAATGACTAACCTCTCGCGACACGTCACCACAGCCCTCCCACACCGCCCAGCTACGGAAGGCACCATCTCAAACGAGTAACTGAGTGTCTATCTGCGTAGACTTTTGACAACTATGTGGGGTCAGCTTCTAGTCTAACCAGATGCAGCTGAATACCAGTATTTTCCATGGAGCGACTGCTTATCTGACCTCCACAACCCAGTCACTGTTTAACACGATACCCATAGGTAAGACTGGTAGTCAGACTTTTGGGCTTCTGACCACCTGTAACGACTATCAAAGATCTATGAATGACAGCCAGAACTAAAGGCTTAACGTGGTTTCCGAGGCACGGAGGGGTCTTGATAAGTGCATCTGGACTGAGGGCCCATTTTTTTTATTATTTTGAAATGATTTCAGACGCAAGCGTCTAGATTGAGAGCCCAAGTCATTTGTTCATAAAAGCGTAATTTCACGTTCAAGAAAATAGACGTTCGATTTAATTTTTTAACAACATTAACTAATTTCCGTATAAGTCTCCATTCGTTTCGAATGAACAAAAAAATATGCCCTCAGTCCAGATGCACATGTCTCGATATATGCAATGGATGGTCATCCATTCATGCATTGACCGCCGCAAGCGTAGCTTAACCTTCGATAAATCCGTGTGGCTGTTATTATTCAGCCATGAGCCTCTTCACTCAGTTAAGGCTCCCACAGACAGGCGCGACGCGACAGCGTGACACAAAGGCGTTGCTCATCGCGCGACGAGTGGTGCTTTTGTGTCGCGCGCGATTCGCGTCGCGTGGCGTGCCTGTTTGTAAGAGCCTTTAAGCGGTAGGCCTGTAATAAACAAACATTAGACTACTAACCCCTCTTTCCTGTGCTGCTATGTCTCCACCGACAAGATTGTACTTGCCTAGAACAATGCTTAAAGAGTATGGTACAACAGCATTACTTCCTACGGTAGCACAGTGGGCAGCTGAAAGGTGAAAACGAAAATAGTTCAGAAACTAAGGTCACTTACAACACGAATCGATGAATACATTTACCGCGAAACGTATTTAAAACAACGCTCTGTTTCTGTCAATCGTTTGAAGATAACAGAGACCGAATAAGAAAAAAAAGAAAGAAAATACGATCTATTGATCGTATTTAATACGATGTTTTAAATACGTTTAGCGCTAAATGCATTTCGTGATTTGTCGTGTAATGGGGCCTTAGTTGGTGGGTTTAACAACAAAATTCAACTCAAAAGTAAAAAACATAAAAATTGCAGAACTGAAAGAAATCAACGTAAGGATTAAAGATTAAGGATAAACCCTTTCACGAGCGTTGGCAAAATATTTGCCACAGCGGTATTTTGAATCCGACGCGTAATCGATTTGGCAGAATAATATTTTTAATCTACGTACATAAAAATTACAAAACAAATATATTGCCACCCCCTATAAAAGTAAATAGGGATATCTAGGGGGGAGGAATTGTTCAGAAATGTTTTGTAGGGGGCCTCTAACTACGTCAACACTATTTAAACCAAAAAAAATCAACGTACTTCGTACTGCCCGTTAAAGGGTTAAAACGTATATAAAAAGGACAATAAAAAAAAACAATGATGGCTAAACGTTTCCTTTTAATCAAGTTTAATCAATTTGTTTTAACCATAAATAAATCAACCATTTGACGATGACAGAGACAGAATGATGTTTTAAATACGTTTAGCGCTAAACGCATTTAGTCATTTGTGGTGCAAGCGGGGCCTAAGTCCCGGTTTGTGGAATATAATTCAACACAAAAATTAAAGCAAAAAAATTTAAAACTGAAAGACAATCGATGTTATTTATCAAGCTATACATTTCCAGTTTTAGGTGACCTCGCATTATGTTGGCATTTTCGTACGATGAGAAGTCAGCTTATACTGGAAATGTTTAGTTTGATGTCATCGTGCGTACAGTCCGGGCGTCGAGAGAATGCGTTCTAGACACCCGTCAGTTTCTTACACACGAATACGTGTTTTGCGAATTAATGACAACATACAATCTAACACTAAAATATATATATGTATATTATGTACAAGTAATAAAGGAAAAAAAAATGGGAACGACCCACAAGCATCAAAAAAATTCTTCCGCATCGCTGTTAGTGGGAAAAGTGCCCAAAAGGCTGGTAGTGTTGCCACGTTGGATGGCAATACTGATTCTTTGACCTAAAAATAGGCCAGCCCTTTGGTCACGTGAAGAGTTGACCAACTGCTTGGCGATGTCCCGAAATACTTGATGAGCATATGGACCCCACAGCCCTAGTGTGTCAACCCCAAATGACTCAAATATATAGCTCCCAATAAGGTTGTTATATTTGCGCCGTATGAGGTTTTCTGCACCTGCAGCAGCCGCTCTAGCACCGTCCGCCGTGCTAGCAAAATGGGATGGCGCGAAGTTGTCGACACAAGTTACATCCCACACCAAAAGCCTACCCGACTTCCAAGGCATTATGGTCATTCCCGCTGGCCTCTTCCCAATTTCACGTGCCAAGCCATTGGGTTCTAAAACAGCTAGCACCCCGACGCATGACATCATTAATTCTGGCGTGCTATGCCAACCGACCAGCGCTCTTGCTGCAGGAAAGGCCATGGTTTCCGAGGCGTTCCACTGCTTCACCGCACTGACGGCGATGTGGAGCCACGCAAGGAGCAACCAGGCGTAGACTTGTAGCGAGCCGGAAAGTGGTGTCACGCATCATAGTGCCTATGTTGGGTGACGGTAGTGCCTGGACCCAGAGGCCCAACTCGCAGTCTCCCACAGCCAGCAGGCGGACACGCTCAGCAGTATTGGTGGACATATTAGTGAGGTTACTCTGTCTCTGGGAAGACGGGTTCTCAGGCGGAACCGTATCCGAAAAAGCCACTTTCATGGCATTCATCGCATCGGTCAAACAAGGCACTTCAGAGTCAATCTGAGAAGGGGCAAAAAAATTGTGGCTAACTTTTCGGTGCTGCGGACCGAGGAATGGAACGCCACGCCGGTAAGCTTACCCTAGAAATTTTGCGGATGCCGAGCCCACCAAAACGAATAGATAGTGTGGCTTGCAGCCACGCGCGGTCGTCCAATACCATATGTAAAATGAATGTTAGAGTATTTTGAATAATATGATCGATTTTGCCTAAAAGGTGTGGCTGTTTCCATACAAAGGAAGAGTGGAGAAAATACATAAAATTTGAACCGAAACAGCAGTATCTGATAAGGGTGAATACCGAATGTAAATTAATTTTAGAAAGTGTATCCGATATATCGTTAAAATGTTTAATTTTTTCGTCAACGAAAGGTGAAAACTGTCTTTTATAATTGGAGAACCAAAATGGTGAAATGAGGTGCAGTGAACTAAAACTAAACCAACAAAAATTTCGTTATCTGGGGCTATTGAATTGAATTTTTATATAGTCGATTGTATGTCGGCATTGTCACAAAGGTAAATTTCGCAACTTGAGTAGTTGAGGTCAAGGCCGATGGATTGGAACTGCTGCTTTAGAAATTGGAGATCTTTTAGAACAGTGTATACGTCAACTGCTAGAGTCCAATCATCCAAATACCACACATTACATTTTGAATTTAGTTGTATTATGGGGTGGATAGCCAAACTGAAAATTACTGGCCCGAGGGGATCACCTTATTGCCATTTGACTGAAGATTCTAAAACGTTGTCTGCCACTGCCACCAAAAAACAAAAAATATCGGTAACTCCTTTTTACTTCAGCCAACAAAGTGTCCCTGTTAACGGAGTTGAAGGTGTTCTTAACGTCAATCTTGAGGATGACCTCACCTTTACCGGAATTAAAAAAACTGGACAGCGCATGTACGGCAGCCTCTTGCAGCCCCGTTTGGATCCAAAGCCAAGCTGCAGGGGTTGGAACTTTGTCTTTTAACATTTCGCCGTACAATTTGCAGCATATTTTGGTTGCCGTACGCCTGTAGGTACA
Source organism: Dryobotodes eremita (assembly GCA_917490735.1). Lineage (NCBI taxonomy): Eukaryota > Metazoa > Arthropoda > Insecta > Lepidoptera > Noctuidae > Dryobotodes > Dryobotodes eremita. Next base: position 3,877,845 of record OU823263.1, on the reverse strand, counting down.
CCCAGGTAGGACTATAGAGGTAACAGGGTGTAAAATTCACTCATTCTCTATAGAAAAGGGAGGATCCTTCGACCAGACGGGTGTTGTGTCTGATGGGCAACTGCCCGACGATTGATGTCGGAACGTTGTATATATGCTAGTTGCACGGTAAACTCTGCTTGCGCGATGCAGGATTTTGACGTCAATGTGACGCGTAGCTTGCATGTGGCGATGTAGATACCGCTACAGGACGAATGCCGCCACCCGTCTTGCGCAGGACACATAAGTTGGTCCCGTACAAGACCCATCGACGACGGCATCATTCACACTGTCGTTGAATATCAAATTAATTAGAGTCGGAACCTCCTTCAAAAGTGACTCACCAGCTTCCCTAGCGCCTGAACTCAATAAGTCTTTTAATGCTGAGGAGTCAGGCCGTCGAGGCCACCGGCGGAACCACTTCGAAAGAAGCTTACGGCTGCAATCAGCTGGGGGAAGTGACGTTAAAAGGTGTTGAATCCGGATAGGAAGGGGGAAGGCGCGACTATTCGCAGGCGCTGGGTGTTTGCTCTCCAGGGCTGAAAGAGTTTCCAGAGAGTAGGGCGCCACCAAATCACTACTGGACATTAGCTTGAGCGCTCCCCTTATGTCACCTTCTCTTAGTTTGGATTCTACATGTGAACATAAGCCTATTCGTGAAAGGTTATTGAAAACAGGTAATTTTTGATCAAGGGTCGAACTGTTACAGTTATCTTTAATTTAGTTTTTCGATGTTTTTTTAGTTGGCAATTTTTTTTGGATATGTAGAATCCTATAAATGAAGGTGAGTAGTTGCTCCCAGGCACTATAAGAATTTTTAAGGGTCGCAAGGCGGAGACAATGCGTCAAACTTAGAGCAACAAACCGCCTCGCACCCCGGGGAACTCTTTTTAAAACAGGGGTAGAAGTTTTTTTAAATTTGAAAGGGTTTCCCGATTTATCTGGTCTGAAGGTATTGAAGTTGTGGCTGGGGGCACAGAGGTACACTATAAGGTTTGTGAACTTTGTCATAGTATATCCTTAGCCCCCATTCACCTTTAAAGAAGCATGTCTGGGAGCAGTGAGGGCATCTTACCTGGACATTAGGCGATGTGGCAGTTTGACTGGCACTAATTCCAGCGTCGCTACAGTCGGCATTTTCATATATCAAAGAGATTTAAGGTAGTAATAATTTAATGTATTTGTCATATATAAAGAATCACTTACCTAAAAGACTATTAGCACAATAAAAAACACTAAAATTATTATTTACACTGATAATAACAAAAGCAAATGCATAGGAATGATAAGATTTCGATATGCGTGTCATTAATAGAGCAATATGCTCATGTAGAAACATTTTAACATCGAATGATGGTTGAATTTCAATAAGATACCTATACCTTATTGAAATTCAACCATCATTCTTGTTGAATATTTTCTATATATTGCATCTTCGAATTATTTAATCATATTCATTCTGGAGTCAGTAAAGCACAGCGGAAACAGGGTGGGTCGTTACATGTATCCATAAATTACATAATGTATATGGTGCAGTTATCTGGTTAAATTAGCCAGCTAATTGGACGCCTAAGCCGTTCATTAGACGCCGGCATCCAATTAAATAGCTAAAGGATAACTAGCCAAGTCATTGAGCGCAACGTTTAACCAGATGGCTGAATGTCGTGTAGCCATTTAGTTAAATTGGATATTTATGAATTTGTGATGTTTGGTTAGGTTAGGTTAGTTTGAATCACTTAGCTGAGTCTAGGTCAGTTATCTTCAAAGTGCCAGTCATCTTCAAAGGGCTGACTTTCAATACGCCAAGTTGTTAAACGTTGAATGATTCTATATCAATTATCTATCGGCCTAGGCATCCAATTGCATACCGGCGTTTAATGAACAGCCTAGGCGTCGAATTAGCTGGCTAATTGAACTAGATGGCTGCAACATATACACATATTATGTAATTATTGAATAATAATCAAATGTTCTCCCTTCTGATGAACTCTTTGCGAAATTGATCTTTATTAGTTACCAGAATTGCACTGACAGGTGTCAGGAACGTATTCTCTCGACGGTTGGACCATAGGTATCATTAAGATGTATATAAAAAGGCAATTTATTCAATATGGCTGCACCTTTCCTTATAATCAAGGTTAATCAATTTGGCCTTCAAACCTTTCAAACCTTCATATTTATCCCCGTCGTTTCAAAATTTTCCAAAGATGTAAAGAAAAATGGCCGTACCAATTTAGTAACTTTTTTATTTGGTTTAGTAATTTGGTTCTATGAATTTTAAGTTTAAGGGGTAATCGACGTTACGATTTTATAATTATTATTATTATTTCCGCACATAGACTAGATTAAATGAATGGTAATCGATGTTACAATTTTATAATTATTATAATTATTTCCGCGCATAGACTAGATTAAATGAATTTAATTTTGATAATTTCTGTTTATTTTTATTATGAAAAATTTAATTTCACTATAAATATAACAAAATATTTAGTAGAAAAAAAAAAAAAAAAACTATGCCAAAAGCTTCTTCTCCGCTCTTCTATTATACCCTATTTTTTCTAGACGCTAATATAGCCATCCGTTACATATACACCTACCAGATTATATCTTTTTCTATAAATGTGTACACATGATTATTATTATGTACTCGTAACATCACAATTATTATAATTCAATGACAAAAATAAATTTCATCGAGACAAAAAATATGTCAGTTTGACGTTTTACATAAATTAAAAAATCGTTCCAGATTTTCGCTATTATTGATTTTATAGGATAAAAAATGTATTGAGATAATATGTGTGAGGCTTGTTATCAAATAGCGACGCGCAGATATCGCGTTCTATTCCTGGGCAAGTTTAATGTCATCATATCAATCGCTTTTGGTTCCTGGGCATGACCTCTTGTATAATATTATTATTGTCATCGCGACCTATATATAATAGGCTGGTTGAAAAAAAAAAACTATCACTTTTTTTACCTGTTAAAACCAAAGTCTTAGACAGCAAGGTTCCTCCACAGCTAAATTTGAGGGACAACCCATCAAACTTTAATATGGCTGCATGCCAGGGCCAGTCTCCAGGCTCAGTCGGTTCTCCATGGACTATCAGCGCAGTATGTACCACTTTGCGTCTACCGCAAGATTCGTCTAGAATAGGACTGGTTTCTTTCATATATTCTACTTCCGCTGCTTTAGATGCACTAAGGCTGACTTCTGTAGCTACTTCTTCGGGTTTTTCAGTTGCAAAGAAGAGATACCCCTGAAATAGAAAGAAAAACTGTTATATAGCCTTCTCCATTGCTTTTTGGGTGACTGCCCTTTTTTTTACTGTGTACCTTTGGCTGTTCCTTTGATGGTACAGTGGAAGAGCAATTTTAACCGCTGTACCCTTGGCCGTGAAACTTGATCATACTAAACGAACAGATGTCATTAATTAAAATCTTATTTAAAAAATGTTCTATGGCACAGTCTTATTCTTTTTCGTGTCGCTGGCACGACTTTTCTCAAATTTTGTTGGCCCAAAACTTCGCCACTTCCACGGCGTCATCGGTGGCAGCGCAGAGGTCACTTTGACTGCAAGTTTTGGGACACAGAGGGCAAGATAGAAGGTAGAGCATAGTTTGCGATATCCACATCCAGCTGCCATTCCATCGAGGTAGCCCCATTTTACCAGGTTGGTTATCACAGTAAGTACCTATTATACAGAATACAGCTCATAACAACATTAACATTAAGTGTCTGTCTCCCTTTTTTCCTATTTATACTCTTGGCTATTCCCTTAATGGTACAGTAGAAGATCAATTTTAACCGCTGGAGCATTATAGGAGAGAGAAAGAGAATATTTGATACTTAAAAGAGAGACCTGTTGCCGTATTATGACGTGCTAATACCATCATGGTTCCATTGCGAAAAAGGGATAGTGCTATCGGTCATATATAGCTCCGTCTCCCTTTCACGCTAGAACAATTATGGCTTTAACACGTCATAGTACGGCATAGTATTTTGAACGATTCAAAAGTATACTTACAGTTCTTGGTTCACTACAAAGTTCTTTGTCGTTCAGAATAACGCTTACGATGTAAGGTATAGTGTATCCAGAAGCAGGACCAAAGACTTGAATGCGAAGAAAAGAACTTTTTTCAGTAAACGTTACAATGAACTGATTGCTGAGGGAACCATCGTCGGCTAACTTGAAGATTCGAGCAGATCGTGGTTCTAACTGAAACAAAAATAATAATCTCATTAACTATTGAACTATTGGGGAAAACATTGCTGAGAAGCTCGTGGTTAAATAATATTAATTGCACGGGACGATCTTGAAGGTTTCAAGGTTAAGTAACGCTTGCTGAGGTCTGTTCGTGGATCGGTGACTGTCCTAACATGCCAGACATACTAGTGAACGGAGCAAGCTGACTCATGAACCGAGTTCAATCATACCACGCTACCTCACATTGCGTATATTGTTGCAGAATGAATGGCTGTTCTACCAATACGATAGTACTGCAGCATTGACTTTGTTAGCACACAATACTATATTTTTTTTGTGTGAATTAAAGTGAATTACCTGCGTCAAATAAATTTATTTTTTTCATTTTTCATTTGTTTTCTTCTTTGTAATTAACATACTATATACGAGTACATACATGAATATTTACTTTGTAAAATAGTATATTATTTTTATTATTGTGAATGTAAAGACTATGTAGACCATTGTTCTTTTTTTTTTCTTAATTAGTTTTAATCATGGTCTGGCAGTTTGAGTACTTTATGTGGCCTACCCAAATGTCCTATTTTTGGTATTGTTCGTCGAATCGTTGAGCTCCTTAAGTTTTGAGTTGAGCTGCACGATTACTGACAAATGCGTACACTGACCGGACAGGTCCAATTATTCTGTGTGGTTTTTCCTTAAAAGACACAAATCTACATGATCTTCACATGATCTGACCAAGATTATGTCTGGACTTTAAAAGAGACTGTGACCTCTGAGTTGGTTTCAGCCTTTCTTCTCAGAGTAGTCAGATAGGAAACACCGACCTCATCTAGTTTTAAAATATGATTGACATGTAAAAGTGTTTGTACAAACCTACTTACAGAAATAAAATCATTTATCATTTAATAAGAATTTCTGCAATTTGGATCTGTTTGCTTTACCGCATAGGAAGTTTAGACTCATGTGCAAAATTGTTGTGACACTGTTGTTCCGCTAATGCGGCACTATAAACAGCTTTATGTTTTGTACTTTACTATTAATATTCCTCTTTTTTATTATTTACAACGCTAGTCTTAAAATTTACCAAATTGTCTCATTGTGTATCTGTGGAGAACGTGGTTGATTTCATATTTGCAAGTATCATTCCTGTATCCTTTCTTTTTGTAATTCTTAATGTGTAATTGTTTGTTTACCCGAATAAATAAAATAAAATAAAGGTGTTATACTAGAGGTCATTAGCAACAAATTAAGTCCAGTTCGCTAGGGGTCAAACCTGAATGGTTATCGAGCTGTGTCGGTTCTTCAATTTTGTAGAAATTTTCTGACTTGTTACTAAAAACAATTCATTATGAAAAATCTACTCTACTCTAAACATTAAATTCATACTTTTCTGAAAGCTGAAAAATGTGTTATCATTAAAATACAAAAGCTTGCCCAAAAATTAAATATCAAAAAAAAGTAAGAACCGTCATAGCTCGGTAACCACCTAGTTTTGACCCCAAGTTAACTGGACTTAATTTGTTGCTAATGATCTCTAAAATAACCCCTTTCACGGAATAGTTCGAATTGTCCTGTCATCCTGTACAGTAAAGATGAGTACTATTAATATGTACTGTCTGTGGCAATTAAACGATTGTATATAATTTTCTCTTTAAAAAAAAAGACTCACAGTTACCTCTAAACTGTACAATAAATGAATAATATACAATAAAAATATTTTAAATTACATCATGAAACTTTTCGGGATAATCGAAAGTTAAATATAAGTGTTTTTCTCCGACAGGACCCCGATTCAGTAATTGTCAGTACCGTCTCGATTATCAAACAGGGAACCCGTGTCACTTCACTTGCGCTCAAAAGGCTCGATTGACAACCTCTTCTGTTCTGAGAAAAACATCCTCATTTAATACCGCAATGGTGCATCAATCGCCACCTGGGTTTGTGGTCAGCCAGAGATTAGGTAAAGGGTGCACGTGTTCCTCAATATCAGGCACTCTAGTTGGTCCAGTGACCGGTTGTGAGAGAACATAATCATTATAATGTCTCTTTACATGTAAGAAACTTAAACAACTATAGTACTACTGGTTGCCCACCTCCTACATTAATTATGAATCTAGGTAATAAATACCTCAATACAGTTAAACCAGAAAAGGTATGCGCTTCGTTCATCTTAGTGTTTCCGAATTAGCACTAGCTGCGCACCACAAGGTTAACCCCCATATATGTTGGGTACTGCCCCTGTTTGTAATAGTGCAACTATCATTGCGCACTTGTATACATATGACATGAGTATTTACTTTCATACTACGTGGGTCTTTGCTTTTATGTTGTTTGTCGAATCGTTGAGCTCCGAGTTGAGCTGCACGATTACTGACAAATGCGTGCACTGACTGGCCAAGTCCACTGAATCTGTGTGGTTCTTTCTTCAAAAGACCATTTCAGGCACTAATCTACATGGTCTTCACATGATTTGACCAAGATTATGTCTGGACTTTAAAAGAGACTGTGACCTCTGAGTTTGTTTCGGCCTTTCTTCTCAGAGTAGTCAGACAGGAAACGCCGACCTCATCTAGTTTAAAAAATATGATTGACGTGTAAAAGTGTTTGTACAAACCTACTTACAGAAATAAAATCATTTATCATTTATGAATAATTTCTTTCTTTCGAGTTACCTACTCCGGTTGCATTCGTCTGTCACTCAAAAGTTTTAAAAAGTTTTTTTGGAATAACATAAAGTTATTAACCTTTAATTTTCAAACCACGTTAATACAAAATAGACAAGTACTTCCAAGGTTGTAACAGCTCTATATTAGATCGCATCATCGCCCATTCGTATTTCCGAAGATAGACGATGATTGCCGAAACGCATACTTTTGCTTGGTGATCTGTACGTACGTTACCAACCTTGGTTGATGAAGTAAATATTTACAAGCGTCATAATATTTTCATGTATCTTTCCAGAAGATGTCGATTCTAAAAGTACCTACTTTCATTCAAATATTTGGTTTAATAATTTATTACTAAGCATAGGTACGTCCATGCACAATGTAGTTCATCCTAACCAAATCAGTTTAACAGTGCGAGCGGGATAGAATGATACAAGGCGCGGGGAAAATGGGGCGAAAATTAGATTTGAGCTGAGATATTACAAGCTCTTATTTAAATGTAACTTACCAACTTAAGTGAAACTTCCGAATCGAATCTCAAAATCATCTGGGAATTAGCTCGAAGTTCACTTTCTCCGAGATATGTTAACGTATACTGGTTTCGAGGGCTTAATGTTCTATCAAACAAAGCTGATAAATCTAAAGAATCAGCACAAACACTGAGTGTTCCTAGAACAATCTGCGCGTGCCCATCAGCTGGTATTAAAAGGAATAGAAGCAGCCAAATCATTGTTTAGGTGGTGGTGTTACACTGGAAGAAATTGGAGACCGGTTAGTAGAGGAATCTATTCAACGGAACTTAAAAATGTCGCGTCCGATATTGAGCAGTAACCTCTAACTAGATTTCCTATCGGCAAAAATGACGAAGTGTGAGACAAACTTTTATCCCCTTAAGGTGAATCCTCAGTTGTAGCCCGCCAAATTCAAATTTTCTTTGCTTTTTTGCAAATTGCAGCTCTGTTTTACGTCGTATATTGATCAAAATGCTATTCGCGACTGTAAGAATTATATATTTACTGAATAATAATCATCAATTTCGTATCAAACGTTAAACTTTGAAAATTTGTTCCACCTTAATTTTTTTTTAATATTTTATATTCTTAAGTGGAACCAATTTCCAAAGTTTGATATGAAATTGATGATTATTATTCAGTAAATAATTATATCAGTCATAAAGTCGCGTATCGCATTTTGATCAACATACGACGTAAAACAGAAGCTGTAATTTGCAAAAAGACAAAGAAAATTTGAATTTGGCGGGCTATAGCTGATGATTCACCTTAAGGACGGGAATTTTCAAAAATGCTTCCTTTATGCTCACTTTCGATTTATATTTACCCATGCCTCTTATCCCAGAAGTTTAGACTGTGCATTGTCAGTCAATGAATGAATATTTAGTATTTTTAGTAAATATTATAGTATAATGCATGGTATAATAATATACTTCGCCAGGTATAGCATTCCGAGACACAGTGGTCACGTGGGTGACACAAGCCTACGTCATCACTGCTGTGTTACCAGTAGTGTGTCATAATAACTCCCCAACCGCCTTTATTACCTGTGCGAATTAGATAAATCAATGAGGTTTTAACTAACAATTACGTCGGTATAAGTTTTAATTGAAATGTTTCGTTTGATTAGAAAAACAAAACGACAATTTAAATGCTTGATATATATTTTTTAACAGAATGGTGACTGAAAATGTTTCCATACTTTTTGTTTTGTTGCAATAAAGTGGCAACTGGATAGTGACGTAAGCTTGTGTCACTCTCGGAGTGCCAGACGTTGTTTTTTTAGACCATGGTATGATGGACCACGGATAACTAAAAAAACTGACGATAGTTCAGTGAGACGGACAGACGGTAGCGTAAGCTTATTTTTAGCTTTTACCTTACTACCTTACGGAAGCACAAAACACACACACAGCACAAAATAAAATGAATAATAAATAAACCAACCCTAAAAACTATTTGAATAAATGAAATGGCTCGGCTACGAAGTAATGTACGATATTTATGATTTATTTAATCTTATAGCTCAATAATATTATCTTTTTGTACACGTAATTAATCATTTCAAGATATAATAGAAATGGAAAATGCACAAATTATTTCATGGGACTTGTTTTGGTTATTTAAAATATTATAATTCAGTAAATACATAATTGTTACGGTCGCGAATCATTATTTTAATGCAACATATAAAATAACACTAACCTGCAAATTACAAAAAACGTAACTATATTTAGAATTCCGCGGCCTGCAATAGCATTTTGGAATTTAAAACGAATTAATGATAACCATAAAAACTAATTGTTATTCAATAGAACAAGATTAAAAATAAAAAATAAGAGCGAAAACAACAACATAGGCCATCAAAATCCTTGAGCCAAAAATATGTAAGCAAATCTAACAAAATACTTAAGTAGGTAATCACATCACTCACTTTTTTAAAATCGAAAGTTATTAGAAACCAAATTTTATTCAATTATGTGTAGCGGCATCTACAACGCCACATGCGAGCTACGCGTCAGACTGACGTCACGCAAAATCCTGCATCGCGCTATCAGAGTTTACCGCGCAACTAGCATATATACAACATCCCGACATCAACCGTCGGGCAGTTGCCCACCAGACACAAGACCCGTCTGGTCGGAGGATCCTCCCTCTTCCATAGAGTATGAGTGAACTTTACACCCTGTTCCTCATACCTCTATACTGGTGACCCCGAATATGAACGTCAGCGCAGCCTTCGTGCAAGTACATCAGCGTGACGTCATCATCACTTCCTTCAAGCTTTCGAGCGGCGAGTCACACAGCCAGCCAGCACCCACGGCTTCAACGGGTATCCTGACCACCAGCATGCCGCGACCGCGCATACCTGGTCATCACCCTCAGCCTCATCAGCAACCATGGCACAGCACACTGCACTCTCGGCCGGTCCACAAGCAGAGCCTTCAAACCCTCTCCTGGTCGACGCCAGCAGTCAGCCTCAACCCGGCGCTGTACCACATCCGACGCACTGGAGCATAACGCAGCGCCACCCCGACTCACTGGGGAATCTTCGCAGACAGTTCCGACTCACCGCGAACTATGCGACACCCGGTTCCGACTCACTGGAACCTCACCTGGCCCTGGCAAGCATCGCAAGATACACGACTCAGCCCACTATCGACCTCCGGTCTCCGGGGGGGAGTGATGTAGCGGCATCTACAACGCCACATGCGAGCTACGCGTCAGACTGACGTCACGCAAAATCCTGCATCGCGCTATCAGAGTTTACCGCGCAACTAGCATATATACAACATCCCGACATCAACCGTCGGGCAGTTGCCCACCAGACACAAGACCCGTCTGGTCGGAGGATCCTCCCTCTTCCATAGAGTATGAGTGAACTTTACACCCTGTTCCTCATACCTCTATATATGTAACATACTATTTCACTTAAATTATGTTTTTTTTAATCTATTTCATATTGCCAATTCGAAATATTAAGATACTAAACGATGTTCCCACACATGAGCATCACACCTCCAAGAAATTTCAAGACTGGTCATAAGGTCGAGATCAAATCAAACTGGTTTCTGATTTAGCCGTATAATTTATTATCTTTATGACATTGATTTTAAATTCTATGATTAGCTTCAGCCCGCGACTTCGTCCGTGTGAAATTTTTTGTTCGAAGAACCTCCCTTTACAACGCTTGAGAGCACATCGCTGGGAATTACCACTAGACCTACGAAGCACGTTTGAACTGTCTAAATCTTAATGAATCTTATAAAGATGTAAAATTGTTAGTTTATATGATTTCAAAATGTAATCTCTGAAAGCATAATCAGCCTATAATGTTCCCACTGCTGGGACACAGGCCTCCTCTCTTTGAGAGGGAATGGGCTGTAATCTACCACGCGGGCTCAGTGCGGGTTGGTAGAAGTCACATGTCTTCGAATTTTTGGTTCTAGGATATGCCGGTTTCCTCACGATATGTTTCTTGACCGTTTTGAGAGCAGTGGCGATGAAACTATGCCAAAATAAAGCGCCTGCCTGGGTTCGAACCAACGACCTACAACTCGTAAGTCGGGGCCGATACCACCGGGCCACCACAATCTTTGAAAGTACTGATCCAATTACAAAAATTGTAATCTCAAGTACCATAGGATCAGCTTGCTGTCCGGTAAGGACCAGGCCCAGGTCGACGGCACGTCGTGTTCCACGCGCGCCTCAAAGAGATGTCAGCACACATTGATGGGGTCCGTTAGGGGCGATGCCTGCCGGGGTCACGGGTTTGTCCGAGAGGGTTACCGTGGCCCTGGCGCACAGGCAACTGGAGGAACACGGGTTGGTTTTGATTTACCACCCAAAAAAAGTACTATAGGATGGTGTACGTTAAAAAAAAAACAGGTGGACGGAGCCGCCGAGAAATAGAAGATAGTTTCTTATGATTTTACTTCGTAACAAAAATATATCACATTGTTTAACTGTCCGAACCAAAATTTATGTCTTATACGGCAAGGTTCCTCCATATATCTACCCGAGGGGAGACTTTTCAACCAGTAATACGAAAAAAAAGGAATTAGCAAGTAGCTACCTTTCAAAGTCTCTTTTTAATTTTTTGTTGATTTATTATAATAGTTGCGATATCAGCGGTAGGTGATATTTAAGATGTCATTAAATGGATAATTACGAGGTTTTTTTGAAGTTAGTTGCGATTATTAATGTATCTTAATAAACCAGAAGCCATTCACGGCTTAACGGTATGCTTGCTGTTGGGAATTATTTTGAAAATAGTGTTGTAAATAAATTCAGTTAATTTGTGTAATAGTAGGTCAGTTAATTGGTCCGGCACCCTAATTACGTAACACACTATCTATCACAATCTGAATCATTTTGAAGCCTACTGCTAATCCATTGCTTCATATGTTTGAAAATTTGTCTGCACAACAACGTAAATAACGCAATGAATGTTGTTGAACTATCAAAATGAAACCCATTCCTACTGTTAGTGTGTTACGTAAGTACCCTGCCGGTCACTACAAAACAGTAGCTCTAAAATTTTGTTTTGTCTAACATGTTTTACGAGTATGTGCTAAATGCTGATACCTTCTTTTTTATTTTAATGATAAAATGATCTAAACAGTTCGATTCGCGTGTAGGTAGAGTATATCCAGATAATATGACGTGTAGTGATTACATATTTAAGTAGTTTACCCTATTTTCTACATTATTCATGTGGTGGCTCAGTATCTTTTGTTTTAAGATTAATGCACTATACTTATACTTCGATGAGACGTTAAAGTGTTGAGGTGAGATGAGGAGGAGAATCTATAAAAAAAGTATTTGTTTGTATAAGATGGGGATTGTTACATGCATAAAAGAATATTAAGTATTTCCAGCTGTAGATACGATGCCTGAGAAAGACCTGTTTCTTTAACTTTGGGTTTTAATTATTCTTTTACGTAAACAACTATGTCGTCATTGTGATTTAATTGTCGTGTCGTGGAAAAAGAAAAGTAGTTATTATGATGCAGGATAGGTTTATTTGGGTGTAACCTACATTCGATTTATATTATTATGCCTGTTTCAAATTTAAACGTGAATAATAAAAGAGAGAAATCATCAAAGTTACAGAAATTGCTCCTTATGTTCTGAGAAATAATGGTCAAATCGTTTTTACCCGTTTTAATATAATTGTCTAGCTCCGTGCAGGCATATTGGAATGACGCGCAACTTCGATATTGTCGATCTCATCAAGAGTTTGTAAGATAGTAATAAATAGCCACATGCCAGGGACAGTCTCCAGACTAGATCGGTTGTCTATGGACTATGAGCTCAGTATTTTTCACTTTGCGTCTTCCGCAAGGTTCGTCTAAACTAGGGCTGATATTGTCTCATCTTCTAGTACTTCATAGTCTACTTCGATGTATGTACTTACATGTATGTATTTATCGGTCGAAGTAGCCCCGAAATAGATAAGTTTTCTGTTATAGTGTGCAATGTGTGTGTATAAGTTTAATAATCAATCAATAATTGGGTATTAGGCACCTAATAGCGATGTGACAAGACTTTTTTTTTTGATAGGCTCTAATTACAAGCCGGGTCCAGCTCTTCACATATAAAAAACAAATGTAGCAAATAAGCCTTTAAATAGCATCAGTTACAAACGAATGAATAACAAAAAATATAATCATGTCATTACATTAAATGATTGATACAAAAATACAGGTTTTAAAAGGAAATACATACATTTAATCGTTGAGACAAAATAGTATTATGATCACAAAACTCACCTTTGTAAATTCTAAAGATATTAAACACCAGTCACAAAAAGTTATTAAATCAAAACACTGTATTAATGAATTTACTATTTTTATATATTCTATTAAGCATTGCTTTCAAGTTAAAAATAATAAAAGTTTTGTCATTATTAAACCATTATTTTACACAACATCACACTGTTAAGTCAATGCAAGACTGGCTATTGGCCAAAGTGGTCAAGTAACATTTTTGCGAGATACTACGGCCGCGCCATGTTGACGTTCTCACAAGAAACATGTTTGAACGTAGCAAACACGATACTCTTATTATTGGCGATCGAAGATTTGCCTATTGCATGCTGGGTCGCGTTCTGGAGAGTTTTTGCGTCCGTTTTCGATAGCAACATCGCGCAACTGACTACCTGCTTCGATTCTGCATCGCATTTTGGTGAATCACCGTATTCGGTTAGTGCGAGCCCAGCGAGGCGCTACCTACAGTCGTGAAATGTTAATTTGATACCTTACCGTTTACTTATTTATATATTTTACTTTAACTTAAACTAGCTTCACTATTAACCCGCCTACAAAGTAGCTCGAACAGTCTCCTGCAGGCTAAGCATGACGCTTTCTATTTCTACGAAGAATAGACATAGCTATTTCTATACAAAGTGACATTTCGTTTCTCCATTTTTGAAATCGTACCGTAGAAATCCTTCTACAATCTGTCATTTTCTCGTTCGTTTCTACCGATCGTAGTCTAGGTCCTTTTTTATGTAGTCTATTTCAGAAGTAAGTTTTCTATCCCAGACTGTCAAAATCACTCTGACAACTGACAGTTGTCTAAGGTAGTGAAGAAAATTTGATTTTGTAATCGCCATGCTAAAGATAGTAAAAAACTTTTTACCCGACGGCCAAAAAATATAAAAACGGAATGGAAAAAAAAAAAAATTTTCTCTTTTAGGGGTTTGAGTTTTAGGGGTTTTAGGCTTTTATAAAGGGGGTTGAAATTTTTATTATTTTTGCGATAGGACACACCATTTTCGAGATATAAGCAAAATAAAAGAGAAAAAATAAAAGAGTAAATTTCGTAAAAAGTGCAGTTGACTCGTTCTACTTTGCTGCCGTCGTACTGTCTACACGGAACGTAATTTTTGTCTACTCTTCCATTGACAAAACGGTACTCGTGCTAAGCCTGCTGAGAGTGTTGTCTGAGCGGTGGGACCGGTCCCTGATACAGAGATGGATGCAGCTTCATGTTAGCGCCTCTCCTCGTATTATTTGACATTTGTGTTTATATTGTGTAAGTATGTCTAATTTCGTTATTGATTGTTTCAATGTGCATTTAATTTAATTGATACACATGTGTGTGTGTTGTATGGACATTGTTTATGTAATTCTAATGTGTATGTGTAATTTTGAAATTTAATTCATTTGTTGTTGTTTATTTTAATGTAACGTGTTTTTTATGATTTTATTTTTCTATAATGTCTAAAATAAATTAATTATTATTATTAAAATGATAATCTGCCGTTTAAATTAGCGAACGATAAAATTAGCAAACCTTACCATACTTTACCATATCTTACTATACTTTACCATAATCTTACCATACTTTATCATATCTTATCCTATCCTACCTCATGATACTTACCATACCATATCTTAAAATACCTTACCACACCGTAACTCTCTTTACCATACCCCACCATTTCCGCGACGGCCAGTTTCTTTTCTGAGAAAGCGTATCTGCTAATCATAAAATAATAAGAAAACACATTTTCTGCAAAGTCTGCAGAAAATGTGTTTTATTATTTTTAAATACGGTCCAACCATAATTTGTTATATAATAATATAATTTAAAATATGGATCACCTTTAGGAGATGATTAAAAATATGCCCACCTTCGGTGTTATTAACTTTTATTCCAAAGTAAGAAGAGAATGTGACATCGCACTATAGCGTGGCTATCATGATTAATTTTGCCCCGAGAAGTTTAAGAGGCTGACAATAGCTAAAGCGCGGTCACTGTCGGACTGCATAGAAAAGAAAGAGAAGCGCGATGACACAACACTGGTAATTTATTGCAAAATATGAAGCAATTATCTATTTACAAAGAAATCTATTGGTTGGACAAAACAAATAAAACACTATTACGTTAATATGTTGCTTGTAGAATAATCTGCCAAAAAATCAGAATGAATGCATGTATATTTGTATGGATTTTAATCGTGAAAAGTTTTTTTTTTAGGTATTTTCGTGATTTTTTCTACCGTATCAAATTAGTTGTATTATGTTTTCAACACACTATCTAACTAGCATATATCTTGAAGAATATCATATATTTATCTGATTTTCTTTATTGCAGTGGATCATATACTTTTAGGCATTATAAAACTTGCGTTTAGGTCCTGTAGTCCCCTTAAGTTAAGTTACTGGAGTATAAAAATTTGCACAAAAAAGAAGCAGTCCGAGCAGGATGGTCTGGACTAATATTGGATATTGGAGAAAACGCGGGATCAAACGTGTGGACTTTTTTTGGTCCTTAAATTAAAAAGTTCAAAACGGCAGCTATACCGTCGACGTAGAGGGCAAATATCATTAACATTATCCTCCAATTCTTATTTCAACTCTTTACTTATGGCTTTTGTAGACAGGATTTTAATTCAGATTTGTTACAGTTGTAACTGCAATCATGTCATTTGGTTTAAATAGGCTTTTATTTTTATACAGATTCTTCTATATTTTGTGAATGTGAGAACGTTGTAGGCCTAACTTGTAGACTGTAGATTTGTAGACCTTTTTATATTTTGGTAAGTGCCTGTTACTTGTTGACAGGCCTACACTGTCCTCCCATACCTATTAACGCTGTAATTTGAAAACATTGTAAAAGCCAATTATTTTTAAAAGAGTAACCGTGAAGTTTCTTGCCGGCTCTTCTCCATAGGAAACGACAATTTGGAACCGTGCACCTAGCTTCTGACATTTCTTATGTGCCCTTGTAGGTTTATGTGAAGTAAAACATTTTGATTTTGAGATAGTTGGGTATTATTGGATTGGTAAGAAAATAAGTTATTTTTAACCGACTTCAAAAAGAATAGGACGTTAAGCATTCGGTGACGTTTATTTTTCTTGTTTTTACACTGATTTTTACTAGCCTAAAGAACCCTCTACTCTCTTTCCAGAATACCACAATTCAGAAACAATGATTTGGTTGTTACTAATCCTGATAACACCAGATGAATCAAATCAAGTTGGCATAGTAGGAAACCCTTTTGCTCGTAACTATTATTGTGGAAGCAACACCAATACTTCTGCAGCTTTTGAATTTGGAAGGGCAACAGGGGTAGAGAATCAGTATAATATATAATATAATATAAATATAATATAAAACCGGAGACAATCCCAGAGTACTTAATCAGTTGAGATTTGATTCTAATATTTCTGTTATTTTGATAAGTTACATTTAAAGTTAGTGTATATATGTGCGAGGATTATTTGACCAGTAAAAATAAATATTAAGGTGCATGGGGTATGTCTAAGTCAAAATCAATCTGCCAAGCCAACTATGTTGGGATTGGCTTCCAGTCTAACTGGGTGCAGCTGAGTACCAGTAGTTTACACGCAGTCACTGCCTATCTGACCTCCACGACCTAAGAACTGGGTAACACAGTATCTCTTGGTAAGACTGGTTGTCAGACTTGGCTTCTGACTACCCGTAACGGCTGTCAAAGATCTACGAATTTCAGCCGGAACCAACGGCTTAACGTGCTTGCCGAGACATGGATGGGTCTCAATATGTAATGGATGATCACCCATCCACAAACCGACCGCGGCAAGCATGGCTTAATCTTCGATCGACCTATGGGCTCTTAGTATTTAGCCACGAGCTCCTCACAAAAATAAGATACCATATTAACTAAATAAGCCGATATTTCTAATATTGGTACTCCATACTCGTAATTCAGAAAAGTATGGGCTCAATAAATATCCAATGATAATCTGCCTCTCTTGAAAAATACTCCAAGAGACGACACCTTTCTTCAACCTAGATTTAATAACGTTTATCCCAAAGTTAAACAACATAATCACCTTTGATTTGATTTGTATTGAGAGCCGGAAACCTGTTCAAATAAACCTAATTCAATTTAAAAACAACTTTATTGGACAGAAAAGTTCTGAACGGCCAAAATTCAGGTAAATTTGTGCAAAACAGCAGATGTTTTGAGGTTTATACTGAATTTCTTTCGCCAAATTTAGATTTTTTGCTTACATAGGAACCTAGATAAAGTGCACAGGATACCTATTAGTTAAAAAAAAAACAATGAAAGATGTGTTATAACGCCATAATCACGTACGAGCGTTTGTATGAAAAGTATGACGGGTTGGCTGCTCTTAAAAGCGATTCTCACTTGTCACTCAAGAGTATAATGATGATCTCTTACTGCATTTTAGACGTGACAAATCGGGCATTAGTCACGGAGAAAGCTGGTAACCGGTACAGAAATGCAAGCGTTTTTTGGTACTGATAAGCACTGGTTGTCATAATACCGTCGGCGATATGGTTGAGCTCCTTAAGTTCTGAGTTGAGCTTCACGATTACTGACAAATTCGTGCACTGACTGGACAGGTCCACTCAAATCTGTATGGTTCTTTCCTTAAAAGACCATTTCAGACACCAATCTTACATGGTCCTCAAATGATCTGACCAAGATTATTTCAGGATTTTTTAAACATGTTGACATTCATGATATTTTATAAATATATTGACATGAATATTTACTTTGTAATATAGTATATTATTTTTATTATTGTGAATGTAAAGACGATGTAGATCATTGTATTTTTTCTTTCTTAATTAGTTTTAATCATAGTCTGGCAGTTTGAGTAATTTATGCGGCCTACCCAAATGTCCTTTATTTGGTATTGTTCGTCGAATCGTTGAGCTCCTTAAGTTTTGGGTTGAGCTGCACGATTACTGATAAATGCGTGCACTGACTGGACAGGTTCACTCATTCTGTGTGGTATTTTTTCCTCAAAAGACCATTTCAGACTCAAATCTACATGGTCTTCACATGATCTGACGAAGACTATGTCTGGACTTTAAAAGAGACTGTGACCTCTGAGTTTGTTTCGGCCTTTCTTCTCAGAGTAGTCAGATAGGAAATGCCGACCTCATCTAGTTTTAAAATATGATTGACGTGTAAAAGTGTTTGTACAAACCTACTTACAGAAATAAAATCATTTATCATAAGCACCAATAAGTTCCTATATCAGTTCGCACTGGTCAGCGCCAGTTCGCACTGGTTCGCGCTCATTTGGCAAAAAGTATAAAAACTGCCTGCGCCAACCGGTGCTGACAACCAGCGCTTGTAACTGCACCCTTCAGAAGATTATTTATCCACCGATAAACTCGCTTTGACACGCAATTATTCATAATTTAGTTCAAAATATTATTGAAACAACCAATTAGGCGTTGTTATCGGCACTAAATTATGAATTTGACATTTAATTAGTGTTACAATTGATTTTGTTGGTGTTCGAAACAATAATAATAATAATATAATAATAATAATAATAATTTTTATTGACACAAATACAGCTTTTACAAACTTTGTTTGAAGCCCTGGCTCCTGAGCTAAGTAGCAACCTGTGTTACAGGAGCCAGTGTCTTCGCCCATTTATGGTTAATTTCATAACAATGTGCAATAAGCAAAAGAAAAGGAGAAAAGGAAAAAAAAAAAATAATAAAGACAAAATTACAACAATTATAAGATGGACACATGCTCTTTGTGTGTGTGTGCGTGTGGGGGTGCGTGTGTGTGTGTGTGTGTGCGTGTGGGGGTGCGTGTGTGTGTGTGTGTGCGTGTGTGTATGGGTGAGTGTAGATCATTTTATGAGTATTGATTTTGTAATAGATCTTCCGTCTGGTGGTAATCAAGTGTTTGAAGCCATGTGGAGATTTTTAATTTAGTTTCTTTCGTTGTGAACGGATTTATGTTATGGGTATTGTTTAATTTATTGTAAATGTATTTAGCCATGTAAAAGTGTTGTCTTCTAGCGGAAGCGGTTCTACATCTTTCTGGTCTACATACATTAGTATGAGTAATAGTTCTCTTTACTTTGGTGGCGTGAATTACCGGCGTTAGTTGGTGTTGATTAATTGTGAGATGAAGAAGGTATACCTGTCTCACGCTAAGTACTTTACAATTTTCATAAAGATCCTTCGTAGGAAACCGGTACGGTCTGAAGGTCATGACCTTTAACAAAGATCTTTGGGCTCTTTCGAGGTGAATCATAAAGGTTTTACATGCGCCTCCCCAGGCCGTGATACAGTAGGCTATGATTGACTGTGCCAGCGCAATGTACACCGTGCGGAGTAGCTTAAACTTAGCCACGTGTCGAAGCTTCTTAAATGCCCATACAAGTTTCCTAACACGGGAAGTGGTCAGTTCAATGTGTGGACGCCAGCTAAGTCGTTCATCTAGAAGTACACCTAGATATTTCACAGACTTTTTTTGTGAGATTGGAAGACATGGGCATTGGTGGCCATATAAATCATTGCAGGAGTGTGCTTTGATACATATTTCCATGGGTTTAGTATTGGCGAAAGTAAATTGCAGATAAGAGGTCTTAGAAATATTCAGGGTTAGTAAGTTACTTCCTAGCCAATGGATTATTTTACGTAGGCCCAGCTCCGCCGCTTGTTGCGCTACCTCCCAACTCTCACCGTGAAATATTAATACGGTATCATCTGCATAACTAAATATTCTGCCTTTATTAAGAGACTGCTGGCACAAGTCATTCACATAGACCAGGAAAAGACTTGGGGATAGGCAGCTTCCTTGGGGCACACCATAGTCAATTATGGCTTCATTGCTAACCTCTTCACCAATCTTTACTTTTTGTGTTCGGTCTGCAAGAAAGTCGGTAAATATGCTGAGAGCTTTCCCCCTGATACCGGCATGCTCTAACTTCTTTACAAGGGTTGGAATACAGACAGTGTCGAACGCCTTGGCCAGGTCTAGAAAAACACCCAGACACATCTGTTTTGCATCCACTTTTCCAGTAATGTGGTCAACAAGTTGGTTAACTGCGTCTACGGTGCTTTTCCCGGACCTGAAGCCAAATTGTGAGTCTGATAATATTTTAGAGTGCTCTAAGTATCTTATGAGTCTATGGTTCAGTAGTTTTTCCAAGATTTTTGACAGTGCTGAAAGTACTGAGATAGGTCTATAGTTTTTGACATCGTCTTGACTCCCTCCCTTGTGAACTGGCGTTACTAGAGACTTTTTGAAGATTCGGGGGAAGACTCCCTGCTCGAAACATATCTCAATGAGTTTCGTAAGAGGTGAGATTAGTACATCTTTGCCTAGTTTGATGAGTTTGACCGGAATAGAGTCCCATCCTGTAGCACAATCAATCCTCAGGTTATTAATCACCGCCTCAACTTCGATCTCACCTGGGGATAATAAAACCATAGATTCACATGCCGAGGCTGTTTCAAATTTATATGGTGCACTTGGGGAATTTTGGTTTTGCCTAATAGTGTCAGCTAATTGCTTACCAATATTAGCAAAGTAATGATTTACTTCCTCAATTGCGTTGGGCGCATCTGTTGTAGTTAGGAGTTTGTCTGCTGATATTTTTTGCCCAGTTTGGTTAGTAATATTTTTAATAATATTCCATGTTTCTTTATTGTTTTTTGAAGATTCTAAAGCGGATCTGTCGTGGTTTAGTTTTATGTTCCTAAGTAACAGATTGCAGAAATTGCGATACCGTTTATATGACCGCTCTATAATTCCGTTTTTTGGATCTGCTAGAAATGTTTTATGGAGATTATCCCTGTGTCGAATACACCGTAATAGGCCAGGTGTAATCCAGGGCTTAAGTACTGTTTTACGGTTTGGGACTTTCTGAAATTGGGAGTGTTGAGATACTGTGGACATCAAACATTCGACAAACCTAGTTGCAGCTTCATTCGCATCGCATTTGTCAGATAGAAATGAGAAGTCTGTATTTTTAAGCTGCTCTACAGCGGCCTCATAATTTACTTTTGTGACGTATTTAATTGTGTGTTTATTGTTGTTAACGCCCTTACTTAAACATACCATTACTGAGGCATGGTCGCTGACTGTGGAATTTATTACTATAACAGTTGCACAAGTAGATTTATTAATCATCACGTGGTCGAGGCAGTTCTGTAATCTTGTCGGATGTGTGTGTCCCGGTAAAAGACCCATTTCAGTAGTCAAATTAAGATAAAGTGAACTATTTCTGTCAGTATTGCTAGGTTTTATGTCAATATTAATATCTCCTATTAAAATTATGTTGCTCGCTTTTAGTTTACTTAAAATGTTTTCTAGGGAATTTAGGAAACTGTCAATACAATATGTCGATGGGGATCTATAGGATGCTAAAATACACGTGTCGGAATCAATTTTTAGTAGGAGAAAGTTGCCACCTATCGGTTCTGGTTCTTCCACTGCACACTGAATACTGCTTTTAACATATATTGTAATACCGTCGTTTTGATTTAAGCATTTTTTACTGGCGTATGTCACATAGTTTTCAATTGGAGGAATTGGTTTGTCTTCATTAAGCCAACACTCCGTCAGTATTATAATGTCCATTTCACAGCATAACCTAGCTAATTGAGCCTGAAACCCGTCTAAGTTTTTGTATATGCTTCGGATGTTCTGAGTTATTATTTTTAGCGAATCCTTCGAGGTTTTTATGATGTCGTTACAGACTGTCCTGTCAACAATTGTCCATTCTAAATTCAAACACATTGACTAATGACATAACTGTGCTGAAATTGAAGTCTGAAACAGTTTTTGTCGACTGTGGGTCGATAATTTTTCATTGTCATATATAATCATGGTATTTATTTATTTATTTTTGTTTTCTAAAAAATTTTTTATTGCTTTATTTTCTTATTATTTTTATTAGTATTTTTAAAATTTATTTATTAATTATCCCCTAATGGGAAATAAAGATGTCCGTAGATGAGTCCGTGGCATCATAGCGCAGCGGGCCCTATCCGAATACCAGCACCCTTATTACGTAACACACTATCTATCGCAATCTGAATCATTTTGAAGCCTATTGCTAATCCATTGCTTCCTAAGTTCGAAAAATGTGTGTGCTCAACAACGTAAATAACGCAATGAAAGTTGTTGATCTGTCAAAATGAAACCCATTCCTACTGCTGGTGTGTTACTTAACTACCCCGCTGCGCTGCGGTACTTATTTTTTTAAATGTCGCAACATTATGCTGAGATAGGAGCCTTTTTGGCCTCGTACAGGTCTTTAATTTTTTACTTGTTTATTGTTGTCCCAAATAAAATATTTTTCTTTCTTTCTTCTTTCTTTCTTTTTTATGATTGTGTACAACCAGACTGCTTGTGGCAGACGAATAATTATAAAGAACTGCCTTATAGCCAATGTTTTTGGAAAAACAAAGTAGTAGATTTCTTAACCTTAACATCTTGGTTTTTAATACCACTAAGCCTAGAGTTAAGCTCATTACCTGGTGCTTAAGGATCAGCATAGACTGACCATCATAATGTTCGAGCAGATTTTCATTGAATAAATAATGATAAATGATTTTATTTCTGTAAGTAGGTTTGTACAAACACTTTTACACGTCAATCGTTTATTTTAAAAACTAGATGAGGTCGGCGTTTCCTATCTGACTATTCTGAGAAGAAAGGCCGAAACAAACTCAGAGGTCACAGTCTCTTTTAAAGTTCAGACATAATCTTGGTCAGATCATGTGAAGACCATGTTGATTTGTGTCTGAAAATAGTCTTTTGAGAAAAAACCACACAGAATGAGTGGATCTGTCCAGTCAGTGCAAGCATTTGTCAGACTGAATAATGACAGCTTTACTGAAACTGAAGTCTGGAGCTATTATTACTGATTATGTTCAACCAGCCTGCTTGTAGGATGAGCAGGCTGTCAAGCTTCCGGTTAGTTTTGGAACGGTGTGTAATTAATTGTCTTACCTATAAGGTTTTTTTCTTACTCGGGGAGGCTCGTGGCTAAATGATAACAGCCGCACAGCTCGGTCGAAGATTAAACTACGATTGTTCAGGTCCATAAACGGTTTTAAATCTGGTTTTACCTAGGAGCAGTACTGATGGGTAATTGTAATTTATATAATTAATTTTACAGGTGGTAGTTTGGGGATTCGACCACCAAGACTTAGTGTCCTCCACTTTGCAACAAATAACCATTCCAATAGTATCAAAGTTGACCTGTTTGAAGAGTGACCCGATATTCATTCATAAGAAACTGAACAACAATAAGTTTTGTGCTGGATTTGTTAATGGTAAATATGTATTTTAAAAGATTCAAACAAAATATCTAAACTAACTCTTAAAAACTGCTTTTTCATTAAACTCAAACTCAAACACGAAGCATTTATTTCAATTAAACCATTTACAGGCACTTTTGAACTGTCAAAGAGTCGGTCAGTTAGTCAGAAAGTTGAAGCTAGTTGCCCATTCCAAAACGTAGATCTCTATGGAGAAGAATAAAATAGAATACTCTTTATTATGTACACCATAAAAATTACAGATATAAATGTAGACATTTTACACAGGGTGACACAATGGGCGGTCTTATAGCTAAAAGCCATCTTTTACAGACAACCAACGGCCAAGAAACTCCAAGGACACTCTTTTTAAATCAAGATATTACAAAATCCTGGGTACATTATTCTTGTTGCTTCTATATGTGAGAACAATGACAAAAATATGATATATTAGGTCTTTACCTATGAAATTGCCGTTCTGCAGTACTGGCCATTTCAAATCAAAATAATTTTTGTTTGGCTATGAATTCTAATTTCAAATTAATTTTATTTTAAAAACATGGATTTTTTTTTCTAAAAGTAGTCATTTCTTTATTGATTAGTGTTACATTTTCATCGCATTTCAATCTTTTTCGTCATCATGGATACGTTAAAAATTCGAGTAATTATGGAATATGAGTACCGTCGTGGCAGCAATGCGGCACAAGCGGCACGCAACATCAACGACGTTTACGGAGCTAACTCTACAAACCAACGCACCACCTGTTATTGGTTTGCTCGCTTCCGTTCTGGAAATTTCGACCTGAAAAATGAACCTCGCGGTCGTCCGAAGACTTTGGTCGACAATGACGAATTAAAGGCGATTGTGGAAGCTGATGATACACAATCTACGGCTGAATTAGCAGCAGCTTTCGACGTTAGCGTCAAAACAATATTGGTCCATTTGCGTCAAATTGGCAAGGTAAAAAAGCTTGACAAATGGGTGCCCCACGAACTCAATGATCGCCAGCGCGAAGTACGCGTCGAGACGTGCCTTGCACTGCTCAACAGACACACAAATGAAGGAATTTTGAACCGCATTGTTACCTGCGATGAAAAATGGATTCTGTTTGATAACCGTAAGCGCTCAGCAAGTTGGTTGGATCCTGGTTCAGCACCTAAACAATGCCCTAAACGAAAACTTACCCCTAGAAAAGTGATGGTCACTGTTTGGTGGTCTAGCGCCGGTGTGATTCATCACAGCTTCTTACCAAACGGGGTGAGCATTACTGCAGATGTGTACTGTGAAGAACTGAACACAATGATGGAGAAGCTGGCGCATCTCCAACCAGCATTGGTCAATCGCTCGTCTCCGCTGCTCCTGCACGACAACGCGCGACCTCATACTGCACAGCAGACGGTCTCCAAGTTGCAAGAACTGGGGTTGGAAGCTCTCCGTCATCCGCCCTACTCACCAGACCTTGCGCCTACAGACTACTACTTTTTCCAGAATTTGGATAACTTCTTGGCGGGAAAAAAATTTAATACCCGAGAGGCAGTACAAAATGCCTTTGAAGAATTTGTTGCCTCCCGTCCAGCTGATTTCTTTAAGAAGGGCATCAATAAACTGCCACTGCGATGGCAAAGATGCATTGATTGCATGGGTGATTACTTCGATTAATACAAATAAAAAATTCATGAAAAAAATTCGTTTAAATTTTTTCATACAAAACGGCAATTTCATAGGTAAAGACCTATTATTAAGAAAAAATTCAAAATATAAGATTAAAATAAGCCGTGATAATAAATAATAAAAATAAGCCGTGGCAGTTAAGAGATGACAAGTCTCAACTGACGGCGCCCGTTCACGAACATGACGCGTGGATCGGCACCATCCAGCTCAACCATTTTGTAGGGAACCGAATGATCCAACACACGCGCCACCAACAGTGAGCCATTTAAGTGAGCATGATTACAAGTGATTACATTTTATTATGATAGTAGGCCCCCCACAATTCTCAAAGAGATGTCAGCACAATTGACGGGGTCCGATAGGACCGATGCCTGCCGGGGCTGCGGATTGTTCGAAAGAGTTACCGTGGCCCTGGCGCACAGGCAACTGAAGGAACACGGGTGGGTTTTAGTCAGTAAGAGTCTGACACGCCCTTCGCTCCGTCCAGAGCGGGAGAGGTCATTTGATGATTTCCCAAGCAAAAAAAAAAAAAAGGCTCCACAATGTGGATCGGTCGCAAGATCTTGTTAAGTGCCAAACGCTTTAGACCAATCGATGTGGTGGGGTGTGCCTCATATCATATAAAGTTATTTGGTATATTTTCATTTCAATAACGTTCACAAGATATAATAAACGGGAGATATACCAACTGTTCATATAATTTCTTTACATACAACATTTATATACTCTAAAACTTATTTCGTATAACTTTATTGGATATAACGTTTATTTAATCGAAAATCATTAGGCTTATCGTTTAAAATAATATTGATGCCATCCGGTTAACACCGCGAATCAGAGCAATCCGACTCGGATAGGTTTTTGCTTTGTGTTTTTAACTAGGCGTTTTTATCATATTATATTATATAGGTTTTATGTCTTTTGAGTGGTATATCAAATGATTTTAGATTCAGTTGTTATATCTTGTAAATATTAGACATTTTGTAATTATATCATATATTACTTACTCGATGTGGTGACGCTTAGGACAGGTTATGCTAAGATACAGACGAGTTGAAGCTGAATGTTGATAAAAGTTATTTCTTTGTATCTTTGTAAAAGGTAATTTGAAAATCCTTAACCAAGTATTTAAAAAAAACTATACCGTTTAAAAAAGAAAACAAAATATTTTATTTTACATAAACCTACTTATATGGGCATTTATGAAAAGTCGGAAGCTAGGTGCACGGTTCCATTTGGTTGTTTCCTATGAAGAAGACCCGGCAAGAAACTCCACGGTTATTCTTTTAAAAATAATTGGCTTTTACAATGTTTTCAAATTACAGTTTTAATAGATCTGTATGGGAAGACAGTGTAGGCCGCTCAAAAAATATCAGTAAGTGCCTGGTAATTTTTATAAATAGAAAATGGTCAATAAATCTACAGTCTACAAGGTCTACAACGTTCTCACATTCACAAAATATAAGGGATAAATAAAAAATTAAAATCTATTTAAACCAAATGACATGATAGCTACATTACTCTTGTGTGACATAGTAAATTTAGAATTCCAGAAACATACATGATTCGTGTGGGAAGCTCCATGCGGGTTTTACTGTGGAGCCGTTGGGCACAACTAGTAAATAATTTACTATCATCTTCTTCTTTCAGGTAGCTCAGTTTGCCACGGCGACAGCGGTGGTGGTCTCATGATCTTTGTACCAGATACGGCAGGCGGTACTGGCAAGGCGTCAGGCGCGTGGTACGTCCCCGTACATTCATGATGCTGTCAAACACGGCTGCGATGCCGCGTATGACAGCATCATTAATGTTTTGTTGTTGTTAGTTATAAATAAAATAGAAATCATTAAAGAAGAAGGGTTTTTGTTTTTGGCGAACATCTTTGCATAGTACATAGTTATGATCTATGCATGTGGGATTCTATGCATTTCAATGATTTACATATCGTTAGGTTCGCGGTGACCGCCCAGCGCACTTCACTTCCGCAATCGCAATCCGAAGGATTTTGAAGCAAATTCCTTATCCAATAGGTGAGGTTTCACAAAAATCAACATACCAGTGTTTTCCTCAATGACGGATGTTGTTTAACATTATTTTGTCTCTTTTCTTTCTTCTTTACTAGAAAGAGATGGCGAGAAACTGGTACTTGGATGGTTGACCACATTTTCTCATAACAAGCTTCATTAGGAGGTTTCCTATGACGTCACAACGTCTGTGGTGGTCTTCTGTTAGCACAAAGGACCGCAGAACATGAAAAACATTAGTTTTATTAATAAAGCATGTTCTATACATCTGTTTATCTATTTTCTGAGCAAGAATTAACTTAGGGAAAGTTTAATTGGTAGGATAGATGGTTCTCGTTATTTTATTCTTGAAACCTTAAAAAAAGTAAACCACAGTAAAATAAATAGTTTAAATATCTGAAAACATAGCGCAGTTGTAAGCGTTTTAAAGTCTACGCTAGACAGATATATCACATCATTACTAGCATTTGACGTCACGAGACTAAAACGCCTAACAGTCCGGCCATTGAGAGAATATTTGCCTGACACCTGTCAGTTGCATACAAACGAATACGTGTTTTGCGAGTTTGATCTTTATTAATTACTAAAATTGTCGCACTGACAGCAGACTTAGCACGAGCACCGTTTTGTCGACGGAAGAATAGACAAAAATGACGTTCCGTGAAGACAGTACGACGGCAGCAAACTAGAAAGAGTCAATTGCACTTTTTACGAAATTCAGTAGTTTATTTACGTTTTTCTTTTAATTTGCTTCTAGCTCGAAAATAGTATGACCCATAAAAAAAAAAAAACCTACCCCTAAAACTCAACATGTAGTTAATTATTTTTCACGTTTTCCATACAAAAAGTGAAAGATTCCATTTTGCCTTTCCATTTTTATACTTTGTGGCCGTCGAGTAAAAAGTTTTCTACTGTCTTTAGCATGGCAATTACAAAATCAAATTGTCTTCACTACCTTAGACAACTTTCAGTTGTCAGTGTGAATTTGATAGTCTGCGATAGAAAACTTTCTTCTGAAATAGTCTACATAAAAAAGGACCTAGACAACGATCGGTAGAAACGAAAGACAAAATGATAGATTGTAGAAGGATATTTACGGAGCGATGTCAAAAATGAAGAAACGAAATGTAACTTTGTATAGAAATAGCTATGTCTATTCTTCCAAGAAATAGAAAGCGTCATGCCAAGCCTGCTGGTGTCAGGAACGCATTCTCTCATAGAAATATAAAAAACTTATATCTGTGCATTCTCTCGGCGGCCGGACTGTAGTAACTTCACGTTATTTAGTACCTAAAATCATCGTTTTTTGCGACTAGAATAGAAGAATAACTTCAAAATCGGCCAAGTACGTGTCGGACCACGCACTATGAAAGGTTCCGTCGTTGGGATAATTTATTTTAAGAACAATAAGAACATTGTAGTTGAAAAACACGTTCTCCTAAACATCCCAACTGCAAATATAACTTGGTCAACTATTACTCGTATAATAAACTAGCTTCTGCCCGCGACTTCGTCCGCGTGGAATAGTTACTTTGGGCTAACGCTAACTTTAACCCGCGACTTCGTTTACGTAGAGGGTGAAAATATTTTTAAATAATACGTACGTTAAGGAGCTGTTTCAGGTAAGTACCTACATCACGCTTTTGTCAGTACACGGAGAAAAGATTTCTTAAAATATTCCTGGGGAGTTTATGAATTTTTACTGGGGCTCTGCAGTAATGCGGGACCATATGCGCAAACCCAAGAAAATTTACTGGGTTACCCAGTACAAATTCTAGGACAAAAAAAATTAAGGGCATAGAAATTTTACTGGGTTACCGGTTTAATTTTTACTGGGGTACTGAACGTCATTTTTGTCTATTTATCCGTCAACAAAATGGTGCTCGTGCTAAGCCTGCTGGAATATTTCAAGAAATCTTTTCTCCGTGTAAGAGTGGGACTTTAAAACGTTAGGTAAAAAGTACTGGGTCTTATAATCTTATATCATGTAGATTGTGGGTTATTCTAAAAAAAAAAACTCAAAACTAATGTTATTTTAAAGTACTTCTGCGTACACTATATTTTTAGTTTTGTTTCCTTCCGGCAGAAGTAGATATTGATTTTCACCAGAACCAGATCTCGATAGGGCAACATATAGTTGCCCGTGCGAAAAACACTCTTGGCGTAGATCTATTCCTATATACTTAAATGTTTGCCCCTGGGCCTTATTAATTGTTACAGCAAACGATACCTTCACCGGAAATTGAATTCTTTTAAAGTTAAAAGGCAAATCCGTTGGTATCATAGGGATGCGAGGTATCAGCACTGTTTGCCCTACTGCTGGACCAGTCAAAACTGTAGCACCAATCACGTTATTGCGAAGAAATTTTACTTGGAGTCTGGTTCCGTTGCATAAATTTGGTGGTTTAAGATTTCTTAGCAACACAATTGGAGTGCCAGTTTTTAATTTGAGTGAATGTGGGGGAAGGCCACTCGGATTTAGAGAATTTAAAAATTCTTGTGGGTAATGTACCGCATCCTCTTGATCCATTACGTTATCAATGGACATGTAGTTCACGCTATCACCTGGAAGTTTACCCAGTATTATGTTATTAATGTCGTCAACGCTACTATTTCTAGCTGCCAATATTGCCCTTTGACACATCCACTGGTAGTCTTTTTTTTCTATATGGACTACATCTGGGTAGACTTTGGAGATTAGGTCTTCAATGTTAGTAACTTTCTCACCTAAATCACGATCAATTTCAATTTTGTTTTCGAAATGAGATACTTTCCCGTCTCCTATTAAAAGTAACTTTGAAGGAAAATTTGTACTACCTCCGCCCAAATGTGTTCTCATATTAGTAGATAGTTTGAGGGTATGAACGAACTTCCATAATGGAGAAGTTTTTAAGCAAGACTTCACAATGTCAGCTCTGGTTCCCCTAACTATCACCGGTAATGTTTGGCGAAAGTCACCAGCAAACATGACAGTGATTCCACCCATGATTTTGTTAGAGCTTCTAATATCTCTAAGAGTCCTATCTAAAGCCTCTACATGAGCTCTATGAATCATAGTGCATTCATCCCATATTATTAAATTGACATCTTGCAAAACTTTTCCCAAAGGCCCATTTTTACGGATTGAGCACACGCTATCTTTCTGCAAAGAAATAGTCAAAGGCAGTTTAAAAGTTGAATGAGCGGTGCGTCCACCCGCTAATAGAGTCGCAGCGATGCCCGACGACGCTACGGCCAAAGCTAGTTTTTCTTGAGACCTAACTTTAGCTAATATTAAATTGGTAACGAAAGTTTTGCCAGTTCCTCCAGGAGCATCCAAAAAAAATATCTTCCCCTCATTTAAACGAACACTATTCAAAACACAATTATAAGCAGTCAGCTGGTCATCCACTAACTTAGGTTCGTTTTCAGAAATATAATCAGTTAATTTATTTAAATCATACGGTTTCCGCAATGCTTCTTCCAACGGATCCATGTTACTATTTGAATGATTCCTTTTCGATGCTGGAAGTCCAAAATCTGTTAAAGATTTATCACACATCTCATGAATCTTATCTTCAATCATTATAAGTCCTTCATTGTATATATTATCATTATATTGTAATGTCATATCCTGATTGTCATTACGTTTTCTATTTAATATATCTTCACACAAATCATTACGAAATTTACTCCATATCTCGAAGGGGTCAGATGGCTGACAAAATATAAGGATGATGGTAAATAATTCTCTTAACTTTATGGCTGGTTCTGATAAAACAGCGTCTGATAGAGTATTTTCCCAATGATGATCTCCTTCCAGTAAACCTAATCTCTTACAGGCGCCTTGATATGTCTGTAAAATAATACCATTGACGGTTCTAAGATCTTCAAATGACGTTGGACCGCGAACATGTTGCAATAACATCCTTAAATAAAAGCATTCAATTTGAGTCGGATGAACATTATACACACGGCCCAAAGCTGTATCTTTTTTTACACCTGGGTATCCATCAACATCTTGCCCTCGTTTCCTTCTGGAAAATGTATTTCGTTCCCATGTGTAATATTGGGGTACTTCTTGGTATAAAAGAGTTTTTGCAAATACATCTCTTCTGCACAGATCAAAAAACGCTGTAAGCGTTGTCGAAGGAGGATTGTTGACCCGATCTTGGAGATTTTCATTATTAAAATAAATTCTTTGTCCGTTTTCCAAGTGAACTGCTAAATGAATAACTGCCGGGAATCGTTCATGAATAGAGAATTGGAAAATTCTCCAAAACGCTTCAGATGAACTAATATAGCGACCATTTAGATATTTTTCTACTTCATCGTTAATGTGTTGTAAACAAAATGTAGCTTGATCAGAACCTTTATGAATATATTTACAAATATATTTAATAGCTTTGACCGATTGACAAAATTCTACGTTGATATGCGCATTGAAACTTCGTAAAAGGACTGGATTATAAGGAACCACCCACCTATTATCCACGCTCATATCTGTTCCTTTGACACGAACAATTCCCGTGTTTCCACCATTATCTGGAGATCTGCGCCTGTAAATTGGGTAACCGTCATCACCAGTTTGTGTTTCAGAAATAAAAGACCTAGGGTACTTTTTAGAACAAATGTTTTCTTTCATACATGGTGATGTAGGGTTATGAAATCCACAGGGACCATGAATCATGTTTTTTATGACGATATTATGAAGCATGGGATCTTGTTGTTTGTCAGGTATTTCAGCCGATATTATTTCATCAATAAAATCCGGTTGTACTTTGTTTGCTAGCCAGAATAAAATATGGGCGTGAGGTAAACCTCTTTTTTGCCATTCAACGCTGTAAACAAAAGCTTGAGTTGGTCCAAAGATATGTTTCTTTGTCAATAGGTTTATCATTTTCTTTAGTTTTAAATGAAATACTCTGGAAACCAAATCATGTCTATCGTATGATTTCTGATCGGGTAATAACTCATTTTTTATTTCTGACCATTCAGGGTTACATGTGAATGTAACAAAGAGATCTGGTCTTCCAAACTTTCTGACGTATGTCATGGCATCTTGACTTTTTTCGTTCATGTATCTTGGAGATCCTGTAAATGACGATGGCAATATAACATGCTGGCCAATATTAGAAGCGTCTATATTGCCATCATTGATCACGGCATCTCTTAAATGGATATATTCTGCAGCCCTCAATATTTTTTGATTTCTTTTGATGAAGTCAAGCCTCTCAGATATCATTTTTGCTGCCATATCAACACAATATTGGTTAAATAATCCTTTAAAATAATGTAAGCTGTTAAAATCATCTATTCTGACCATGAGTCTAAAGGCATAAAACTGCATACATGATACAGTTTTAGATCTAGCAGCGCTATTCTGTTGTGGAATGTTTATGCAGTACCCGTCATTGCCAGACGGAAACAGTAAGGGATATTGAAGTGGGTCATAAGATCTGTGAAGCTCAGAAACTCGTTGAAGTTGACCATCTCTCGCATTCAACACAATATCTCGGGGACCTTTATCCTCGTCTATCAAAAGAACAGCTACTTCGTCTACTATTGGCACATTATACCGACCTCGATGATCGTTGGAAGGTTTTACATCAGCATGGATGATGAGTTTTAAATCACTTGCTGGTCTATTTTCGAGATTGTATTTAAAACTTTCAATATACGTATTAGTTTCGTGAAGATATTTTTGTAGCGCATCGATAAGATTAATTTGTAAGGTCGGGTTTAAATTTGAACGCAAGGATACCTGATCGGCATGAGAAACAAAATATATTTGCAAAAACTCTGGTTGTGCACCTTCAGCCGGAAGTAAATTACCGATCAAATGATAAACTTGCCCCTGTACTTTAAATGTGGGCATAAAGTTCCCCTCTCGAATTTCTTTGGCACCAAATGAAGTCATCTGAAAAAGTGTATTATATTGCCTTGAATGGTTCAAGAAATGTTTTGATGAAGGATGTGATCCTGATATCAGTTCTTTTAAAACTGATGTTGGTTCGGGAATTTTAGGTATATTTATTTTGCCACCACTACAGCACAGACCAGGAGCTTCAGCCTTCCATTTCTTTGCTTGGCATTGATTGCATATTTTATCCATTCTACCAATATCAACATCATTTAGCAAAAAATAGTCAAGGTTAAAGTCATAAGCAAAAGCAGAATTCAATAAGTTGTGCTGCCTGCGAGTTCTATTCATTGCTGATCTTGCATTTTGTTGAGCTAATCGGTGGGAACGTTCAGCGCTTGATTCCCGCTCTCGGTTCTCCAAAGTTCGGGAATTTTGTGAGGCCAAACGTTGTGAACGTTCAGCGCTAGTTTCCCGTTCACGGTTTGCTAAAGTTCGGGAATTCTGTGCGGCCAAACGTTGTGAACGTTCAGCGCTTGTTTCCCGTTCACGGTTTGCTACAGTTCGGGAATTTTGTGAGGCTGAACGTTGCGAACGTTCAGCGCTTGTTTCTCTAGCGCGGTTTCGTTCATCGATTGCTCGTTGAGTAGCCAACCTATGCCTATTTTCATCCTCTGTCTCATTGCTGCGCAGAAGTCGCAGCCGTTTTGCAGTGGCAGACTGCCGAGAATGTTGAGATCTTTTTCTAGGCATATTTTTTAAACTTATATGTATATAATATATTTATGTAAGAATAAAAATAATTGAAAAACTATATAGAAATTGACAAAAGCAAAACTTATTACCTAAACTGAAAACTTATTAGGTACTAAATTATTTACTTAAAATGTAATTATTATACGATGAGATATCGCCTATCCACGGTAAAAGAATTACCCTAAAATACTACAAAATCAAAAACAATACCCTAAAGAAAATGAAATACTACAAAATCTAATAATGTATCTATTTAGATAAGGAAATTAACAAAAATAACTAAACTAAAACAAAACTTATTCTTCTAAAAAGTATTATACGATGATATTTTGGAAAAACAAATTTAAAAAGTAGTTCGCCGAGCACAACCGTTCCGCAAGGAGCCGACCACGCGTCTGAGCCGCGCGGCATGGTATCTCGCAGAGATAACTGGCGCCACCGCCCTTCCCCCTCATGACCGCTCCCGCGCCTTGCACCATTATTTTGCTGCGATGTTATTTTAAAACTGCGATATCTCCTAAGATATTCATTTAAATCAAATTATGTAAAGGGCAATTTTGTTTTAAATTAAATACTTGTGATGAATAACGTATTTATTTGGATAAGGATTAATATCATGTTTATAAAAACACCTTCGCAAATAATGCATTATTTTAGAACAAATTTGGTTAGCATAAAAAAGTTCATAGTAAGCCAACCTTAAAAGATAGACATAAGCTGTCGCTGACTTTTTTTTAGAACTTTTAAAGGGGAACAATTCTGTTATACATGATTTTTGCGAAACTGTAACCGTTTACGCAGCGCACGCAGCGGAAGCTCTCAAAAGGAAAAAAAATCCTACGATTTTGAAACATTGCTCATTGGTGCTCCGTCCCTATTGATCTTAGCGTAATGATATATAGCCTATAGCCTTCCTCGATAAATGAGCTATCTAACACTGAAATAATTTTTCAAATCGGACCAGCAGTTCCTGAGATTAGCGCGTTCAAGCAAACAAACAAACAAACAAACTCTTCAGCTTTATTATTAGTATAGATTGTAAAGCCTACATAGCTATGATAATTTTATTTTAACTTCTACTGTGAATTTTTTCACATATCCAAAAAACAACCATTTAGCTGGCAGGGTGGGGGGACACTTGACTCTAACAAAAATTAGCACTTTAAAGCTTAATATTTCAAAAATGGAACTCTTAATCGAAAAATTGTTTTCAGGAACGTGCAATATTTTTGAAATGCCTATCCAACGACACCACCATGGGGTAGACGAGAAAAAAATAAACAACAATAACATCCCCACTTTACGTGTAGACGAGGTCCACTATTTTTTTTCCTCTTTGTGTGCGTGATTAATGTATCATATCCATGCCAAATTACAACTTTCTAGTACTAAGAGTCTCTGAGCTGCGGACAGACGGACGGACATGGCGAAACTATAAGGGTTCCTTGTTGACTACGAAACCCAAAGAACGTATAACTGCTCCAATTTTCCACTCCCTATAATATGTCATTATGATTCTTTTACGCAAAATATTTGCAATGTTCCAACTAATACTTCTTACGAGTACCACCCTAGTCTTTAAACATCACTTCCAAATTAAATTAAAATTCGGCGATGGACTTCTTAAACAAACGAGTTTTAAGACTTCTTTCGTATCTGTGAGTGATGAATTATTTATAAATGATATTTATTTCTGCAAATTGGTTCAAAAAATCACTTTTACACGTCAACATTAAATTATGTTTTTAAAACTAGATGAATTCGGTGTTTCCTAACTGACTACTTTGAGAGAACTCAGAGGTAACAGTCTCTTTTAAAGTCCAGACATAATCGTGGTCAGGCCAAATGGAGACCATGCAGGCTAATGTCTGAGATGGTGTTCTGACGAAAGAACCATATAGATTTGAGTGCACCTGTCCAGTCAGTGCACGCATTTGTCAGTAATCGTGTAGCTCATCTCAGAACTTAACACGTTAACAGTCCAGTACCCCCAAAGTGGGGTCACCACAGTATTTGATGCTACGTCCGTGCCCCCACATGTGGGTTATGGGGTTCATACTACTTCGAACAACGTTTATACGCCTATGAGTAAGTTTATGTAATGTATTGGACTTTGGGGGATTTTTTTTCGGGAATAAATACCTTTTATCAGTTGTACAAAAATATTTTAAAATTTATGAATTAGACGTTATCTAAGTAGGACTTGACGGGTCGATTAAAAATTTTGTATGGGGACTGTGATCGTGGCAAGGAGCTCAACAACTTGATGAACAATCCCATGGAAAGGACATTTAGGTAGGTCGCATTAAGTACTCAAACTGCCATATATGATCAGTAAAATTAACAGAGAAAAAAAATTACCCACGTAGTCTTCACATTCACATTAATTATATTGATACTAATTGTGTTAGGATAGTTGTATTTTCGATTAAACAAAAATCGTTCGAATTTACATTACGTTTACTTCGCGCGTTCATGCTAGAGCCTCGGATGATTGACTTAAATAAAAATAAGCAAGTTTGTTTTCGAGTTAAGTGCGGTCACTTGAAGGGGATTTAAAGTTCAAAATGAATTTACGAAATGGCACTACAGCACTGAATTTCGATTCCCTGTCAATCTAAGCCTTTATACGGCTGAGAATTGATAACTCAATTAACATGCCTGAAATCTAACGCTCTAAACCTACCACGCGACGGGATCTTCTCGATAATATAGTAGCAACAGCCGTGATCGATTGATTGTCGGTGGTACAATGTAGTGGGGTTACAGAGGCTGACTGTCACACCGAATTGTAACAGAAAAGCATTTACCGTTTACAGGCACTTCTGAGTCGTCAAAGAGCCGGTCAATTTTATTATATAAGCATATTCTTATGCCAATATGGACATCTGTGGGGCTATACTAAACCGTCCAACAACAAAATTATTCAAACATTACAGAATAAGGTACTCAGGAGTATTGTTAATGCGCCCTGGTAATAAGAAATGACGACCTCCATCGTGACCTAAAAATGGAACCAGTCATCAACATAATCCAAAAATTTGCTGAGGCCCATAAACACCGACTCCATCGACATGTGAACGTCGAGGCAATTCAGCTGTTAGACCAAACAAATATAGTGCGGAGACTAAAACGAACAAAACTGTTTGAGTTAGTGTAGTGTAAAAAGTGTAGAAATAATAGTGACAATGACACACATAATAACACATGAACAAAGTGTTTTTATCATTATATCAGACTCTAAGAAAGTGGAACGGACTTGTGAAGTACAATCAACACTATTCTAAGGTTTAAAATAATTATCACGTAAAAAAAATTGTTAGATTAAAATTGCTTATAGGCTAGATTGTGATTAATTATTTAGAACTTGGGTCTTTTTAATAAAGGCTAAAAAAAAAGGAGCCGGTCAGTAATGCCGATGTAAGACGCTTCACTCGACTGAATGGTTTACTCGAGTGAAGGTTCATTTTTGTTTCATTCCACGTTCAGAGGATCGCGACAAAATTATTTAGAAATGAAATAATCATCCGCTCCTTTCATTTAATTTTTTGATTATTCTGTAGGCGAGTGAAAGATGCCGAGTGCCGAAATCTAACATCTTTGGATCGGTTTACCAGTAATTTTTTTTTATCACTTTTGATACATTTTGTGTTCAGACGGTTCACTTCGAGTGAATGATGCCGAATGAAAGGCAAAAACGAGCTAAGAGTGAAGCGTCTGATATCGACTTTAGTCAGAAGATTGAAGTTGCCTGTTCCTAAACGTAGAATTCTATGAAGAAAGATGAGCAAGAAATTCCATGGAAAAGGCAAAGGAAATTTAAGTTTTCTCCAGTAATAAGCTCGCGGTGACTGTGGTAATTAACTGAGTTGGCTATGAAGCTGTTACAGAATGATGCATACTTAAACTCAAAGCGTTTATTTCAATTAAACCATTTACAGGCACTTTTGAACTGTCAAGAAGTGGGTCAGTCAGAAATATAAAGCTAGTAGCTCATTCCAAAACGTAGATGTCTATGGAGAAGAACGGGCAAGAAACTCCAAGGACACTCTTTTTAAATCAAGATGTTACAAAATCCTGGGTACATTATTCTTGTTGCTTCTATTTATGCGAGAACAATGAAAAAAAATATATATTAAGAAACAATTCAAAATATAAGATTAATAATAAAAATAAGCCGTGGCAGTTAAGAGATGACCAGTCTCAACTGACGGCGTCCGTTCACGAACATGGCTGCCTCGCTTCTGTAGCGCATCAGGGATGTTTGCGGAATTGCGTGTTGATGCTTGGTGAGCAGGGTGTGAGCCAGTTCCAACAGCATCCTGGGAGTTATTGCTGACAGGCTGGACTGCAGTATTCTAAGTGGTTGCTCCAGTATCTCAGCTGGAATGCTGAAGCAGTGATTATTTTGTTGTGTATGTTTATGTAATTGTAGTTGTAACTGTATAATTAACATAGTTGTAAGTTTATTTTATTGTTACTAACACTGTATGAGTCTCATGGTTACTCTCAATAAATAATTAATTATTATTATAGCCCACTGACAGGTTCCACTGTATGAGAGGGAGTGGGCCGTAACCCACCACGCGGGCTCAGTGCCGGTTGGTGGATGTCACATGTCTTCGAATTTTTGGTTCTAGGATATGACCGTTTCCTTTTACTCACGATGTTTTCTTTCACAGTTTTGAGAGCAGTGGTGTTGAAATATATTTCACAAAGTAAAGTGCATATAGGCCTGAGTTCAAACCCACAACTTACAACTCATAAATGCTTTAAGCTTTTTGACAAATAGTGCTGCTTTTCTTTTTGACACATTCAAGTATTTCAATGTTAATATACTTTAAGTTTACTTTTCTAATTCACGTTTTGTTCTATCATTTTACAATATTGCCATCCTTTTTTTGAAACACCTACTATTTTTGTTTTTGCATTCTGGATCTATCGCTTAATATTGTGCACTTGGCTTGTATCTTACCTTGAATAGTGTAGAGATTGTAGACAGCCCATTTCTTTTTTACTATTACTCGTACGCTTCGGTGTAACAGCAGCCCATATCACACACTACGTCACAGACTGACGCGACGACACATGCACTATGAATTAGGCAAATCCTATGCAAGTGACATCCTTAATCGGTGTGCCGTTAATCGATATGGAGTGTTCAGACTCAGCCCTTATACCTTGCTGTTGAATATTCAACCTTACTAGTAGGATTTGAAGGTTAATATTACCGTGACGTGAAAATAAGTTAAGTATTGTCCAGCAATGTCAATAGGGTTGCTTGTGAGATTACGTGGTTCAATATTCTACAAGCTTTGATAACTTGATAGCTTTGAAATTTGATCTTTGCTTTTAGTGTGTGAGAGTGCTGCAATTTGGAATTTGAAGCTGGATTCGTATATCTAACCATCCGTTATCGGTTTAAAGTAACCAATTGTATTATTTCGTCATAATTGAAGCGTTATTGTGACTTCTTACTAGATTTATTTTGTTAACAGGTAAACATAAAACCATGTAAAAAAATAAATAAAGACCTACGCATCTAAATATATGAAAAACTGGCCAAGTGCGAGTCGGACTCGCGCACGAAGGGTTCCGTACCATTACCTATAAAAACGGCAAAAAAATTATGTCTGTTGTATGGGAGCCCTGCTTAAATATTTATTTTATTTTGCTTTTATTATTTTTTGTTATAGCCGCAACAGAAATACATCATTTGTGAAAATTTCAACTGTCTATCACGGTTCTTGAGATACAGCCTGGTGACAGACCGAAGGACGGACAGACGGACGGACAGACAGCGAAGTCTTAGTAATAGGGTCCCGTTTTTACACTTTGGGTACGGAACCCTAAAAAGATAAGGTTCTCATGTTAATCTTTAGAATTATAAACATTATAATCCACAATGCCATTGTTATGCATACACCTTTCCTTTCAAAAACCCCACGAAATATTCCTCAAAGGTAATCTGGCCATAATTAAAAGGATTCCTATGAAAAGTTTAATCAAGTAAAATGACGACCACTATTTGAAAATCACGTGGAAATATTGTTATTAACAAGGTTGGCCATAATCACCTTTGTTCACCAACTCACCAACGTCACCAGCCCATTTTAATTGACGACGTTGATGAGTTGGTGATCAAACTTCGTTGATGGTTGTAAGAAGGATACAGCTATCATAGATGTTATCGTCCTCTTGATTCTATAATCTTTATTTTATTTGGGGTTGACGCAGCATGATCTTTGGCAGTCATTAGGACTTATGGTCAGAAAGATTGCAGTCTCGAGAGCCTGACAACCAGTCTTACCAAAAGGTATCGTACTACCCAGTAACTGGGTTGGTAGTCGCTTCATGTAAAATACTGGTAGTATTACCTCAAGTAAGACTGGAAGCCGACCCCAACATAGTTGGGGAAAGGCTAGGCAGATGATGACCTCTCTTTCACATATAGAAGCAACAAGAATAATGTACCGTGAAATATGCCAACTTTGCCAATGAAGGTATCTTTGCCCTAAAAGCGATTTATAAGCCAATCTAGCAGATTTGCTTATAAATTGCTTTTAGAGCAAAGATACCTTGATGCCAACTTTGCCAAACAAAGTATCTTTGCCCTAAAAGCAATTTATCTTTGCTTATATATGCTGGGCAAAGATACCTTGATTGGCAAAGTTGGCATATTTCACCGGTACCCAAGATTTAGTAATATCTTGATTTAAAAGAGTGTCCTTGAAGTATCTTGCCAGTTCTTCTACATAGAGATCTACGTTTTGCAATGGGCAACTAGCTTCATCTTTCTGACATATGAACGATTATCTGACAATTCGAAAGTGCCTGTAAATGATTTAATTGAAATTAATGCTTTGGATCATTAGTCAATAAGAAATCATTTTATAAAAATCATTTATTAAAAAAATATAAGTATCATGTAGGCACTAAACTTTAACACTATGTACAAAGTCTTGTTTTATTTTTTAACGTTGTAATACATTTTCTTAACCGCTAACGTTGGATACAGCAATATTCGTTTGTACAGAATGATCATCTGTCGCTATTATAATACTCAAGCTATTACATCTAGCTTGAAGTATGGGATACAAACCGTGGCTTTATAAGACCAGCACCCTAATTACGTAACACACTATCCATCACAATCTGAATCATTTTGAAGCCTATTGCTAATCCATTGCTTCATATGTTCGAAACATTTGTCAGCTCAACAACGTAAATAACGCAATGAATGTTGTTGAACTGTCAAAATGAAAACCATTCCTACTGTTAGTGTGTTACGTAATTACCCCGCTGAGGGATAAGTTTTCGTATTTTTAGGAACATTCTAATCGCAATCTTAATATACAGGCTGGCATGACATCGACGTGCAAATTGTAACTATTAAGTCATTACATCATTCTAGACCCGCTAGCATAGAAATTTTTCGCCAGTTATAAAAAAAAGCATTTGTTTCATAATAAAGTGCAAATACTTACGCGGTTGAAATGTATGGAATAGCAATTTCTTTTTTAATTAATATAACCGATGAAAAATTTCTAATTTCTTTTTTTTTACTGAATTCACGGTAACAGGGCCGGCAATCTCGACATAGATACCGACAAAAATTGGTCGTTAAGTCCAATCGATGTCAAATTTCTTTAATAGATTTTCAACCTTATGGTTTGGAAATAAAGTTGAAAATCTATTAAAGAAATTTGACATCGATACGACTTAGCGACAGATTTTTGTCGCTATCTAATGTCGAGACTGCCGGCCCAGGTTGCGCATCGATGTCGCTGCCAGCCTTTATAATAATCTGTCAAAAATATCTCTTATTTACTTGCATTTTTGACAAGTTTTTGACGTTGATTGTCGTTGAGATGAGATTGCGACCACAGTCCGTTAACAGGTATTTTACCTCTGATTTTACAT
The DNA here is from genome assembly GCA_917490735.1 of Dryobotodes eremita. NCBI lineage: Eukaryota > Metazoa > Arthropoda > Insecta > Lepidoptera > Noctuidae > Dryobotodes > Dryobotodes eremita. Next base: position 3,836,159 of record OU823263.1, on the reverse strand, counting down.
CACTGTCCAAGTAACACTGATCTTTATTGTCATTGTAATAAGGTTGATGTTGGGTTGCTACCACTGACAAGTCTGTCAAACTCATTATGGTCTTTATTCTTGTGACAATAGGGTTGCTGCTGACAGAGGTAAAATAACTGAACGGATTGTAGATTTTGAATGTTTTTAATTACGGGAATTGGCCTTCAGACATTGAAATATTTAAAGAATTAAAGGTCCTGTTTCACAGTATCCGGATGCGTTGCAACTATCAGATGAAATAAAACATGAAGAGGTTTTAAGGTGAATCCTCAGCTGTACTGCGCCAAATTCAAATTTTCTTTGGTTTCTTTACAAATTGCAGCTCTGTTTTACGTCGAGTGTTGATCAAAATGCGATAAGCGACTATGATAGGACTGTGTGTGTTTTACAGAATATTTCATATGAAAATTAATTGAATTCTTAGGTGGAACAAATTTCCAAAGTTTGACGATTGATATGAAATTGATGATTATTATCGCATTTCGACGAACACTCGATGTAAAACAGAGCAGCAATTTGTAAAAAACCAAAGAAAATTTGAATTTGGCGGGCTACAACTGAGGATTCACCTTAAATGATATTATGGATCTGCTTCATAAGTAAGTTGAAACATATCTGGAGGTGTTGAAATAGGCTGTAGAAGTCTCATTAACAGGGGCCTTATGAAGCCTTAACTTTTAAGACTTTTAAAACCCTGTACAATTTGTAAAAAAATACATCGATAATCCGCGTTTAAATTGTTTTTGAGGATCAGACATCATGCTCACGGCATATAATTACGGACTATGTAGATTTGACACCTGTAGCCAAGTTTTCCCAAAGTCACAAAAATTGCTAAAATAAAACTAATCTTAAAATTGAGCAACGGCCAGTAATTTCGGTTACTGTTATGTTATTGTTAATAATACCAGTCCAAAATCATAATTTATATACTTTCTTATGCCTTACTCGCTAAAATCTCAAGTTAAAATCCCCTTTCTTTCTTATAAAGTAATATTAATATACTAACAGAAATAGACTTTAGAAAACGTACAAAGTACGGAAGAAAAAAAGAGTATTGGGCCTCAATTGTACAACTGGCCTATGAAAACCATGATTAGAACCTTGCCTTAATTATACAATGCAAATATGTCCAAATCAGAATGAATGAAACTATAGCGTATTTCTTGCTTTCGCCAAAGGTTCCAATTTTCCAATTTATGGCTTTCATCAAGAAAAAAATCCCTTAAAGTAATAACGTGACATTTTTGGCTTTTACATTGCGCACCTTTCTTTCGAAACCGTTACAAAACGAAATTTTCACGAAATTGAAAATATTAAATTTTATGACTACACACCTTAAAAAGAAACCTATAATTTAGCAAATAATCTCAGGAATATCTCTTAAGAGTTCGTCACTTTTTTATTAAGAGGTAAATAATAATTCAAACATCGTAAATTACTTCTGCGTTAAAATTTTGTTTTTTTTGTTTAATGACGGTTTGGAAATAAAGGTGCGATTGGTTATAACAGAGATAAAGGCAATCACATCAACAGAAAAGTGACAAGTTTAATGTGTCAAAATCAAAAACTGATCAACGTTTTCGTAATGTACAATGTCCTCGTCTAAATATGAGTAGAAACAGTATTCACAGATATATTAGAAATCCCAGGCTTCACGTGATTGGCGTTAGCATCTTCCTTCTCTGTCCTTTCTTGGGGCCTCCTTTTCGGGCCTAAGAGAAGTTTCTGGAGCTGACAGGCCGGGGCTTCGACGAAGAGATAAAGTGGCAGCGCGAAGAGATACGTCGTGCTTACGATACCAGCGTATAACATTATCTGAAAGATGAATTTAGAGTTACTTGATTATGGAGCAATAGAAAAATGTGATGATGTGAAAGCTGATGTGTTTGCAGACGAATGGAGTAAAATTAAGCGCGTACGTCTAATGTTCTGTGAGAAACAATATTTGAGGGTGTCCACTGTTCCATGTTAGTAAATAGCGAATAATTGTTTATGACACAATTGTCTGCATTGTGTAGTTTTGTTTCTTTCTATGTTAGATAATGTAATTGGTATTGTTCAGTGTTAATTAACTATAAATATAAGATTCTCAAATCGGGAAAAAGCAGTTCCCATAACCATTTTGTAGAATCATGTGAACATAAATGGATTGAAAAGCAATTTTGTTTTCACGATTTCGAATAAAAATGCTACTACATATTATTTGCTAAAACAATTACAATAACTACTAAAACAATAAAAGTTGTTCTGATGTGTTTAATGTTTCGAGTTTTGAGGTGTTTCAATTACTCCTTGTATAATGTTTTATCCTTGTTTGTATGCACAAATTAATCTGTGTTTTTATGGAAAATAGCTTCTGACCGCGACTTCGTCCGCGTGATATTTCTTGTTCCATCGACCCATCCCGTCGCATCGCATCGCCTGCCCGCGCTATTTCTTTGTTTTCACTTAGCGTTCTTACTAACTTTTATCTTTTTTATCAGCTCCTAAGGAGCATAGCCTGATGTTAAATAGTCAATAGCGTTCGTCAAGAATCGGGCTATCAAATGCAAAAAGATTTTTTCCAATCCGACCGGTAGTTCCAGAGATAACCCCTACATACTTACTTAGAAACAAATTTTACCTCTTTATAATATTAAGTATAGATAAACAAATGAAGGCCTCAGAAGACATCGTCATTATTCCAGATTCAAAACCTTGTTTCCAATATTGGTGTTATTTCACATTTATAGAAAATATCAATCTTACGTCCGAGTTAATTAAGTTGATATTAGAATAACTAGTACTGTTGAAAAAGTCATAAAAAATTATGAAGTTGTTGTAATGCAAACTGAATTTCATGCATGGGTGGGTTTTATACGTGGTTTTTTATCAAAAAATACCATATTTGTTAACATTTTCAAAACTAAACTGCGGATCTTCTTCATAGCATGTCGATTACCAAAATAACAAAAATAAAAATAGTTTTTTATTTTTGTTTGGCCCAAAACTCAGCAACGCCAATACCGTTCGCTGACGCAGCCATTAAGTCCTCACGTATGCAGGTGTGACAGGCCATACGGTGCAAGATGGGAGGTGAGCCATTGTCTGATTTTTTGGCGGATACAGTTGAGATTAGAAAGAAAAAAAATACATTTATTTGCGGTAAACATGACGCAAAGAAAAAACACATAAACACAAAAAATAACGAGTTGGGGGAAATATGCTAGGTTCATTGTCATTCCGAATCAAGACAAAAATATGATCAGGTAAACATAGGTATCGTATCATACTCACAGCAGTATAATCGGTAGCGTAGAAAGACCTCCTCATTTGACCTCCGTAGGTCCTCAAGATGGTAGCATGCAGCAACATGGCGCAGTAAGACATCCTTCCTAGAGGCTGCAGAGGACCCCATTCTACTGAGCCTACGTAGATTCCTGCAAAAACCACAGAATAATGTTATTTGAATAGACATACTTTCTGTTTTTAATATGTAAAATTTTGGCAACCCACGTGGTTCCAATTATTGTTCTAGCTATCACTTTGGAAACATTGTGTTAATTTCTAGCTTTCACCAAGGCTACAAAGTGTCAATTTCTGTTTATCACAATAGTTATGGCCTATCCCAATTTCAGGTTATCGCCAAGGTTACACTTAAAGCTATTTCTGACTTTCACCTTGATTATTATTTGTCAATTTCTGGCTTTCAGCTAAGTTACAAAGTGACAATTTCTTTTGCTACTACGATTACAAAGTAACAATTTCTGACTTATAATTAATATTAATTTTCCACTTACTATTACACTTGTAGAAGTATCCAATTATGAAGACACAGATGGCCAGAGCGAAGAAGTTCTGATTCAAAGCGTTGAAGACTGCTGACTCGAAGGCTGAAGCCTCACGATGATGCAGGTCCCAGCCCATGAGGACTGTTCCTGCCGCGATGGGAATTGAAGAAAGGAAGAGTAGTTTCATCACCTGGAAAATAAATAGGCCACCGTTATATGGGCCTTATATAGACATTCAGGAGGATTCACATTATACTTGGTAGCTAAGCGCAGTCTCTTGGCACACTACATACGGATTACATTTTGTTATAACTAACAAAATAATACAAAGGAAGAAGATCCTTTCAGCCTCTTGAGGTCTTCTAACTTTTGGTTACTTATGCTAAATAATTATATTTCTGTGCTATAACTGGGTTCAAGTCAATATTTAAAGATTTATGTCACGATTCCGGCTTTGGTCGGTTGACGTTACTAACTTAGCTTCTACTTATAAATCTAAATATTTAAGTTTAGGATTCCGATTTGTTAAATTTCAGGAACAAATGGCTTTCAGGACTATGAAGGTTGTCGATATCATTTTATTCGACTAGAAAGAAAAGAAAGAAAAGAAAGAAAAGAAAGAAAAGAAAGAAAAGAAAGAAAAGAAAGAAAAGAAAGAAAAGAAAGAAAAGAAAGAAAAGAAAGAAAAGAAAGAAAATAAAGAAAAGAAAGAAAAGAAAGAAAATATATTTATTTGCGGTAAAAACCACAAACTCCAGACAACAACAAACGTCAACGTCAACGTTGAGACTAAGTTCAAATTCCAGAGGGTTCCAAAACTGATCACACTTACGATAGATTCTCTCAAATCCCATTTCCTCTGTTGTGCTTTGTGATAGAAGTAGGCAGTTAGCACGCCCAGATGATATCCAGCCCAGTTGCCTTGAGCGGACACATACGCATGGTAGAACGTGTCATTGTACCCGAATATATCTCTTATAGATCTGGAAATAAAATCAAAAATTGCATGAGAGAAAAAATGGTAGATAGGATGTTTTTATTCTATCCTCAAGTGAAGTTATGAGAAAATTTTGGATATCGTTCGAAGTCACGTATAGAAGTAATGTGTGTCACGATTTCTATTATAGGATAAGCAGAGATTCAAGTACTGTAAGTATATTGCCGTGAACTGCGAAGTATTTGAAGAGTAAGGGTTATCCACTTTTTACTGTGCTTTAGATTTGTTTGATGTATTGCTATGTTTATTTTATGATGCCTCACGTGTTATTTTTTTCTGACAGAGAAATTGATTTGAAAAATTCGAAGTTCGAAGTTCGAAGTTCTTAAACCTAATTGCGTAACACACTATCTGTCACAAACTGAATCATTTTGAAGCCTATTGCTTCATATGTTCGAAAAATTAGTCTGGTCATCAACGTAAATAACGCAATGAATGTTGTTGAACTGTCGAAATAAAAGCTATTTCTATTGTTAGTTGTAAATAACTCTAATCAAACTACACGTGGACAATAATTATAACTTTTTTTTATTCAGTCTAGAATATAAACACACTTATCTTAATTCTTCTGTATGTGTGTTTGTCACCTAACTCCTCCTAAACGGCTGGACCGATTTGGATGAAATTTTGTGTTTATATTTCAATGGGTTCCTGGATGGTTTGAAAATACAATTGGACCCGGTAGGTGGCGCTGCTGTCGATATGTGACCAAATTTGATTTGCTGTACAATTGACAACATTACATAATTTTGAGCGGTACAATATTTTAATGTGGCGGTGCTTTTCCGGGCATGACAACGTCAGCTGGGTCCGCTAGTTTTATATAAATTCTGGTGATGTTACATGCACTGTATCCAACGACCAATTGCCGATCACTTATTTCAATATTCGTGTGGCCAATGTCACCCCACCATTGCTTCGGAAGTTCGCAACGGAACAATAATGGCGCGACACCATTGCTGTCAACCTAAATATTAACGGATAATTTCTGTAATTTTAAAACGGTAAACGTATTAATTTTAAGTAACCTTAAACAGATTATTATTTAAATATGTTTCTAACAAATGAATCAACTAATAATTATATCATAAATCAAAATAACTTATTATTAACCAACTTAAAAAAAGGAAGAGGTTCTCAATTCGACTGAATTTTTTGTATGTGTGTTAGCTCAGAACTTTTTTTTTTAGGTCAACCGATTTGGATGACTTTTTTTTTATTTGAAAGCTGGAGCTACTCATGTAGTTCCATATAAATTTGATCAAGTTCTGACCAGTACTTTTTGAGTTATCCTTAATACTGCGTATTTTTTCCACTTAGTTTATATTGATGATTTTTTAATAATTTCCTGTCACTGTTATTTACATTTCAAGTAGTGGTATACGAACTTGTGTGGGGGTAGATGCCACAGCAAAAAAGTGTAAAATAAACCCTTTTTACAAAAAAAACAACCGACATCCAAAAAAACACTAAAAACAGTGAGAAATAACTTGAATTTCGGAAGTCGGTGGCAAAAAACGTAAATACAAAACCAAAGACACTATTAAATTAAAGACACAATACTTACTCAGGGAATATGCTAACTCTAATCGGCAGGAGATTCATGAAGTAACTCTGAAGGAACGGTATGAGAAGACTGATGATCATGACGGCAGTCAGAACTGGGACCCCACTCTTGGGCCATCTCCAGATGATGAGCAAGACTACCAGGGTTATCAGGAAGAGCTGAGTGTCTGTGCCGAGGTACCTGGATAAAATGAGAAGGAATATAATTAAAACCTATGTGATTTTGGTGGTAATTGAAACATTTAAACAATTCGAATGGCTGTTTTGTTACGTACGCGGGTACGGGAAAAGGTGTACACAACTGAAGCGCTTGCTAGCTAACAATGCACTAATTTATTATAGTGTTGGAGTCGCCGTTACAGTAGATGGCGCGCGGGAGCGTGGTCCTTGGCATTTACATAACACTGTCCAAAAAAGTTTGTCAATTTTTTTTTTTATTTGGAGTGTTTTTAATGGGTAGTATTTAAACGCAAATCAAAAAATATCCTTTTTCTATGCAATAAGATTCCGAATTCCCATCAAAATTACTGATTGCACAGCAAAATATTCAACTCAAAATATCACTAAACACACTACAATTTATTTTCGCAGCGTACAGCGATTTTTCCTAAAGCAAAAGCTTTTTCATCAATTTATTTTCTATTCCCAACGAGTACCACATTTTTTTAAATAAAAAATCTATTACTAACGAATACCAAAGCGTGACTTTTTGTACACTCAGCTACACAAAGTTTTATTTAAATTGCGTTTTACCGAAATCTAGGGTAATCTAAATATAGGGTTAGGGTTAATAAGCTGGTCGACGGAGCCCCGCTTCGCGGGGCTCCTATTTCTGTCTAAAGGGTTTAAAGGAACCTAACCAACCGAACCTCGGGATGCCACTGACGTCGACCATCTAGGGTTAGTATTTTCGGGAACATTTAGGTATTGGATGGGAATAGAGCATTTTTACGACAAACGGCTGATCGGAGACAAATACATAATACTCACACGCTATGAATGTGAGTATTATCATATGTATGTACGGTCTGGTTGATTTGCTGTGCAGTCAGTATTTAATTTGCTGTGCAGTCAGTATTTAAATGATGGAAATAAATTGATAGGTGATTATTTATTTGATGTGCAATTAATAATATCCCGTTTTTAATTAGAGAACTTTACGATTTAAATCACTTTCTTGAACTGAGTCGTTCTTGTAGTCTTTTGGCATTTTGATAGCATAATAAATTATATTGGTACCGATTCTCTTGTACACCGAACTGAACTAAACTATCACCAAAATTTCTTATTTTTGGTTAAGAGAATCTTAAAAGCAATTTTTTTAAATCCTTGCCTCGTTCTTGGAATTTCTCCTGTATTGTGGGTGCGTTTACAAACATTTAAAGTCTCATACACAAACAGCCAGAGCCGGAACAAGTACTTGTAGGTCATACAAATATTTGTTCCGTACAGGAATCGAACCCACGACACGCAACGCTGCAGTCGTGAAGACGACAGTGGACAGTGGTCTTTTTCTAGAGTCAACACTTCCATGGTCGAAAAAAAAACAAGGTCTGGCATTCCGGGAGTAACACATCCTTACGTTACTATACAGTTGCAACTTTAATTGCAAAAAACACGAATTGTGGAAACATTTTCAGTCACCATTCTGTAAAATATATAAATATTATATAAAGCATTTAAATTGTCGTTTCGTTTTTCTAATCAAACGAAACAATTTAATTTAAACATATACCAACGTAATTGTTAGTTAAAAACTCATTGTTTTTAATAATAAATGATAAATGATTTTATTTTTGTAAGTAGGTTTGTAAAAACACTTTTACACGTCAATCATATTTTAGAACTAGATGAGGTCGGCGTTTCCTATCTGACTACTCTGAGAAGAAAGGCCGAAACAAACTCAGAGGTTACAGTCTCTTTTAAAGTCCAGACATAATCTTAGTCAGATCATGTGAAGACCGTGTAGATTTGAGTTTGAAATGGTCTTTTGAGGAAAAAACCACACAGAATGAGTGGACCTGTCCAGTAAGTGCACGCATTTGTCAGTAATCGTGCAGCTCAAGTCAAAACTTAAGGAGCTCAACGATTCGACGACAATACCAAAGAAAGGACATTTGGGTAGGCCGCATAAATTACTCAAACTGCCAGACTATGATTAAAACTAATTAAGAAAGAAAAATAAACAATGATCTACATAGTCTTTACATTCACAATAATTAAAATAATATACTATTTTACAAAGTAAATATTCATGACAATATATTTATGAATATTCATCAATATCAATAGGTATATAAAAATCCTGAACTAATCTTGGTCAGATCATTTGAGGACCATGTAAGATTGGTGTCTGAAATGGTCTTTTGAGGAAAGAACCCTACAGATTTGAGTGGACCTGTCCAGTCAGTGCACGCATTTGTCAGTAATCGTGAAGCTCAACTCAGAACTAAAGGAGCTCAACCATTAGACGAACAATACCAAAGAAAGGACATTTGAGTAGGCCGCATAAAGCACTCAAACTGCCAGATCATCATTGAAACTACCTGAGAAAGTGAATAAAAATAAAACTGACGCACATAGTCCTCACATTCACAATAATTTAATAATAATGTTATACTTCAGAAAGTAAATTGTCATGTCATTCTATATGTAATAATTATCAAATGTCAAAGTTTATGTAAAATACAAATAAAAAAATTGCAAGAAAAAATAAACAAAAAAAAAACATTCAGTATGCAAAAAAAAAATTGTTCAAGCCTTTTTGTCCTCATTATAATCTTTAACGGTATAAAAGGCTTTCTGGCACAACTTACGTTTAATGAATGATTTAAATTTATTAAGTCTTAGATCTTGAACATGGCTTGGAAGTTTATTATAAAAGCGTATACACTGACATCTGAATGAGCCACCTATTTTCTTGAGCTTTGTTGTAGGTACAACAAATTTGTGTTTGTTCCTAGTATTTATATTATGGATATCAATGTATTTTTTAAACAATTTTATATTTTTATGGGCATAAAAAGATTTTCAAAAATATGTTGAGAAGGCACAGTCATTAAATTAATCTCCTTAAATTTCTCTCTGAGAGATTGTCTCGGACTTAATTTATAAGTTTTATCAGATTCGCACAGGTAATAAAGGCGGTTGGGGAGTTATTATTACACACTACTGGTAACACAGCGGTGATGACGTAGGCTTGTGTCTCCTACATGACCACTGTGTCTCGGAGTGCTATACCTGGCGAAGTATATTATTATACCTTGCTGTCAACTATGTCAAGGAAACTCCATTATTTTTATTATCTACCCGACGACTCAGCACGATTAAGATCAAGATACCTTCTTTCTTAAAATTTCACAACTGTAATTATGAATGCAACTAAATCCAAGGCTTGTACCACGACAATATTTACCCTGAATTACGCAACGGTAAAATAAACCGAGTTGCTTTCGCAATAAGAGTCATTTTTACTATTTACTTTAGTTGTGTGTTATTAAATGTTTGTTTTTTTTTGTATGAAAAACGATTGCTTTATGCAATGTTTGGAGGTTTAGTGCGATTCGTGGAAAGGGGATTAGCCTTCGAAGAGTTGGTCACAGAAAAAAGTTAAGAAAATAAAACATAGCTTAGTCATCTTAGGTCATTATTTGTCTAAGTTTTGTGTAAGGAAGTTACACAGAAGTCTGTGCAAAAAAAAAAACGGTTGTCTTTTTGGTTTTGTTTCAAATTGTATATAGGTAAATTAAATAGATACAGTCACGGACTAGAAAAAAAAGAAGGATGCCGCGCCACGCGTATCGAAAGTGAAGCACTGTAGGTATGTACGACCGTTTGACAAACCTGCCTCACGTACACATTTACATCATACTCGTAAGATGCCGACTACGTGCCACTACGGTGTCATTGTAGGTACTGTTTACGTCAAGTAATAAAATAAAGCCTGTTTTTAAACGCTTAAAAAAAAGAAAAGTACCTATTTTACTTTTCGAATTTACTATTCGAAATTGTACCAAATTGTGTCCACCAAAATGGATTTATGCTCACCAAATTGTGTTTCATGAAGTATTGTAGAAATTAACCTATTTTCCTTTTTTATTTATAAGGCGTAGTCGACGGAGCCCCGCTGAGCGGGGCTCCTACTTCAGGGTGGATTAAAAAAAATAAACACGAAGGGGATGGTGGGTTCTGAAAGACCCCGCCATCCCCTTCTAACTTAACCTGTCCGAGTCGGGGTGCCCCAATTCCTGAGGTCGCTTCGCTCGCTCTTGCATCCATCCCACACTTACATTTTGAAGCAAACTTATTTTTGGTGAGCAACTTAAACAAGATTTGGTGAGCATTTATCCGTTTTGTTAGGCAAAAAGAATATAAATACAATACGTACAATTATTCTGATGACTATATAATTATTTTGGAACTTAAAACGTTGTTCTTTAGTCACCTCGGTATAGAGTGGGTTTATTTTATTTGAAGTTAACATATTTTACTTGGTACTTAGTCTTAGGGTCTAAAAATGATTTTGGTGAGCATTTAAATTGTAGCCATAAAATAATGCTTTCTTGTGTTGTGAAATGGTGTAAAAATAATTCTACATCCCAGAAAAAGTGGCAAGGAATAACATATACATATAACATATTACGGAATAACATATCACGCACACACAGATCGGTACGGTGCTTCACTTTTGATATGCGTGGCGTGAAGTCCTTCTTTTTTTCTAGTCCGTGGATACATTCAGGAGAATTTATTGTAAGTCAAATTGACACTCTACGACTCTCTAAGCAAGTGGCGTTCTGTAGCTTCTGCAGGTCCATGGGAAAAAGGCGTGAATTTATGTATGTATGTAAAAAGCCCAAGTCATTTGAGATAGATTACCAAATAATCGAGTTTTTCGAGTGTACTTTCATTTAACGAAAATTATAAGAAAAATTATAATAGGTATTACATTGTACAAGAGGCGTCTGAGATACTCTAAAGCTCTTTTAGGTTCAACAAGTCTAGACGGAGAGAAATTAGACAATAAGTTAGGGGAGTGACTGTTCAAAGAGAAAGGAATTAGGTAAGATCCTATATTCCTAAAGAAAAGTTTTTGGCACTTCGTAAAATTAAGTCTTTAATCTCTTCGGACTCGGGTTCCTTATTAGTCGCAGCAGGCTAGGATGCTGTGTCGACTGTTGTTAGTTATTTGCCAAAACGAATAGGGACAAAATTATTAAGTAGGTCATAATTATAACAATAACTGTTTACTACCCACTGTTTAGTTTTATATTGTTGAATGTTTACTGTTACGGGGGTGACATTATCACTAAGTGATATAACCCTTTTTAAAATAAAATAAAATAAAATCTCTTGATTAATAATGTTTAGATATAATTGATTGCAATGAATGAAATTGAAAATATTGAATGAAATTTGATTATAATTCTGATTTTGTTTATTATTGTAATTTAAATTTTGTTTTGGAAATTTGATATTGATTTGATATTGATTGTAATTTAATTTTTGGTTTTAATTGTAATAATAATTTGTTTTTGATTTTAATGCTACATATAACATATGCTAACATATTTTTCCAAGTCTTTTAAACTAATACATTATGGATGTTTTTTCCGAAATAAATAAATTGAATTGAATAATTTATTAGGTACTAGCTTTTGTACGCGGCTTCACCCGCCTGGAAGTCATAAATTATACCACGAAAACCTACTTACCCCGGTAGTAGGTTTTCGTGGTATTATGCATTAGTATGGTTAAAGGTTCTCTATAGTCATAGATTAAGGGGAAAGTACCAGGGTAACCCGCGAATTTCAAAATTTCTTACGGTTTTGCAATTTGCAGGTCAGCGTCAGGTTGTATGTTGAACAAAATATGATCCGCGACCGTAACAAGTATGTATTTATTGAATAATAATCATTAAAATCATCAATACAGCCCTCTAAGTTCATGTAACTCTATTAATTGATATTTTACGAAACAAATATTTAAAAAAAAAATTGCGGGCTACCCTGGCGCTTCCCCCTTAATAGTTTTGTTGAAAGTAACGAATAACCTGAATTAATTTTGTTTGCTGCAATACACGAAATAAATCATTTGAAATACAGCATATCCAAGAACGGTATGAGCTTCGGTAATTTTCGTCGTTTCTGAATTACAGTGGATATATTTATCTCACGAAGCGACACGCGCATTACTTGTGTTTACCAAGTAAACAAACATGCTGTGAATGTGTGTGTAAGCGCAGGAGCTCTCTGTACCGCCCGAGATACCGGCGAAGTCGGAAGTGTGTGTGTATGTGTGTGTCAGGGGGGGTTTGTGTGTGTATGTGTTATATGCTGATGCAACTCGTCTTCACGCACACATTCACAGCGTGTTTATACACTTAGTTACCACAAATAAAGCGCGCGTCGCTTCGTGAGATAAAAATAATGTAGTCAAACATCGCACCACAATGTAACCCCCCCCAAGGAATAACTAGACGCACTTTACCTACTCCGGTCTCGTATTTAATTAATTATATTGTAAAAATGATAATACAAAATAGGCAAGTACTTCCATGGTTGTAACATTTTATTATTAGATCTAATCATCGCGCGTTAGTATTTTCGAAGATAGATGGCGATTTTCAAAGCGCATACTCCATTTCTGTTTCTTACATTACGCAAGTCAAAAAAAAAAAGAATTGTATTGTTTGTTTTTTTTAATTGTTTGTTTATTGTTGTTGAGTTTTGTTTGTTTAATAAATTGTTTGTTGTTGTTTTATTTTTGTATTTATTTTTTGTTCCTTTTGTTTATTGTTTGTTGTGTAAATGACCACAGATTTTAATTTACGATTGGTTGTAATTATTCTACGAATACAAGTGCATAGTAGGGAGAGGCTTGTGGGTAAGTAATAACAGCTGCCCGGGTCGATCGATCAGGTTAAGCTACGCTTGCCGCAGTTGGTCCGTGGGTGGGTGACCATCTTTACACACAAATACCCCTCCGTCTTTAGGAAGCGGTAAGCCATTGGTTCCGGCTGTCATTCGTGGATCTTTGACAGTCGTTACGGGTCGTCAGAAGCCCGAAAGTCTGACAACCAGTCTTACCAAGGGGAATCGTATTACCAAGTAAAGGCTCCTTCAAATAAGCGCGACACGCGATGTGAATCACGCGTGACACAAAGGCCCCGCTCGTCGCGCGAAAGACGGTGCCTTTGTATCGCGTTGCGTTTGCGCCTGTTTGAAGAAGCCTTAACTGTGTTGTGCGGGTCAGATAGGCAGTCGGTATTCAGCTGCATTCGGTTTGACTGCAAGCGGACCCCAATAAAGTAGGGAAAAGTTTAGGAAGATACAAGTATATAGCAATCAGTGCTCCTATATAACTGACCGCATAATTCACGTTGAACGTCGGCTACGCAGGAGGGAACACATTTATCAATGCAAAGATTAGCAGGCTGTACAAAATGTTAGATGGTCTGTGGATAGTGTACAACTAGTAATGTGTGTTTCCAAGCGTATAATTTAATTTAAGCGCCCTAGGAGGACATTAGTGACCTTATTGGTGATGTTCTTCAGTAAGGTTAGGTGCGTAGTACTTGCAACCGGCGTGCGTGTATGACCAGATGTATGAACGTAAATGAGGCAAAAGGAGTATGTGAGGATCGTAGCAGGTGGTGTTCTGTAGTTTCTGCCTACCCCCATGGGAAGAAAGCGTGAGTTTATGTTTGTGTGTCATGTATGTATAATTTAATTAGCCTAATGCCTAATTCGTCGATTCGTTGAGCTCCTTAAGTTCTGAGTTGAGCTGCACGATTACTGCCAAATGCGTGCACTGACTAGACAGGTGCACTCAATCTGTGTGGTTTTTGCTCAAAAGACCATTTCAGTCACCAATCTACATGGTTTTCACATGATGTAACTAAGATTATGTCTGGACTTCAAAAGAGACTGTGACCTCTGAGTTTGTTTCGGCCTTTCTTCTCAGAGTAATCAGATAGGAAACGCCAACCTCGCATAGTTTTAGAAATATGATTGGCATGTAAAAGTGTTTGTACAAACCTACTCACAGAAATAAAATAATTTGTCAATATCTTTTATCAAAGATTCTAAAAATGTAATTGAAAACAGGATAGTATCCTTTTTTGTGGTGATGACTTGATGATAATCAAAATGCTTGTAGCAACCGTAAGCCAAGCGGAATAAAATCAAAATCACCTCATTTGAACAGATAGTTCTAATGAAATAATTTGTATTTTACGTTGCTGCAATGATCTTTAATACGAATTTATAAATTTTAACATTTCAACAACCCTTTGTGGTGATTTCAGTTTAATATTCATTTATTCGATTCAAACAACAAATATCTTGTTTCAAATTGAATTAAAATGTCGAGCAGAAAGTTCAAAGTTTTAAACAAAGTTCTGATCGTTTTTGTTCGTAATTCTATTGATTTGATATTTATATTAAGTCGGCATCAATGGAATTTCTCTCTAATTTTCGAATTAAAGATTATTTGCATGCCCATGAGACGGCCCCACGTTGGGCGCCATCTTTCGTAACTGTGTCCATACTGGATTGAAGCGGATTGTGGAATCAAACACTTTTGTAATTTAAATGTCGTATAATCACGGTAAACAGGAAAAAAGGTACACAAATATTGTAATTACTGTCCCGGGAACTATTTAAAATAGGATAAACCACTTTAGAGCAACGCGTGTCAGTCAGAGCTCGGGCGTATGCGGCGGTTCGTCGAAGGTAAGTTTAAACAAAGTTCTGACCGTTTTTGTTCATAATTCTATTGATTTGATATTTATATGTATTTAGTCGGCATCAATGGAATTTCTCTCTAATTTTCTAATTAAAGATTATTTGCATGCCCATGAGACGGTAGAATATGAAGGACTATATTTTATAAAAAATATCTATGTACCAATTACCCATGTTTGCAATAATAAAAGATTTGATTTGATTTGATTTGCTGCGATTGTGGACAGTTTATATTTTCAAAAAAAGAGAAGAGCACTTGTAGATTTGTTAAAAAGTGCACATTAGGGATTTTGGGATGATAACATGTTATGGTATTACTGTTGGTTTATTATAAGAGAAACCGATCCAAAAAACTATACAAATATGGCGAAAACTAGTCATTTTTACTATTTTATATTATTCACACTAAGATTTTGACACATTTTTAAATAAATAAGTATTTCTGAAACCAAGCGTGGTAGATTTTAAAATATTTTTTTCTGGATATCTCTTAATTAAATAAACAATAATTAACAATTTTCAGCTGGGATATAAAAACCGTATGTGTAATTATTAACACTTTTAGGTATTCTCCTTCACACATTAATTATAGACCATCGCGTTCATTTGAAAATTACTTAAAGTATAAAAAAATATTTAATTTTTCGTCTCGTATTCCATGTAAATTGGCAACCCCGAATGCCACTTTTCTTTTCGCGAGTTAACGACATCACAAAAAGTGGTTACGTTCTGAACCGGGTACCCATCCATGGACCAACCGTGGCTAGCGTAGCGTACCTTCAATCGCCACAAGCGGCTGTTATTACTTAGCCCCAGTCCTATAATTGCAAGCAAATTACCTATTCCAGTGCCTACGTTTACAAATATAAAGAGACCAGCCATTCAAATAATTAAGCCTTTTATTGTTGCAACTCAACACTTTTACAATTAAACTACATTGTATATTTTGCCGGTTACTTCAACTAATTGGGCTAAAAAGAACAGTCCCTCCGTTCCGCGTCATTGCGATTGCATCAAGACCAACCATTTCAAGGGTATTACTAAGAAATTGCCACATTTGAAGTTTACGCGTCTCTGATTATCATAACCGTTTCCGATTTCCTTCAGCGTTAATTGTTTGTTTGAAGTTTTAAATTGTTTTATTATGCTTGAGTTCAATGACCGCCTTACATACTGATGACGATTTTATCGTTTGTGTAAGTGTGTAAGTGGTAAGCTGTGTTTTTACGTCGACTATTTCGAATATTTATCCACATAATTTGTATTATAAATTATGTGGATAAATATTTATGTGCATTAAGAGTTAGACATAGTTAAATGCTGTGATTATGATTATATTTGTCACCCTCCAAATTTATACTAAAATGTTTAATGTAGGAGAAATGTTATGTTATTCTAATAATTTAAATTTGTACAAATTTTGTACGCAAAATTGCTAACTTTCGTTTAGGATAAGTTTTACGTGATTTAGCGTGGAAAGATTTTGTCGTATAATTTTAATGAAATTTAATTCTGTTACTCACATATTGAAGTGTAAATTTAGATGCTTACTTTATTGATTTTTGTACGCCGTCAACGGCAAAACATAGTGTACGTATACATATTTTATTTACAACACCTACTACACTAAAAAGAACAAAACCTTTCTAACTAGTGTTTAGTGTTAGTGAATAGAGTAAAGTACAAAAGTGCCAAACAAACACAAGAACAAAGTGTATTCGCCTTAATAGAGACAATAAGAACAGTGCTATTGGACACATTCTTAGTAAAGACAATTTAATAGCTTAGGTTATAATTAAATTACTTATTTGTCTATTTATAAGGCTAGATTGTAATAAGATTAGAGTCCATCCTATTTTTGAACCCTAGGAAAAGGCTAAAAAAAAAAATTTCAACACCTGTTTTTACACCCACCTTTGTTTTACTAATAAAAACGTTGACTTTGACTTTATAACATCACATCACATGACATCTCTTAACTGCTACGGCTTACTTTTATTATTAATCTTATATTTTTAATTGTTTCTTACTATATATTTTTTTCATTGTTCTCGCGTATAGAAGCAACAAGAATAATGTACCCAGGATTTTGTAATATCTTGATTTAAAAAGAGTGTCTTTGGAGTTTCTTGCCCGTTCTTCTCCATAAAGATCTACGTTTTGGATTGGACAACTAGCTTCAACTTTCTAACTAACTGACCGACTCTTTGACAATTCAAAAGTGCCTGTAAATGTTTTAATTGAAATAAATGCTTTGAGTTTGAAAATTCTTTGAGTTTGAGTTGTAATTGCGATAATTTGTAACACCTATTTCGTATGTCTCAGAGATACCCTTCAAGATAGGCAGTCGTTCCATGTAAAATACTGGTATCCAGCTGCATACGGTTAGACTAGAAACTGACCCAAAAATAGTTGGGAAAAGCCTAGGCAGATGATAATTAGGACATTTCCCAGCTGGCGGATATACGACGTTCCTAGATGAAATCATTCACAAGTTGCTGGTTAGCTATTTCTGAGAATTTTGGTAACAAGACGTCGTCGTGTCGGAATTTTCAGAATCTCTGACATTGCCTAATCACGACGTGACACGCCTTGTCGATCAAACAGTATTTGGGTCGCGACCGGTTCAAATTGTGACTCGCTTTAATATGATTTTGCACTTTATAAGATTGTCTTGGATATATATCTGACTTCCTTACCTATACATTGAGTGAAACAAAACATCAATAAAATCTAGAACTGACAGTCTGTGGTCGTACAGCAAAGCTTTAATAGCTATGCTTTAAGAAATGGCATTTATAATCAATGAGTCAAACTCAAACTCAACCTCAAAGCATTTATATCAAATTTCGGTAAGTCAGGTTCAGGTCAGCATTTATTTCGGTCAGTCAGAAAGATGAAGCTAGTTGCCCATTCCAAAGCGTGGTAGGCACCTATGGAGAAGAACGGGCAAGAAACTCCGCGGACACTCTCATATATCCAAAAATTCTTACAAAAAATTGGTTACATCATTCATGTTGAAATTATACATATGAAAACGATGTAGACAGACGTGCCGCAAAAGGAAAGCCGTCGCAGCTAAGAGATGACCAGTCCCTACTGACGACACCCGTTCACGAACATCCGTACTCTTATTGCTTCATTCTCATGACTATAGAACGATCACAATCATTTAAATAAGAAAAGCAAAAACTCACCAAGCCTGAGGCAAACACAGGTTCTCAAACGGGAACAGATTAGGACTAAGGATGACCAGCTGCCACCAGTTCATACGACACATGTCTCGTTCTCTCCTCACTACTGCATCCCACATGGGTCCAGACCCCAGATGAGGCACCCAGGTCATAGCCAGACCCATTACTACTAAGACTGCTGGCATTAACCTGCAAAAGAAAGATGATGATATTAACAGAGGAAAAATACATACATTCATACATACATAAACTCACACCTTCTTCCCATGGAGGTAGGCAGAAACTACAGAACGCCCTCCTGCTATGAGCCTTACATACTCCTTTTGCCTCATTTACGTAAATACATCCGGTCATGCATGCACGCCAGTTGCGAGTACTACGCACCTGACCTTTCTGAAGAGCATCACCAATAAGGTCACTATATGTCTTCCTAGGGCATCCCCTCCCGGCGTTTCCACTCACATCTGCCTTGTAAATACCTTTTGTTAGTCGCCCTTCATTCATCCTCTCAACAGGACCAAACCATCTAAGCAATTTTTGTCACTACATCTTCTTTTAAACTGCACCGTTGCCTTATCACATCATTCTTCAGCCTATCATTCATAGTCACACCACACATGCTTCGCAAGGAACGCATTCCCAAGGCATTTATTCTAGAGAGGAAAAGTATCACCAATAAGGTTTCAACCTTAGTTCGTTATTTATTATTCTAGGGACGAGGATATAAAGAATCATCATTGCCGACTAATATTAATGTTGTATTGAAGGAAGCGGCACAATTTGGCCAGGTTTGCCTGAATCAGCCTGATAATCGTAACTACACCGTGATTTAATATGGAAAAAAATAGGTGAAATTATAAATCGGTTCGATTTGTCACCTGACCAACCGCTTGGAACCAAGTCCGAAAAAACTGATCTATTTTGACTTTATGTTTATCTTTTTAATATAAAACACTTATGATAGTAATATGTAATTCGGATCGGATTAAGCACCTCATTTTTTTATAACGTGCACTAAGCAATCATTTTGTCAAAACACTTACCTGAGCCACCTATTCACCAGCGCCATAGGAACAGTCTTCAACGTAAACCGGTGAGTCTCAGCATACACCAGCATCTTGTAAGCCATGAGGAACCCTCCCATCACGAAGAAGATCTGCACTATCACGCGAGCGTTGAAGAGGAGGGATTTGAAGAAGTCATCGTACGACTGGAAAGAAAAGATCAATTAGTAATTTGTATATTAGAAGCTTGTCGTACTACCAAGTAACTGGGTTATGGAGGTTAGATAGACAGTTGCTCAGTATAAAACTTAGCAGCACCAAAATTGGATGTCATATTGACAACGTTTGTTTGAATAATATTAGTTATGCGGATGACATGGTGTTGCAAAGCCCATCGACCGGAGCTTTGAGGAAACTGGTGGCTATTTGTGAATCATATGCAGTGTCCAATGGGCTAAAGTACAATATTAAGAAGAGCGAACTTATTATGTTTGAAGCGAGTGCCATAAACTATTCAGATATTCCCGGTGTCTCGCTCTGTGGCACTCCTTTAGCATGGGTGACTAAGTTTAAGTACTTGGGTCATTGGGTCAGTGATGATCTTAAGGACAATATGGATATAGAGAGGGAGCGCAGGTCGTTGGCTGTTCGATGTAACATGCTGGTTCGAAGATTTGCACGTTGTACAAATCAAGTTAAAGTCACTCTTTTTAAAGCTTTCTGTCAGTCTTTCTAGACGTGCAGTCTTTGGACCCGTTTTACGCGGAGGACATACAGCGATCTGCGCGTCCAATATAATAACGCGTTTAGGATACTGTTGGGGCTGTCGTGGCGTTGTAGTGCGTCCACAATATTTGCGGAGGCGCGCACAGACGATTTTTACGCGATCATAAGAAAAAGAACCGCCTCCTTAGTCGGCCGGCTACGCGGCACCACCAACAGTCTCCTGAGCGTGTTCTCAGATCGGTGGGACTCACCTCTGCTGCGCCACTGGATAAGAGTCCACACCAGTTGATATTTAAAGTATTATCTCATTATTACTCATTATTACTAACACTAGTTATTAAGTTATTTTGCTGATACTAACACTATGGACACATGTCTAAAATAAAGAATTTGCATTTGAAAACACTCGTATTTAGTTGCATCTGGCTAGATTGGAAGCCGATATAAATATAGCTGGGAAAAGGTTAGGTAGATAATCATATTAGAAGCTTGCTGGATAAAGTCGTTTCATCTATCTATTTTTTTATGGGCAAGTCATTATACTATGTTCTTAACTGCTAGACTACTCAAATCAACTCACTGAAATCACGTTGAATTTTGTCTTATACACTCGGTGCAAAATGCAAGTCCTCATAAGGTTGCACTAGTCGATATTTTGTCCATACAAATTTCGGGAGGGTATAACTCCACTGTTTGACATTGTACATCTAAAGATATACATGATATCATTTTGTCTCATTATTAGTTTTATCTGTGTGGAAACAGAATAGTAAAATAAAAAGCTGTTAAAAGGTTATGATCCAACAAAGGTTCGTTTTTCTTGCTTATTTTAACGCAACTTTGGGCGTAAATAAGTAATAAAAGAAATGTAAAATATTCAAAATGAAGTCGGAACCGACAAAGCTCAATTATCGAAGAATTCAATAAACTTTATTTGTAATTGATTTGTGCAGTGGTTTTTTCATGAAACTCTATTTTACAAACGACTTTTCGTAATTTTTTACGAGCTCGTTTTACTATGAATTAAAATAACGGTGTTTGTGTGCGTGCGAACTAGACGTTGTGCGTGTAGACTAGCGGCTAGCTCCTCATCACTGATACTATCTCTGTCGGACACGATGACAGGTGACGCAGCGTGCTTTTTGGACACGATGACAGGTGAGGCAGCGTGCTTTTTGGACACGATGACAGGTGAGGCAGCGTGCTTTTTGGCCACGCCCACCAGTGCGTTCGAGTCCGCGACTAGTTCAACCTTAAAATAAAAAAATCGTGTCTAGCGACGATGACACCATGACGATGACGATAATGATAGCAGCATCTTAAGGGTGATAGTGAATAAGCCTGATAGCCTGTTCCTGGGGCACTGGACCAGGATGCACAGCTGCAGGTCGGGTGCAGCGGGAAACGGACATATTAATTATAGGTTTATGAATTAGTTTTATATTTTGTTATTCTTAGTTTACTTATTATAAGGTGAAATTTTACTAACATAGTTGTATAAGTGTTATTAACCATTATATGGATCATCTGTATTCGAATTAAATAAATAATATTAATAATAACTATAACAAGGCTAGAAGTGAGTCGTGCATGTTTACAAGTCTGTGAGATGATGGATGAAAAATGTTTTCTTTTCTCCCAATATTATTAGATTGTTATTAGTTCGTTTTACTTGTTTTGGTTGTTAATTTTTGTGAATTGTTATTGCTCCCTTATTGTAAACTAGCTTTTGCCTGCGGCATCGCTCGCGTTAATTTAGACTGACTATCAATTCGGGTTATAATAATTCAATCATGATCGGAAGACACGTGGCGCCATCTATTATCATAAGAACGTTATTGTTGTTTTCCTCGGAAACAGTACTTTTTGCGGGATGAAAGGTACCCTAAATCCGTTTCAGTACACCTGACAACATATATGCAAAATTTCAGAATGATCGGTTCAGTGGTTTAGGCGTGCAAAGGTAACAAACAAACAAACAAACTTACTTTCGCATTTATAATATTAGTTAGGATTAGGATAGGATAGTTAGGACTAGTTAGGACGTTAGGAAGTTAGGATTAGGATTAGGATAATATGTCCGGTATTATTGATATTTAAATGTGTAATAACTTGGATTTATGTCTGTAATTTTGTGCATGTCTTTCCCAAATAAATAAGGCATCAAAGTATTGTTCCGCATTGCTGTCGATGTTCGTCCGCGTGCTTATCAGGCTCATCTTGTTATAGCTAAATAGCAAAGAAGTTGGTTGGCTTATCCATTAACCTAACTGACTCTTACCTTATAAGGATTAGTATTCCCATCCAATTGTAATAGCGGTAGGTGGGACGAGCAGTTAAACCCACGAAAGTTGTTACAGGACTAACTTATTTTTTTTTTGGATTCGCTTCTCGCAGGTCAACCTAGGAGGTTGTCGGCTGCTTAACCGGACATGCCTTTGATGGCACTTTTAAATTAAGGCCGTCAGCCAAGGCTTAAAATTAAAAGACTTACAAACCAGGCGACAACAGGCTAAGGGCTGTGGGGTACGAGCCTCGGCTTAGGGCGTCGCTGGGAGAGGGCAGCAAGGGACAGGCTGGAGTTATTATTATTAGGGGACGAATTTAAAGCTACAGGCTCAGCGGCGCGGGCTGGCTCGAGCAAGGATCGGGACGGGACTTTATTTATAAAAGAATTGCCTTATTTATAGTAATAAGGTCTAGTACAAAGTCAAAGTCAGAGTTTTTTATTAATGCGATTTTTGGTGATACAACAGGATCTTATAAATATTTCATAGTAGCTACGCCAGAGCTACAGCGCACGCTGCGTCATGTTAGAGGTTCAGGCTTCAGGTTCGGGATGTTTACAATAAGATACTGTTACAATCTCCTGTTACATCCTCAATTACCATATTACATATAATCATCTCATATTAAGGTCATGTTACAACATTAATTCTTAAAACTATTTATCCTACATCTACTACACAATGCAGATTTGATAACTATACTTAGAGTAGGCAAATTTATCACATAACATTTTGCCTCTTACTCAAATACCTATTATTATTGTCTAAACATGACGCAAGAGAAATATATGAACAAATCGATCGAGCACTTAGCATCCGCGTCAGCAGCAAAATAGTAAAAACAAACTAGTATTTTACCAAATTTCTTTACGGTTGTTGGTTTTACTAAGAACATTGCGACACGCAATGATGTGACTTCACAATACATTAAATTGCTTGTTTTAGCTGTTTTTTTAATACTTTTGGTGTACCAAATAATGACCGGCACCCCAATTGCGTACCACACTATCTGTCACAATCTGAATCATTTTGAAGCCTAATCCATTGCTTCATATGTTAGAAAAATTTGTCTGCTCAACAAACGTAAATTACGCAATGAATGTTGTTGGACTGTCAAAATTTTTGTGTGTTACGCAATTACGCCCCCTGCTGGCCTAGCACTAACGCGCAGAGAAAATATTCGTTTCGCTGAAAATACTAACTTATTTTTAAGACTTTATTCATAATAACAATATCATTATCATCATCATGAGCCTATATTCGTCCACTGCTCAAACTCAAACTCAAACTCAAAGCATTTATTTCACTTAAACCATTTACAGGCACTTTTGAATTGTCAAAGAGTCTGTCGGTGTTTTTGGTTTTTGTATTTTCGTTTTTGGCCACCGACTTCCGAAAATAAAGTTATTTTTCACGTTTTTTAGTGTTTTTTTGGAAGTCGGTTGTTTCTGTGTAAAAAGGTTTTTTATGGTATTTTTGGTGGTGTTTTTGTGGTGGTGGTTATTTGTGTGGTTTGTTTTTTTGTGGTGTAACAGTATTCTATTCTATTCTATTTCTTTGTAATACCTTTTAGAAAATGTCTTAACTCTACAGTTTAAAAGTTATTTTCAGTAATGCTCCCACTGCTGTGACACTGTATCTGTGGTGAGTGGGTTATTATCCACCACGCGGGCCCATTGCGGGTTGCTGAATCATCTCATCTCTGTGATATTCTTTTTGCCTCTAGTACCTGTCTATTTCCTCACGATCTTTTCCTTCACCGTTTTGAGAGCTGTGATGATGAATTAACTTGAACAAAGTAAAGTACAGTACAGCTATTTTCTTAATGTCCCTCGGCAAACTTCGTGTTTCGTCAGTCGTCGGATTTCTATCAGTTGCCCTTTGCACTTGGAGCAGACCGGATGCTCTCAACCGACTTGGACTTCCAAATCGATTAAGAGCATCGGGTCTACCAAGGGACCTTAAGAAAATAGTTGTACTGTACATGCTTGCCTGGGTTCGAACCTTCTACCTACAAATCGTAAATCGGGTCTATAATTCTATTGAAATTCCGTACTGCGCAAGAGCAAGTCAAGATCAAAGTGTTACCACTGACGTGCGGCCTACTCTATACTTCAAATAAAACCGCAATCACTTTCCCGAACGTGCTGAGCAACCAGCGCGAGCGCAGAACGGAAGCAATCCACTTTATTAAATGATTGCGGTTGCTTCATCACTTAGTGGTTACTTGTAACTTGCGATAAGTTGCGATTAAGTGTAGTTAGTTTTTATTGATTTTAGTTAAGTTTAAGTTTTTAATTTGGTTTTTGAAAATGGTGGCTGTTACTTAATAATGTTATTAGTGATGACATGGCACTGAAACTTATTCGCTCCACCCAAAGGGCATTGGAGAGGGCTATAAATTAAACTAAATTCATTTATTTCAGGTCCTTGAACAACACACAAACAAACAACAAACAGTACACAATTTTGACAATTTTATAAAGTGACACAAATGCTATGCTCGGAGTTTCCGAATCAGAAAGTGGAGTGATTGAATCAGAAATGAAGAGATCCGTAAGAGAACTAAAGTAACCGACTTAGCCCGAAGAATTGCCGAACTTAAGTGGCAGTGGGCAGGGCACACTGCTCGCAGAACAGGTGACCGATTAGGCCAGAAGGTTTTGGAGTAGCGACCGCGTACCGGAAGTCGTAGCGTTGGAAGACCTCCCACAAACTCCAGGCACTTTTGAATTGTCAAAGAGTCGGTCAGTTAGTCAGAAACTTGAAGCTAGTTGCCCATTCCAAAACATAGATCTCTATGGAGAAGAACGGGCAAGAAACTCCAACGACACTCTTTTTAAATCAAGATATTATTAACAAGGTGGACCAATGACCTTGTGAAGGCCCCAGGAATCCGCTGGATGCAAGAAGCACAGAACTAGTCGAAGGGGCGATGCTTTGGGGAGGCCTGTGTCCAACAGTGGACATCTTTCGGCTGAAATAATTAAATTTTGTTACAAAACTCTAAAATACTAAATGTACTGAAAACCTAGTTTGGCAATAAAGAACTAAGGAGCGAAAAGCACTAAAATGTACAAAAAATAATGCACATGCATTTTGTAATAAAGACGATTCGTTTTTTATTACAGGAACCGATCATAACTATTGTCATAACACTCAACTCGGATCCAGTTCTAACCGGTTTCGTTACGTCAGAGGTCGTTGACTGCCTAGGTCAACAGTTTTTGCGGTTAAGTTGCGTGACAAGTGTGTTTGTTTGTTTTGTTTTTTCTTTGAGAGGTTTATATAGGTCGTGTGTGGCACTTATGTACACTACTACAAGGATATTTTGGCGCTCGAGTGACGTTGACAGGGGGCGCTGTTAGTAAATATTTCCGCAATTGTTTTGTGAAATGTTGCTTGAAATGTTTTCTAAAACAAGATGGCGGCGTTGGTTTCGATTTTGGGCACGCGCCAATATAAACTTGTAGCGCTTTACATACCTGTGGGTACTATTTATTTAAATGTTTATTAATATGATCGCTTATATCCTCGTTTTTATTTTGGTGTTTGCTCGATTCGGTTTGAACTCAAATAGAAATCCAATCACGAAACTTATCTAATAATTCTATAACAATAATAATTCCTATTATTCTTAACCTAATATTTTGAAGACGTAAAGTATTGTTTCTAATTTTGACTTGCTAAAATTATTTCACTGATACAGTATTTTTATTTCAAGAAGCGACTCGCGTTTTACTTGTGATAACCAAGTGTACAAACACGCTGTCAATGTGTGTGTAAAGACGAGTAGCGTCAGTACAAAACACACACACGCACACACACACTTCCGACTTCGCCATTGTCTCGGACGGTCGCTTCGTGAGATAAAAATACTGAGATTTATATCTCTAAAATCGTGACATAAAATGTAAAAGGGTCGTTTTGAAAATTAATGTAAATTTCCTTTGTGTACTTACATGTCCTTTAGGGCACTTTTTTAGGGTTTGGAAAAACATCGCAGTTTTACTTAAAATGGGTAGCCATTTTAATACACACAGGGTGGTAGAAACATCGACGCACAACCTGTTACCATGGATTCAGTACCTACATGATTGTGAACACCGTTGCGTTGAATTTTTGTTTTAATTATTATATATTATATAATAATTTATTATTAAATTATATAATATATTATTAAATTTAAAAAAAAAATATTTTTTAAGTCGTAAAAAAATAATTGCTGTTCCATACATTTTGACCGCGTAGGTAATTATTGCAATTTTCTATGAAACACCAGTTTTATTTTTTTGATAACTGTTTAAAAATTTCTTCACTCTAGGGGGCCCAGAATCATATGCCGAATTCGTGGTTTCAGTATGCGCGTCGGTGTCCCTGCCACCCTGTATACAAAACATCCTGTATACACGTAGGTATACGAAATAACACCCTCTTTAAAGTAAAAGCAAGTCGGTCAGTAACCTATGAGTTTAACGCAATACTGCATAAACGGTACGTTGGATTATTGCATATAAGCGGCATAACCTGTTTTACTTAGTCGACCGTTAGGACTAGTTTACACGATTCTATGTTTACTTATACTCCATTTATTATAGCGTTAGAAACAAGAGACTCGTAAAAGCAGAAGTGCAAAACATTTTATTTCAAAGTTAAGTTAAAACCATTTAAATTACAATTAAAATTGTTTTAACATTGCTTTGATAAATATATGTAAGAAAACGTAGTTGTTATACTTAGATAAACGAACCAAAATATTTTTTTTAATTATGCTGTATTTATAATAAGATCTTCATCACACGTTACAAACTTACAACAAAACGAATGAATGAAACAACTGATCACATGATGATTTAAGTTTAATTATGAAATAAAAATATTTTTTTACATTTTTTTTTTTATAAATTTGTTTTCAATCGTAACTGTAACAAGTTTATTATACTTTTGTTACAAAGTGTGAATTAAAAATAACGTTTTTTACTTTTGTCTAATGCAAATTTAATGTAATGTAAATGGAGTACTTATAGGTTTGATGAAAGGAGTTTCAAATAAGTGAATGGGTAGCTACAACAACCCGCACTGTGCCCGCGTGATTCATTATGGACTACTGCCTAAGCCCAAAAGTGGGAACGTTATAGGTTGACTATGCTTATGTCGCTATTTTAAAATAACAAACTTAAAGTCAAAGCTTGTTTTATTTCAATTAAAGCAAGTAAGCAAATAACTTTTTTTTTTGGATTATCAGTTCTGTCTAATCTACCCGTTCCAAGGCATGGTTTCCCGACAATTAATCTATTTGAAATATTAGCCTGCGGGGTAATTACGTAACACACTAACAATAGGAATGGCTTTCATTTTGACAGTTCAACAACATTCATTGCGTTATTTACGTTGTTGAGCAGATACATTTTTCGAACTTAAGAAGCAATGGATTAGCAATAGGCTTCAAAATGATTCAGATTGTGATTGATAGTGTGTTACGTAATTAGGGTGCTGGTTTGCACCACAAATATTTGGCCATACAAATGACAAAATGTTTCTTATACACTCTTATTTCTGCAGTCAGTGTTTCTCGATAGCTGTAATCCAGGATTCTTCAAGTCTCGATAGGTTATAACGGGTGTAAAAAGACACTTAACAAAGCCGAGAGTCACTTATAGTGCCCGTCATTGTAATTTTTTTTTGTACTGGACCATGCCTGGGAACCTTCTGGTTACAGAGATATTGAAGCTCAAAATTCCTACATTTATTGAGGTTTTTTTACGATTATTTTTTAAATGTTATAACACAACTTTAAATACCCCACGACCCCTGTACTGGTGCATGCACGCATAAGCGCAAAGTTTTGCGTGTGTTAAATTGCGCGCTACCGCAAACAGCAAATTTTCACACCAAAAATAAATTTCGTTTCCCAGCAATTATTTTTGTGCAATTTTACTTAGTTTGATGTACAGAATGCGTAGTTGACGGCTATGTGATGTCTTTTTACACCCTTTACACAATAGGTTACGTCTAAAGCAAGCGTTCCCCAATGTCCTTCGCAATTTTGCTTACCACCAGGACAGATACTAAAAAACCGGCCAGGTGCAAGTCGGACTCGCGCACGAAGGGTTCCGGAAGGGTTACCCTTATATATGAAAACGGCAAAAAAATCATGTCTGTTGTATGGGAGCCCCCTTAAATATTTAATTGATTCTGTTTTTTAGTATTTTTTGTTATAACGGCAACAGAAATACATCATCTGTGAAAATTTCAACTGTTTAACGGAAAACTGTTTAACGAAAATTTCAACGGTTCATGAGATACAGTCTGGTGACAGACGGACAGCGGAGTTTTAGTAATAGGGTCCCATTTTACCCTTTGTGTACGGAACCTTAAAAAAGCGAGACAAACAAAAAAAAAAAGGGACATAGTCTTTCCCCTAAAAACACTCCTGCGTTTCCCGCAATCAGCGTTAGCCCTCAAACTTCACCAGGCAGCGGGGTGATTGCGTAACACACTAACAGTAGGAATGGCTTTCATTTTGACAGTTCAACAACATTCATTGCGTTATTTACGTTGTTGAGCTGACAAATGTTTCGAACATATAAAGCAATGGATTAGCAATAGGCTTTAAAATGATTCAGATTGTGACAGATAGTGTGTTACGTAATTAGGGTGCTGGTTCGCTAACTTTTATTTATGATTTATGAACACGATATGGAAGAAAAAACACTCTAAGTACAGTTGTCTATAGTCAGTTTAGCAAATAAAGCTTCATAGCCAACGATGTAGATACAGTACAACCATCACTATTTGGCATTTACTGTATTATTCAAGCCTTGGAGTTGCACAAGTAAATTAGCTGCGTGGGATATAACTAAATGCAGCTTTATTATAACACAGTTAATGGACTGAAGTTGTGAAA
Source organism: Dryobotodes eremita (assembly GCA_917490735.1). NCBI lineage: Eukaryota > Metazoa > Arthropoda > Insecta > Lepidoptera > Noctuidae > Dryobotodes > Dryobotodes eremita. The sequence continues at coordinate 3,806,936 of OU823263.1, read as the reverse complement.
TATTTAGTAAAGTGCTTTAAAGTTTGTTTAGTTTGTGTTTAACTCACAATCTCGTATTACGCAGTCTTTAGAGTCCAATTAACCTGATTTGAGGTAAGACAAAATTGTTCTGTCTCATGATCTGCCTAGCCTTTTCTCAACTATGTTGGGGTTGGCTTCCAGTTTATCCCGATGCAGCTGAATACCAATATTTTACATGGAGTGACTGCCTATCTGACCTCCACAGCCCCGTTACTGGGTAACATAATCCCGAGTGGTACACAACTTTGAAAATTTGTTTGAATTTTAAGCTATTGCATAGCTTTTATCGCGGGCTTTGAGCGCGGCGACCGAATCAAGAAATTCCGTAACGAAAATAAAACCTAACACCCCCCACTCCGCCTACCATGTAGCTCGGCCGAGCGTTCGCTTAACGTGTATGTATATGGTACGACTGTACTTGAATTAATATCAAAGAAAAAATAAATACTGCATAAATAAAAAATAAATAATAAATTATAATTGCATAAGTTGATAAAAAATGCTATGCAATAGCTTTACCGCGGCAGTTCCCGAGTGCCACACGTGTTTTTTTTTTTTTGTTTTTATTATTACTATCTTCTTCTATTCTTCAACACATAATAATCAAGCATAAAATGACAATTATCTTTAATAGTTTTACAAATCGTTACAATTTTCTATCATTTTGAGTAAGTTATTTAACTAAAACACTTAGTCGATTTTTGCAAAAAAACACAGACGTACTTTATCGGCAGAACATTCCAAAAACATATACAATTTTTTAGCTATCCAACGAGATACAATAAGGTACCAGATATCTTCAAAAAAATATAAAATGTCAAATTACTGGAAAATGGTTGACATTTACATAGGGGTCATCAAGGGTCATTCGGTTGCAAAATGACCTCTCCTACATCCCCTTAACGGATTGCCGACATACGAGTATAACCAATAACCCTGTAATGTATTATAGACAAAACTGTTTTGTCCCTTTAGTACGCTATTTGCCGTTTGGTTCAAAGGCCATGAGCCCAATAATATAATTATTTAACGCAATCCTCCATGAATTGCAAACCAATTGCATTTCAATTAATCACATCATCAGTTATAAATAGTTCCGATACAGATTCATTTAATTAATGTTTTGTTAAATCGGTGACATTCCGTGGTTTTCGGTGTCAGAGGTCTGTGTTATGTATTTAACTGACAATTTAACCAGTTATCGGTCAGTTTATAGGCTTTAAATGGAAACGTTGGTTTTGTGAAAAAGCGTGACTGTATTTTTCGAGTACATGCTGTTTGTGGAAATGTCTAATAGTAAAGGAAAACAGCCGTTTCTTCTAAATAAGGATATGACGGAGAAGGTACGTCTCTCTCGTTATCATCGGCCATATTTTAACTACTGTGGGCGTACTATGAGAAGTGTTGGTTGTTGCGCAATAGAAAAACCGTTGGCAGTTCAAATCAAATTATAATTTACCATCGAATTAATGACACTAGCGAATCACACACTGTAGATACACTACAAACTATACAGAACGCGCGACAGTTTCTAAAAGTGTTCACTGCTTAGCTTCCAACAACAAACTCTGCTTTAAATCTTAATTATCTTTTCTTAATTATCTTAATTATCTCTTTCTTATATCTTATCTTAATTAAGAGGTGTGAGGAACAGGGTGTAAAGTTCACTCATACGCTAGACCAGACGTGTGTTGTGTCTGGTGGGCAACTGCCCGACGATTGATGTCGGGACGTTGTATATATGCTAGTTGCGCGGTAAACTTTGCTTGCGCGATGCAGGATTTTGCGTGACGTCAGTGTGACGTGTAGCTCGCAAGTGGCGATGTAGATACCGCTACACTTTTATATATCACGTTGTCGACCTGTCGATGCCGCGGACCCGGCCCGTAGGAAAGTGAACGAGAAGACGAGAGCATTCAAATAAAAATGGCTACCGAGAGCGCACGCTAGTAATGTTCATATTATTTAGTATCATTTAGTGTTGGGATTCCAATACTATTGCCGGTGACTTCGTCTGCATGTATTTTGTTGTTATTTTTTTTTTAAGCTATTGCATAGCTTTTATCGCGAGCTTTGAGCGCGGCGACCGAATCAAGAAATTCCGTAACGAAAATAAAACCTAACACCCCCACTCCGCCTACCATGTAGCTCGGCCGACCGTTCGCTTAACGTGTATGTATATGGTATGACTGTACTTGAATTATTATCAAAGAAAAAAAAATACTGCATAAATAAATAATTATAATTGCATAAGTAGATAAAAAATGCTATGCAATAGCTTTACCGCGGCAGTCCCCGAGTGCCACACGTGTTTTTTTTTTAATGCAATTATGCACTATGAAAATTAAACGAACGGATCAGTGGTTTAGGTGTGAAAAGATTACAGACAGACAGAGTAACTTTCGCACTTATTATATTAATTATGGATGAGTGGCAACGGTATTTTAATGTTTTGTGACATGGTCGCCGCTACATGGAGACTTCTTGATGGGTTAAGAAAGGTCACCTATCCATGGACTGGCTGCGGAAAGCATAGCTTAACCTTACGGATAGATACATTTATGATGCTGTAAGATAATAAGCATCAAAGTCAAGGCCATAAAGCGTTCTCAAGGCATAGACAAGTGACAATCACTTTCAAAACGTTTCGTATTTCTACAACAAGTTCCAACAGTTTTGACGTAAGGTTTTCCATAGCTTATGTCAGTCCCATACAATTTTGACTTTTCCATCATCGTTATCGCTGATAGAATGTCACTTTATCTGTCCTCAGCGTCCTTGAGCTGGCAATTATTGCGCCCTCACGCCCCTAGTTGCCGCAGGAGGAGACACTCTGGGCGTCGGGAGTCGATAGCCGATTCCCGGCCACCGTAGGCGCGGGCTTGCGGACGGCGAGCAATGAGTAGCTCGCCGTCCGGTAAGAACCAGGCCGGGGTCGACGGCGCGTTGTGTTCCACGCGCGCCTCAAAGAGATTTTAACACTAATTGACGGGGTCCGATAGGGCCGATGCCTGCCAGGGTCGCGGATTGTTCGAAAGAGTTACCGTGGCCCTGGCGCACAGGCAACTGAAGGAACACGGGTGGGTTTTCGTCAATAAAAGTCTGATACGCCTTCCCGCTCCGCCCAGAGCGGGAGAAGGTATTTGATGATTTCCCACTCAAAAAAAAGGGTCCTTGAGCTGTGCTAGATTAGGCAGATTTTCAAAATATTATCAAATTCAAAACTTACATTTTCAATAAACTCGGGGTTAGCTGTGTATCCATAACCAATGAAGATCATTGAATGAAGACCAAGAATCATCACCATTGTGTAGAATCTGAAACAAAATACAATCTTAAATATCGTTTTCTACAATTATCATGACTTTGTATAACTTTTTTACAAAACAAAAACAAACTACTTCAAAAAAAAAAATACAACGAAGTTAAAAATAACTTTAATTTCGGTAGTCGGTGGCAAAAAAACGTAAATACAAAACTAAAGAACCGACTTCCGAAATTAAAGTTATTTTGCTCTTTTTTTTTTAAGTCGTCTGTTTTTTTTGTTGTAAAAATGGATTTATTTTTCGCGTTTTAGTTATGGTACCTACCCCATACAAATTCATATACGGCTACTTGCTATGTAAATAACAGTAACAAGAAGTTATAACATTATCAATATACACTGAGTCTATTGTATATAAAAAATACGTATTATTGAACCTAACTGAAAAACTACCCAAGTAAAGATAATACAATTTATATAGGATCACCGCTGAGGCATACCCTATCGATTAAAAAATAATTTTTGAAATCGATCCACATTTGCCGGAGATATCGCGTAACAAACATACAAAAAAAATATTATGCAGACGAATTGAGAACCTCCTCCTTTTTGAAGTCCGTTAAAACCTCACACACACACACACACACACATCACATCACATCATCATCACATTGTGGAATGAAAATAAATACATCGAGCATTGAAACTTGCAAACGCGAAATTAAAATCAGTCGCTCCATACAATGAGGGCTACCGCGCTTGAGTTCGCTGCTAGAGGCGCTAGTGTAGAATAAGGTCTCTAGATGTCAAAATATGAACTGAACGTTCACTGTTTGCGGGATTTTTATCACGGATTTTAACGAATGATTCATAATTATTGTAATGGTTGTGCCATTCCTGATTAATTATGGCTTAAGATTTTAAGTAAAAAGTTAGGATCTAATTCGCAGCACTTAAAGGAAGAATAAGCCTTGTCTGCTTCATGCAACAATATAACCTAAATATTCATGAAGTTTTAAAATGTAATAAAATAAACATAATATTAGTTTATGGGTACTTAAACATATCCAATACATCAAATAAAAGTACAGCAACGGGACCTTACTCGATAGTGGCACCAACTGGTGATCACAAAAACTATCGCCCCCATTATGTTCACCTAACTCAACAACAGTAGGGAATAACTCATTTCTAAACTTTCAGAGATGGCCTTGTAGTAAAAGTTGTTTTTAATGATAACTACTATGACCCATTAATCGGTTGTCAGTCATTTCTTTGACGCTTTGCATAAAATGGAAATAAAACTATAACTAGAGAAATATGGAAAGCTGAAAACCTCTGGGAAACACACGCGTGGTGTTTTGTTATGTTACCCACCAGAAGAAAAGATCACTTCAATTCAGTAATTTATTTAGTAGGGAAGCGATGTTGAAACCCTAATCAAATTATTCAAAGGTACTGTGTGTATACTGTACTGTATTGCGTAAATAATAATAATAAAAACGTTTATTTCCGAGTTGAAGGTACATTAAAACGTTAATATTACTAAATAAGTTCACATAAACTACCGTTGTCGGTGTAGAAATATTAAAATTAAAGTACTATTAAGATCTCCATAAAAATAATTATAAAATAGTTTGAAGTGGTAATTTGTTATACAATATCAAGTTTTTTAAGTACAATTTTTTTATTGTTAGTTATGAATGAAATGAAAGGTCAGGTGTGTAGTACTCGCAATCGGCGTGCGTGTATGATCTGATTTATGAACGTAAACGAGGCAAAAGGAGTAAGTAAGGATCGTAAAAGGTGGCGTTCTGTAGTTTCTGCCTACCCCCATGGGAAGAAGGCGTGAGTTTATGTATGTGTGTTTGAATGAAATGTCAAACTTAACGAATTTTATAATGTCAGATGCTTACAAAATAAAATAAAAATAAAACACGTGTGGCACTTGGGGACTGCCGCGGTAAAGCTATTGCATAGCATTTTTTATCAACTTTTGCAATTATAATTATTTATTTATGCAGTATTTTTTTTTTCTTTGAAATTAATTCAAGTACAGTCGTACCATATACATACACGATAAGCGAACGCTCGGCCGAGCTACATGGTAGGCGGAGTGGGGGGTGTTAGGTTTTATTTTCGTTACGGAATTTCTTGATTCGGTCGCCGCGCTCAAAGCCCGCGATAAAAGCTTAAAAATAAAAAGTCAATATACACACGCAAAGTATTGATAAAATGTAATGTCTAAATGTATATTTTTTTTAAATTTGCTAACTGAATAGGAACAGTTGTCTAAAAGCCAGGCAAATATTGTTTTCCTGAATTTATGAGTGGGCAGCACTCTGATGCGTGGGGGTAAATTGTTGAAGATTTTGATTGCTATGCAATTCGAATTCTTATTAGAAATGCAGTCTCTGGCTAGGTGAAAGTAATTTATTTGAGCTATTAACTCTTTTTAAGTGAAAACTTCTTTAGCCCCGTTGTGATTTGAAACTTGATGAAACGAAAAACCGACATTAATACAAAGAGACTAACACACATCTATAGAATTTAACGAGCGAGAGAATGAGATAGAATACTTTTGATGGTTTCACTTCTATCGCGTGTGAACTGCACACATCACTTTATTTAATGTGTTCATACAGTGGAAAAATGTGCGAATACCTTTTTATAAATACACAAATTACAAAAATGTAAAGACAAGGAAGTGGAAGAAATTTTTGTGCTATAGATAGAGAGAAAGGAAGAAAGACACACGTGTAGCACTCGGGGACTGCCGCGGTAAAGCTACTGCATAGCATTTTTTATCAACTTATGCAATTATAATTATTTATTTATTTTTTATTTATGCAGTATTTTTTTCTTTGATATTAATTCAAGTACAGTCGTACCATATACATACACGTTAAGCGAACGCTCGGCCGAGCTACATGGTAGGCGGAGTGGGGGGTGTTAGGTTTTATTTCCGTTACGGAATTTCTTGATTCGGTCGCCGCGCTCAAAGCCCGCGATAAAAGCTATGCAATAGCTTAAAAATACATTTATTTGCGATAAACATGACGCAAAGAAAAAACACAAACACAAAAAAGAACGAGTTGGGGAAAAATATATGTCACATTCACGCAAAACGGCAATCGCTCAGCATAATGCTACGACCCTATGAGAGACAGAGCCCCAGCGTTGGTTTTCAGCAATAGCCGGCGCTGACGTGATGTGATGACGTCAACCAGTGCAGCATACGAAAATTAAAAATAAACAAAAATAAATACACTATACCTAGTTCAAAATGTATATAAACATAATATGTATAAAGTGATAACATTCCGGGCAACAACTCATACGCCGCCGGGCTTTAATAATCTGTGCGCGCAGCTGTCATAAAACTATTGGTTTGACATAGATGATAGCTTGCAATGCTCTAAATATTCTGCTCCATACACAGCTGTGATACAATTTTTTTGTGCAATGAATGCTCTGTTCACGTTTACTGAATTACCCCATACCACGAGGCCGTAACGCAGCACTGATGAAACAGCCATGATATGCATTAAGGGCTGTTTCTTTACTGACTATTCGCCTCAGTTTTCGAAGAGCAATCGCAAATTTGTCGAGTCGCAGACATTACATTTTTTTCCAATTTAAGTTTTCATCAATAACTACTCGTATTACAAAGGATAATGTTGATGGTACTGATTCCAAAAATGAATGATTGTAGTGTATTTGAGAGGTGGTTTTACTAAAGAATTGTATGTTTGGAATTGTACTAACCTTGTTTTTTCAAAGTGTACACGTAATTTATTAGATTCCAGCCATTTCGTTACAAAATCATGTTATTTTTTTAACTGCCCTTTATCAGTCAAGAACGCAAGACTAATTGCACAAGAACTTACATACGTAAGTACCCAATTTGCAATTACTTAACCATTTTTCCTGTAGGTTTTCGCGCTTGGTAAGTCACGTATAACGCGAAGTACTTTCCTACCTACCGTAATATCATCAAATAAATAGGTTCAGAAGGTCGGTTCCATAGAACGAACGAAAACAGGCGCACGCACACAGACGCGTACGTACGGCGATCTCAAAGAAACGCAAATCACGGGTACGCTTGCACTCGCTGTATGTGAAGCATGTCTATATGTGCGTGTGTTTTCGCTCGTTCTATGGAGCCGAACTTCTGTAACCATTTACTATTCTATGTACCGTATCGAGGATGCATCGAATACCGACGGCTAACCGCAATCACCGCAGCGCAATTACGATTTTACATCAGTTTTGTCTAAAGTTTCTACGTATTTAAGTTGATTAGGTACCTATTTTATTCTCATACAACACTCTGAAAAGTTTTGGCTTATTCATTGTTGAAACCGCAGGTTGAAATGATTGTGTACAACAGTTTTGTAACTGTTCCAGCTCTCCCACTGAAGATTTATGCAAGAGCTTCTCATTCAGAGAAGACAGAAGCATTGATCACCACACTTGCTCTCTCTGCGACTTAAGTGATCAATTCTCGTATCTGGTCTCTTGTTGATGATTTCAGACTAAAGTTGGAAATCATCAACAAGAGACTACTAAAGTTGGACTGCCGGTGTCGCGGATTGTTCGAAAGAGTTACCGTGGCCCTGGCGAACAGGCAACTGAAGGAACACGGGTGGGTTTTAGTCAGTAAGAGTCTGACACGCCCTTCCGCTCCGCCCAGAGCGGGAGAGGTCATTTGATGATTTCCCATCCAAAAAAAAACAAAAAAGACGCTACAGTTGGAAGATTCCGTCACGATGTTTTTCATACCGGTTATTCAATTTCCAAGATGAACAATTTAATTAAGAAAATATTATTATTTACCAGCTTTTGTACTAAAATGTTCAAATTCTAGTCGCAATCTCAACTCAGCGACAATAAATGTCAAAGAGTTGATAATAAAGTTGGTGTCTTTGGTTTTATTTTTTCGTTTTGTGCCACCGACTTCCGAAATTAAAGTTATTTTTCTCTTCGTAGTGTTTTTTTTTTGGAAGTCGGTTTTTTTTTGTAAGAAAGTTTTTATTTTTCACTTTATATTTGTAGTACCTATCTCACACAAATTCTCATACCACTACTTCATTATGCAAATAACAGTGACAGGAAGTTATTAAAACATCATCAATATATACTAAGTGGAAAAAATACGCATTATTAAGGATAACTCAAAAAGTGCTGGTCAGATCTTGATCAAATTTATATGGGACTACATGAGAAGCACAATATTTTGAAATAAAAAAAGAATCATCAAAATCGGTTCACATAGAAAAAAGTTCTGAGGTAACACATATTAAAATAAAAATACAGTCGAATTGCGAACCTCCTCCTTTTTTTGAAGTCTGTTAAAAAGAGGTCTTTTTGATAGATTAAGACAGAGGAGAATGCAAACGTTCTTAAAAATACGGTACTTGCCCCTCAGGACTTAAGGCACCTGTTTTACCGTCAACGAGAAAGCGACTAGATATCAACGACTTTCTCGCTAAAGAAACGTACAAAAGATTGTGGGTCCCATGCGAGTAAAAGAGATTCATATACATTAATAGTTGATTGCTGACTGTTCACACCGCCGCCCAGCGAGTACTCGTTTGTCACTACTACAAAAGATAATAAAGAGCGAACCCGCTCAGTGACGCTCGCTTTGCGGGCAGAACACTCGCTGAGAGACTCACGCTTGGCACAGTCACCAAAAGAGATGAGTAACCAGGGTCGTCGGACATAGTTGAAATTTACTAAGAGGCCGATGGATATTTTCGAATGAAATTTAATTTGATGAATCAACTGTTTGTTTCATATAATTTAAATTGAATTTTATTCAAAAACGTCCATAGGTTTTTTACTAAACTTCAACTATATCCGGCGACCCCGGTTACTTATCACTTTGGTGACCGTACATACGTATACCAGCGAATAATCGCTCGTCGCCGTCGCGCACTCGCTGTTCGTTACTCGCCAACTCCTTTTTAGTTGCTAGTTCTACCCTCTTCTCGTTAATCGCCGATTGTGGGACTGACATATAAGTGGTTTAAGCGTATAATAGAGCATTAGGTATTATCTCTATATTACTTAATGTTTTATTGTATACTAAAACTCCACTATTATCTGAGATGCTTCGAAAACCACTAACCGCAATCATTATGGCTGCACCACAATTTATGTCGATTTTAATCGCAAGGGAATACTCGTCAATATCTCTTGCACGACTTTAATCAAGGATGAGGCTAGTGTCGGGTGATTGAGGTGGAAGATACTTGCCTAGTTAAATGTAGGCTAAAGTATACAGCGGGTATCAGAAAGGTGTGGTCATATTTAAGAGTGGAGTAAACATTAAACTAAACAACTATCTCCATGGGAGCAACATAGTAGTCGCAAAAAATTCAACATAAATTCACTATTATTTGATTTTTTTCCTCAAACTGTTTTTTTGTTAAAAAGGTTTATTCATTTTAAAAACTTTATCATTTTGCGGAATATATGTTTTGGTATTTTGGGAGGGCTTGACCAAAGCTATCACCAACTACAATATGTCGGTCGATTTCTAGGACATTCTATAGATGCGGAGTGCGGAGAACTAACTAGGCCAATACTTAGATTGTCATTTGTTTTATTTAAAAGTGACGTCATCATTATCGTTCTATTCTTACCTCAACGCCTGGAAACATTTGAAGAGTCCACCCTCAGCGCTGCCTCCATTTTTCAAAGCTTTCCAGTTCTTTTGCACGCTGAAAGCCAGCATGAATTTATTAGCTGCAACAAAAAAAACATGACCATCTGTGATTCCTGTTACCATTGCGATGACTTTTTAAATAAATAGAAAAAAAAATGGGAGGGATATTTATTTATTAAAATTCTTTTCCTTAAAAATGTTTGAAGGACTTCAAAATGTTATTTTAGGTATAATACTTAGTCGAATCTGCCAGTTTTTGGGAAAAACCACATTGAAATCGAGCCTCATTATATTTTTTAAGTTTTAATGTCACGGACACACTGACTTTAATCTTACTTCTCTTTTTCGAGAAATATAAAAGTTACTGGTTGGTGAAGGTCAGATAGGCAGTCGCTCCATGTAAAATACTGGTATTCAGTTGCATCCAGTTAGACTGGAAGCCGACCCCAAGATAGTTAAGAAGGCTAGACAGATTGATTGGTTGGTACCTATTTATGAATCTCAAAATACAAGGCCGTTGAAAAAAATAAAAAGGAATATAATTATTAACTCAAATCAGAACATTTATTTACCTTCTCCTTTCTCCACAGGCCATAGGAAGTAATACGCAGAGCATCCCAAGTTGACCAGCAGTAGTCCCAGCAGTAGGACTCCGATGACGTAATCCAGCACATCCGGTGGTATGTAGTCATCTTGGGTCTTGCAATACCGAACTGATAAGGAGTCCACCTGGTATCCAGAAAGGAATTATTATTAGAGCTGATTAGAACATCCACAGTTGCACCACAAAAAATGGAATGACAGTGTACCCTTCAGCTGTCATTCGTAAATCTTTGACAGAAGCCCAAAAGTCTCAAAATCAAAATCAAAATATTTTATATCATATAAACCAACATGGGCACTTATGAAACGTCAGAAGCTAGGTGCACGGTTCAAATTGGTTGTTTCCTATGGAGAAGAGCCGGCAAGAAACTCCACGGTTACTCTTTTAAAAATAAGGGGCTTTTACAATGTTTCAAATTACAGTGTTGATAATGGGAGGACAGTGTAGGCCTGTCCACAAGTAACAGGCTCTCAACAAAAAGTAAATAAAAATAAAAAATGTCTACTAATCTACAGTCTACAAGTTAGGCCTACAACGTTCTCACATTCACAAAATATAGAAAAATCTGATAACCATCTTGCCAAAGGGCCACCCCAGTAAGTGGGTTGTGGAGGTCACATAGGCAGTCACTCTGTGTAATAGTAGAATTTTATACATGGGGCTAAAATGAGCCATTATCTGTGTTCCAAATTCCATCCAAATCCGTGCAGCCAAACATCTATCCATCCATCGATCCTCACAAACTTTCACAATTATAATATTAGTATAGTAGGATATTTTTTTTTGTATTCAAAAGAATGGCAGCAAAAAAAACCCTTTTGTACTTAGATATAAATATCTGATATCTGCTGAATTTTTAACACTTTAGCATCGTGAATGAAATTTGTAGTGTCCACTCTCAATAAAATCAATTATTCAATTGATTCGAGCTATTGTGAGTGCAATTCGCTGTCGGCAATATAAATATTGTCAACGGCGAATTGCACTTTTAATGCTTTTAAAAAGTTACACCTCGAATAAAGTAAAATAAATCATGGAACGAAATTCACTACTTATTAAACACCGGCCAAGTGCGAGTCGGACTCACACACGAAAATGTCCGTACCATCGTAGAATATTTAACACTACATAATAAAAAACACGTTTCTTGTGTGGTATTATTAATTAAAATAAAATAAAATAAATTTTATTTTTATTATTTGTTCTTATAGCGGCTATAGAAATACAGACTGAAAATTTCAACGGTCTACCTATTACGGTTCTTGAGATACAGCTCGCTGACAGACAGACGGACGGACGGACAGCGGAAGCTTAATAATAGGGTTCCTTTGGCACCCTTTGGGTACGGAACCTTAAAAACTAGGTAATATAATGTGCCAAATAATACAGTGATACAGATTTCTTTATTACATGTAGTTATAATTTTATACTCATTAACCTTTCTTTTTCTTCTAAATAGTGGTGAAAACCGTATAAAAATCCGTTGCACAGTTTAGAATAACAATGTGGTAACACAGACAGACGCGAATAGCGACTTTAATATTTTATATATCGCTCATTTGGAAAAACATTGACGTAAATGTATTTTTTCCCAAAAATGATAAGTCGATATTTGTGCTCGAACAAATTTTCAGAGGAGCTGAGGCATCATATATTTAATATGTATTGGTATTTATCAATATTTCAGAACAAGACGATAACCCATTACAGAAAAATAATTCACTTTAAATTACTCTCCTGTAAAATTTTAAAAGCATCAGTTACGTCGATGTTTCTCCAAATGAGCGATGTTAAGATGCAGATAATTAACAATTAACTAAACAAAGAAAAAAAGAAAACATCAAATTTCCAAACTAAACTAAACCTGACAAACTTTAAAAAACATAATACGTGGAATCCAGTACATAAGGGAGATAGTGGAATCGTTTTATGTTTCTAGTTTCGGCAATTATTGGTTTAAATTACGACTTGCGTCTGTTAATAATAGCTGCGCTTAAACTAGTTTAAGAATTTATCATATTTTGTAGTTTTGGAAACCGTTTGGTAGTTCGGCTGGTTTTCACTTGCATTTTACATTTCTATATCAATATGTATAGCCGATATGAAACAAAAAGTAGTCCTTTGTCTTGATCGTTATGTCTATTTTTTTTTAAATTTTAGTGGTATAAGTTGGTGGTGGTGGTGGTGGTGGTGGTGGGTGGTGGTGGTTTTGGTGGTTTAATAAAGAGTATTCTATTCTATTCTATTCTATTCTATAAGTATTTATCTAAAATAACATCACGCCTATTTTTCTCGAAGGATTAGACAGAGGTGTACTTCGTATTGTTTACTCATACTTTCACAGTTATGAGTAAGTCTCATGGAATATAAGGCGAGCCTATTGCCATCAACGCCCGGTTGATGGCAATAGGCACGCCTCACATCATATCCAGACTCTTGGCTGAGAAATTCTGAAATGGGCAAACTTAATAACTCTTTGCTCGACTTAGGAATCCAACCCGCGACCTCGTGCTTACCAGTAGCGCTCCCGACCAAAAGACCAATGAGGCTTATAAAATCTTACCTGCAATCCATACCCTTGATGTATGGTGGAATTCAGGCAGTTCTTCAAAGCCACAGCAGTTGACTCCCCACCGTCTGCATGACTGGTGTTCATGCCACAGTGCTGGGAGCCGCATACTCCTCGATGCAGCTTCGAATGCTCGTAGTTCGTGTAGGAGATCGAGGAGAAATTCTAGAGAAAAATATAAATATTACAGAACTTTAGAATAACACAGTTTTTTGTCAGCTGTTTTGTCTTGTACAGATATACTGGTTCTGACAGCATTACCACGGTATAATAAAGTAAACCAAAGGGGCAAGGGGCAAAGGTCAGTGGGAAATCCTGGTATCCTGGCAAGGTACTTAACAATAACATTTGCATGGCAATATGATCAGGAACGTTTACTGAAAACACATATTATTTCTGAAATGTCTAACCGCTAAAATTACTTGCTCTTTGTAGTAAATTGCGACAGACCTTTAGATAAAACAGTACAAAAGTTCCATACTTCCATACCACGAACGAAAACAGGCGGACGCACACATAGACGCGTACGTAGGACGATGTCAAACAAATGCCAGTCGCGAGTGCGCTTGCACTCGCTGTACGTGAAGCATGTGTATGTGTGCGTGCGTTTCTGCTCGTTATATGGAGTCGACCTTCTGTATGTAATATTCTGTGCTTTAGAGAGATGAATATCAGTGCTTAAAATGACTGTGAAACTTTAACGCTTTAAACAAATACCGCAACACGTAGGCACTTAATGTGTTTGTTCGGGTCGCTTCCAATGCTCAGTAGACTTGCAAACATTGCCTTGACACAGAAATTGTGTGTTCATATTTTATCTGTTTGCTCGATTTGTTTCTTGGTAACTTAAATTATGAGTTACACACAAAAGTAGTTTGAGTAACACACAAAAAGCACTTGAGGTTTTGAGATCACTCCACGTTCAGTGGTCATAAGTCGTCCTACCTATAATAAAGTAGATAATACGGCCCGGTTTTGAGGGGTGATAACAACTAAATACAAAAATTGACGCCTAATATATAAGCGTAGCGTAGCATGTTGTTATAATCAGCATATAATGTTCCCACTGCTGGGACACATGCTTTCGCTCGGTGAGAGAGAGTGGGCTGTAATCTACCACGCGGGCCCAGTGCGGGTTGGTAGATGTCACATGTCTTCAAATTTTTGGTTCTAGGACATGCAGTTTTCCTCACGATGTTTTCCTTCACCGTTTTGAGAGCAGTGGTGATAAAATAATGTACTCAAATTAAAGTGTCTGTTTAGGTTCGAACCTACGACCTACAACTCGGAAGTAGAGGCCGTTACCGCTTCGCCACCACTGCTCTTGCCCAAAAATACGGGACGGAAAATCTGCGTGCTCATGTTTTCAATAAAAATTATTCGGCCTGATGTTCCATAGGTAATAAGCATGCGTAAACGCGCCAAACTTTCCATCGCATAATTTCGGCAAGGGTGTGGGTGGCTACACTCGCCTGAGTGGCGTATTATCTTTTCATTGGGTGCTTTGAAATCAGACAAAAATTTACGTTATAATGATGGATAAACCGACAATAGGCTATTACGTCTTGATTTTATTAAGAATCTTCCTACAAATACTAGATAATAAAGAATCAAATAATGTCTCCTTATAATCGTTTTTATCGCTATTTTCGAGGTCATGTCTTCCCGAGGGATCAGGGCCACAAAATAGACAGGTACAGTAGCGGCCATAAGTCCAGTAGCAGTTACAAAAATCTATCGCATCAAAACAAGTCGTACTTACGACCTTTTTCTTCAACAAACATTTTGCACACATACACGATCTCGTATATCGCACTCTTTCATTATTATCTAGTCAGAAAGAGTGCAACATAATGATCATTTGCCTTAGTGACAAGCCTATCATGTCACGACGACGTATTAAGATACTGCTATTTAATTTCAATTAGAAAAATATGTGTCTGTGTGGCTTAGCTGTTAACGTTTTGACATAGTCCGCACGATGTAGCCTGCGTTCGAACCCCAGTGATAATTACACTTTTTGTGTTTTAATTATGAATTCTGAACGTCTACGATAAGTTAGACACGATGAGATGTGTATTAGTTGAACTTATTATTAACAAAAAAGAAAAAAATGAGGGTGAATGTGAAACAAAATAAACTACTTGATTGAATAAAGTAACGAAGTTGTTGGTAGGTGAACTTTGTTACGAGCGTTTGTGTTATTATTGCGATTAGCGTGTTGTTTGAATATCTTTAATCAAGATGCAAGCAAATATTAGTATTGATGCCAGGGCAAATATTGTAGCTTTGCGTAAAAATGGGCTTAATATTTCTCAAATTTCAACTGAAACCGGCTTATGTGTAAGTTATTTTTAAAGATTATATTATTATGATGATAGTTGTAGTGTATGATTTTCTTATTAAATAAATCGCTAGTTGCAAGTGTGTAATAAAAATTATATTTTCGTTTTTTAGAGAAATACTGTGAGCCGTTGGATAAAGAGGTTTGAGGAAGAAGATAGTCTGAAGAGTCGTGTAAGAAGTAGAAGGCCGCCGCTTATTAACTCGATTCAGCGACGTTTCATGGTGGAAGAATATGAAAAAAATGGTTTCATTCCAATGATACATCATTGCGAACTGTTCGCCGTGCACTCCATGCTGAAGGCTTACATCATCGGAAACCAGCTAAAAAACCATTTTTGACACAAAAACACAAGGAGGAACGACTACGTTTTGCTCGGGAATATTTAGATTTTAACTGGGAGAGGACCATATTTTCTGACGAGAAGACTTTCAAATCATGCCAAAAAGGAAGACTTCATTTATGGCGAAAAGACAATACTCGCTGGTCTGAGAAAAACATTATTCCGAATACACTGTCAGGTAGAATAAGTGTGAATATGTGGGGGTGGATTAGTGCACAAGGGCCGGGCGAGTTGGAATTCATACCTACGCGTGCCAACAGCTCTAATTACGTCGAAGTTTTAAGTGACATAATGCTACCTACTGTGCGTAATGTTTACCCATCGGAAGACTTTAGTGAACTACATTTTGTTCAAGATAATTGTCCAATACATCGTGCCAGTGTTGTAAAAGAGTGGTTTAGTCAGCATGCTGATATTAAAGTTATTCCGTGGCCAGCACGATCCCCTGATCTAAACCCCATCGAAAATATGTGGGGTTTAATGGTTCAAAGATGGGAAGCACGAGATGAGAGGTGTCATGAGCAGCTTAAATCCCATTGCATTCAATTGTGGGATGATTTACGTGGCACAAATATATGTGTAAACATTGTGGCCTCCATGCGTCGACGTCTGCTTAGCTGCATTGACAATAATGGAGGTCATACCAAATATTGATACGTTGTTTTTTACAGGGGATGTACTGGTCGCACGCAAATACGCATACGTAAGTTAGTTTATGATTGTAAGATTGGGGTTAAGCTTCAATCTTCTTTTCTCTTTGAGAAAATGAATAATTAAGCTATAATCTCAATACTTAAAGTTAAAAGCATAAGAATAATTGTATTTTCATATCAAAAAACTTGATACAAATTTTGGTTGTTCAACTTATTATAATAATATAAATAAATGTTTCTTCAAATTTCCTACCTACTATTATTTTATTTCAACCTAAAATATTATTCACTTTTGTAATTTTCTTCGTTCTTCTTAATTCTTATCGTATCAATTTTAACTATATATAACGAAATATATAAATAATATTAATATCACATATAAAGTAAGTATATAAGATTACTTATATATAATAATATAAACAATATTCATATATATAAAGTATATAAATATTACTTATTATAATAACTATATAAAACATTCATTTAAATATTAAAAATATATATATATATTTGTTGTTTATAATCAAAAAGTAAAGAATAATAACAAAATCGATCTAGCCAACCGAGCGGAGTTCGAACTGACAGGCACTCGTATCCAAGTCCTACATTGCTGTGCTTAACTACATGAACTGGTTATATTGAGTTTAAATTTTCGCTTTAGTTTCGGATTGACTCGGTGCGAACACTAATGTGAAGAAAACAAAAGTATATTGTCATCTTTGTCTAGTATTGACCCCACACACTATCACCTCGTAGTTATACCTGTATGACAGGTAAATGTTTGCGTTGAAATCACTCACACATGTATTTATACGCGCAGTACCGTGCAGGCGAATACGATCGTTGATGTGCTACTGGACTTATGGCCCCTGACTGTACAGGCCGTCTCCATACAACAAGCGATAACTGGCGCACGCACACATAGACGCGTATGTACGTTGATCGTCAAACAAAAGAACAATCAAGGGATGACACAAATCCTGAGGGACCAACGTTGGGTCTTGGGCGAATTACTCCAAAAAACTTAACTCGTTCAGCACATCTAAACCGCATTTCATAGCCGTCAGTGTCATCATTGTGGTGGAACTAACAGCTCCTGAACGTGGTTTAGATACGCTGATCACGTCCAGTTTCATTGATTAAACTCACCCTAAGGAGAATCAAGGGAAGTCTTTGCTAAACATACCTTAATAAACTGATACAGCGGAGTATCATCTTCCAGAAGCACCAGGTCTACAATGCAGTAGACGGCGTCAGGTTTCCTCAGACACAGGTCGAAGTCATCCAGATCTGACAGCGCGGGCATTGAGTGGTAGTCCAATATAGACTCCGGTGGCTCATCTGGTAAAGAAAAATGATAATAAGTTATTATTTTAAAAGTCAAAATTAAACAATTGTAGAGTCTGTTCCAAAAGTATCTTACGAAAATGTAAACAAATGGATCCGAAAACGTCCCTGTGGATGTCAGTTTGTACTGCCACTTATAAATAGAGTGCATTTATTCAATTATTTGAATAGTTAAACCCGAAATGCTAATTTTAAAATACCCTAAATATGTTCTTCATTTGATATTTGAGGTTAATTTTACTATAACCTCAATTTTGGTAGATGTTTTTTTTTAACTTTGAAAAGGCAAACGGAGTATGTAAGGATCATAGCAGGTGGCCTTCTGTAGTTTCTGCCTACCCCCATGGGAAGAAGGCGGCAGTTTACGTATATATGTATGATTTTTCAATTACAAATTAATCATGTTATTCAAAAAAAAACCTTCTAAAAACAGATGAATGTGCTATTAATTCTCTTGCGTGAGAATTTAACCCGAACAAGGTTTGCTTACACTTTCATTACATACTTTTGGAACAGACATACTTAAGGGATTAAAGGCCACTAAGACTCATTGATACGATTTGTGATAAATTGCAATTGACAAAAAAATACGACTCATGCAGAGGGCCTCGATAAAGTGGCATTCTGTCAGTGATAACGATGATGGAACAGTCAAAAATGTATTGGACTGACATTATGATAGCGAATAGCTTATATCAACCACGTTAAAAGTCGTTTAGAAAAATGAAACGCTTTGAAAGCGATTGTCACTTGTCACTTTTAATACCTCACGTGAGTTTAACAAAGATAGGTTTAATAGATTATAGGCGCAGGGTCGTGGAATGTTCGAAAGAGTTACCGTGGCCCTGGCGCACAGGCAACTGAAGGAACACGGGTGCGTTTTAGTCAGTAAGAGTCTGACACGCCCTTCCGCTCCGCCCAGAGCGGGAGAAGTCATTTGATGATTTCCAACCAAAAAAAAATTGTTGCAAAAATGTATAATGTTACATAAACCGTGCACATACATATACGGGTTGACAGGGACATCGACGCGCAACCGGCTACCATGGATTTAGTACATGAATCTGCACCACCCCCTTTTTTTTGCGTGGGAAATCATCAAATGACCTCTCGCTCTGGTCGGAGCGGAAGGGCGTGTCAGACTCTTACTGACTAAAACCCACCCGTGTTCCTTCAGTTGCCTGTGCGCCAGGGCCACGGTAACTCTTTCGAACAATCCGTGACCCCGGCAGGCATCGGCCCTATCGGAACCCGTCATATGCACCGCCCCTGCGAAAAAATTCTTCGTCAGTTACTTAAAAAAAATCTGCTGTTCCATACATTTTGACCGCGTAGTTATTGCACTTTTGTAGGAAACGGCTGATGTTTTTTTTAAATAAATGACGTAAAATTTGTATGGTAGGGTGTCTAGAATCTTGTGCTGAATTCATGGTTTCAGTTTGCGAGTCGATGTCCCTGCCACCCTGTATGGTTGCCCATAAGGTCGAGATAGATATACAATTCCTTCAAGCGTTTTTAATCCACATCATCGTGACCATCCACGTCCGTCTTCACCCACTGCTGAGCGTAGGTCATCATAATCCACATATTAAACAAAAATTCTTGCTACTAGCTTTCAGTATAAATTTCGAATCTATAACGCTTTTCAATGAAGTAACAACATCGCAATGGAAGCAATCTTTTTAAAAGTATTTTTCAGTTTCATAAACCTAAAATGTACTCGCCATTAGAAATCTTTATAGAAGCCATGTCTGATATTTTAGGAAAAATATCGTCAATATATTTTTCGATGTATGTATTTGAAACCACGGCGCTTAGAAATTATTCTTACTGTATTTTGGTAGCGTAAAAATAGGCAAGTATTTTGAACTTGTAATATTTTGTTAACAAAGTAAAGTCAAAGTCAAAGATTCATTCTTACAATGGTAGTATAACACTAGCTTAACATATTTAATCATAACATACGAGTAATGACATGCAAATTTTTGGTACTTCTACAAACGGTAACGCTTTTAGTAACGATTGCCAAATAACACCCCCCCCCCCCTTACTAGAAAAAGCAAAAAAAAAAGTTAGAAAAAAAAAAACTTTTATTTTCTTTTTCTTTCTTATAACCGTCTTTCACACAATTGACCCATCGTTATCTTGGTCTTCATTCTTTTTTGTGTTTGTGTGTTTTTTCCTTATGTCCTGTTTACCGCAAATAAATGTAAATTCTTTTTATTCCTTTTTTTCTTTTCCTTCCCTATGTTCTCGCTCTAACCGTCTCCTACTTTCTCCCTTCTTTGTAATTTGTTCACCTAGTTCTAACATATCCCACACAGTCATAATTTTCCTCATGGACATAATTTTACTCTACATCATTAGCCCGTACCATGACAGCTAATTTCCACGTGAATTCTCGCCATCAGAATCACTTTCGTACTTCTTTTTTACTTGCATTTTTTTGCTTTTGATTTTGATGCCCCAGTGCGGTTTCCAGGTTGCCATATGTCTTCTTTTTGGTTTTAAGACTTGCCGGGTTTTTTCGCGATGTTTTCCTCCACCAGTTTAAGAGCAACCTTTACCTTACCTAGAATGCTAATCTTACTTTATCACCGCTTATAATTAATGATCGCCTGGTAGGCTATTTTATAAATAAATCGAAAATTTGTTGGTACAACTTTGTAGTTTAATATCAAAACTTGGTACATCCACTCTAAGTGAAAAGTAGGAAATTAAAGAAATATGTTTTGGCTATAGTTATGAGGTTTTATTATTAAATGTGTAGGAAATTAAGTTTATTAGAATATAAACAAAAATAATATATAAAAAACGGATTCAGCTAAAAAATCAGGTTAAAGTATGGAAACGTACCAGAGCTGCGGAGTTTGAAAAAAAATACTTTGAATTAAATTTAAAACTATTACTTTAAGTCAAGGATCTTTAAATGAAATAAAAGAGAAATCGTTCTAACGTTCATGAATTTAAAACGTTTTTTTTTCAGACTACCTCTGATTAGTCCATATATTTACTAACCTTATTATAGTATCACACCTTCTGACACAGCCTTATGGAAATCTTTTATAAATAAATTACCATAAGTGTGAGAGTGCTGATTTTCATAGATTCTACTAGCTTTTGACCGTGGTTTCGCCTGCGTGGATGTCGGAAATCATCTCACGGGAATGTACTACGTTTTATACGTACTACGTTCACTACGGGTATGTCCGTATCCGTATCTGGCTACCCGTATACTACGGGTTATAAACTATCTATGTGCCAAATGTCATCCAAATCAATTCAGCCGTTTTTGTGTGATTGAGTAACAAGTCCTGACTTCCTGAGTCGAGCTGCACGATTACTGGCAAATTCGTGCACTGACTGGATAGGTCCACTCAATCTGTGTGGTTCTTTCCTCAAAAGACCATTTCAGATACCAATCTGCATGGTCTTCGCATGACCTGACCAAGATTATGTCTGGACTTTAAAAGAGACTGTGACCTCTGAGTATGCTTCGGCCTTTCTTCTCAGAGTAGTCAGATAGGAAACGCCGACCTCATCTAGTTTTAAAATATTGTTGACGTGTAAAAGTGTTTGTACAAACCTACTTACAGAAATAAAATCATTTATCATTTATCAAACATACAAATTTTTACATTTATAATAGTATATATACTAGCTTTTGTTAGTGTAAAAAGTCCCATCACATAGCCGTCGACTACGCATTCTGTACATCAAACTAAGTAACGTAGCACTAAAATAATTGCTGGGAAACGAACTTTATGAACGCACGAAAAACTTGTGTTTTTGGGTGCACGTGCATGCCACGGCGCAGGGGTCGTGGGGGTATTAAAAGTTGTGTCATACATAAGATAAAAAATCTGGTAACATAAAAAATCGTCAGCAAGTTAGGATTTTGACCTCTAATATCTCCGTAAATAGAACGTTCCCAGATGTGGTCCAATCCAATAAAATATTACAATGACGGGGAGTACAAGGGATTATCGGCTTCGTTAAGTGTCTTTTTACATCCGTTATGGTAGGATTATTTAAAATAAACTTTAACTTTTTAATTTAAATTCTAATGAGTACTATCTCCACTTTGCGTGTTTGATCATTGATGTACCCAACATAAACCTAATACTATTTGAAGTATCAAGATCGGGAAATATGACTTGACAGAATATAGGTCTACCTGGTTTTCCTTAAGGCTCCTATTCTACCTAACCTTGGATAATAATACGTATGAATATGACGTCTATATTATAAAGGGCATCGCTGAGTCGTGTTCAGTATAAAATCGAGAGCCGCAAGAGCAAACAAACAAGTTTAAACAAGGAAAATAAACTTCGAAATAAAATATCACAAATTACGTGTGAAAATCTTGTGATAATTTTGAAACATTGTGTTCTAATATAACAGTGCAACGTCGATAAATTCTGAATATTGAAATGTTTAAAACACTGTGCATCCTTCTACTGGTGGCAGGAACATACTGTGATGATGAATTAGATAAAGTGCTGGATAATATCTTCACGCCTCCTCCGGTCATCAAAGCCCAGAACGATATTCAGGCCTCCATAAAGGCATTAATCAGGTCTAATAGACAAACTTCAGAAGATGACACGGAATGTGCACGAGTTGATGATCACAAATGTGTACCCTACTACCTCTGCAAAATCGATGAAGAGACAATTAACAGCCCAGTCCTATTATGCCCTTCATATATCGACATGTGCTGTCGGGTATCTAATACGATTTCTCTACAAGAACTTGATAAAATGTTGGAGAAAGCTACTCGATCCTAACCTGAACCTTGATAGTACTATTTGTTTTCTTCCTCAATTTTATTTCGATCAACGGGTCAGTGAGTAAGATACTGCAAACACAATAAATATAATTTACAAAAAAGTAATAATAATACAAGGTCAACAACTAACGAACACAACAACAATACAGCTGATCCAATCCAGTTCGCCTCGAGAGCCGATCGCCACGCAAGATGAACTTGTACCAAGAAAGAAGTTGGTATATATATATATATATAAAATCGGCTCCTCGTGCTCTTGTGATTGTTTTGTGATTTAAATTGCAACGTTCGAATTTGAAGACACTTCTTGGACGCTGAGATATTCAAAACACTACCATTCCTCCTGATGGAGACTGTAGTTCACTGCAATGATAATTTGGATGCAGCATTGTTTTAGGTCATTGGACCAACGGTCGCTCAAGACCAGGATGAAACTCTAGCTTCAACTGCACTATCAACCAGTATAGATTCAGTACTGGAGATAGTCTTTGGACCTACACACAAAGAAAATCAGGACAACACTGCGACATTAACTGTCGTGCCATCAATCGGAACCAAGGCTGATGACTTAGATGCAGTGCTGTACCAGGCTTTTGGACCAACAGCAAGCTCAAGCTTCAACTGGGCCATCAATCAGGACTAACAGAGAAACTTCTGACCGTAACAAGTCATGCACCCTAGCTGATAGGCAGAAAGGAGAATGCGTTAGTTACTACCTCTGTGAGCCCAAAAATTATGGAGCAATAGATATCTCTAGCAGTTATTCTTGCCCTTCGTTCATCGAAGACTGTTGTCCAGGCTCTAGGAAGATTCCTCGTGACTAGCTTAGTAAACCTGATTTACCTTAGCGTTGCAAAAGAATCCCTGTTTCAAATATGTTCTTGCCCATTTTTTTCTTCTAGCATAGTTGACTAACATTAAAATAAATGTATTATCTAATAAAACTGGTGTTTAAAAAAATGTGTTTTTACTGTTTGATTTTTTAATGTTTTGACTTTAAGAAAGTCAAAACGGCATAGACCACAGAATTGGCAAGCTGAAGTCACAATGTGCCGGTCATATTCATCGTAAAAGCGACGACCGTTAACGTAAAAGTCAAACAATTATAATAGGTATACAGAGACATACAATTTGGTATCACCATATGTTACCACTAGGCATTCAAAAATATTATTTTACGTAGGTACACACAACATGCTGCGCTCCGTATTTACATAAGAAATCCATTTTTAAACACGATGATAATATATTAAGTAAATAACTCAATCAATAGGCTTAGTCATTTCTAAGCGATGTAGGGTTCGATTATCAGTCTAACTAGATGCAGCTGAATACCAATATTTTACATGGAGCGACTGCCGATCTGACTGCCACAACGCAGTTACTGGATAACGCGATACCCCCTAGTAAGACTCGTTTTCAGACTTTTGGGTCAACCAGTTCTCAGTTTCTCTACTGTCAAAGATCTACGAATGATAGTCTGGACCATCGGTTTTACGTGCTTTCCGAGGCACGGGGGGGTTTCGATATGTAATAGATGGTCACCCGTCTGACCCATCCACGAACCGACCGTGGCAAGCGTAGCTGAACCTTCGAGCGACCCCTGTGGCTGTTATTAATTACTTTAAATACATAAAAATCATCACCATAACTTGAAAGCGAAGCTTGATCTTCGCCACTTCTATATTAATATTATAAAGAGGTAAAATTTGTTTGTTTGTTTGTTTGTAAGTTTGATTCGTAGGGGGGGGGGGGGGTAATCTCTGGAACTACCGGTCCGACCTGTTTTTTTTTTTTTTGAATAGCCCTAATCTTGACACTTAGGAGCCACGCAAAAAGAACAAAAGTCAGAAAGAACGCTAAGCGAAAACGAAGTGGTAGCGCGGGCAGGTGATGCGATGCGACGGGGTGGGTCTGGGTAACAAGAAATTTCACGCGGACGAAGTCGCGGGCTGAAGCTAGCATATTATAACTCTCATAAATTACAGGGCGATCCTATTACTGGACTCAATTTCAGACATTTGTGAATAGAAAAACCTAATGACACTTTACCCCAGTCGGGGATTGAATTAAGGTTCCTACTGTAGCGGTATCTATATCGCCACATGCTAGCTACGCATCACATTGACGTCACGCATAATCCTGCATCGCGCAAGCAGAGTTTACCGCGCAACTAGCATTCCAACGTCGGGCAGTTGCCCACCAGACACGACACCCGTCTGGTCGGAGGATCCTCCCTTTTCTATAGAGTAAGAGTACGCTTTACACCCTGTTCCTCATACCTCTATACTAGGACCAACAGTTGCGCTTGCGACCACTGGATCAACGAGGGAGTCAGTAAAATAATTAAGTACAAAACGCGTGGCGAAATAATTAAGTACAAAACGCGTGGCGAAATAATTAAGTACAAAACGCGTGGCGATGACACGTGAGACATATAATGAAACTAAGCAACGTGCGTGCGACCTGTGGGGGAATGTGGGATCGGTGGCTGCTCAGAGCGAGGTCTCTGTCCGCCCACTGAGTGACCTCAGGGAAAACGGCGCTTAGGGCGCACAGTGGTCACGTGCTGCCTTGCATACTTGCACAGTTAGGTTTCGGGGAGACGGCTCTAACAGGCGATGCATAGAGGGGGTATCGGATCAGTTTTTTAAGAGGTAACGGTTCCCTTTTCATGCGCAGATGATGACCACTAGGGTCCAAATCAAAATCCCACACTCTCCCGTATAACCTTCAAAATCCGGTCGCCTTTTAAAGGTCGATCCACAAAAAAAAGGGTAACAAGTGTGTATCACAAGTATATTTAAATGTCTGTGGAAAAACCCAAAAGCTGGCCAGACCACAATCGAATCTTGAAATTCACATTTAAGAGCGACCACTAGACCAACGAGTCAGTTAAATCTATATTATCTATTATATAAAACATAGAATATTATAATTATACATAGAATAAAACAAAGTCGCTTTTAGTGTCAGTCTGAGTGACCGCTTTGTTTTACTAAACTACTCAATAGATTTGATGCTGATTTGACCTTAATTTAGAGCATTTATTCCAGAAGGTTTATATGTATACTCGTAGTATTTCTTATTTTTGAATAGTTGATACATTCACCATAGAAACCACGATGTTTTGTCATATCATGCTAGGGCATATATAAAATAAAAAGCGGTCAAGTGCAAGTTGCACTTGCACACGAAGGGTTCTGCTGACGCCAAAAAAATTAAAACAAAATATTATCACTCTTGTAGTCTAAAAAGCCTCGTACTCGAATTCATTAATCTATAAAATGTTTAAGATTGTCATTATGAGAGCATTTCGGTCGCTTCCTATATCCATCCCTTCTCTCCCATAATGATTGAGAGACAAAAGGACGTACCTCGGCCATCTTCGGCTAATATCGGAGAAGTTCGCAACCGTAATGGGCATGACATCTTTCTACGAACTGCACTTTGCGTCGGGACAACGCTGAAGTTACATACTCGTGATTACGTGAGCATGCGCGCGATTTCTAGATCTGTTATAAGGGCTATAATATAGGGCTGCTAATACTGCAACTTATTAACTTTGAGTGAACATTAATCGTGAGTAAAGTGCAGTGATCTCGTACCGGACAAAACACCGACCAATGAAGCCACGTGGAGCCAGCTAAACCGTCCACCACAGTATTTCAGGTCAGTCCTTACCCCTTCCGAATGCTCTCCTCGAACGCGTCACGTAATAAATAATGAACCCGCGCTCAATACCTAAAATCTCATCGCAACAATAATAGCACTAGATAATTATCCCTCCAGCCCCTGCAGTCTCGACATTAGACAGCGACAAAAATCGGTCGCTAAGTCGTATCGTTGTCAAATTCCTTTAATAGATTTTCAACTATATTTCGAAAGCATAAGGTTGAAAATCTATGAAAGAAATTTGACATCGATTAGACTTAACGACCGATTTTTGTCGTTATATTTGTCGAGACTGCAGGGCCAGGTTAACGAGAAAACTTGTTTTTTCTGCGTTTTTTGATCGATCTTAATACGGTACGGCCATATTAAGATCGATCAAAAAACACAGAAAAAACACGTTTCTTGTTGGGGGCCCGTTTAGTTTTTAACTTTATTATGTTGTTACTTTCAAAGTGTGAAAATTTCAAATTTCTAGCTATTACGGTTCAAAAGATACATACCTGTGGCAGACGGACGGACGTTGGAACTCTTTGGGTATGGAACCGTAAAAGCTGACCAAGAGCGAGTCGGGCTCACACAATTAAGTTTCTGAACAAAACTCTACTTAACAGTCTGTGAAACAGTCGCTGGCCTGTCTATTTGTTAAAAAATAAATCTCCATAGGTCAAAACGCCTTCATAAGTAGGCACCTATTTTTAGCATTTTCGTCAATTATAACAGTATCGCAAACCGCAATAAATTTCCTGTAAAATATAGATAATTATCTAACAACTGTATTAAAATCAAGACTGTAGCTTTTGAAACCTAGGAGACAAGGGCGGACTTTTATTTTAATTTGTTTATCTGTATCTTTAAGACTGCTAAACAAATCAACCTGCCTAGCCATTTCCCAACTACGCTGGTATCAGCTTCCAGTCTAACAGGATGTCGTCGAATACCAGTATTTTATATAAAGCGACCGCCTATCTGACCTCCACAACCCAGTTACTGGGTAACACTATACCCCTTAACTTGATAAGACTGGTTGTCAGACTTTTTGGCTTCTGACTACCTACCTATAACGACTGTCAAAGGTCTATGAATGACAGCCGGGACCAACGGCTTAACGTGATTCCCGAGGCACAGAAGGGCCTCGGTTTGTAATAGATGGTCACCCATCCATAAACTGATCGCGGCAGGCGTAGCGGTGCGGCTGTTACAATTTGTTAAACAAAAAATAAAAAAAAACGCCTTTTAGAAAGTTCAAACTCAAACTCAAACTCAAAGCATTTATTTCAATTAAACCATTTACAGGCACTTTTGAATTGTCAAAGAGTCGGTCAGTTAGTCAGAAAGTTGAAGCTAGTTGCCCATTCCAAAACGTAGATCTCTATGGAGAAGAACGGGCAAGAAACTCCAAGGACACTCTTTTTAAATCAAGATATTACAAAATCCTGGGTACATTATTCGTGTTGCTTCTATATGCGAGAACAATGAAAAAAAATATATAAATTTTCTATAAAAAAATATTAAATATATAATATATAAATCTAGTTCTTTTATCTAATACCAAACATGATACTTAATTAATTCGGTACTTAAAACTTTTGATATTTTACCTAAGATCGAACTGACCCCTAAAATAAATCCAAAAAATACTTTTTGGTCTGTGTGCGCATTTCTTGCTGCATTACGCTAAAATACAAATTTGTACGCATAAATCTCGAGGAAAACTTCGGTGTCCGACAAACAAAAACAGAGCTGATGTTATAAAGGTTTCGTTTTTTTTTTCGGAAGCTTAATTCACATAACATAACATACTCGAAGCAACCTACAATATATTTTGCCAGATATGTTTAAGTCCCATGTAGTAGGGCGCGAGCCAATTGCCATCAACCGGCCACAATTCCAAACTCCAGGCTGCTACTGAGAAATTGCTGATGGAAAAACCCAGCAGTTCGAGCACTACCAAATAAGTCAGTAAAGTCATGTATAAAATGATGTTTGTAAAAGTAAATAATGCTAATACAAAGGTCCAGTCCAGTTCGCTGAGTCACATCCAGTTTGTGTTGAAACTTGACCTATGCACGCCGCGACAAAGGAACTGCTCTAACGAGGATAATAAGTTCCAAAATAACACAAAACCGGCGGCTAGAGAATATTTTGTGATAGTTTTATTGAGATATTGTGATATAATAGTGCAAAATTTCTATTTGAAAATGTTTGGACGTTAATAATGTTGAAAACACTACCCATACTCCTGCTGGTGGCTTTAGTTCTTTGCCAGAGTAATGAAAACCTTATTGCAATGCTGGCCCAGATTTACGGCCCTAAACAACCAGGTTCGACCAATCAAGGCTAAGCTGTGGGACGGAACCCAATCGTGCCTCCAATCCAAACTGGATCAACTTGGGACGAAATTCCTCCAAATCAACCTCTTCAACCTCTATATAAACCTAGTCAGCGTGAGGGATGCGGCTGGGCCAACTCAAACGGTGTCGATTTACTAAACTCAAGTACTAACAACGAATATGCGAAATTCGGTAAGATTCCATGGACTCTAAGTACTAAAAGTCGAGCCATTATATGATGGTCCAAGTGACAAAAACTCATGGTGTACGTTAGAGGAGGTTCCCTAATACATCCAAGCGTGGTTTTAACCGTAGCTCGCTATGTTGCCAGTGGCAACACTTTAAAGATCAGGGCAGGAGAATGGGACGCACAGACCACCACAGAGATCTATCCGTTCCAAGAAAGGGATGTATTGTCAGCTGAGACACATAAGGATTTTAATGAAAAAAAATATTTCAACGATATCGCGGTCCTTTTCCTTGATAAACCAATGGAATTAGCTCCTAATGTAGGAGTGGCCTGTTTACCACCTGCTCGTATTCCTCAAAGAGAGAACACCCGGTGTATAGCTACAGGGTGGGGTAAGGACAAATTCAACAAAGGACGGTACCAAGTTATCCTGAAGAAGATTGAGTTGCCTGTGGTAAGACGCGATGACTGTCAGGCAGCTCTTCGAAGAACCCGTCTTGGAAAACACT
Source organism: Dryobotodes eremita (assembly GCA_917490735.1). Taxonomy (NCBI): domain Eukaryota; kingdom Metazoa; phylum Arthropoda; class Insecta; order Lepidoptera; family Noctuidae; genus Dryobotodes; species Dryobotodes eremita. Next base: position 3,777,618 of record OU823263.1, on the reverse strand, counting down.
TCCAACTGCATTTTTCTTTTATGTTTGCTGAAGGGAAACTGGGAAATAATACTTGTAGAGGAGACGGTGATGCACCCTTATCTTGTCCTATTGACTACGAACAGCACCGTTATGTTCAAAGCGGCAGCGTTTCTTGGGGCGTCGGCTGTGGGAATGATGGTACTCCTGGTGTCTACGTTGATGTGTCCGTTCTAAGAGATTGGATCGGTGACAAGGTTGTTGGTAAAGGTTTATGACCCTAGGACTTATAGTTATTAAGTGATGTGTTTGAAAAGGTTGTAATAAGACTTTGACGTAGGGATTTTTTGGTTGAACTATTCGCTAATAGTTAAAATTATTATCTTAGTTGTTTAATAATAATATTTACTATTGTATATTAGCATTACCCGTTAACAGTCCAGAGCATTTAATGAAATAAAAATTATAGTAATGAATGTGTGTTGTATTTGAAGCATGGAAGTTATGTCTGGCGATGTTTTAAAACCAATTAATCTAACATATAAAAGTCTCGTGTCATAGTGTTTGTCATCGAACTCCTCCGAAACGGCTTGATCGATTGTTATGATTTTTTTTTGTGTATATTTGGTAGGTCTGAGAATAGGTCGTAAAGTATATTTCACACCGCTGCGGGTGAAACCGCGAAGCGCAACTAGTAAATGTATATTTTCCGGGCAGACAAACTGGTTACCACTTTGTCTTTAGTTGCGTCATGCGTCATGTTCGTGAACGGGCGCCGTCAGTTGAGACTGGTCATCTCTTAACTGCCACGGCTTATTTTTATTATTAATCTTATATTTTTAATTGTTTCTTTATTTATTTTTTCATTGTTCTCGCATATAGAAGCAACAAGAATAATGTACCCAGGATTTTGTAATATCTTGATTTAAAAAGAGTGTCCTTGGAGTTTCTTGCCCGTTCTCCATAGAGATCTACGTTTTGGAATGGGCAACTAGCTTCAACTTTCTGACTAACTGACCGACTCTTTAACAGTTCAAAAGTGCCTGTAAATGGTTTAATTGAAATAAATGCTTTGAGTTTGAGTTTGAAGGATAGGAAATCGCCTTTAAATGGTAAAAAAAGATAATTGAACAGCTTCTTATAATATAAACTGGAAATGCATTATGACGCAACTATGTGACATTGAAAATGCTAATAAATTCAATTTTGAATTTTCCTTGTACAGTCGACAACACTTTGACCTTGAGCTGGCCGAGCATTGTACGGAGTATCAAAAGAATAAGAGGCCAGCATAGACTGGATTTGTTAGGACTGACATGCGGCCTACTGTAAGTTGCCAATGGTTAAAACTCATCAGCTGTTTGTACAGTATTTAGCAGGATAAATAAAATGAATCTCAAATAAAAACTGATGGTTTAAACGTGCTATATTTACCTATTTGTTCTTCTGATGAAAAAACCAGATAAAACTGCCCGATCTGGAAATAGAACCCAGAACAGACGGCCAAGACAATTGACAAACCAATTATTTTCGCTCAACTTGTTCTTTTTTTGTGTTTTTGTTCTTTCTTTGCGTCATGTTTATCGCAAAAAAAACGTTTATTCTTCGGGGAAAAAAAATTACGCTTTCAAAGCGTGTCCTATTTCTACAACGACTTTCAGCCGAATTGACATACGTTTTTCAGTAGCTTTTATGTCAATCCAATATTTTTTTTTTAGGTTTCCATTATCGTTATCGCTGATAGAATATCACATTTTCTAGGCTCTCAAACCCTGCAATAACAAAACAAAATAAATCAGAAGAAAGTCTACCTATATTAAGTGAGGAAGTAAGGCGTTCTACACACTACTTCGGGTCGGCATGACTCGGTAGAGCTGGGCGACAAAAACAAAAAAATTATACGTAGATACAGGCCTGAATTTCTCCTACGCTGGTGTCGGTCACGTACCAGTCGTAGCAACGTACGTGCCACTGACGTCAGCGTCGCATTGTCGCGCTATATCGAAATCAATGTATAATTCATACGCGCGACAGACGTACGCTACCGAAATAAGCGCAGGACGAATGCAAGCTTTACTTATGTTCGGGAAAAAGCCGCTCGACTTAGCTCGAATTGTGCCGAAATCATATTTAGGTCGACATTATTTACCGAGGTTAGATGCTGATAGGCATGAACCGAATAAAAGCCGAATATGTGCAGTAATGGATTCGGGTCGGTTTTTTTGGTCAACAAACACCTGCCAAAGCAAATGTGAAAGCACCCCTGACTAACGAATATTTTGTGTAAAAAACTTTTGATTGGCAAATTATAGCATTAACTACGAAGAAAAGGGTTTTCCAAGCATAGCCAATATAGAAGTGTTACCAGCGTAATTACATATTTATCATTACTTACCTATTTACGACAACATTATACTAATAATAGTGTAGCGGCATCTACAAACGCCACATGCGAGTTACACGTCACACTGACGTCACGCAAAATCCTGCATCGCACAAGCAGAGTTTACCGCGCAACTAGCATATATACAACATCCCGATATCAATCGTCGGGCAGTCGCCCACCAGACACAATACCCGTCTGGTCGGAGGATCCTCCCTTTTCAATAAAGTATGAGTGAGCTTTACACCCTGTTCCTCATACCTCTATAATAGTATGACCGAGTTTCAGCCATGGTGGTCAATCACAATGGAGACTAGCTTTCAGCGCGAGCGATATTATAGTCCACAAGTGTATGCGCAGACACAGGTGCACTCTCTCTCTTCGCTCACTCTCATTGTCCGATGGGACGACAATCCGACACGATTGGAGTGAGAGCAGGCGCAGGACCAACAGCTTAGCGTGCTTTCTAAGGCACAGAGGTATCAAACACCTGCTTCCAAACTCCGGGCTGCTATCAAGAAATTCCTAATTGAAAACCCAATAACACAGCCCGACCTGGGAATCAAACCCAGGACCGCACAGCAGTTGCGCTTGCGACCACGAGGCCAACGGGGCGGTTACGACGACATTAAGCCGATTATGACAAAACTGTTGACATTGTAAAATATTTAAAAAAAAATGTAAAGAACTGGATCGTGACGACATAATATTCTATGTAATGTCGTATGCCTCGAGGCGAGTATTGTTATGTAATTATTGTAGTAAATATTGGCGAAATAATTTAAGTAGGTAAGTAAATAATGTAAAATATAGTACAAGGCTGACATAAGTTAGTAATCATGTTTGGTAACAATACATGTTTTCTGGAAGGATTACATACAGATGCACATTGACCTTGTAACTGTGGTGATAAGTTATCGTCATATTTTTAAGCAGACGTAACTGTTTTTATATTATGTACTTTCTGAGTTTTTCTTGGACATTACTGACATGGGTGAAGGAAAACAGCGTGATGAAACCTGGCCTTGCAGTTAATATACGTCTAAAATAGCCAACCAGTCTTGAGCAAGCGTGATGATCATCAATTAATTTCTACATTTATATCTGTAATTTCTATAGTGTTCATAATAAAAAGTATTCTATTCTATTCTATTCTATTCTATCTATCTTATGCATGAGAAGAGGCTTTTGCCTTGCAGTGGGAAAATAATAGAGTGGTATTTTTATTATTTATTAGACAGAACTAGAATGTATGAATTGGTGACCGAATACAAGCCAGTCCATTCTGTAAATATCTCACAGTTAAAACTTAAGTGAAGTGAGCTTGAGGTGAAGTGTCACTACACTGATGCTAGCACGGTGGGCCGGTAAGCGGACGGAAAGTCCACAGGTCGCCCCAGCTTCTTAATGAGGATCAGGTTCCTCGTCTTCGAACGAAGTGGGAACCGGCCCCCTTCCAAGCATGCGCTTAGGAGCTCTCTTAGTCGAGGCCCGAGAGACTCCAAGGCCAGAACCCAGGCTTTTCCAGGTCTTTTTCAAGCTATCGGGTCCTGGGATGCTATTTTTGGCATTCAGCCTACGTACCGCCACTCTCAGCTCTACCTCGGTCACCTCCGGAGCATCGTCGTCGTCGTCGGCAGTGTGGTCTGCATCGGGCATCGCAGGAGGCAGAGCTATGGGCGGGGGAACATCCCTCGCGAAGGGAAAGAGCGCTCACCACTTCCTCCACGAGCTGGGGCCGGAGACTCTGCGTCAGCGGGGGAGCCCATGGGCGGAGTTGATATTTTTTAGGGGCGTCCCCAAGGGTCCCTGTTCAGAGTCCCCAGCGACTCCTAGCGGGCTAGCCCCTGGCCCACAGGATCTCCGCTGGTGGGCGGTCTTCACCAGTCTGTACCCCTCATACAGGTTTGCCTGAATGGCTTTCCTATCCGGAGGGCGGATACGGAGCCTGCTGTGCTCGGGTTTACCGGCATCGCGCAGCAACGCACGCCTCGCGCAGAGTCGTGAGCTCCGGCGACCACCAACACATCTGGCGCCAGGCGCCTCAGCACTTCAAGATCACTTCACCAAAGTTTTCGCGATTAGATTTTACATAGTAGGATTCCTTCCGATTTATTTTGTATTTCCACCTTATGCTAGAGATTGACACTATTGACCGCTTATTCACCTAGGTTTACAGGGTGAGATTTTACAGAATAGCACTTCTAGTCTCAAAGTGATTAAATCTATTCTTGACGTATGAAATATAAAAATCAAGAAAAGGTCGTTCGTCGGCATCGCTTGTCTCGATAGATAGTTTTGGTGTTCCTTCCATGTCACATATTTGTGCTGCTACTTGTACTTCCTGAGTTCTACTTGAATTGCCTTCTTTAAATAATCACATAAATTTGCCGTCATCTTGACGACAGATATGAATGAATGAATTGAAAACAGATATTATTGCCGAGCTGTTCATAATAATAATGTATAATATCTTTTGCTCGTGACTGTACATTAAACTCGTTGAGCTCCTTAAGTTCTGAGTTGAGCCGCACGATTACTGACAAATGCATGCACTGACTGGAAAGGTCCACTCAATCTGTGTGTCTCAATGTGTGGTGTTTTCCTCAAAAAACCATTTCAGACACAAATCCACATGGTCTTCACATGATCTGACCAAGATTTTGTCTGGACTTTAAATGAGACTGTGACCTCTGAGTTTGTTTCGGCGTTTCTTCTCAGAGTAGTCAGATAGGAAACGACGACCTCATTTAGTTTTTAAAATATGATTGACGTGTAAAAGTTTTGTACAAACCTACTTACAGAAATAAAATCATTTATCATTAAACACGTGAAAACCATATCCCTGGCTGTCGGGTAAAAATGGGCTTAATGAAGTATCTATTTGGAGAAACAGGTAGGTAATATTATGTAGCAATAATGTATGTAATGGACCGGTATCCAGTACTAGGTACTTACGTAGGACTTGCCTAGTTAAATTTCAAATAACAAGAAATTACGTTAGTTGGTCCATTTCTAGAAATTCGCTCATTTGGAGAAACATCGACGTAACTGCTGCTTTTAAAATTTTACAGGAGTGTGATCTAAAGTGATATTTTTTTTGTAATCTGTTACCGTCTCGTTCTGAAATATTGATAAATCCCAATACATATTAAATATTTTACACTAAATATTTCACGCCTCTGCTCCTCTGATTTTTTTTTCTGGCACAATATAATTATATCGACAACTCATTTTTGGGAAAAATTACATTTACGTCGACGTTTCTTCAAATGAGCGACTTATAGGTACAGGTATTCTATACATATAGGTAAACATATAGGTGCATTTTCGCAATTAGCGTCTAGTTAACTAACTAGCTAATATTATAAATGCGAAAGTAAGTTTGTTTGTTTGTTACATTTTAACGCCTAAACCACTGAACCGATCATCCTGAAATTTTGCACATACATTATCAGGTGTACAGAAACGGACATAGGGTACCTTTTATCCCGAAAAAAAGTACTGTTCCCGAGGAAAACAACAATAACCTTCTTATGATAATAGATGGCGCCACGTGTCTTTCGAATCATGATTGAATTATATTATTGTAGAAACTTTAGTAGTGTGTTAAGAGTATTTTTATTTTTTATTTAAGTACTTAATACATTTTGTGAGTCTAGAGTGTCGATTGACCGGTTTTTCATCCTCCTAACTATAATTCCCTGAACAACCCGAATTGATTGTCAAATTCTAAATTAACGCGAGCGAAGCCGCGGGCCAAAGCTAGTATATTAATAAATACAGGTTCAGATATGCAAACAGTCGTACCAAGGGGCATCATGTTTCCCAGTATCTGGATTGTGGAGATCAGATAGGCAGTCACTCCATATAAAATACAGGTATTCAACTGCATCCAGTTAGATTGGAAGCCGACGTCAGCCATGTTAGAACTAAGACTAGGCAGATACTGATGTATTGTACCTTTAGGTACTGCCCACTGTAAGAGTAGGCGAAGACCAAATAAACGTTGGATGGACTGTGTGAACGCAGATATGGATAGAAAGGGGGTGACTGCCGAGATGACGACTGATAGAGAAGGGGCAATTGGCAAGAGAATGATGATGAATGATGATGTCTCTCCTTCTCCCTTGAATCCATCCAAAGGTTGTCTGTAAAAGATCGCTTTTAGCGATAAGACCGCCCATTGTGTCACCCTGTGTAAAATGTCTACATTTATATCTGTTATTTTTTATGGTGTACATAATAAAGAGTATTCTATTCTATTCTATGATGATGATAATAATTTACTTCCCACTACTCAGTGGTTTCTGAAGATTTATAATAACATGATTTTAATACCGTCATCAAAAAATGAACGATGTACGCTGCGTTCCCAACTTAGTTTCTAAAAATGACTTTAACACTCACACATAAAGTTCAGTTTGCGTTACAATTTCAAATATTTTAGGGACTGTTTCAATTATAGTGTTATTAATTCTGAAACCAACTTAATAGTCGCATAAAGTTTGATATTTGCTAACGTGGAAATAAAATCAATTGGATAAAAAGATTTGAGTATGGAATAGGTACACAGGTATGTTACTCAATCAACTGATCCTATCGCAGTCCACTGCTGGACATAGGCCTTTCCCAGGCTACGAAACAACACCCTGTCCTCCACCTTCCGCATTTAGTCTACCCCAGCCACTTTCTTAAAGTCGTCGGTCCATCTAGCTGAGAGGCGTCCAACACTACGCTTGCTGATACGCGGTCTCCATTCCAGGACTCGTCTGCTCCACCGAACATCGGTCCTTCGACAAACATGGCCAGCCCACTGTCCACTTCAGTTTGCTTAGTCTGCAAGATATATCGGTAACTCTGGTACTTTTCCAGATAATTTCACCTCATCAAAAAAATAACATGTACAAAAATGCAAGTCTCGCAACGCAGTTTTTGCACCGCAAAAGGTTGTGGGAACTATTGTAAAACCAAGTCGGTTAATTAATTCATCACCTATCTATGGGAGCATCTATCTTACAACTTTGTCATGAATTGTTACCTAATTAGTTAACTAACATCATTTTACAGTGACCGTATCAATATTGTATTTTATTTTTATTTTTATTGAAATAAATAGCAAACAGTTACATTATAAGAACTTACAACCAAATTAACAAAAAAAAATACCTATAATATAACCCACAATGCTGTCCACAAGTGGACTTAAAAGATTAGTAAAATAAAAGTGTAATCGTTAGGAGTTTTAGTAACAGTACGTGCAGTAATTAGTTGTATAATGAGCATTATAATGAAGTTAAAATTCAGATAAAGATAATAAAATATGACCGTAGTAAGTTTGATGATTTTCAGAAAGGGCGTACATGGGTTTTATTTAATAAAGAGGAGGCGGGTGAGGTTTTCAAATCTACTCATTAAACAATTGAAGATATCACTATTTTCAAAGGTACTCCTACTATTATATATATGAGTCAACCAAACGGTGGACAGGTGGGAGCCCCTGGCCAGAATTCGTTCGTCAAGCGTTCACTGCAAAAAGAGTAGGTACCGCGCATACCTGTCGCCTGTGAAATGTTTTAGGTACAGCGTAACAAATAATGTTATTTAGATTTATGCAAATTAATTTAATTCTGATAATTTTATATAAAATAATGGCTTGCAAGGTATTTCCTTCGAGAGCTAAGGGGCAGGAGCTTGTACTTGCTGAGTAACTGAGAGTAAGGTAGGTAGGAAGTATGGCATCTTAGTGCATGCCACGTAAAAATTGCACTGATAATTTTTTACCATTTCAGCATATTTTTTGTAAAAGTGGTTCCATACTGACACTGCATACTCTAATTGTGAGCGGATTAGGGCTTTATACAAGCATAGATATGACGCGGTTCTCTGGAAGTCAAGGATAGGTCGCATGATAAAGCCATACAATTGGTAAACTTTACTTACAATTTTGTTCGATTTGGGTCTAATTTAGTGATAGGCAAAGGGTGTACGTGAAGTTAACAATGTGCTTGTTTTTGGTGAAAGTAAGGTAATTGTATTTAGGTATACTCAGCATTAATTCGTTCCTATGACAGTAGTGTTAGTCTGTCCAGAAGTTGCTGTAATAGAATGCAATCGCTATCGGTTTTGATGGATTTGGAGACCATCCGTTCATCTGCATATAATAGCAACTTTTGTGTTGTGAAGACAATAACCTATGTCATTAACAAATATGTTAAATAAAAACGGTCCAAGGATAGAGCTTTGTGGGACACCGGATGTAACTTCGATAGTGTTGATCTGTATCCGTTGATTACCATCCTTTGGCAGCGGTTTGAAATATATGATGCAAACCATCGCAGCAAGTTACCTCGAAGTCCGTTGAAAGCAATTTTATCCGGCAACAGTTCATAGTCCACCTTCTCAAAGGCCTTGCAAAAATATTAGACATCTTTATTTCTTTAATAAATGAGGAGGTTAGGAGCAAACACTGACATTTACACTTTTTCTTTTTTCTCAGGAACCGTGAAAAATGTAATTTGGGTATGCACGTGGATATATATCATAATATAATAGATATAATATCGTATATTTTTTTAGGGACAGTAACAGTTTTAATAGCCCATTTTTACGTATTAAGTTATACTAAATTATATTGATAACTATAGGAAATATTAAATGACATAATTTTCAAATGTTCTATTTGATTCAATCTGCGATAAAATGTCATCTTTCACGACACGACATTCGACTTTTTATCTACAAAAATGACACGTTTTGATCCCAGAGCTTCAACTACTATTGTGATCGAAAGTAAATGTTACTTTTTATACAGAATACTTATTTAAAATGCCATTTTCTCGTGAAATAAGTCACTAATTGAACCAAATCTGTTCAGAAATTAATAAAATTCAAGGTTTTGAGTTCGAATTAAAAAAAAACAATCGAGCTGGATGCGTAAATGTCACTTTTTGTTCCTGACCTCCCCAAATATAATGACTTGGCCATCGCACGGCAACATAATTAATTACGTATACAAGAATACAAAAAAATTTGAAATAGTTCTAATTGAACATAGTGCTAGCAGGCCAAATTTATGCATTCACAAACATAAATAAAGCGCTCAGAGCGCTACTATTAGGTAGGTTTTGTTGTATGTAGATTTTATTGGCGTGTGCAATTGCCAAGTCATTCTATATATTAAAGAAATAAAGATGTGAAATATCGGAGGAGCTTGAATGTTAAACTAAGTTTTCCGCGGTCGGTTCGTGGATGGGTGACTATCCATTACAAATCGAAACCTGTCCATGCCTCGGAAAGCACGTTAAGCCGTTGGACCCGGCTGTCGTTCGTAATCTTTGACAGTCGTTTCGGGTAGTCAGAAGCCCAAAAGTCTGACAACCAGTCTTACCAAGAGGTATCGTGTGACCCGGTCACTGGGTTGTGGTGGTTAGATTAGCAGTCGCTCCATGTAAAATACTGGTAATCAGCTGCATTTTGTTAGACTGGGAGCCAACCTCAACGGAGTTGGAAAAAGGCGAGGCCGATTTACATCTAATATCGATACAGACACAATAAAATATTGTTAGTTAACTATAATTAATTCACTTTAAATGTAAAACCAACAAACTATCTATAAATTGTTACTTAAGGGTAAAAATTTATGACAAAGTTTTTGAACAGATGTTCCCATAGACAGGTACTGAATAAATGAACCGACTTGGTTTTACATCAGATTTCACAATTTTTTGCGGTAGAAGAACTGCGTTGCGAGACAATTGTATTTTTAAAGGACTCTAAAGAAAAGGACGACGTTCTCAATTCGCCTGTATTTTTTATGTTTGTTAGCTCATAACTTTTTTCTGGGTGAACCGATTTGGATGATTCTCTTTTTATTTGAAAGCTGGTGCTTTACATGTGGTCCCATTTAAATTTGATAAAGTTCTGACCACTGGTTTTTGAGTTATCCTTAATACTGCGTATTTTTCCCACTTCGTTTATATTGATGATGTTTTAATAATTTCGTGCCATGGTTATTTACATATCAAGTAGTGGTATACGAATGTCTGTGGGGGGTAGGAACCACAACTAAAAAGTGAAAAATAAAAACTTTTTTACAAAAAACAATTGACCTAAAAAAAAAACACTACAAAACGTGAAAAATAACTTCATTTTCAAAAACGAAAATATAAGACCAATGACACCGACTTCCGAAATTAAAGTTATTTTCACGTTTTTTTAGTATTTTTTTTGGAAAACAGTTGTTTTTTTTTTTTGGAAAAACGTTTTTGTACATGTTATGTTTTTGATGGGATTTCATTTCTTTTGTTGGTATTGCAGTATTATTCCAGCTGTTACATATTTTTTGGTCACTTGGTTAGATACTTTTTTGCGCGCTAAATGGTCAGCTATTTTTTATTCATAAACTTTCAAAGATTCAAATTGACAATATTTCCAAACAAGCTTGTCAGATTTTTTTAAGTAATCAGTCAGTGGTTGGATCACGTTGGATATCAAAAGATTATTAATTTATCATTCCCATAATAAATTAAAATGATATAAAAAGTGCTCTCCCAGCAAGTGTTAGCGTATCGGTTGTGCAAGGTTTTAATGTAACAAATTATATTATGAAGCATTAATTTACAGAAATCAATTGTCTGCCCTTCCCCAGGATCATCCTTTTCCATGTTACGATATGTATTCCCTTCATAGGTTCGGTATTCCCTTTTTATTTATTTCGCGCCTTGTTCTCTAACCCAAGAAGAATTCCTTTTATTTGTCTCAGGTATAAGATCAGTCAAAAGACCAAATGTTGGCCCCACTCACCGGTTACCGATATACCGACCAATCCTCCGTCACTGGCAGCAACTGGCACTGAGTGAGGCCGATGAGTGCGATATGCGACTTCGCTCGTGAGATAGTTCATCAGCTATGTATCAGCTGATCCACGTGGTGTTATAACGTGCCGATCACCATCAGACGAGCCGTGGAGTGCTACGTCGCCAGGAACCTCTCTGTCTATCTCTCTCCGTCTATCTGGTCTCTTTCTCTATCTATTGAACTCTATATCTAGGGTTGAGTCTCTAGTTCAGCATAAATTAATTAAAATACTTGATAAACTAAAAAACTTAAACCTATTCCGTATCTTTTGGAATAATTACATAAATAGCGACGCGAATCTCAGTTGCGATTGCAATCGAACTAGGTATTTTTCGGAGCGTATTTACCAAAAAATCTATGTTGTTAAGTTATATGTGTTAAGATTTTCTTTCCCAATATGAACTTCTTTACTGTGTGTCATATATTGTTTCTACTTCCTTTTACTGAACCCCTCTACTTTATAATGACATGCAAATTCAAAAAATCTAAAAAAATATCGCGGGTGTCTATGGCGCTTTCGCCTTAATAAGATTTATGCTTTAGTGACTACTGATTATTATCTATTTTTTGGGTATTTTTTTCGTTACACAAGAATAAATTTTACATGTGCTTGGGTTAATAAAGTGTTTGATTTATTGCTACACCACTTCAGGGCTCGACCCCCTGACGTATCAGTCACACGTATTACAATGCAGTAGGTAGATACTCCAAAACTGATGCTACCTACCTACCTACATAAGTTTAATAAAACGTGTGGATTTGTGCGTCTATCTGCGGCATCATGGGTAGATCCCAAATGTTTTAATATCTAATTATTATTGCTTCTGAATTCAAATTAAATGAAATTTAATTGACAACTGATGTTGCCAACTGATTTAATTTGTTCCATTGGCCTTTTTACAATTAATCATCGAAGAGACTGATTGTACCTACCTTTATATTCATGTTCCATTAGGTAGGTACATTAGGTACCTGATACCTATGTATGTAAATATCGGTAGAGCAGGTGATAAATAATATGACAAACTGTTCGTCTATGAAATTTAAATACTTAACTCAAATTAGCCTGCTTTAAGATCGTTATGATCTTAATCTCATCGCTTGCCTTCGACACGCTGCGCCGACTTATAAGTAAAGTATAGGTGTATTAAATGAGATATCGTCTGTGACTTACTGTACCTACCTATATTCGCTATATACCTACCTATCTGTCTATTAAGATAGTGTTAGTGACGAAAAATTTTATGAACTGCAAAAGTAACTTTGTAATCGTATCTTTTTATGTAGCCTTACAAGGTTACTTATGCAGTTCGTATATTTAGAAAACGGAACTCAAATTGCGGTATGTTTTAGTTTTTTTTTGCTGAATAATACACATTATTTTTGTTTAAAATTTGAAGCTTGTATCTCTGCTAAAAGTACCTTAGAATTTTAATGATCGGTGTGTGTATCTCACAAAATTAAGGAACTTTGACTTGGAGCAGCTTTTAAACTACAAGTTCAAATTGAATATAATTTAGGAATATATCTAGTTATATTATGCCCTCTTGGTCACTGATTAAATTCAGGTTTCTATCTTTATCCACAACGAAGTTATAAGGTGATAAATGATAAATGATTTTATTTCTGTAAGTAGGTTTGAACAAACACTTTTACACGTCAATCATATTTTAAAAACTAGATGAGGTCGGCGTTTCCTATCTGACTACTCTGAGAAGAAAGGCCAAAACAAACTCAGAGGTCACAGTCTCTTTTAAAGTCCAGACATAATCTTGGTCAGATCATGTGAAGACCATATAGATTTGTGTCTGAGATGGTCTTTTGAGGAAAACCACACAGATTGAGTGGACCTGTCCAGTCAGTGCACGCATTTGTCAGTAATCGTGTAGCTCAACTCAGAACTTAAGGAGCTCAACGAAAGTACCTTAGAATTTTAATGATCGGTGTGTGTATCTCACAAAATTAAGGAACTTTGACTTGGAGCAGCTTTTAAACTACAAGTTCAAATTGAATATAATTTAGGAATATATCTAGTTATATTATGCCCTCTTGGTCACTGATTAAATTCAGGTTTCTATCTTTATCCACAACGAAGTTATAAGGTGATAAATGATAAATGATTTTATTTCTGTAAGTAGGTTTGAACAAACACTTTTACACGTCAATCATATTTTAAAAACTAGATGAGGTCGGCGTTTCCTATCTGACTACTCTGAGAAGAAAGGCCAAAACAAACTCAGAGGTCACAGTCTCTTTTAAAGTCCAGACATAATCTTGGTCAGATCATGTGAAGACCATATAGATTTGTGTCTGAGATGGTCTTTTGAGGAAAACCACACAGATTGAGTGGACCTGTCCAGTCAGTGCACGCATTTGTCAGTAATCGTGTAGCTCAACTCAGAACTTAAGGAGCTCAACGATTCGACGAACAATACCAAAGAAAAGACATTTGGGTAGGCCACAAAAAATACTCAAACTGCCAGACCATGATTAAAATTAACTGAGGAGAGAAAAAAAAGCAACAATAACCCTCATAGTCTTCACATTCACAATATTAAAATGATAATCAATGTAGCCTGAATGCTACTCACATTCACAGACAGTTTTCTCTTTAAGGTGGGGAGGGGGGGGGGGGTTGAAAATGTCCTGAATGGCTTCGAGAAAAGGATGGTATGGCCGTGTCTTTCTTTGTTTGCTCCGAGCTCCCAGATTTCTGATAACTCAGGCGGAGATGATTAGAACAAACCGACCAACCTCTGTTTAAAATTCAATCCCTTTTAAATGTGAACACATTATTACGTCAGAATACAGTTTTTTTTTACTTGAACATGATAAACACAGATATTTCATGCATTTTAAACACATCATGGGAATTACATTACACGATTATGCAAAAACCAATTGCATTTTCGGATCTGCGTTTAATTATATAAATTAATGGACTCGTGGCTAAATAATAACAGCCGCAAGGGTCGATCAAGGTTAAGCTACACTTCCTGCTGTCGGTTCATGGATGGGTGACCATCCATTACACATCGAGAGCCCTCCGTGCCTCAAAAAACACGTTAAGCCGTTGGTCCCGGCTGTCATTCGTAGATCTTTGACAGTTGTTACGGGTAGTCAGAACCCCAGGTCTGACAAGCAGTCTTACCAAGAGGTATCGTGTTACCCAGTAATTGGGCTGTAGACATCAGATAGGCAGTCTTTCCATGTGAAATACTGGTATTCAGCTGCACCCGGTAAGACTGGAAGCTGACGTCAACATTGTTGGGACAAGGCAGGCAGATTGATTTGAATGGCTTATCCTACTAATATTATAAATGTGAAAGTTTGTGAGGATGGATGGATGATGGATGGATGTTTGTTTGTTACTCTTTCACGCAGAAACTACTGAACTGATTTGGGTGAAATTTGGAACACATATAGTTTATAACCTGGATTAACATGTAGGATACTTTTTATATAATTCGATAATTTCCGACATCCGAGCAGGCAAAGCCGCGGGCAAAAGCAAGTATTATAATATACACGCAAGGAAACGCCACACACGTTTAATACTTAACTATTTACTTGCAATTTCCTTTAATTATTAGTTAAGTTCTTTAATTATAATGCAGTATACCTAAGAGTTACAATATCCGTTGATTAGTATCTACCGACGTTTGTCTGTTCCTTACTTTATTAAGGCTTGTGCACACTGGCTCGACGCGACAGCGCAGTACAAAGGCATCGCGTGTCGCGCTACGAGCGGTGCCTTTGTGTCGCGATGTCGCGTCGCGCCTGTTTGAGGGAGACTTTATACTGTGTCTGTACGTAGATAGGTAGGTTGATATCTAGCTAAGTACCTACCTGTCTACATACACAATGTTTTTAATGGTAACCTAATTTTGCCTTATTTCGTAATGTTTAAGAGGGTGCACATGTCCACTAGGGCCACTCCTTTAAAATAATATTATCTCGTGACTGAGAAGGAATTTTGAATAACGGCTCAATAAGCACCCTCGCTAGAATTTTCTAATACCTTTTATAAACTTTCATATTGAGACAGGAAGCAACAAAATTCGATCTAAAGAATAGGGGCCACATTCCTCTCGATCGCATTTTGTTGCTTCGTGTCTCAATATGAAAGTTTACTAGAAAGAAAGCAGTGGTGCTAGTGGACCAGTTTGCGCCCTCTTAAGATAAGCTCTTTCCTAACTAAAACTACTCATTTACTCAGAAACAGGTTTAAAAACTATTTATTGTTTTGCTAAATTGTTACTGCAGAAGTTTATAGGTACAGTTGTATGTTAGCTCTCATCTGAGAGCCTTCAACCTGGGTTTGGGTTACTGTGGTCGACTTGGAAATCTCTGAATAGACTACGAATCCAAGTCGGCCGGAGCAAAGACAGTTTGCCTGGATGGATGGCTTAGATCTCAAGTGCGTATGCGGCACCTCCGACGGACAAGGGCCCACCTTCCATCCTGCGCTGCCTGCCCTGTGCGCTTGATGATCTTATGACTGTGTGAGCGGAGTTAGCGTAACTGAATTTTGGGCCAAACATGTTTGAACTTTTTGCCATCGTTACGCTAAAAAGAAATAGTAGATTGTAATGCGAGGGTCGAAAGAAATTGATGACTTTTACCCGTGTTAAACACTCTTCATTTCGAATAGAAGGAAAGTAAAAAATAGTACTTTTTGTAAACTATTTATTAATAATAATAACATGAGACTCATTTTTAATCAAATATTAGACCATAAAACCTATATTTTTAATTTCGGTACAGCTTACAGAGTTAGTATCCTGCCAAATTATAAAGTCTTTTTTAAATTTTAAATATGGAACACACCGCGTCACCGCCGCGGGCCGTGCCGCATAATAGGTTTTTTTTTATTCACACTGGCTGGTTATACACTGACAATACCGCAGCATTTTTTAGTGTAATAGATATTTTTCCTAATTATGTAAATAAACTCGTAGCCGACTAACCTAACCAAATTTAGTTCTATTTTTAAAATTCGTTCCCACCCTAGACAGGGAAGCAATTAATATGAATCTTTCCCGCTCAAAGATGGCGAGCAGCGTCTTTCACCCGTTACTCGGATCAAACAAACACTACTTTCCGAGTCAGAGAAATGAAAAAGAAGTTGTAAGTTGTATGTAATGATAGTTATAAAAAAAGCTAAGGTAATGGAAAGTTAAATACAGGAAAACAGAGGAACGTTACTTAATATTGCTTTGGGACCATTTTAATTCAGAGCCTAAAAAAGGATTTTACCAAAATTACACCTTTGTTAATTCAGTTAATTTACAGAATATAACAAAATAACACTAAACCGTTTTATAACAATTGGAATACAACAAAAACTATAACGAAATTGGGTCACTTACTACAGATTAAAAAGAAGAAAATAATAAGTACGTAACCAGCCAATGACAATGACGTTGGCAAAAAAAGAAACGTCCAACGCGCAAGCAAGTCGCAAAGAACATTGATCAATATTTTTTTGGTCTGTTACACGAAATACGCAATAGGTGCAATCAGCCTCAAAACTATGTGATGCTACAATTCAGTACCGTCAAACAGGCTGAATAGGGATGCAGGGGTTTGTTCGAAAGAGTTACCGTGGCTCTGGCGCACAGGCAACTGAAGGAACACGGGTGGGTTTTAGTCAGTAAGAGTCTGACACGTCCTTCCGCTCCGCCCAGAGCGGGAGAGGTCATTTGACGATTTCCCAACCAAAACAAAAAAAAAAAAGGGGTGAATCGAGATGAAACTTTAAAAGGGATTTTAACATTGAAATAATATAGTTTGTTGCCAACAAAAGCACTTAATCGTTAATTATAATACAGTAAACACATTAGAGTCCTTTCTGGGAACAAACTATATTATTTCAACGTTAAAATCCCTTTTAAAGTTTTGTCTTGATTCATCCCTGCATCCTTATTCACCCCGTTTGACGGTAAATTGTTTTGTGGATACACATTGATGCAGTATTATAAAACAAAAATTGTAGACATCAAATGAATTCTTGTCAATGTATAAATGTCGCCGCTAGCTAGCTTAATTACTCTTTCAGTTAACAGCCTAGTCTTTTTAGGGTTCCGTAGTTAACAAGGAACCCTAATTCAGCAAGGTTTACTAACAATAACCTAATATATTGTATACTAAATCCTTCTTGAAAGTATTTAGATTACGTTAGTTAAAGAATTAACAAAACTTTCGTCAATTTCATTGGCAAAAAAGTCACGCACTTTATCCGAGCAAAAGTGAGTGATGAGGACATCTGAAGACTCGAGTCGATCTTGTCAAAAATATTGCTTTTATCCAAAGGAGAATGGCGAGGTTGCATGTACAATGGGACCCACTGTTAGGAGTACCGTGCAGTATGGAAACTTATAACTAGTTGTAGAACTATATAAAACTAGCAAAAAAGCAAATGGGCAGTAAGTTGTAGAGGCTGGGAGAAAAAAGATATGCAAGGTGAAAGATTATAACCTAAAACGAATATAATAGTGATAATACAATGTCTTTTTTTGTACTAAGTAGTTTCAAAAAGGTGTTCAATCAGAATAAAAATATTTAAGTACCAACACTACCATCGTGGATCTGCATCTCTCTGGCCAAATATAGGTACTTACCTTCTCAAAATAAAAAATACATACCTACTATGTCTGGGAGCTAGGAACTATAGTGACCTGGTCAAAACGAGATATGAAATACTGTAAGCATAGACTGGATTGATATAGGATGAAACTATAATTATTATTGGTAAAAAAGTAAGTTGAAAGAAGCGTACATATCTAGCAGAATATGTAGTTTTAAAGCTCAATTGGCGCGATGTGTCTAGTTGCGACCAAGATTCTTTCTAAACTCGGGTCATACCTGCGTGTGGAGTGGCGTGCTATACACCCACATTTTGCCAGTTACATACGTTTAACTCTCATCTATGAGGGGTGAGCCAACTGTCACTGACCGGGCACATATTCAGACTTCGTGCTGATACTGAGAATTTCACCTTGCCTGATTTGGGAATCGAACCCAGGACCCCACGTTCGACAGTCGTGCTAACGATCACTAGACCAACAAAGTAGTCGAAAACGAAGTAAAGATACCTACTAGGAATAAATATCTATCTCCTGGAACTCCCTCCGTGAAAAGCAATTAAGCAAAGATGCGATTTTACAGACTATTAAGAACTTGAATTTTTAAACAAGAGGTTTGTTGAATAAAACAATATTTATATAAAAACAAATCTTTTATTTTTCGTTTTGTTTATTAAAAAAAATTGACAAGCGCAAACGTCTGCAAATGTAAGAACGTAGGCAAATCATGTAATTATTAGTTTGGAATGTAATACGAAACACAGTGCGTTTAATAACTGCATGATGACTTATTTTTAAGTAAATAAAAATCTTTTCTAACTTTTAATTCCCATCATCTAGTGACTCAATATTTTTTATATAATCCTCTTAAAAACCCTTAATTAAAATAAATATGAACTTGCAAGTGAACGACACTTCGTTAATTTATAAATAATCTGGGTCCAAACTCGCCATCCTTCTTTAGTATTTGTGCAAATAGACTGTACCTTACCTACCTTCACACAATATAAATTAATACATTATATTCATAATTTTTTTTGAGATACCGTCTCTCAAATTGAAAGCACGGGGTGGGCCGATTTTTTGCACGCAAGTGTACATGGTATACTTAGACGATTAACAATTTTTTTTATCAAATGCAATCACAAAAAAATCAGATGCTCCATACATTTTGTCGAGCTACGTGTAACAAAATAAGGAACAGCTGATTTTTTTGTGAATGGATTTCATTCAAATTTTGTATTTTGTCTAAGTATACCATGGTATACCACGTATACTACATGTAGTATACGTGGTATAATTTAATGTGATAAGTTCCGCGCCACTTTGTATATATTAGTCACGCCGACAAAGTAGTAAAACAAAACATGGAAAAAAAAAACATAACTGAAGACATGTGGATCCACCTCTGCCTAGCCCTATAGGGAATACAGGCGTGATGTTATATTAACTGTTTATATTACCCACATAAATATTCAGACACATATTTCCTATTTTTTTTCATATTTTTTTGGGGGTAGGCAGAAACTACAGAACGCCACCTGCTACGATCCTTACATACTCCTTTTGCTTCGTTTACGTTCATAAATCTGGTCATACACGCACGCCGGTTGCGAGTACTACGCACCAGACCTTTCTGAAGAACATCACCATCATCATCATCATCATTGTTTATTTATATTATATATAATAATGTTTTAACACATTATACTGATATAGCATTTAATGGTAGGAACGCGCAGGCAACACTTGATCGTCGATAAAAAGCACTTACAATTGCTGGTCACACGTTATAAGGAACGGTCACAATTGAATTGGTCACAATGGGTCGCACTGCTATTATTAAATCGAACAAAATATAACAATGGAACTAGGAACATATTGATTGGAAATATTGGTAAGTCACAAAAGTTGCCACCTCTTAAATAACCGATGTTGTCAAAAAAAAAAATGGATCTCTCGCCTTTGCAAAAAACAAATTAGAAAAACAAGTTGGTGTAAAAACAATCACAATAAAATATAAACCGACATTCTCAGGATTCTGTTTTCAATATTTTGGAATATGTAATAATATGACCCTTTGTAGGAATTCATAGGATTCAATGTCACTACCGAAATTAAATAAAGAAGCAGTAGGTACTATGAAATTATGATTTTGAATAATAAATACGTTACCAATATAAGGTCAATGCATTTGTACCTATGTCCTGACAAAATCACAATAAAAATCTAGTTTATTCATTGGCACTTTAGCCATTGCCAAAAATGTATCAAAAACAAAAAACAAACGAAAATAATTCATGTCATAATATCAACAAAGAAAATTACCGTATTTAAAAAAAAGCAAACTACTCTTCTTTATTTAATTATCTGATGTCCCATTTTCAAATTCAAAGTAAAATAACAATTAAACAAATTGACGGGCACTGTTGAATAATTGTCAAGGATTTTTCCAGTTAGTCAAAAAGTACAAGCTGGTTGCTCGACCCAAAAAATAGATCTCTATTGAGAAGATCGAGAAGAAAAACTCCATATAAAACACTGGTTACCATTGTTGATTCATTTAAATTAATTCCTTGGTTGATTTCAAAATCGATATTTATAATGATTTTATAGATTTCGTTACACACTAAGCAATATATCTCGAAAAAAAAAAATTGTTTCGTTACGATAAAACAAGAAAAATAGCTATCCCGTGTCCCGCCAGACAAAAAAAGAGTCACGATTGCCATTACAAAAACCAAAAAAAAATATATACGACTTTTTATCTATGTGACTTTTCTGTGATATCCGCAATATTAGTACTATAAAAATCTTCTTCTACTTACACTTACCTCTTTTGGTAACATTTTGTCCGAAAACACCAACAACACAGAACACTATGAACCACCACATCGCTCCTATGCACTTAGTCCAACTGTCTCGAGCACTCGAAGGCGCTCGCGCACCTAATATTTTCGCAACAACCCGAATTTGGGTAGGAAGGTAGGACCCTGAATAGTTGTAGTAACTCTTAGGAGATAGATGGACGTTTTTATTTGTTTAAACTCCTAGGTTTTGAGGGACACTAATAAAATAGCAAAACTAAAAATAGTAAAATTATAGATGTTCACCCAGTGGCAGCGTCCCGATAAAAAAAAAAACAAGAAACAAAAACAATCTAAATCAGCTACATTTAATATAATAAAATCTCTACCGGTGTGATGTCTGACAAAAATAGGGCCAAAATTTCATTGGTGTTGCCAAAAAATCTATCGAGAAAAAAAAAACAATAGATTTTTTAACCTATTTAGATTTTCTTCTTTGACATCCTTAATCTATATAAATAAAAATCAATTGCCAAAAATGTTTGTCCGCGCATCACTTCAAAGCGGCTGCATCTATTTGGCTAATTCTTTTTTGTTGTTGTTGTAATTGTTAGGACAATGTTTGTATGAAAGAAATTTTTTAGAAAATGTACCGGGAATTTTGGATGCTATTTCTGTATGAAATTCACGCCGCGCGACGCCGGGCACGGACACCTTGTCTTATCATAAAATCTTCTTAGGAGTATTTTTACCAAAGTCATATATATTATATATTATTATTATATGCGTGAAATAAAATGATTGGTGTAAATAACACCAATAAAGTTAGGTTTTTCTATCTAAAAATTCGCAATAGCAGCCCGGAGTTTGGGTTTGAACCCGGTTAATGGCAAAAGGCTTGCCCTTATTGTATGGGACTTAAACATAACTGGCGAAATGTGGGTGTACTATAAGTCCACCTCTGCCCAACCCTTCGGGGTAACAAGGCGCGATGTTAAGTGAAATAAAATGGACGTCTGTCAGTTTTTGTATGGAGGAACTCTCAAAAATTGAAAAAATATTCATTGGGTAGCACTGTGTATAATTTTTTTGTCAAATTCACCCTTAGACTTACCTCTTTTGGTAACATTTTGTCCAAAAGCACCAATTACACTGAACACTATGAACCACCACATCGTCCCAATGCACTTAGTTCAACTGTCGCGCGCACAGCGCAAACGCCGAGCTCCTAATATTTTCGCAACGACCTGTAAAGAAGGGGCTAACGCGTAAAGTCCAGTAAATTGTATGAAATCATTTTAATTATTCATGTTTTTGTACGTATGTGACCATAAAGGTGTGGTTTGAGTACAGATTAATATGGCTTATTCTTCAGGGTGTTGTAAATGTGGTTAAGGGTGTCAAGGTTCTCTCGTAGACTTGTAGACGCATAGATATTTCGATTTGTTGGCCATTTCCTATATTTTAAGTACTTGGTACTTGTTGACAGGCCTACACTGTCCTCCCACACCTATCAACACTGAAATTGTAAAAGTCAATTATTTTTAAAGGAGCAACCGTGGTGTTTCTTGCCGGCTCTTCTCCATAGGAAACGACCAATTGAAACCGTGCATCTAGCTTCTGACGTTTCATAAGTGCCCATGTAAGTTTACGAATATGTGAAATAAAATATTTTGATTTGCTGACGGGCTATAGAATCTGCTTTTAATGATGTTAGCCTATAATTTTATTATTACAGCAAAAGTATTTTCTAATACAGAGAAGGACCAAGCATTGATTATCATGTTTGCTCACTTCTTTATGGCGATTTTAGAAAGTATTTGAGTGCAGTTTGCCTCATGATGATAACTTTTACCGATAAAAATCTACAGTAGTTAGTTAGTAGGGTCTGTTCCACAAATATCTGTTGAAAATGTAAACAAATGAATCAGATAAAGTACCTGTGGATGTCAATTTGTGGTGTAACTTACAAATTGAGTGCTTTTATTTGGTTATTTGAATATTTCAAATATTCAAATAACAAAATAAAAAGCACTCAAAGCCCGAAGTTCTCATTTGTAATCACCTTACAATTGTTTTTCATTTCACAATTGAGGTTTATTTTATAACCTCACGTTTTCGTCGACGACTTTTCAATTGCAATTTAGTAATGTTATTCAAACAATAATTGTTTGAAAAGTGGTGTGATATAAAGTTTAAACCTTCTAAATACAGGTAAATGTGTTGATAATTCCCTTTAGTGCGCTATTGCGTATTAATTTATTCTGAATAGGCTTTGTTTACACTTTCATCAGAAACTTTTGGAATAGACCGTAACATTATACTATTTATTTTATTAGGTTTAGTGACAAATTGTTCATACTGGATACAGTGGCAAACACAAACACATACACATAGTTCAAAACAAACACACACACAACATAATATACAAAACAAAAAATAAAATAAATTACATGAAATCTTAAAAATAAAATATGATGCAAGAATTACTTACTTAAAGGTAAACGTCACATGCATAATGCAAAAATAATAATGACTGTTTATTATCAGATTTTAGTAATGTAGTGCTAATTGAATGGTTTTTATTAATGTAGTGCTAATGGGGTTTATCCTTCTCTTTCTTCTTTTAGTTCTTTTAAGCTAAAAGAACTAGCTGTACTGCTTCGTTGGTCCAGTGGTCGCGAGCATTACTGCAAAGTATGAGGTCCTGGGTTCGATTCCCGGGTCGGGCAAAGTGTTATTGGGTTTTTATATCAATAGGCCAGTCCCGTATTACATAGGACTTAATCATAACTGGCGAAATGTGGGCGTACTATTACAGTAAAACTACTTTCTTAATGTCCCTCGGAAAACTTCGTGTTCCGTCAGATGTCGGATTTTTATCAGTTGCCCTTTGCACTTGGTACAGACCGGACGCTCGCAATCGACTTGGAAGTATATAGAGCGGCGGAAAGGAAGAGAGAGGATACCATCTCCCTTCCAATCCGTAGAAGACGCACCGGGCGCCTGAAGGCGCGGAATGATCTCCGGCCACCTTAGGGTGAGGCCTGCAGGCAACAGACTTGGGGACTTTGTTGCCTGAACAGTGAAAGGCCCGAGACGGCGGCACGCCTCTCTGTAGTTAGAGGAATTGCGGCCGTTTGCGGCCACTGAGGGTGACGGGGTCCACATGAATTCATGCGGGCCAACAGCTGCCGGAGGCCGGAGGCCGGAGGAGCGTGACGAAACGCGCAAGCACTCCAACACCCGGCTAAAGGTAGCAGAAGAACACCGTGTGGTTTTAGTCAGCAAGAGTCTGATAGACCCCTCCACCCAGCCTAGGGTGGAGGACATCCATGAGGATTTCCAAACGATAAAAAAAGGGACATCACCGCGCAATCAGCGGGGTAATTGTGTAACACACTAACAGTAGGAATGACTTTCATTTTGACAGTTCAACAACATTCATTGCGTTATTAACGCTGTAGAGCAGACAAATTTTTCGAACATATGAAGCAATGGATTAATAATAGGCTTCAAAATGATTTAAATTATGATAGATAGTGTGTTACGCTACTGTGACCATGGATTCAGTAGAACCTCCTAGAATAGAAATTATCAGTCGGTTATCAAAAAAAAATCAACTGTTTCATAGAAAAGTGCAATAATTACGCGGTCAAAATGTATGGAACAACAATTTTTTTTTTAAAGAACCAGCAAAAATTTCAACGCATTGGGGTTTAGAATCATGTACTGAATCCATGGTAATAGGTTGCGCGTCGATGTGCCATCATGTATTGAAGTTACTGAACATCATTCCTGGTTACATTTTATACTTGTTTTCGTAATAATATCCTTCCTTTGCAACAGTTAGTCATGCGTATAACCTAGTATGTGCCAATTGTATTATTTAAACGTGATCTTGAGTTTCCAATAAAATCGATATTTTCATTGGATTTATTGTATATTTCCTTCTGAACTGCCTCAGTAGCAGCTCGGGGCCTAGGTTTGTGCCCGGTTGATGCACGATGATTTTTAAGGTTATACTAGCTATATACAAGAGTGAAGGCGGGAATAACTTCAGAATAAGGTTTGTACGAATAGAAATGTCAACGCTATACTTGGTATAAGCTACTCGTTGTTTATTTGTAGACATTTTGCTCATTCTTAGTTAATTCTTGTAAGGCTTTCACGTTTATTTGTAAGGCTGTTAATGCTTAAATTTTATAAACATGTCGAGTTTTGCACAAAAAATTGCGAAAAAGTCACTCACCCTACTTTCAGCTTCGATTTAGCAATATATTACAACCTAAACCTTATATAATCAGATAGCTTATTTCATAAAAAGTTCAATGACGATAGGATTAATAGGGCTATGATGTGTATTCTGAGATATCGCAATTTTAATGAAAGCGGAGAAACCGCGCGATTTCGGCCGGGAGCAACGGGACATCAAATAGTGTAGATTACCTCTCAATTCCCTCCTTCCCTTTTAGTGTATATATATAGTATATATATATATGTGTATTATAAGTTTATAACCTATTTAGGTACTTGTATACCTATTTCATGTAGAATTAATTATGTTATCTTTTTTTTTTTTTTTTTTTTTTTAATTATTATTAACGCCTGTTAAGCAGAGCACCTGAGAGAGCATCTTATCTCTACACCACCCTTGGTTGACTGGTAGAGAATGCCTAAGGCATTAAGTCCGCCTTTGTATGTTATTGTGTGCGAGAAGTTTAAATAAATAAATAAATAAATCTGCGCAGATCGGCGCGGAAGAGAGGGGGACGGCCAAGATGATATTACACATAAGTATTATAAGGCCCTTTCAAGTCATACGTAATAGTAAACACACGGGGCGGTAAAATAATAAATATTATATATCAGCAACCATCAGTAAAGGGACCACAGATTAAAAAATAAAAATAAAACCCTCGGAAAAGATGATTATTTTTACGGCTCACCATCTTTCGTAAAAGAAACTCGTGGATATTTCGATATCATGCTGAAAATTATCTCCTCATGTTTTTTAATGAGCACTTACTTGGAAACCGGAAATGCAACGACTTTTACGTTTATGACTGATCATTAACGTTTCTTAATTAAGGTTGATTAAATCATAGTGTTACTCAGTATTTGGTGAAATATGATAACATATCTTGTAACAATAGCATTTGGTAATTTTATTGACTAAAAAAAAACGCCATATTTAAAAATAAACCTAAAAAAGAGACTAGTAACAAAGTGAAGTTTCGGAAGTCGTTGGCTTTTTTTTGTTTGTTTTTGTGTATTGCAAAGTTGTCTAAATTTGCTCGATATTCCACAATAAAAAAAAATATGGTAAAAACAAAAAATCATAATAATATTTGTGATTATCATAATAATCGAGTAAATACATTAACTCGATTTTGTACTTTACACCTCGTACAATATGAGAAATAACAAAGTAATGTCTGTTCCAAAAGTATGTGACGAAAGTGTAAATAAACCTTGTTCAGATTAAATTCTTACACGACCGCTCACTGCAGGCAGAAAGTAACACATTCATTTGTATATAGAACGTTTCAAATGTATTTCTTACCACTTTTTCGAACAATAATAATTGTTTGAATAACATTCAATCAATCGATCAACTCAGCCTATCGAAGTCCACTGCTGGACATAGGTCTCTCCCATACTGCGCCACAACAACCTGTCCTCCGCCTTCCGCATCCAGTCTGTCCCAGCTACATTTTTGAGGTCGTCGGTCCATCTAGCTGGGGGCGTCCCACACTACGCTTGCCGATACGCGGTTTCAACTCCAGGACTGGTCTGCTCCACCGGCCGTCGGTCCTTCGACCAACATGGCCAGCCCACTGCGATTTCAGCTTACTTACTCTGCAAGCTATGTCGGTAACTCCGGCTCCGGATAACTTCGTTTCTGATTTTATCCTTCAAAGAAACTAAACACCACTAACATTACTAAACTTTACTTACCTTTGGGGATCACTAGCGTGATATTATGTTTATGTTATGTATATTTTCTAATCCATTTGCTTACATTTTCATCAGGTACTTTTGAATAGACTATACATTAAGGCGCTTCCCTGACCAAACGGCCTTGAGCGTTCGGTCCTTCTCTGTCCCGTCGCTGAGTCTCGCTCTGTCCCGCTCCCTGCGCACGCCCATTTATCATAAAATTCACAAAAAATATGGAATAATTAAAAAAAAGAAATACAAGCGATCTTTTAAAATAAAATAAAACGTGAATTATAGAGATTTTTATATGACATCCATTAGTGTAATCCTCAAGTTATTAGAGCGTCACCTTTAGCAAAAGATGCATGCAATCAAGAATTTTATTCACTTTTTTACAAGGAGATTTTATGTGTATTTATAACCCTTTAACGCACACCCTAACTTTTTTTTTAATTCTTAATATTTTGTGATAAATATATATTCTGTGCCGTAAATCATAATGACATGTTCTTGAAAAAAGACCTGAAAATCTCTGTTTTTCGAGAAAATCATGAAAATCATACGGCCAGTAAACTGGCTATTGAACGTTCTGCGTCACTAACCATCACATCAATATCACTGGCCAGTAAAATGGACACTAATGAAATCTATTTTATTTTTAGGAAAAGACGATAATAATAATAAAAAAATGTATTTCCTAATCAGCCTTTAATAATAATAGAATTAACATAACATATTTCTTCTGAAACAAAACTTCATTTTTAATTTTTCTTATCACAATCAAATATTTATTTTATGAATTGAATGATCATCTACGTTTTTTAATTTGTCCTTCATTATGGAATGGTACAAAACATTCTACACATAAGGCTACATCACATTGAACGCATTCATAGACACTTCTGTTTGGATTAGACGTGGTACTGCAGTATCTACATCTACGCAAATTTTTCTTAGATGATTTCATAAGCTTATGATCGCTCTCTTCATTTTCTCGAAAAGGAAGCAAAGGTTTTTTCGTCTCTCCTATAAGCTCATCAGCTAGTTTACTCCTTTTTGATTCCTCCTTCAGATTTTGACTACGTGTGCTCACGGTGCTGGTACTAAAACTTTCGTCGAAACAATCATCAGCATCAGAATCACCACCGATGTCTGATTGTGTGGCCTGGTCATCAGTAATACCCACGAAGTGATTCCATTGGTCCTCGTCTAGTGACTCCAACTCCCGATAAGTGTATGTGTGTCTAAAACAATGAGAAAATTACAATGTGTAACTATTACATTACGAATTTCATAAGTACCCACACACCTGCAAAAAAACCGCCAAAAAAAACCCCAAACGTACATAATAATAGGTTACAACTACCGAACAAGATTGTTTATCGCAAATTTATTACAATATCATAACACATGCTTATATACCTGTTGTAAAACAATATGGTTCATGGGGATTACTCGAAAATAAATACTCAATACAACATCTCAAAGTTAGGTAGGCAATTCTTAGGTTATATTTTTTCAACACACCGGTTTGTATTCAATCGCAAATAATATATGTTTTTCTTATTATCCTCGATTACATTTGCACATAACATCGAAGTATATACTATAAAGGAATAGTTTCACTTACCTTTTCCAAGAAGACATGATTTTTGTTCACCATAAAACTTGTAAACACGTAACGTACACGCGCGATGACAACAAATGTTCCTGCGCGGGTGCACGGTGGCCAGTTCACAGGCCATCTTGAAAAAAGGCGCGAATATAAAATGTCGCGCGGCGAACTTGAACGCTGGCTAGTTGACGGGCCAGTGTGCTCTAACGCGGGTCGTAAATGTTCATAAGGTTCAATATATAAATAAAAATCTATGAGATAACGACCTTGAAGTGAGTGTCCAGTTTACTGGCCACTTTGTATGAGCCGTCCTATAAAGGGATAATACAAAAAACCAATAAAAACGTGCAATGTGATGATAGGATATCGAACATTAATAATGTGCTTTTAGACGTAGTTTATTACTGATAATTAATGAGTCAATAGCCTCTGAATAACGCACTATTGCAAGGTTTTGCTCGGGGTAGCGCCTTAAGTAAGCGAACTACAGCAGGTTTCTATTACAGGGCTGTCGGGATTACTGGTTCGTTGCAAAACGTCTCGCAACGTTCCGGTTTGTCGAGTGTAGTGGTGTTTACTTGTCTATGCTAAGTGGAATTAAGGGAATTTGTGTTACGTGCTGTCCGAACGTTTTGTTAATAAAGAAAAAATAATGTACGGACTGTCTGGTTGGTGGTTGTGTGACTACTAAGCGTGGATTCTAAGGTTCGATCCCTGTACAGTACAACTATTTTTTTAATGTCCCTCGGCAAACTTCGTGTTTCGTCAGTCGTCAGATTTATATCAGTTGCCCTTTGCACTTGGTGCAGACCGGATGCTCTCAATCGACTTGGAAGTATATAGAGTTGTTGATACTCTTTTAACTTAATGTAATTTCTTTTAAAATTGGGAGGAAACTGACGAAACACGAACTTTGCCAAGGGACATTAAGAAAATAGTTGTACTCTAAAATGTTGTTGGATTGGTGAAATGGGGATGTTATACAAGGTCAAATGAAATTAGCTAGCGAAACTACGCTGACGTGATGGTTATTGATATTTAAACATGATAAAACAAAAAAAAAAAATGATTTCATGATTTTTTTTAGGGTTCCGTACCCAGATAGAACCCTTTTACTAAGCGTCCGCTGTCCGTCCGTCTGTCTGTCAGCGGGCTGTATCTCATGAACCGTAATAGGAAGACAGTTGAAAATTTCAGAGAGTATGTATTTCTATTGGCACTATAACATTAAATAATAAAAAATAAAAAATAAATGAATGACATACAAGTAACGTGTTTTTTTTCGGCGGTTTTTGCATTGTGGTACGGAACACTTTGTGTTCGAGTCCAACTCGCACTTGGCCGGTTTTTCTTGTGTCAATGACCGCAGGTGTTGCAGCTATACCCATGACGTCTACGGAGTTTCGCTAGCTAATTTAACTTGACCCAGTATACCCACCTGCCTACCGGCTATAACAGATCCAAGATAAAACTTAGGTTTTATCTAAGCAATGTGTTAGTAAACAAATAGTTATCTCATCGGGTCTGGATATTTTATTACAGACTTATCGATACTGTCAACCATTAAATAAATGACAAATGCTACTCATTAAAACCATCTCCAATAAAAACTATGATCATAATAATCACTTCATTAAAAGGCACGATTTACATAATTATAGCGTTTTATACATTATTCAAATGGTTGGCATAGGTGACGATACAATACCTACACCACAATGGTGCCTAAAGCAGAAATGAAAAAAAAAACGTTTCTAGATATTGTTTGACGATGGTTCTTTGAGCCATATTTTGAATAAAGACTCCTACAAACAAGCGCGACACGCGACGCGATACAAAGGCACCGCTAGTCGCGTGACGAGCGGTGCCTTTGTGTTAAATGATAAATGATTTTATTTCTGTAAGTAGGTTTGTACAAACACTTTTACACGTCAATCATGTTTTTTAAACTAGATGAGGTCGGCGTTTCCTATCTGACTACTCTGAGTAGAAAGGCCGAAACAAACTCAGAGGTCACAGTCTCTTTTAAAGTCCAGACATAATCTTGGTCAGGTCATGCGAAGACCATGCAGATCGGTATCTGAAATGGTCTTTTGAGGAAAGAACCACACAGATTGAGTGGACCTGTCCAGTCAGTGCACGCATTTGTCAGTGATCGTGCAGCTCGACTCAGGAAGTCAGCACTTAAGGAGCTCAACGATTCGACGAACAATACCAAAGAAAGCACATTTGGGTAGGCCGCATAAAATACTCAAACTGCCAGATCATAATTAAAAAAAATTAGAAAAAAAAAAGAAAGCAATTACCCACATAGTCCTCACATTCACAAAAATTAAAATAATGTTGCGTCGCGTATCGCGCCTGTTTTAAGTAGCCTTTATAGTTTTTTCATTTAGTACCTACCAAATGGGGTACCACCAATCGTGAAATTACGCTGCAGGTGTAAACGAAAACGAGGGAAACTTTCTTTAACCAACTCCGACCTCGATGGTTGCATTAACGCAAGATTAGGAGGATCACTATTTGAATTTGCAACTGAACGAATTTCCGTGTTCTAAACCAAAATACTTTTATAAATAAAAATCAATTTCAGCAATCAAAAATCAACAACAATCAACAATTCAATTCAATTTCTAAATGTATATCTGTACTATTTATGGTGTTCTTAGTAAAGAGTATTCTATTGTATCAATTGCCAAAAATGTTTGTCAGCGCATCACTTCTAATTGGCTAATTCTTGACTACTTGGCAATTTTTTTTGTTGTATTTGTCATCGTCAGGACAAGGTTTGTCTGAAAGATTTTTTTTAGAAAATCCACCGGGAACGTCGGAAATTAGGATGCTATATTTGTAATAGTTTTTGCTCAGCGTCGTGGCCCGGAGTGAAAGTCACTCCGGGCGACGCCGGGCACGAACAGCTCGTTACTAACAAACTTACAAATTCAAGTGATATAGAATGAATCATTATCGTCATCAATACGCTAAACTGAACAATGAAATCTAATCAGACACTCAATTCTACTGAAGAAATATGTTTCGCAAAGAATTAGGTAGCCTATAGACTACTTGTAGACCGGAACGTTGGTACAGCTTGCGATTTTACGTAACTAACAAGCATCTTGATGCTCTTTTCCTTACAGCGGGGTAATTGCGTAACGCACTAACAGTAGGAATGGAATATAATAGAATAGAATAGAATAGAATACTCTTTATTATGTACACCATAAAAATTACAGATATAAATGTAGACATTTTACATAGGGTGACACAATCGGCGGTCTTCTCGCTAAAAGCGATCTAAGCGGCGGCTTTAATTTTGACAGTTCAACAACATTCATTGCGTTATTTACGTTGTTGAGCAGACACATTTTTCAAACATATGAAGCAATGGATTAGCAATAGGCTTCAAAATTATTCAGATTGTGATTGATAGTGTGTTTCGCAATTAGGAGGCAGGGCTAAGGCTTGTTACGGAATCACACTGACTGGAATTTTGTTATTTTGAAAAGTCTGTATCCATTTGATTATTAGAAGTTTTAGAAAGTGTAGTATTTTAGAGAGGGGAGAGGTTTAGGTTGGAATAGTATCTAGACACTCAAATTACATGATACTTATTTATATATTTTTTTAGGTTTCCGTATCCAAAGGGTGCCAACCAAACCCTACTACTAAGGCTCCGCTGTCTGTCCGTCTGTCACAGGGCTGTACCTTATGAACCGTAATAGGTAGACACTTGAAATTTTCACAGCGTGTATATGATTATGGCCGCTATAACAAAAAATAAAGTTAATCATTTAAAAGGATTCCAACTATCCATAGTTGGCGACCCCCTTTAAATGATTAACATTAGTTTTACTTACTTACTTAAAAAAAAAACTTGTGTGAACAATTCTTTTGAAAAAAGAAAAACCGCTTCTTGTATGGATACAAGAAACGTGTTTTTTTTTTCAAAAGAATTGGTCACTGAAGTTTTTTTTTTTTATGTAGTTCTAAATATTGTACGGTGGTACGGAACTGTTCGGGAGCGAGTCTAAGTCGCACATGCCTACTTTTTTTTATTATTGCCATGTTGTTACTACAACCTCGTAAAGTGGGGAGCGGTTACCTCGACGCGTTGGTACGGCAGCAGGGTGTAGATATGGGGCTGTGTCCCAAACTAAGTTCCACATCCTATCCTGCTCTCTGTGTCCCGAATAATGCAGCCAAACCTCTGTGCTGCTACCGAGCAACAACGCCGTGGAAGTGGCGGAGTTTTGGGCCAACAAAATTGATTACACTGTCGTGCTATCGTAGAAAATAAATGTTTTCTCTGTATTTGCTATCTCTTTAGTGATAACATAGATCTATAGGCAGTCTTCCAAGAGTTTCGTGTCTTTATTTTAAAAATCCGGTAATACTTACTCACAATACTAAATTGTATTTTGTATAGTGGGATTTTATAATGACAAAAATTATACAAGCAAGTAAAGTTCTAGTTTATCATTCTTTATCCATTTATAATTGAAATTGTTTATTAAAATAATTGATTTACACAAATGTTTACAATATTAGGGCCTTAAACTAAAGGTATATTATAATTTGATTCTACCTGAACTAGGAATAAACCTATATCTCAGGTATCTCACTCAAGGTATATATAAAAACTAAAATTCCATACAAATACTTAGTAAATTACTTATCTGGCTATAAACTATAGTTCTATTCAAATTAAAGTAGTTAGCTTACTTAAGGTTCGCCGCGATTATGCGAAAGCGATGCGCTTCCATGATGGCGCGCTTGCGCTCCTCCACCAACGGCATCCTAAATGTGTTTTCAGACCGGTGGGACTCTCCCCTCTTACAAAGGTGGGTAAGTAGCAGACACACTAATCCAAATAATCCAGTGTACCATTGGAGGAACAGTTCCATGGTTCATCGGTTATTTATTATTATTAATTTAATACTAACATTAGGCTAAGTTATAGTACTACTAACATTATATGAATTTTTAACTGAAATAAAAATATTTGAATTTGAATTAACAACTTTCCTGCTTCATCTTAGGTAACTAAGACATATTTTGCAACCATGTTCTTTGATGATGTGTGCAATTAAGCAATTTTTAATGCATAGGTACAAACAAGATCACTTTTATTTAGTTGTACAGAATTTGCCGTGTCAATAAAATGTAAGGATTGATTTATGAACACTGTCAAGTCCTTAAGTCCAACCACGCGGATCTTAGCACATTGGATGACGTCAGCCATCTTTCATCACAGACTACGTGACAATTTCTCAACAAAAAGCGAGAAAATAAACAAAACATTTAAAATACAGCGCGCTCGTTCTCCTATATTAAACTTGACCGAATATCTTACACGAGTCGGTATGTAATCGCGACGCGATCTGCGCTTATTGTCTTTGCGATGCGGTCTAAGTGATAAGTGTTTTTTTTTTGTTTTATGCACAATTTATTAAAGTCCAACTATTTTCTTAGTGTCGTAATTTTTTTTTATTGTTTATTAATCAATAAAACTGTTTACAGCATATGTTGAACGTTTATATATACCTCACAAACCATGGTGGATTTAACAGTTGTATGGCCAGACACGGCTCGGTGCCAACTACACATTAAATTATGGACAATTTGGTAGGTGCATAGTTTTTTGTTTTCACGGAAATCAAAACAAAACAACAATAAAGTACCTAGTTCTGAATTCAAATTATTATACACGATAAATGTAATAATTGATGGACATGGAAATTAGCATTTGTTTGTATTCAGAAATACGATGATCCCCGAGGGACATTAAGAAAATAGTTGGGACTGTACCTTAAGTATACTGTTGACATTACAATATATAAGGCCGAAAGTAACAGTCACTATACCCTCCGTACTAGTTGATACTTCATTACAGTGGGGAATTTGTAGTGAATGATCCAAGTTTCACAATCGAAATAATGAGTGATCAACTCGAACTCATCTAATTTATAAAATACTAGATTTTGTCCGCGGCTTCGCCGGCGGGATGTCGGAAATTATCCCGCGGGAACGTACTACCGGAATAAAAAGTATCTTTCGTATTAATCCAGGTTATAAACTATCTGTATTCCAAATTCCATCCAAATCCGTTCTGTAGTTTTTACGTGAAAGAGTAACAAACATCCATCCATCTTCACAAACTTTCACGTTTATAATATTAGTAATACACCCATACATCCTTACAGAAATAAAAATCACTTAAATCAAGTACTATAAATAGTCACAAAGCAAAGAGAATCCCTTGGTCTTTTTGGATAAGTAGCTAGCAGTACGGGTTGATCGACCTCTTACTATATTAACCCTTTCTACGGAGTGAGTTTACTTCAATAATGCACGGGTTTGTGATCGAAATCATGACGTTGGACAGTGCCGCTTTTAAAAAGGCTTGAAATTGACTATAATAAAAGAGAACATTCCGTTTAACTTCTATGTTTTTTAAATACTGTTTATAAAAACACTTTTACACCACAATAATATTTAAATTACTAGAAGTTGTCGGTTAGTGTTTTTTTTCAGTGTAGTCGGATAGTTCCGACTACACTGAAAAATACACTGAAACAAACTCAGACCTTTACTATAAGCCTAGCTGTGTCCCGGGCTCAAGTCGTTTGGACTAATATTCACTTAAACGTACTAGCAAGTACATTTTCAACTATCATAATAAAATCACGCACTATCAGACATAAAGAGAAGTTATTGCTTAATAATAGAATTTGTGCAATAATTATTTATGTATATACATAAATAATTATGATACATTTAAGTCGCTTTTCATGTCTGTCTGTGTGACCGAGTTGTTCTTCTAAACTACGCAACTGATTATGTTTATAATACCTACAATAATATTAAAATTGCATAATTATAATACAGACATTTCGATGTTTTGTCAAGTCGTAAAACTGTGCGAAGCAGGTACTTAAGAATAAAGAATAATACATAAAAAAAATATTTAAATATTAAAATTGGTAAAATACAGTATAAATTTTAGAAATAATAATATAGGTATTAACAAGTATGATGCCTCTGCCTGTACTAGGATAAACCGTATCACAGGAGGAGCGCGGCATGTGGTCTTACGATTACTATTAGGACAACTGTTTTCTTATCAATATTTAACATAAGTTTTAAGAATAGTGACATAGTTAATTCATTTATTATGTTATAATTTGCTTAAACACTAACCGTCTTATTCATAATGAAGCGATTCGCATAATAAACCTATTTTAGCTATCGAACTGTTTTGTACCTTTTTGTCAAGTTTAAATAAAGTTTGACGGAAAGGGACAAAACAGCTCGATAGCTAATTGGCTTTATTATGAATAAGACGGTACTAATCAAGGTCTTAAACATGTAGATAATTTCTATATTATTTACGGAAAATTGTTGTTAGCATTTATTTACACGAATAGCAATCACGTAAGGAAAACCTAACAATGTAGGTTATATTTGGCAACTTATGTACTCCGCATTCACTCATATTCTTGCGAATAGACGATTCTTATCAATAATTAAAAATAAAACAATTTCTTGCCACACGCCGCCACTTGCTTTTACTTGCGCCACACGCGAAACGGCTCACAATTTCCGCGAAGGTCGAGCGCGAAAGAGACGGAAAATTAGAAAGTGTTATTAGAGCGAGACGGCAACAAGACACTTTGCGGTTGGAGTAATTGAATTATTGTACTATGTTTATTAATTATGTTGCTTTCTTTATTGATTTTGGTGGGCGATTTTAATTCAGAGCAGCCATTAAATTGTTCATGGATATTTTCTGGGTGACAAAATAGCTAAGTAGGTATAGCGTAAAATCGTAGTTAAATCGGTTTCGTTACGATTAGGTACGTAGTTATAATACGTTATACGTATTTACGTTACTTTTCGAATATCTACGTGGTGGCAGTTTTTCGTCCTTTTGAACAAAACCATTATGTTTTTTTTTTCATTTCGAGAGTTAATATTATCAGTAGCACAATGCCTAGTATTTTTGGTTATAAAAATGGTTTATTAGAATCATTCACTATTTTATTAATCTCTACATAATATCGTGGTGTTTGATAATATTTGTCCAGGATGACACACACAAACACATCCTCACTTCACACACACACATACAATCAGATTGACACAGATTCTCGCTTGCAAAAAACTATGTCCCTCAAGTCAGCTAACTCGCTGTACGCACAGGCCCTGCCTCCAGTCTCGACAAATATAACGACAAAAATCGGTCGTTGAGTCTAATCGATGTCAAATTTATTTAATAGATTTTCAACCTTATGCTTTCGAAATAAAGTTGAAAATCTATTAAAGGAATTTGACAACGATACGACTTAGCGACCGATTTTTGTCGCTGTCTAATGTCGAGACTGCAGGGGCAGGCTGCTGTACGTACAGCAGCCGTACTATGACGTGCTAATACCATCATGGTTCCATTGCGAAAAAGGGATAGTGCTATCGGTGATATATAGCTCCGTCTCTTTTTCACGGTGGAACAATGATGGCTTTAACACGTAATAGTACGGCCGCAGACAGCTATACGTACAGACCGCTGTACGGACAGGCCGCTGTACGCACACATTCACACATTAGTCGGCCGAGACGCCGACGCGACGCGACGGTCGGTCATTACGCGTACAAACGGCAACACTCACAAATAAATATATTCACACATAAACGGGGCTCAGTTTTGTCTTAGCGGAGTTCCGCCCGACTTTTCTAGTTCATCTATGTCCAGAATAAAGACTTTCGTTTTTGAAAGCTTGGCGTTGGTAAAAGACAAAAATAAAAAATAAAACTTTTTTCCCCTAGAGGAAAATATGCTATTTTTTCCCGCTCTAGTACGTTACATTGACGGACTATTTGAGCAAGAGGAGTGAAAACATTTTTTCTATATTTCATCGCAAAAATGCTAGTACAAAACTGCATCCGTCAGTTTATTTATTCGAGTTTACATGCAGTATATAAGTACAGACGTCATATTTTAGAAACCTCTTACAGTTTTTATGCTATATTACACCAGGCGGCAGTCTCGACATTAGACAGCGGCAAAAATCGGTCGTTAAGTCGTATCGTTGTCAAATTCCTTTAATAGATTTTCAACTTTATTTCGAAAGCATAAGGTTGAAAATCTATTAAAGAAATTTGACATCGATTAGACTTAACGACCGATTTTTGTCGTTATATTTGTCGAGACTGCAGGGCCAGCACTCTAATTGGGTAAAACACTATCAATCAGAGTCTGAATCATTTTGAAGGATATTCCTAATCCATTGCTTCATATGTTCGAAAAAATTGTCTACTCTTTAACGTAAATAACGCAATAAATGTTGTTGAACTGTCAAAATGAAAGCCATTCCTACTGTCAGTGTGTTACGCAATCATCCCGCTGTGCTGGACAAAGTCTTTTATTATTTATTCTTGTAGATTAAGTTATTTGCAGTTGTCACAATCCTATCGTAATTCTACAAGCCCAAGGGTAAGTATAAATAACTATCTGATGAGAGTTGTTGCTGGTCCTTGCGCTAAATTGTCAAAACAAACATTAACATGACAATGATATGTCAAAGTGACACACTCGTGATGTGTACTTGATGTAAACTATTGCATGAATACTGTTTGGAATATTACGCCAAGCGTAGTTGTATTTAACATAGCAGAACGTAAGGTTTCGAAGAAAAAAACGAAGCACTGAACGCATCAAAAATGGATGAAACACAGCATCACACTTTTTTTCGAGCCAACATTAACGAGCGGTAAGGTTTCCTAAGACTGTTTACCTATATGAGCTCAAAAATAAATAAAATATTAAATAAACATATATATATCTATTCTGTTACCAGAAATGAATGTAAGAAAAAAACTGAACATTTTACTAAAATCACTTATGATGCAACAGAAAAACATGTGGAAATATCACATCTCGGAAAACACACAAACACACAACACACACCCTCACTTTCTCTTAGTCAATATTAGGTACTCACACACAAAGCACTTATCTCAAAATGTATTAGTATATAATTTTCTTTTCTTTAAATATTTATTTAAATCCCTTGGTTAAGTATTAGTCTTGGAACAAGCTACCGTCTCACCAGGAGTCTGGCGTTGCTAGCTGCGCCACAGTTTTAACTATTGCAGCTATCATCGTCTAACATTGTTTGTCTTTGAATGTATTTGTTTTTTGTTCCCAATAAACGTATTCTGCAGAGCCTAAAGACTAAAGTCTTCAATCAGTGCGTCCTGCCTGTTATGACTTACGGAGCCGAAACGTGGACACTCACGATACGGCTGGTTCATAAATTCAAGGTCGCTCAGCGAGCTATGGAACGAGATATGCTTGGAGTCCCTCTGAGGGATAGAATCCGGAATGAGGTGATCCGGCAGAAAACCAAAGTTGTTGACATAGACAGAATAAGCAAGCTGAAGTGGCAGTGGGCCGGACATATTAGCCGTAGAACCGAAAAACATTGGGGGAGATGTGTTCTTGAGTGGAGACCACGAATCGGCAAACGTAAGGTAGGACGCCTTCAGGCTAGGTGGAGCGACGATCTTCGCAGGGTGGCTGGTAGTACCTGGATGAGAGTTGCCGAAAATCGAGCTAAATGGCGTGCAATTGGAGAGGCCTATGTCCAGCAGTGGTCTGCTGTAGGCTGATGATGATGACTATTATTATTACTGTGATGGTCGCCACATAGCATCCGCAATTTACCTCCGAATGACGTCACTGAAACGCTATGAAATAAGTTGGTGTGTTTTCCTAGAGACCGGTTTTTGACACCGTAAAGTCAAAGCCCGCCGCCATCATATTTATGACGGCTTTCACCGCGGCTGCTATGTAGCGCTCACTGTTCTTCTCAAAAACCGCAGGTTTATCATTAGAGACAAGTCTACAATTGACCGAATACAATGAATTTTAGGGCTGATAAACAACATTTTCCCGCCTTGGAAGATAACCCCCAACTCTCACAGTAACTGCAGTTAAGGCAACAAGACCAAACTGAAAATTCTTACATTATTATCGGTATCAGAAATTGGCTTGCGTTGTGAGCAAACGCTTCATCTTTTTTTTCTTCTCTGTTAGTTTTAATCATGGTATGGCAGTTTGAGTAATTTATGCGGCCTACCCAAATGTCCTTCCTTTGGTATTGTTCGTCGAATCGTTGAGCTCCATAAGTTCTGAATTGAGCTGCTCGTTTACTGTCAAATGCGCCCACTGACTGGACAGGTCCACTCAATCTGTGTGGTTTTTCCTCAGAATACCATTTCAGACACAAATCTACATGGTCTTCACATGATCTGGCCAAGATTATGTCTGGACTTCAAAAGAGACTGTGACCTCTGAGTTTGTTTCGGCCTTTCTTCTCAGAGTAGTCAGATAGGAAACGCCGACCTCATCTAGTTTTTAAAATATGATTGGCGTGTAAAAGTGTTTGTAGAAACCTACTTACAGAAATAAAATCATTTATCATTTATCATGATAGACTCCATCATTAAGAAAAAGCGAGGTGGAGGAGTAAAATTTCGTACCTATAAAAACTGTGCTCATTTAAAAGATCCATGTCATTAATCAATCTAACTAGCCTTTTCCCAATTATGTTGGAGTAAGCTTCCAGTCTGAACGGATGCAGCTGAATACCAGTATTTTACATGAAGCGACTGCCTATCTGACCTCCAAAACCCAGTTACTGGGTAACACAATAACCCTTGGTAAGACTGGTTGTCAGACTTTCGGACTTCTAACCCGTAACTGCGAATGACAGCCGGGACCTCGGTTTGTAATGGATGGTCACCCATCCATAAACCGACCGTGGCAAGTGTAGCTTCACCTACGCGTGTGGCTGATATTATTTAGCCACGAGCCCCTCTTAAGAGATCCAAATATGAAATTGAAAATAACGTTCTTTGACAGCTCCTCTGAGGATTTCGCTTTCAGACGTCAGGATGTGATTGATTTATTATTACTTACGAGTTTTTCCTCCTTTTTGACGCTTTTTCAATTTAATTTGCTCTTGATGAAATTATTTGATCGACTGTTGTTGTTTCGTTCAATCTCTTAATAGGTAACATGAGATTTGACAGAAGACTTATTTATTTTGTGTTTCTTTGTTTTGAGTGTTGTTCAAGTATTCAGATACTCGAGATTAATAAGCACATCATTCCATCAAAGGTTATTAAATTATTCATATATGCTATCCGTTTACCAAATAAAATAAATCAGTTATCTCTAATACTACCCAGGTATCTTGTACTAATAACATCCACGCCAATTAAAAAATATGTTTTATAATCATAGCTTCCCATCAGGTAAGTAAGTTTTTTCACCAAAACTCTTCGCAGCGAAAGAGTTTTTCTTCCAAAAAGTTTTCAGTCAAAGTTTTTCCGGTAAAGTTCTTATCTTTCGTGGCCCACTTGCACGAAAGATTGTACACCCGTTCATGTTCAATTGCTACCTGAGAATTTCTACTTTATCTCTGCGGTTTGTAACGCATTGGCAAAACTCTTTAGAGTTGTATATATTATGTTGTAATGGGAGATAGCTTATTATGCTGTTTTCTACGAGTTTCCATTGTTAGGGATCAGATAGTCAGGGAAGGCACTTGTGTTGGCGAAAGTCACACGCACGCACTTGCATGAATTAAAACACTAAGTTTTATCGGGGGGAGTGAAAGACCTCACTTCCCCTGCGGGGCTGCGTTGAAGAGTGCTTAAGTGCCCCCGTAAACCCCGGTGTAATTGTGCGAGGGAACATGGGGTGATTTTAGTCAGTAGAAATCTGACAGACTCCTGCGTCCGCACCAGTGTGGAGGACATCCATGAGAACCTCGATACCGATACCAAAAAAAAAAAAGGCGTAATAATATGTTCAAGCGATGATACAATGATGTACATTAGTTTGTCACTGTCTTGTTGATTTAGTTCCTTTTCAGTTTAGTTTCCTGGTTTCAATTCCCAGATCGAGCAAAAGAGTTATTGGGTTTTTCCATCAGGAATTTCTGAGTAGCAACCCGGAGTCTGGATTTGTTCCGGTGGTTGATGTCAATAGGGTGCTTAGTTTTTCACTCCATTAAATTCTTGCCTAAAGCTAGCCTTTCAAAAATCTCACTGTCATTTGACTAGACTTTTTGCTGTCTTTTTATGAAAATGTTCATAATTTTGACAGTATCATCTTCCAATTTTTCTTCATCGGTACGTATTTCCAAACTTTTCCTAATTATCTTCTCATTCTTCATAGTTCCTCCACCTATCTTCTAAAATTTTCATTGGTTATCGTCTCTTACAGTTTTCATAACAATTTTTCACGACGACGGTCCGGTTTGCTGTGATCACCACAGTGATCTGCACAAAGTTTTTAATTCAAAGTTTTTCCTGCTAAAGCTCTTATCGGGCGAATGCGTAACACTGTTAAGTTCGGTCCTGTCTTAATCCTTGGGTTTGGGTGCGGTTACTGTAGCAGCGATAATGTTTGCAATTAATTTAGAGCTACTTAAATTCTCAGGTATATTTTGTTAGACGATATATTTAACTTCGAAATAGTTCACGTAATCGCTTGTTTGTACTAAGGATTATCGGTTAAATTAACCATTTCATAGAAACATTACCATTTTTAACTATTTACATTTTCGTCTATTCTAACTGGTATTTAAATTCTCTCTGTGTGTGTGTGTGTGTGTGTGTGTGTGTGTGTACTGTGATAAATTATGAAACTAATATGTTACCAATGTAATTATATATGTCACTAATGTTGAATTTATAATTTTTATAACAATCCATACTAAATAGATTATATTATACAAGCTAACACTAAAATATACATAATAACTACAAGAATATTAAAAAAAAATATAATATATAATTATATGTCACTGTAATTTTGTTCAATTGTACTAACTATGCATGTAATACCAATAAATATTTGCACGAATGAAAGTCGAATTTATAGTTAAACCTTTTTTATTATATTACTACTACCATGTCATGTACCTGCCTATATACTGGAAAATAAATCATTCATTAATATTCTTTGAGCGACGATACTCATGCGCTCCTTGAGTTCGAATTATGGAATATTACCTACCCCTACCTAATATGTTTAATAGGGAATAGAAAGAAAAAAAGAAATAGAAAATAAGGAAAAGAAAAGAAAGGAAAGAAAATACGTTTATTCGCGGTAAACATATCGCAGAGAAAGACACACAAATACAAAAAAGAACGAGTTGGGGGAAAACATGCGTCGTCGTGTATTGTGTTAATAACTTCCC
Organism: Dryobotodes eremita; assembly: GCA_917490735.1. Taxonomy (NCBI): domain Eukaryota; kingdom Metazoa; phylum Arthropoda; class Insecta; order Lepidoptera; family Noctuidae; genus Dryobotodes; species Dryobotodes eremita. Next base: position 3,735,190 of record OU823263.1, on the reverse strand, counting down.
CTTTGGAAGAGTCAAAAGTAAACAAGGCTTTTCCAATAAAAATAAAGCTATCAAATAAAATAATAAAATGAACTACCATAACTGATAAATCGGAACTATTTTAACCGATTTCTTAAAACTAACCTTCTGTTCCACGAAATCTCCAAATGCCTGTTTGACACTCCCCGTGACCCAAGGGCTGGCTTTTACCTTGGCCAGAGGCTAAGCATTGCCATACAACTTGGCAATGCCGCCAGTGTCTTGGGTACATTACCAGTCCACAGCGATGCGGAGGAATTTTTCGACGCCATATTTTAGTTCGTTAATAGTTTTAGTCAGGTTAGGTTACTAAATTCTAATTTTAATTGTAAATGCTGTAATTTCATATTGGTAACAAAGTAGATTAATCTTAATATACCTTCTGTCAATGAATCATTTTTGTGTTTTTTTTTTGTTTGTTTTGTTGGTCTAAGTGTATTCGCTAACATATGGCAAATAATTTAATTTAATGTTTTGAGTTACGTAATGAGAATTGCTTACTATTGTATAGAAACAAGATCTTCTACCTGAACAGACAACTGTGCTGCTGGGGAGTTTATTGCGCCTCATCTTCTTCTCAGCTAAAGCACTAGGAAGTGGTGTAGAGCGGGTGTTTTGGGGGCCTGTCTCATGCAATTTTACCGTTCAAAAAGTGCTAATTCTCAGCATATTTTGAATAAATGACCTGTGATTTTGATTTCAGTTAACAAAATGCTAGTGAAACTAACCCGCTACCACTGCCACCGGTATCTAAGACCAGAAGACCACGGACATAAGCCGTTAGTTTAACGCTATCGCCCAAGTTGCAAAGGTATTAACTGTACAATGTAAATTAGACAAGGGTTCTGGATTTTTCAAGTATTTTTATTATATGTGGGATGATACGTGCCTTGGATTAAGATTAGGGGAAGATGATCGGGGGAATGGGTAGGTGTATTTTTGATCGCGGGTCTTGTTCCTTTGTGGGTCTGAAGGAATCAGACGTTAAGATTTAGTGCATGTAGGGAAATGTATTTTTGCCGTGATTGTATAGCTGTGAGAACGATGTGATATGGCAACGGTGCGATTTAAAAGAAGATGTAGTAACACAAATTCAAAAGAGTATGCTTGGATGGTTTGGTCATGTTGGGAGGATAACGAAAGGCATCTATCAGACGACAGATGTGAGTGGAAACGCCGGGAGGAGATGTTCTAGAGGGACATAACAGTGACATTATTGGTGATGTTTATCAGAATGATCAGATGCATAGTACTCAGAACTGGCGTGCGTGTATGATCAGATGAACGAAGCAAAAGGAGTATGTAAGGATCAAAGCAGGTGGCGTTCCGTAATTTCTGCCTACCCCCAAGGGGAGAAGGCGTGTATATGTTGTATAGCTATATAATTGTCGAATTTATTCCCATGTTGCGAAAAGTCCAAAAGTGTTGACCGTTTAATAAAATGTTAGGAAGATAGAACAGACACGGAAAGTTGTTTTTCCCATTTTCTTCTTTGTTTTCTTTATACTTTCGCTTCTTGGTGTGTCAATGATAATCTAAATTGTGTCAGCTCGAACCTTAGCTGTGACTGAAGGTAATATTCTCAGTAGCGACTATGAATTTTGATCACGAATAACAAAAGACTATGATCAGTAATTCATTTAACATACTTACCGATCTATTCTGTAGTAATCTCACCGTGAAACTTAAGGTGAAGTGAACTTGAAGTGAGGTGTCAATCCCCAACGATCCCTTGTTTTTTCTTTGTTTTCGTGGGAAACCTTCAAAAGGCACCCGACCTCAGGGAGGGGAGGAGGGAGGTCGGGGAGTGTGGGATTTTTACCTCACTAAAACTACCCCGGTGATCACCATCAGCACATAGAGGGAGTCCCGGTTCCTCTTAAAATACTTATTCCTGAACCCCCCCATGTGCAACGCCTGTAAGGCACATCCCCGGGGAGACTGGCCCTAACGATCCCTAGCATCAGATGCAAGGTGAGAACGTTGTAGGCCTTTTTTTTTTTTGGGTGGGAAATCATCGAATGACCTCTCCCGCTCTGGGCGGAGCGGAAGGGCGTGTCAGACTCTTACTGACTAAAACCCACCCGTGTTCCTTCAGTTGCCTGTGCGCCAGGGCCACGGTAACACTTTCGAATAATCCGCGACCCCGGCAGGCATCGGCCCTATCGGACCCCGTCAATGGTGCTGACATCTCTTTGAGGCGCGCGTGGAACACGACGCGCCGTCGACCCGGGCCTGGTTCTTACCGGACGGCGAGCTACCCATTGCTCGCCGTCCGCAAGCCCACGCCTACGGTGGCCGGGATTCGGTAATCGACTCCCGACCCCCAGGGTGTCTCCTCCTGCGGCGACTAGGGGCGCGAGGGCGCAGCGATTGCCTCTGTCTCTCGCGCTCCACCTTCTCCTTCGCGGGCATTACTGCTTCGCAGAAGGAGGTGACGGCTTCCCATTCCCTTTCGCTCCGTACCATGGCCTGAACCAGCGCCGGACGCGAGAGGTCGCCGCCGCCGATCGCCGCCACGAGGACACGGCGGTGCTCCGCCTAAGCCGGGCAGACCTCCACCGTATGCTCCACCGTGTCCTCCGGTCGGTCCTCACAATGGTAACACTCGGGCGTTTCCTCCCGCCTTATTCGAAACAGGAACCTCCCGAAACAACCATGTCTAGTGAGGACGCCGTGGCGCCTCTCAAGCCACTCCTCAAAGAGGCCTAACTTGTAGACTGTAGATTTATAGATCTTTTTATATTTTGTTGAGTGCCTGTTACTTGTAGACAGGCCTACACTGTCCTTTCATACCTATCAACACTGTAATTTTAAACATTGTAAAAGCCCCTTATTTTTAAAAGAGTAACCGTGGAGTTTCTTTCTTGCCATGGGAAACAACCAATTGCAACCGTGAACCTAGCTTCTGACGTTTCATAAGTGCCCATGTAGGTTTATGTGACATAAAATATTTTGATTTGATTTGATTTGAATGATAGCTCACTGCAGGCTCATCTGTCATATGTTTTACGGTGCGATTTTTGCAGTATAGTTCTGCTGGTTGAGAATTTAATCCTGACTATTCTTTACTTTCATCCATTCAAGGCTGAATATGGGCTAGCTGAACCATTCTAAACAATCGAGGGACCACAATGTGAGTTCCTCAGTCGCCTTTTATGATAATTCGCGTTGATTTATTCCTTACAGAGCTTTGTTGCATGGAAAAACTGTGCTTGGATATTGAAAAAATATTCAAAGATTTTTGCGGTGTTGGTGGCTTCGCCTCTTATACACGATTTTGTGGGTTCAAATTCGGGCAAGTATTGTGCAAGCAAATGTGACTTTTTCATTTATATATTCTATCTGAGTTTATCTTTAATATTACTGACATCGGTGAATGAAAACGTCGTAACAAAACCTGGAATTTACAGGTCTGAAATCGCAAACCTATCTTGAGCAAGCGTAGTGAACAATGCTTGTTCCTTTCCTATATGAGAATAGGTCTTTGACCTGGTGTAGGAGAATAACAGGCTGGTATTATCATATACTAGCTTTTGCCTGCGGCTTCGCCCGCGTGGAGGTCAGAAATTATCCCACGGAAACGTACTACCGGGATAAAATTTCCAGATTATAAACTATCTGTGTCCAAATTCCATCCAAATCCGTTCAGTAGTTTGTGCGTAAAAGAGTAACAAACATCCATCCATCCAACCTCACAAACTTTCACATTTATAATATTAGTAGGATAGGATTATTATTCAAAGATTTGTAATCATCAGTATCCCCGTTAATACTATCACTAAAACCATTAATATAATATCTTCCAGATATCCGTTATCAGATTATAAATTAGGCCAATCAATGGGATCACTTATACAGCGTGTTTACAAACGGATTCAATCAACTTGCTTTGATGGCATTGTTTGTTCACGTGTTCGGGTTAATAATGTCATTACAATGCAATCAGTTTAATTAAGTAAGCGGTAATTTGGTAAACAGTAATGAGTTTTTGAATATTCACAACATCACGACTGTAATAGTATAACATACTTACTCGTAATTAACCTATAATGTTCCCACTGCTGGGACACGGGCCTCCTCTCTGTGAGAGGGAGTGGGCCATAATCCACCACACGGGCCCAGTGCGAGTTGGTAGATGTCACATGTCTTCGAAGCTTTTTGTGTTCTAAGACATGCCGGTTTCCTGACGATGTTTTCCTTCACCGTTTTTAGAGCAGTGGTGATGAAATTAAATTCATAAAGTGTGTGCCTGTATCTGTCCTGTCTGTATTAGTAAACAGAGGTGTAATAGTACGCGCATTGCTATTTTTTTTTTATCTGTATTTATTTTTAGGATTTTTGTATACATATGCGACTAAGTAAATCTCACCGTACTTTTTACAAATAACAACTTACTTCTAAACTAAATTAACTAATCTTAGTCACACATACCTGACTATAACTTATTAATATAATTTCTTATATACTGAAAAAGTATATAATATTTTTGCTGATTCAGAAGTAGCTGTACTAGAAGTATAGTAATAGATGATAAATTATGTTATTTCTGTAAGTAGGTTTGTACCAACAGTATTACACGCCAATCATATTTTAAAAACTACATGAGGTCGACGTTTCCTATCTGACTACTCTGAGAAGAAAGGCCGAAACAAACTCAGAGGTCACAGTCTCTTTTAAATTCCAGACATAATCTTGGTCAGATCATGTGTGTCAGTAATCGTGCAGCTCGACTCAGGAAGTCAGTACCTAAGGAGCTCAACGATTCGAGGAACAATACCAAAGAAAGGACATTTGGGTAGGCCGCATAAATGACTGAAACTGCCAGATCATGATTAAAATGAACTGAGAAAAAAGAAAAGTTTTTTTTTTAAACTTTGCCCCAAACTAGGAATTTCTCCTGTATTGTGGGTGCGTTTACAAACATTCAAACTCACATACACAAGCAGCCAGACGCGGAACAACTACTTGTAGGTCATAAAAATATTTGTTTCGTGTGGGAACCGAACCCGCGCCACGCAGCTCAATGACCCACAAGAAGCTACTATAGTTAAGTTATATCTTATTTATTAGGGTTTGAGCCTATTGCCACTAAACGAGCACCAGTCTCAGGCTGCTATTGGGAAAATCTTAATGAAAAACCCAAGGAATACTTTGTCCGACTTGGGAGTCGAATCGACGACCTCACGCTTAGCATTCGCGTTTGCAACCACTAAATCAACGAGATAATCCTGGATAATAAAAAAAATTAAAAATACAGTAGCTAAATCCAAAAAAAAATACAAAGTAAGAACGGAAATACGTTTGTTAAGCACAGACTAAAAGACACAAAATAATATAAAGCAGAAAAAATAAATGTAAATTGCGATGTAACAAAATAAGCAGGGCGTGTGCGCATGGCTGCGCCAAATAGGCCCAGTTCAGCAAAAATGCCTGACAACTAGTGCCTGACGCTGGACTGCCTGCCTGGAACTGGACCTGAAGTGTGAGATGACGGAGGTAAATCAGTTTTATCCTGCCACGTGTCATGTGTATGCATATTTAAATAAAATAAATTTGTGTCAGATAAAAATATTAACGAATATGTATATGCATAGTATGATATTTAATAAAGTCTGTAATAATTTATTTTTTTGGTTTCAAACTATGTGTTATTTATTTTAATTAATTTAGTGTTATTATCTGCGCATAACGTAGTGAATGCTGTGCTTTTCTTTAAGTAATGAGGCACATACACTTAAGTTTGCAATGTACAAATTGTAAAGTAATAGTGTACTCATTGTTGAAAAGCCTAATAATATATAAATTAATAAAATTGCAAAACAAAAAAACAAGGCTGATAAATTAATGAGACGAACGCATGATAGACCTTCGTTAATATGTAAATAAAGAAATCGTTCGAAACGAGTCAGAACAAAAACTTGTTTTAAACGATATCAGACTTCCACATTCCATATTAATTCCGTGCACCACATCCCACAATATGCTGCAAGCAGCCGACCGCCGCGGATTATTTACCGACAGTTAGCAACTTTTTGTGATTTTAACTTGTCTTAGCTATGGTTTGCATTAAGATTGACCCAATTATGTTTGAGTAATTTATGCGGCCTACCCAAATGTCCTTTCTTTGGTATTGTTCGTCGAATCGTTGAGCTCCTTAAGATTTGAGTTGAGCTGCACGATTACTGACAAATGCGTGCACTGTCTGGACAGGTCCACTCATTCTGTGTGGTTTTTCCTCAAAAGAACATTTCAGACACAAATCTACATGGTCTTCACGTGATCTAACCAAGATTATGTCAGGACTATAAAAGAAACTGTGACCTCTGAGTTTGTTTCGGCCTTTCTTCTCAGAGTAGTCAGATAGGAAAGGCCGACCTCATCCTGTTTTAAAATATGATTCACTTGTAAAAGTGTTTGTACCTACAAATCTACTTACAGAAATAAAATCATTTATCATTTATCAATAAAATATTATAAAAAAAAAATTGCCAATAATGTTCCCACTGCTGGGACACAGGCCTCCTCTCTTTGAGAGCGAATGGGCTGTAATTTTCTAAGTGGGCCCAGTGCGGGTTGGTAGATGTCACATGTCTTCAAATTTTTTTTTTTTTCTAGATTATGCCGGTTTCCTCACGATGTTTTCCTTCACCGTTTTGAGAGCAGTGGTGATGAAATTATTTACACAAAGTAAAGCGCCTGCCTGGGTTTGAACCCACGACCTATGACTCGTAAGTGGGGCCGATACCACTGGGCCAACACTGCTCAAATATTAAATTTTATTAACTTAATTATGTAGTCGATGACTTTGGTGCACGGTAAAACTGTAATGAGTTTATGTTGGCACTAACTTAAATATATAAAATGCATGTGTACTACTGAATAAATAAATAAAATAAATAAATAACGTACATATTAGTGAATCATAACAAAAAAAACTGTTGTAATATTATGTTGGAACCTGCGCCTCGTAAAAATGACATTAAATTAGTTATTTTTTCTAATATTTTAATCGAATCGGATAATCGACATTAGGTTTACCGAGCTCCTCAACAGTTAGTCATCCAGAATATTAAAATGAAACAACTATTTTCTTTCGTTCACATATTTTAACCATGATGTTAACTGGAAAATAGTTTAAATTAACAAAATTAACTGAAATTGAGGAAAATGTTACGATTTGCTATAACCGCACGTCTCCTTTAACTTATAATGCTGATAGAATAGACAGTCACGTGAGTGAAGCTGCAGGCACAGCTAGTATAAAAATACAATAACAAAGGATGGTTTCTAATGTCTGAAAACATGAATAAAAATCTGAAATATAAAGCCACTACTCGCCCCTCACTGATTAGCATTCCAACCCTCACCTTGGAGAATAAGAGACGTTGCACTTTCAAAGAATTACGTAAAAGTAGCAAAAATAAGAAAATACCTGTATGGTCAGTTCCAAAAGTGTTTGATGAAAGTGTAAACAAACCCTGTTCCGATTAAATTCGTCCGCAATTACTCACTATAGGGTATTAGTAACACATACATGTGATCTGTATTTAGTAGATTTCAACTTTATATCTCACCACTTTTTCCAAAAATATTGTTTGAATAGGAACAATAAATTGTTATTAAACATCAGCGATGAAAATTGAGGTTATAAAGTTAACCTCAATTGCCTAATGAAAAACATCTTTAAGGTCATTCAAAATTATAATATATGGTTTAAGAAATTTATTTCTCAAAAATAATACAATTCACTTATCATGACAAATACAAGTGAATCTTAATACTAAATATACACGAACTTATGAAGAACAGCAGGTATTCGTAAGTGTATAAAGTAGTCGATGCAAAAAAAATATCATTTTTTGTGGATTATAAGAAAAGCGAGTGTACTATTACATATCGTTTCTCGATGGCAAGTCAATGGCAATTACACATTGTTAGGCAAGCTGTCAATATTTTAAGGTTATAAGACTTATTGTAACAATCAAATGAAAGCACTCAATTTGTAAGTGGCAATGACGAATTCCTAGTTGACAAAATTTCATGTCACTGACCATTTTATGTATTTATATTTTAATGTAATAATTAATTATATCTTTTATTTTAAGTTCTATAGATATGATTTTTTCAATGTTTAACTTAATTTCTAATATTGTAATTTAACAATGCATGCCTTAATAGGGTAGATTTTTGAGCTACTATAAAATATTTATAAGATCCTATTGTATCACCAAAAATCGCATTAATAAAAAACTTTGACTTTCACTTTGGCACTACAAATTGGCATACACAAGTACATTTTCTCATCCATTTGTTTACATTTTAATGAGAAACTTTTGGAACAGACTATAGAATTAGATGCACGTCATTGTAGAAAAGTTGAATTCCCAATGCAAACAAGTTTCTGAGTGAAAGTTAAATGTTATGACAGTCTTTTGGTCTGATAAGACGTCTCATAATTGTATGAAAAATTTCATTCAAAGTATTTAATGGATATTTTCATTCATAATTCAATTGCGCTGGGAGGTTTTGTATCCACAATGTATTAAATGCTCGTCCATCCTCTTTAACCCTTTGGGAAATACGGGCAAGGCTGTTTTATGTTTTATTATGTGTCTAGATAAAATAAAACTGGTTGCTAATTTAATTGAATAATTTATAATTATTATGACATAGATTTTTACATTCTGTAACTACTTTATTTCACACACAAAATTATTACTTGTTAAAATTTTTGAAAAATCATCTACTTTTCAATATTTGTAAATATGTGAGCATCATGTATGTATGACATGTATCTATCACATAATTAATTTACCTGTCATTGTTTTATATTTAATTATCTTTACCTATTGTGGTATAGTAATTTTATTCTAGGTGCATCGTCTTCACATATAATTATATAATTATTGTATACATAATATTGTAAAACATTTTAAAAGAGTAACACGGTGGAGTTTCTTGCCAATTCTTCTCCATACGAAACTAACTTTTGGAAGGAGCAACTAGAATCAATTCTATTTTTTTTTTTGTAAACATTGACCTTCAAAAGTGCCTTTTAAGTGCCTATTTGAAATAAATGATTTGACTTTGACTTTGACTTTTGTCACCATCTTCTCACCTTTTCCCAACTACGTTGGGGTCGGCTTCCAGTCTAACCGGATGCAACTGAATACCAGTATTTTACAAAGAGCAACTGCTCAACTGACCTCCACAACCCAGTTACTGGATAATAGGATACCCCGTGCTAAGACCGGCTATCAGAATTTTGGGCTTCTTATTCTGTTATGTACATACACGTTAATGTATTTAATCCTTATTGTTCTTCGCAGAAATTCAACTTTACGCTTTTTTTTTTATGAATATCCATGTCTGTCAGACTCCTATAGACTCATACCACACGGTGGTCACCCAACATTTTCTAAACACGGGAAGGGAGCGCTCATGCATTTATCTTCACTCCTGGCAGGTATATCACCGTTCTATAAGTACAGTCTGCGAAAAAGTCGATCAGCACTTATTTTTTTTTTCAATTCAGTTATTCAGTTTTTCAGTTCAGTTAAGCATATTGAGTTAAATATTTATTTAAAATCGGAACAGAAGTAAAACTAAAAGAATTTGAACTCTAAGCTATTACATAAATTCGTCGTCAATTTTGACGCGATACTAAGCGGACGTGTTTTTTGTGCGGATTATAACGATATTGATTTAAGTAATTACGAATAATGTTATTGCAATAAGTTGCGGAGTCAGTTTATTGTGTAAGTGACGTTGTGAACGATGAACTAAATAGTTTTATAGACAATCAGCGTTTTCGGTGTTAGCAGTATGTCTAACCCAGGAGATAGCCCCTTCGGCCGCAGCAAATTGCTACGACGAAGTCCCCCACCGACTCCATCGCCTGCCAATCAAAACCAGACAAGAGAACCAGCGCCGCCACCTGCTACGGAGATCGAATTACCGACTGAAGTCGTCGCTACGTCGGAGCTTCAGAGATGGCTTGGGTCCATCGACACAATCTTGAGCGAAATTTGCTCGATCGTGGCGGAGGGAAAAATGAATTCCGAACAAAAACTTCGTGTCACCAATCTCTGTCGAAAAGTCAACCATGGGACGTCTCAGATGGCCGTGCTGTACCAATCCCTGATGCAGAAGTCCATCCAGGCGCACACAACCATCCAGCACCTTCAAGTGCAGCAGAATGTTGCGGAATCCCTTTGCCAGTTCAAAGAAGTCGTGGAAACGAAGATGAGTCGAACCGAACCAGAAAGTAGTTCCTACGCTAACGTGGTGAGGAAAGGTTCTGATAAATTTATTCGCCCAGCAAATCTCAGTTCGGTCGCTATATATCCCAGCGATAAAACCAAAACCAGTGACGATACCAAGTTGTTGGTACAAAAAATTATCTCACCTGAGGAATTAAAACTCCATGTCCGTGGTCTTAGGAAAATTAGAAACGGAGGCGTCATCATTAGGACCGATAACAAAGAGGACATTGACAAACTAAAAAGCTCACAGAAGCTAGTTTCCTCAGGCCTTACAGTTGAAGAACCATCGAAACGCCGTCCTAGGATTGCTGTCATTGGTGTCCCCGTAGCCCTGACTGAAAAAGAGGTATTTGATTGCATTTACGTCCAAAACTTGACAGATAAATTGCTGAACATTACTCATGAGTCCTTTTTAGAAAGTATAAAATTGAGCCATAAGTCAGGAAAGAAAGATCGTCCTACTTGCAATTATATTTTGGAAGTTCCTGCTTATATCAGGAAAATTATGATTGACCAAGGCCGAATTTTCATAAATTGGACATCATGTCCAGTGAGAGATTTCACTATTGTGACCAGGTGTTTTAACTGCCAGCAGTTCGGACACGCAGCCAAATTCTGCAGAGAAACGAGCCCTACATGCAACCTCTGTGGCGAAACAGGACATTCTTTCAAGGAATGCAATAATAAAGGTTCTCCGCCCCAATGTGCGACTTGCAAACGTTTCAAGAGGAAAAACGAGCATCCAACTGGTGACGTAAATTGCCCAGCACGTAAATATGCAGAAGACAATTACATCAATTCCATTGACTATGAAGGCGCCTAGGAGCGCCGCCGACTACCTAGTTAATTAAGCACATAGATAGTAGGTTAACTTCTACATATAATTATTGTTATGGCCAATCAGCTAATCTGTGATCTAGATGGGTTTTCCGTGTCTGAAGCTAAAATCTGTAATGTTGAGGAGTGCAAAAAGTTAGTCTATACTGGGGATAAAACATTGAGTTTACTTACACAAAATATACGCAGTATAACCCGTAATTTTAACGGTTTCCAAGTTTTGCTGCAAAACTTTGATGTATGCTGCGACATTATCGTTCTAACAGAATGTTGGTTATCCAAACAAACGGCTAATATACCATCTCTCGATGGCTTTAATCTTCACAAAAGCGATATAACATTCAACCAGAATGATGGCATAGTGGTTTATATTAAAAATAATTTAAGAGCATTAGTAGATGAACCCCATTTTCTAGACTGCAACTGCTTAGTAATTAAAATTATTCCCGATACAGTAATTATGGCTATTTATAGGCCTCCATCCCAAAGTATTGATAGGTTTTTGGATTCACTTAACAGTAACTTAGAAAAATTATCTTCGTTTAAAAATATCATACTGGTAGGTGATATCAACATAAACATTGCTGCCGAAAAAATCGATACTCATTCACATAATTACCTTAACATTTGCTCATTTCATGGACTACTACCAGCTCATTATCACCCAACCCACCAGAGCGGCTCTTGTCTAGACCATATCCTTATAAAATCGAAAAGTCCATCCAAAACATTAGTTACTAATTCGTCCCTTACCGATCATCAAGCTGTTTTACTAACATTACAAATGTCTTCACCTAGAAATAACTGCATGCGTAGCTATACTAAACTCAATATGACGAGTCTTGAAATTGACACTTATAATTATTTGAAGCCCTGACTAGTAAACGTCACCAGGACAAAATTCACGCTGTGCCTCATAAAACAGCATTATATGCAAAAAGTTTTCTGGGCATGGCTCCAAAAATTTATAATATGATACCCACGACTGTAAGACTTGAGAAGGATGTTAACAAGTTCAAAAGAATGTTAACAGACCTTATGGTTAAAAAAGCGTACTATTCCATTGGTGAATTCTTAACAGATAAGTTGAATAAATAATAATTAGATATGTCAAATGACCGATTTATTTAAGCTTAATTCTATCTAAATGCAATTATATAATGTAATTTGAATGTTTATTTAGTATATATTTTTAATTTCAATAATAATTTTAATATTACAATGCATGTTAAATTATAAATTGGTAAGTTCATTCATTATTTGGACATTATTTATTCTGACATTACTTATAATTTGAATTTGTGACATTATTTACTACTATTTATTAATTTGAATGTATATTATTGCACAGGGTATTACTATTCTGTCGAATTTATGACATTATATAACCGATTAATTGGATTTTATGAAACTGTCTAACTATAATTTTTAATTTTGCATGCCTGAATTGGTAAATGCAGTGAACTGCGCATTCACTTAACACCTGGAAATGCATATATGTACTGTGTTTTGCAATAAATATTTGAATTTGAATTTGAATTTGAATTTGACTTACGCGGTATTAATTTTGACCCAGTTTACAATTCACATGATCCAAATGTTTCACTACAATATTTTGTCGATTTATTACAATCTACGATAAAGAAAAATACATTTACTAAAGTAATACCTAGAAAGTATAGTAACATAAAACCATGGATTACGCCCGGACTTGTTCGATGTATCAGACATAGAGATAAACTTCACCAACAATCGAAAAATGCTCCGGATAATGAACTACTATCAGTTATTTACAAACGGTATAGGAATTTCTGTAATAATCTGTTGAAAAAGCTAAAAAATCAATATGATCAAAGTCAGCTACAGAAAGCAGGTAAAAACAGTAAACTTATATGGAAATTCATAAAAACAAACACTATTAGGTCAAAAAATCCCGAACCTGCGCTTGATCTTTTATCTTCTGAGCTAAGCCCTACCGAAGCAGCAAACAAAGCTAACAAATTCTTTATTAACGTAGGAAAAAACTTAGCAGAAAAAGCTTTATTATCTAATAGATGTTTTTCCATACAAAGCCAAACTAAGACTTATGCAACACGAAACTCTTTTGTCTTATTAGATACTGATGTTAATGAGGTAGAAAGTATAATAGATGGATTAAAGGAATTTTGTGCCGTAGGATGTGACGACATACCTAATAGCATACTCAAAAGATTTAAATACGTAATTGCCCCTCCCTTGACTCACATTTTTCAGTTATGTTTAACAAAAGGAATATTTCCAAAATTGCTTAAAAAAGCCGTAGTCATCCTGTGTTTAAAGCTGGAGACAAACATTGTGTAAATAACTACAGGCCAATTTCGGTTTTAACAGGTCTCTCAAAGATTTTGGAAAAAATTATTAACAGTAGATTAGTAAAATATCTTGAAAGTAATAAATCACTCTCTGATCATCAATTTGGTTTTAGGCCTAAAAGATCAACAAGCCAAGCTGTTCACCAGCTGACAAATTTTATAAGCACAAACCTGGATAACGGCATGCACACCATAGGGATATTTTTAGACCTTGCCAAGGCTTTTGATACAATTTCTTGTACTTTGCTTTTGCACAAGCTGGAAATGCTCGGAATACGGGGAGTACAATTGGAACTGTTATCTGATTACCTCAGCGACCGCCATCAGAGAGTAAAAATAGGTCAGTCCATGAGTTTTGAACTTAAGAATAGCTGTTATGGAATCCCACAAGGCAGTATTTTGGGTCCCACTTTATTTTTAATCTACATAAATGACCTGTGCAATTTGACACTCCAAAAGGGTGACATTATTTCATATGCGGATGACACAGCTCTACTGTTCGCAGCTAAATCAAAGGCCGAGGTCTATGAGGTAGCACAGAATGGTTTTAATACTGTGTCTAATTGGCTTCATAACAATCTCTTAACATTAAATACAGATAAAACCAAGTACCTATTATTTACAATGAGAAACACTAACCCAACGCTTACTAATCTAGACATTCAAGCGCATAACAATAGTAATTTACATTATGCTGACATTGCATGCACTTGTCCCACTTTAGCTAAAGCCGACCATATTAAATATCTAGGCGTCACGATTGACACAAACCTGAACTTCCGCAAACACATCGATTTATTATGCACCAGAGTACGTAAACTAATATATATTTTTAAAAATTTACGTAACATTGCCGACTTTAAATTAATTAGACAGGTTTATTTGGCTTTGTGTCAATCTATTATTACCTACTGCATAACGTCCTGGGGTGGTGCCGCTAAATCAACTTTACTGCACCTTGAACGTGCCCAAAGAGCAGTTTTAAAGGTTGCTACTTTTCGTCCATTTAGATTTCCTACACACCAGCTTTATATGGCATGTAAGGTGCTAACAGTACGTCAATTATTTGTTTGGAATGTAGTTTTATTCCAACACACTGAACTTTATTTTAACCCAGTCCCTTCAGATAGGAGAAGAAAAGATTTGGTTTGTGCTAACTCTCAGACTAAACATGCTTTTGCTAGTCGATTTTATTTATTTTTAGGACCCTACTTGTATAACCAGTTTAACAGAGTGCTAAAGATTTATAGTTTAACTTATAATAGGTGTAATTTACTAGTACAGGAATATTTGGCAAAACTTAATTATGCAGACACGGAAAAACTACTAGAGATTTTAAAATAAAATTTCTATCTACCTACTCAAATATAAGTTTCTTATTTTACCTAATTTAAAATAGTCTCCATTTTATCTACTTTAATATTATTTGCTAATTTATTTAAACATAAATATATCTTACATAATCTAGTTTTATAATAATATAATCAATTAGTTACTCTTTAAGTCATTGAAAATATTATGTCTACTTTCAATTAAGCTTTTAATAAATTTATTGTTGTCATCTTTTTAAATGCTTGATATAAATTGATAGCCTGAAACACAGGTTTTATAAACCTAGATCAGGCAGGTCTACATTACAGTTAGAATTAAAATTTTCCTCGATTGTAATTAATGTAAATCATAATTTTATTTTATACTTGAATAAAAATTTTATTATTATTTTATTTATTATAAAATGCTGAAATATTTATTATTTATCGAATGATTTTATGTAAATTTTAGGATCTGTAAACGTTTATTAAAGTTAATCGACTTTTGTTGCTGACTGTACAGTGTCGTTTAAATTCCAAATGTTTTGTTTTATTTCAGTTCGTGTTTATTTAAATTGTTGAACCAAACTGCACCAAATTAAACAGCACTATCGAATCAAAACACTACCCACACACACTACACACACACTACACACACATTACACACACACACACTACGACACACACACTACACACACACACTACCACAAACACACTACACACACACACTCACTACTACACACACACATTGTACACTATTAAGTAAACCAAATTAGTCGATCGCGATAATCGAAACAGCTTCAATTAGTAAAATCGATTGTCCCGCGCTGTGCGTACAAACTGACAAACAGTATAGTCATCCAATCGGCTAGATTTGATGACATTGGTCACTTGTTGGAACTGTTAATACTGTGGGGAAATTAATGCAAGTACCTAGAGTTAATGCAAGTCGTATAATGAAACTGAATACTTACCGAACGGTTAATAGTCATAGAGCACTCTGTAAAACATAACCAGCAGGCGTAGCATGACGCTTTCTATTTCTTGGAAGACAGGACATAGCTATTTCTATACAAAATGACATTTCGTTTCTCTATTTTTGACATCGCACCGTAAAAATCCTTCTAAAATCCGTCATTTTGTCTTTCGTTTTACCGATCGTTGTCTAGGTCTTTTTATATGTAGACTATTTCAGAAGAAAGTTTTCTATCCCAAACGTCAAAATCACACTGACAACTGTCAGTTGTCTAAGGTAGTGAAGACAATTTGATTTTGTAATCGCCATGCTAAAGACAGTAGAAAACTTTTTACTCGACGGCCGCCAAGTATAAAAATGGGATGGAAAAATGGAATTTTTCACTTTTTGTGTGGAAAATGTGAAAAAGTATGACCTTCATGTTTAGTTTTAGGGGTTTAAGGGTTACATAGAGGGGGTCGAAATTTTCATTATTTTTGCGATAGGACACACCATTTTCGAGATATAAGCAAAATAAAAGAAAAACGTGAAAAAACTACTGAATTTCGTAAAAAAGTGCAGTTGACTCCTTCTACTTTGCTGCCGTCGTACTGTCTTCACGGAACGTCATTTTTGTCTATTCTTCCGTCGACAAAACCCGTTTCTATAATGGTCATGCTACGCGTGCTGAGATCGGATATTCGGATGCATATTCACCTAAAGTTGAGATGTTAGCTAATATGGAATGCGCTTTTGTATAAGAAAAATCTTAAATTTAACTAAAACACACCACCCCTCCTCTTACACCTATTACATTACACACATATATTTGCATCGTGGGTTAACATTAATTTTAAATAAATATGCACGTGAATAATTATGCAATCCAAGAATCCCGGGGTTCTTTTTTAAATATATGATTATTTAGAAGTCGCTTCCATAGTTCCACTTCTAGTTATGCATTTCCGGTGTTCCTGGCACCCCGGGTTTATTTTTACAAAAAATATATTTTAAGAAGCCTCTTCCATACCTTCAAAGCTAAAAATTAACTTTAGGTAAATATGCATCCAAATATCCGATCTCTGAACATAACCCTTCTTCAGTTAGGGTTCCATACCCAAAAAGTGCCCACGGGACCTTATTAATAAGTATCCGCTGTCCGTCCGTCTGTCACAGACTTGTTGAACCGTAATAGGTCGACACTTGAAATTTTCACAGAGTATGTCTGTATGGCCGCTATAACAACTAAAATACGTAGTGTTAAATATTGTACGGTAGTACGGAATCCTTCGTGTGCGAATCCGACTCGCAATTGGCTGCATTTTCTTACTTTTCAGCTGTTATTTTGTGATTAATTTCTGTGCGAGTCAAGGCAGATGGACCATTTCTTCCGGGACTCATCCAGTTTCATTGTCTCAGTGTTTTCCTGTTGCTCGCCAGTGTTGGTTCTGGCTGTCAGGAGTTTCAGTGGTAAGAAATAGTGTGGCGGTATTTTCAAAACCCTTTAATACTGTTTTTAAGGTTTTTACTACGTTTTTGTGTAAATGTTGTGTGCCTTAACCTGAGTCAAATAAACTTATTTTCTTTCTTTCTTCGTTGCTGTCGGGTACCATAGCTCATTTGTCGTGTTCCAGTGTAAAGGACACATTTCGTTTCTATCTGGAAAGTCGTCTGCAAATCCACCGATGTGTTTCCATAGAATTATTTACTGTCATTTTATTATATTGTCATGACTGTATTACTGAACTTCGAAGTTTAAAATATCGATGTATTTAATTGAAAATATTCATAATCGCGATGTACGGAACTTCGAAAGAATGTAATACTGAACTTCGAAGTTTGAATAGACATTCTTTCGAAGTTCCTTACATCGCGATTATGAACATTCTCAATTAAATACATCGATATTTTAAACTTCGAAGTTCAGAGGTACAGTCAATTGTCATTATTAAAATACTAAAAGCAAAAATAATTTCATCTATATGCCACGTGTACAAACTTACCTTTGTATATTTTGTTTGAAGGATCATTCACTGGTTAATTATATCGAATAGATAAAAGATACTTCTAAGGCAGCAGGTCAAGAAATAACTTATTGTCTGATCCAGAAATCTTAATAAAAATATATATTTTATTACTGTCCAGTAGGACAGTAATAAAATATATATTTTTATTAAGATTATTTTTTTTTTTTTAATTTTTTTTTTTTGTTTGTCCTGCAGTAGCAGGACAAACGCCTTTTCTCATACAGAGAAGGCCCGGGCATTGATCAGCACGCTTGCTCAAGACGTGTTGGCGATTTCAGACTTGTATTAACTACAAGTCCAAGTTTCCTCCCGATCTTTTCCTTTACCGATGTCAGCAAAGTCCAAGATAAAATCAGAAAGTACATATAAATTGAAAAAGTCACATTGGTTTTTACCCCAGAAATCTTATTAATCATTATTGGAATTCGCAAAACAGTAAGCCAAAATAAGAGAGAAAAGAAAAACAAATTAGTTTTTCTTTTACGAAACGGGAGACAAAATACAATCACTTAGATATGTAGGCTTTTAGGCGGATATTTGTCACCAAAAGAAGCTTAGCTTGGTAAGTATTAAAACCCATACTACACAACTCTTTTTAAGGGAATATTGTACACATAAACATATACAAATACACATAAACACACATACACATGTGTGTGTACATTAAAATTGGCAAATTGTTTTCGATTTTATGTATTTTGTTTTCCCTTTTACTCTTACACACGTTGTCTGCATCTGTTTTAATTATACTCTCCTGGTATGCTGGAAGAGATTTCTTTAGAAATAAGCATCACCTTTGTACGTATTTTTTTTTCCTTTCTTCCTGTCTGTTTATATGTGTGTTCATAAATGGTTAAATAAATAAATAAATGTTTTTGACTTTTTCTCTGTGTGCGAGATTCTTAAAGTCAAAGTCAAAGTCTAATCATTTATTTCAAATAGGCACATAAAAGGCACTTTTGATCGCCAAAATTTACAAAAAAATAGAATTGATTCTAGTTGCCCCTTCCAAAAGGTAGTTTCGTATGGAGAAGAATGGGCAAGAAACTCCACCGTTACTCTTTTAAAATGTTTTACAATATTATTTAAGTTCACATTAATTATGTAATTATATGTAAAGACGATGCACCTAGAATAAAATTACTATACCACAATAGGTAAAAAGAATTAAATATAATGCAAAGACAGGTAAATTAATTATGTGATAGATACATGGTGCTCACATATTTACAAATATTGAAAAGTAGATGATGTTTCCAAAATTTTAACAAGTAATACTTACTTACTAGCTTATCCCCTCTCTTATCTATTAGATTATCATTATCATAATCATTATCTGCCTACCCTTTTCCCAACTATGTTGTGGTCAGCTTCCAGTCTAACCGGATGCAGCTAAATACCAAGCATTTTACATGGAGCGACGGCCTATCTCACTTCCGCAACTCAGTAACTGAATAACATAACCACTGTGGGGTAACCACTGAAAATCAGCTGCGCTGTGGGTGGGGGACCTACAGCATAGCGCTGATTTTCAGTGGTTACAGTTAGAACAGCATCATGCTGAGTGGAAGCCTTCTTGTCACAGTCATGACGTGCAGCTGTCGACTATTTCTGTTTTGTACTGGTGATTATAGATCTATATTTTCTTTTCCTTTCACTCAAAGTCAAATCATTTATTTCAAATAGGCACATAAAAGGCAGTTTTGAACTTCAAAATTTACAAGAAAATAGAACTGATTCTAGTTGCCTCTTCCAAAAGGTAGTTTCGTATGGAGAAGAATGGGAAAGAAACTCCACCAGTTACTCTTTTAAAATGTTTTACAATATTATATAGGTATACATTAATTATATAATTATTGAGCTGCACGATTACTGACAAATGCGTGCACTGACTGGACAGGTCCACTCAATCTGTGTGGTTTTTCCTCAAAAGACCATTTCAGACACAAATCTACATGGTCTTCATATGATCTGACCAAGATTATGTCTGGACTTTAAAAGAGACTGTGACCTTTGAGTTTGTTGCGGCCTTTCTTCTCAGAGTAGTCAGATAGGAAACGCCGACCTCATCTAGTTTTTAAAATATGATTGACGTGTAAAAGTGTTTGTTCAAACCTACTTACAGAAATAAAATCATTTATCATTTATCATCAATTATATGTGAAGACGATGCACCTAGAATAAAATTAATGCACCACAATAGATAAAAAGAATTAAATATAATGCAATGCAATTAATTATTAAATATATTATTGGAGCTGCTTATCTATTTTGTATGCCCGTGTTTCTGTGACAAATAAACCTATTTTTCTTTCTTTTTTTTCTTTCTATAACACTACTCAAATTATTAACAATAAGCAATGGGTAAACATTATTTTGTAAGATTATGTTTAAAATCCAGCCAGAGAATTTACTTACGTATATCTTACATTATGTTTTAATGAAGCAAAAATCACGTAAATCGGATAAGTGTTTCTCGAGTTCAGGCACATTTACGGACAGACAAAGGACGCGTTAAATTTTTATAACCATTTCTGTAAGGACAATCCTTATGTAGTTCTCACAATTTTTACAACTAGCGACAGGTCCCTGCTTCGCCCGGTTTTTACTTGTGTTTATTTAACCGCACAAAAATCCGTTGCGTTGTTTAAAAATTATAAATTAAATAATCATTAATTTCAGAAAATTATACCCATATTAAGCACTACAAATAACATACAAATATACATAAGGATTCATTTAGTTTAGGAGAACAACGCGGTCACACAGGCGGACACAAAAAGCGACTATAATCCTAACTAATCCTAATCCTAACTAATATTATAAATGCGAAAGTAAGTTTGTTTGTTACCTTTTCACGCCTAAACCACTGAACCGATCATCCTGAAATTTTGCATATACGTCGTCAGGTGTACAGAAACGGACATAGGGTACCTTTCATCCCGAAAAAAAGTACTGTTCCCGAGGAAAATAACAATAACGTTCTTATGATAATAGATGGCGCCACGTGTCTTTCGAATCATGATTGAATTATAACCCGAACTGATAGTTAAAGTCTAAATTAATGCGAGCGAAGCCGCGGGCAAAAGCTAGTTATTTATACGTATAGAAGATTTCTTATTTCACGGCCTATTGAAACCCATTATCCCTTGATCTACAGTAGTTATAGACCTAATATCACAGACTTCACAGAGTATCATTGTAATATTGGCCTAATATATCTATGGTACATCAGTATGGTTGCTAGCATGATATAATAATATACTTCGCCAGGTATAGCACTCCGAGACACAGTGGTCACGTGGGTGACACAAGCCTACGTCATCACCGCTGTGTTACCAGTAGTGTGTAATAATAACTCCCCAACCGCCTTTATCACCTGTGCGAATCCGATAAAACAATGAGGTTTTAACTGACAATTACGTTGGTATATGTTTAAATTGATTTGTTTCGTTTGATTAGAAAAACGAAACTACAATTTAAATGCTTTATATATATTTTTTTACAGAATGGTGACTGAAAATGTTTCCATAATTCGTGTTGTGTTGCAATAAAGTGGTAACTGGATAGTGACGTAAGCACGTGTCCCTCCCGGAATACCAGACCTTGTTTTTTTAGACCATGGTTGCTAGAATAAAGTTTGTTTATAACATTAAACTTTTCTGATGTTTTCACATTTATTATAATAAGTTTACTTTCAATTTGAACCGAAATATTGTATTTTTTTATTTTATTGTAGATGACTTCTATGCTATTATTCGAAAGCGTATCGCATCCCTGATGTCCAAGTGCGTGGCAGCGCCAGCAATCTCTTGATGACCGTATCGGATAGGACGGATGGCCTTATATTGAGGCACCGGACGAGGACGCTAGTGTTGCCTTCAAACCATGGCCAGAAGTAGTGTCTATGAACATGATGGATTTTATTTTATTATTATTATCTTCTCTGACATGTTTCTTGAATTTATTAATTGACGGAGGTATATGTACTAATACTAGTTTGTAAGTTATGTTCTTACTTACAATATGGATTGCACTGATCTGACAAATAAATTATTATTATCCTTTATTTCATTATATACATATAAATTATATTTTTAAATATTAGAATATAAAAAAAATATAAAAACATTTAAAAATATCAAAAATAGTAGCCCACCGGTATCGGGAACAGAGTCCAAGCTACCGGCGGTTAGGGCTCCAGAGAGAGGAACCTCCTAACAATGCGAGCCGTGTCCAGAAGTACTGCTCTCTGAAGCAAGCCCTTGACCCAGCTGCGCAATGAGAGCCTTCTGAGGTGCTGGTCGAGGCTCTCCGCTATTAGGCCATTTACTATTACGATCATCGGTACAATGATTGCAGAGTCCACGTCCCACATGTCAACAACCTTGTGTGCTAAGTCAAGATACTTGATACTTATTATTATTATTATAATATTTCATATTTAACAATATTTAACATTATGGCTACCGGGCTACTAATAAAACAATGTTGGATTTAAAAAAACAAAAAATTATATTACACAAATTTTCCCCATGGGATGAAAGAAAATTGGGTTAATAAAATAAAAAGTTCAGGGAACGAAAACAATGTATCCCTATCCAGTCATTAAGACATTGTTTAAAGACTAAAGGCTTTTGTTTCTTTGGACCAATATCTTTTCTAGCTGTTCTGCCATTGGATTGTGATGGAAGAATAAAGAAATAAGAAAAGACAATTAATCTGCCTAGCTTTTTCCCAAATATGTTGGATTCAGTTTCCAATATAGCCGAAAGCAGCTGAATACCAACATTTTACATAGAAGCGAATACCTATCTGACCT
This sequence comes from Dryobotodes eremita, assembly GCA_917490735.1. Taxonomy (NCBI): domain Eukaryota; kingdom Metazoa; phylum Arthropoda; class Insecta; order Lepidoptera; family Noctuidae; genus Dryobotodes; species Dryobotodes eremita. The sequence continues at coordinate 3,712,602 of OU823263.1, read as the reverse complement.
CTACAACCCAGTCACTGGGTAATGCCAGTCTTTTGGGCTTCTGACTACCCGCAACAACTGTCGAGGATCTACGAATGGCAGCCATGATCTACGAAAAAGAGAAGATATACGCACTTTAAAATTCTTGTGGTGTATGTGATGAACATCATCAGCCAATCACTCGTCAATAAACTCAATCCACTCTTTCATCATATCATGTCAGCCACTCTGTGAAGCCCCACCTAGCCCGAGGCCTTCCTACTTTACGTTTTTTGATTAGCGGTCTCCACTCAAAAACATACCTACCTACCCCAAAGATCATCGGTTCTACGGCGAATGTGTCCGGCCGATTGCCAATTCAGTTCGTTTAATATCTGCCGGGGTTAAGTATTGTTTGAAAGAGTTACCGTGGCCCTGGCGCACAGGCAACTGAAGGAACACAGGTGGGTCTGACACGCCCTCCCGCTCAACCCAGAGCGGGAGAGGTTATTTGGTGATTTCCCACCCACAATAAAAATAAAACTCGTTTAATATGATGGCTATGTAAACAGCTTCATCTATATCTATATTAAAAAAGAAAAAATCTGTTTTGCCAGAGATATCGCGTAATAAACATACAAAAAAAAAAACATAGAGATGAATTGAGAACCTCCTCCTTTTTGAAGTTGGTTAAAAATTAAATGCTGTTCGTTGGTAACCGCATCAATTGAGAACGGTTGGACCGATTCGGTTATTTTTTATTTCATAGCGTTCGTAATAGTACGAATGAGGTTTTTATGGAAATAAAAATATGGAAAAGTTTCCCGGAAAATTATCAAATTCGGGAAAAACGGAACGTCCAGAAATATGGGATTTTTGTATGAATTATTGAAATCTGGACAGGACAAGTAAGTCGGGTCAGCTAGGTTAAATAATATTCAACCTGTTACACATTGAACAAAACGTCTGTTTATCGTTAACGAGTCTGTAACGGTTTACCAACACTCGATTGGTCCATGAACCGTTGGTGAACAGAATCTTTAAACCATTAACTTTTCATCCAAAGTACTTTTCACCCACGAACGTTTCGCCAACATAACTAACTTAACCTTTTTTTTTCCCGGGTGGAAAAGTCGTTTGGATAAAAAGTTAATGGTTTAAATAAGCTGGTCGACGGAGCCCCGCTTTGCGGGGCTCCTATTTCTGTCTAAAGGGTTTAAAGGAACCTAACCAACCGAACCTCGGGATGCCACTGACGTCGACCGTGATGTTGGCGAAACGTTCGTGGGTGAAAAGTACTTTGGATGAAAAGTTAATGGTTTAAAGATTCTGTTCACCAACGGTTCATGGACCAATCGAGTGTTGGTAAACCGTTACAGACTGATCGTTAACAATCTTAGCTTCCGCCATGTTGTTGTATTTTAAACAATTACTTCTGCCATTTTTAAAATTACGGTACATTGTTTTCGACCAGTCCTTATTACTAGTCCAGAACCGTTTCTACAGAAGTCAAGCAATATGTGAAAAAGCACTTAGATTTTAACGAAACTAACAGAAGAGACAAGGGACGGAGGAGGAGAGAATGAGGGTCGATTAACTGAAGGGATTTATAGCAAATGTTTAATAGGAAATGCCGGAAAAAGGCGCCATCGAAAAAGGAAAGTTGAAAAGAAAAACAGATTTTACGAAAAAGACCGGTTGATTGAATGTGGTAACCGCAACTTTAATGTTTCATGCTGGTTACTATTCGAACGCAACACTTGTGAACTGTTACTGAATAAATAAATTGAATTGAATTGGACTTGTAGGCTTAACACCCTTTAGGAGTAAACCCAATCTTCTCAATATTTTATTTAGGTACATTCCAAAACGTGAACATAGGTGGTAGGTTTTAAAAAGACATGACCATTGGTGACCCTGTCGGGCACAGCACAGTAGGAGAGAGGAAGAGACAGATTTAATTTGACTAATTAATAAGTATACTAAATACGAGTGTTACTTATGTAATTAAAAAGAAAAATATTAGATTAAAAGATGTAATTTAAAATTTATCATTTACCACCTTCTTGAACACCATGAGGTTTGGCTACGCTATGACAGCCTTCAATACTAAAGAGTTTTAATATTTTACCCAGGTATTTCTGCCATAAAACAGCAGTGTTCCAGTTTGAAAAATATGAAATTCCAGATGCTTACCTACATCAAATATTAAAATTTCGATCTACGAGAATGTCGCTAAGGACGGTAAAGTATTGACAACATATTTTTCAAGTATTTTATATAATCCACAGTGTTAAGAGGTTATATTCAGAAATTGAAATTATAAGTACATAAATAACAACTTACATCTAACTAATTAACCTAACCTAACTAAAACTATTAACAAACTAAAAAATGGCGTCAAAAAATTCCTCCGCATCGCTGTCGACTGGTAATGTACCAAAGAGACTGGCGGTAACTCGGTAACAGTATCCACAGTAACTCTATAAACGCACACATTAATTTTCAAATTTCCTTTATGTTACTCATTCCTCTTGTTTCCTAATCCTAACATAAAACAGGAAACTAACAGGTCATCTATCTGTACATAATAATAGTAATTATTATATAATATTATAAATTAAAGTCGCTTTTCGTGTCTGTCTGTGTGACCGCGTTGTTCTTATAAAGTGCACAACGGATTTTGATGGGGTTTTCATCATCATTTAGAGAGTTAATTCCGGGAGGTTTTTGCATATAATACATTTATAATAAACATACATACAAAAAATAATCTCGATGTATAGTCAAGTAAAAAACAAACGTGCGAGGCATGGGCGGGTCGCTAGTAAGGATTTATTATAATAAACTACCAAAATCTTACAGGGAACTGCCAACCAATCGTTTTAAATTATGTAACTTTATTCAAGTGGCTTAGAGATAAATCATTTTATTCTGTGAATAAGTATCTAAACTTTAAAGATTCACAATGACATTTTAATATGTATTATAATTTGATAAAAATGTTTGAAAGTCTTATTATAATTTAATTTCATTTAATACATTTTTCATTTCATTTCATTTATTTTTCATTTCAGTTCATTTATTTTTCCTTTCATTTAATTTATTTTTCATTTCATTTAATTTATTTTTCATTTCATTTATTCGTGAACAATTTACATTGTGTTGAATGTACATGCAATTTACATAAAATTATAAGAACTATAATTTTTTAAGTAACATAATAATTATGATATAAGTAACAATTTTAGTAGCTACACGTATTTAAATAATGTAATCAATCATTATGAGTGCTAGGCTTAGCGAATTGTTATAAAAACTGTAAAAAACTTATCTGCAATGTACAAAAATTTCCTTTACTTTGATTTCATTTCATTTTAACTATAGTCTTTATAAAAACAACATTTTAATCTGAATCCAGTACGTATTAAAATCTTTATCTGTTTCGCTTCCTGCTCCTAAAAAACTCGAATTGTGGACTGGAACCAATAAACTGAAGATTGATTTCCCTCAGGCCACATTATATTGGCCGAACTGAAAGTGGGGTCAAACGTTTTGTGTTAAATTTCTAATTGCACCTCCAGGATGCGGTTTTTTGATTGTCTAAAAGTTCGAATATCTTAGATTTTAGCGAAATAAAATGAAATTGTTTATTCTGTAAATAGGATAGCGGAATAACTTTTCACGTCACATTGAAAAAAAAAAGCAAGCAAGATGGAGTCGATTTTTCCTGTCTGACTGCCCCTGAGAAGAAATGGCGAGGAAAAAAGCAGGGGTCAAAGTCTCTTCAGCGTTGTTGAATGATTTATTTAAGCAAACTGATGACTCTAACCATCTTATTAATACCTAGCGACCCACCCCTGTTTTAAAGAGTTTTTACGACTTGATAAAACATAGAAATTCCTTTACTATCTATTAGATGTAAGTTTATTACAAGTTAGTTTTAATCATGATCTGGCAGTTTGAGTAATTTATGCGGCCTACCAAAATGTTCTTGCTTTGGTATTGTTCGTCGAATCGTTGAACTCCTTAAGTTCTCAGTTGAGCTGCATGATTACTGACACATGCGTGCACTGACTGGAGAGGTCCACTCAATATGTGTGATTCTTTCATTAAAAGGCCATTTCAGATACCAATCTACATGGTCTTCACATGATCTGACCAAGATTATGTCTAGACTTTAAAAGAGACTGACCTCTGAGTTCGGCTCGGCGTTTCTTCTCAGAGTAGTCAGATAGGAAACGCCGGCCTCATCTAGTTTAAAAAATATGATTGACGTGTAAAAGTGTTTGTACAAACCTACTTACAGAAATAAAATCATTTAACTTATAATATTATAAATGTCCCGAGATAAATTCTCTAAGTGATGGTGAAAACCGCATCTTAATCCACCAAGTGGACACAATAGGCAGCCTGGCAGGCACTTTACTTTGTGTAAATTATTTCATCACCACTGCTCTCAAAACGGTACAGGAAAACATCGTGAGGAAATTGGCATGTCCTAGAAGTAAAAAAAATCGAAGACATGTGACCTCCGCCAACTCGCATTCGACCGACGTGGCGGACTCCCTCTAACATAGAGGAGGCCTATGTCCCAGCAGTGGGAACATTATAGGCTGATTATACTTGTGCTAAGTGGTCACACAGACAGACTCGAAAAGCTACCTTTGTTTCATACTGTATTTAGATATGAGTAAATAGACATGTCATCCCTTGTAAGGAAATTAGGTGTGATGTTTTGATATACCTCATAATAATAACATATAATAACATGAAGCCTGTAATCCCCGAAGGGTTAGGCAGAGCTGTTTATATAGTACTGTCACGAACGAGCATAAATATTTATACACTTGGCTAAATTCAAAAGCTATTTTCTCCTTAATTTTTTTAATGAAATTTTATGTTGTTACGAACATAGTATTTTCGAACCCATAGGTTTATGTTATATGTCGTATTTCAACGTTGCATTCGTTATTTCAGGAAAAAGCCGCTACTGAAAGTTGCCAAGTGTTGACATATTAGTGCTCGTGACTGTACAGAAATAATTTCGCTAGTTATGTTTAAATACTATGTAATAGGGAGTGAGCTTATTGCCATCAACCGGGCACAATTCCAGACCCCGGGCTGCTACTGAGAAATTCCCGATGGAAAACCCAATAAAACTATGCTCAACCTGGTAATCAAACCCAGGACCTCTTGCTCAGCTTTTATGTACGTATTAAGTTTTTTCCATTTTTATTTTTTAGCTTGAGTATAGTTTTCATTATATTTGTTAGCGTGGCTAGCTGACACATAGCAAATAATTTATTTTAATGTTCTATGTCTCGTAATGTTAATTACTTTGTATACTATTGTATAGAATCAACATTTTTTTCTAATTTTACAGACAGCTGTGCTGCTGTGGAGTTTGTTGCGCCACTTCTTCTCCCCAGCTAAAGCACTAGGAAGTGGTGACGGGCGGGAGTTTTTGAGGGACTGTCTTATGTCTTTTTGACGTTTGAAAAGTGCTGATGCTCAGCTTAATTAGAATAAATGACTTTTGATTTTGTACATTTTACAGGCATAAAAACAAAGCGCCTGCTGTAATCTTCACTTACCTTTCCTAGATCATCAACACACTATTAACCGTCTACCAACAGTTCTATAGACTTTCAAATTATTAAAAGGCATATACCTAATCCAACCGCTAAGCATACTTATTTCGCGGTTCTAAACATTTTATTGATCACTATAATATAATGATTGCGCTCTTTTGGTGAACCTCAAATAATTCCTATTTTAGGGCAACGAAAATACTAAATAGCCAATTAACTGCGACTAACTGTGGGAAAAGGCCAGAAAGTTAAAAATAGGCTCAATTAATAAAAAGGTGTTCATCATTAGAAGCGCAAAAAGTTTTTAGAGGATCAATTAAATGTTTCCCTTATTAAAATTACCCTCCCACATTAACCTGTCTTCCAAAAACACAGTATAAACCTCCAAAAGTAGCTGGCAAGAATAAATTTGCATATAAATCGAAAGTCCCTGGTCTGTCGAAAGTTTTATTAGAGAGCCGATAAAAAAAACTTATTCAAACTCTGGACGAAATGAGAATGAGTTGAAAATCCTTTGAAGGTGGTGTTAGGAAAGTTTTCAATACTTTGAGAGCCTGATTAGGATCTAGACATTTTCAGCTTGCTGACTTTTATAATTTTGCTAGCTAAGAGTCGAGTTAGCGATGAGATCGAAGATGGTAAGGTAATCTTGGAGATAATAATAGCTGGTAATAAACCTCACCAGTATGAAGCTGATATAAATGATGCGTTAATCTCGATAATATCTTGGCTTAACAATAACAACTTAAAAATCAATCTAGGTAAAACTCAAATTATGCACTTTGGTCATAGAAAATCTAGAACAAAGATGGATGTAAAATTCCAAAACAATGTAATTAATGACGTGGTCAGTGCTAAATTCCTAGGTCTTATAATAGATAGATAGCTTAACTAGAATAATCATATCGAAACATTATTTAAGAAAATAAGTTGCTTATCCTGTGCCCTATATAAACTTGTTCCAACCATTAAGGCGGAACCTTCAGGGTAGCCCGCGAAATTCAAAATTTCTTACGTTTTTTCAATTTGCAGGTCACTGTCAGGTTGTATTTTGATTAAAATATGATTCGCGGCCGTAACAAATATGGCTTTACAGAATTATAATCATAAGAATCAGCGCGCCCATGTAATGAGACAATCTATGTTAAATTTAAGACCATACATAGACATACATACCGACCCAATGTTCTGACAAATAAATGATTATGATTATGATTTTAATAATATGGATTTGTGATTGCAGTTTTCAAGGTAGGCGAAGGTTGGATTGAGTGTTGAAATAATCTGCAAGCTGAGCAACCTCAAACTAGCATATAATAGAATTTAATAGAATACTCTTTATTATGTACATAATACCTTAAAAAATAAACTTTTTAATTATTATTATTATTATTATTATTACATATATATAAATATAATAATAATAATTTGATTTCTTATTTTTACATCGGTTATTAGTAAGTAGTACTTCGCCAGCGACTTCGGGCGCCCGTGCATTCCTTATCCCGTGGGAATTTCATAAAGTCTTATTCCTTGTCTACATCATATAAGAAACTTTATTGTAAAATTTCAGCTTTTACAGGTCCAAGGGTCGGTTCTGGGCGTTGATGAGTCAGTCAGTGATTAAGTGACTCAGAACTTATTTTTTGTATATATTGATTAGGTATTCAGTACGGCTACAAGGCTGCTGATGTCACTTCAGGCTTCGGATTACCTAAATATCGCAGCATTATGCTGAGATAGGAGCCTTTTTGGCCTCGCACAGGCCTTTTATTTTTACTTATTTATTGTTGTTTTTATGTTAGTTTTGTTAGTTTTAAATGTTCCTTTTTATATATATTTTTTAACTATGTTTTTTGCGTGCGTGTCCCAAATAAAATATTTTTCTTTCTTTTCTTCTTTCTTTCTTAACTACATATATGTGGCAGACATTTGCTTTTGGTATAATAAAAACCGAATTGTTACGTAATGCAAAAATGAAAAACAATCGAAAATCGTGCTGTTCCATTTTATTTCCAGTCGAAATTCAGTGACGTCATCTGCATTCCACATAAAATTATTTGCTTTCTGTAGGGATTTCTGATTTCACTGGAGATAATCCGGTTTCCTCATTCGATACTGTCACCTTATTAAAATTTCCCTAAGGCACCTGTCCCTTCCCTGACGAGGAAGCGACTAACTAATCGAAAAAAAGTTCGTAGGTCGCGTGTAAGTAGCAGAGGTACATTAATATGTAAAATAGTATAATTGATAACAATAATATTTATATTGAATAATACATTTACAAAAAGTGAACATTGAGCCAACAGTAGTAATATTTTCCATTGAGTTAAGGCTCGTAGACACTGGCGCGACGCGACGCCCGACACAAATACACCGCGTGTCGCTCGACGAGCGGCGCCTTTGTGTAGCGCTGTCGCGTCGCACCTGTCTGTGGAAGCCTTTATAGTGCCTAAAACTAAAATTTTATTACAGGTGCAAGTAATGATGATTCGGAATTACAATATATAAGGTAGGGACACGCCCGATCTAGATTAATTCAAACCTGTGTTTTATTATGTTACTACATAGTTACTACATCGCTAACTGTTCACACCGCCGGCTGGTACTCGTTTGTCGCAGCGACAAGAGATACAAGTATTAAAGATAGTACGCGCTCAGTGACAATGACTCGGCGGGCAGAACACTCGCTGCTGAGAGACTCAAACTCAAAACTCAAACTCAAACTCAAAGCATTTATTTCAATTAAACCATTTACAGGCACTTTTGAATTGTCAAAGAGTCGGTCAGTTAGTCAGAAAGTTGAAGCTAGTTGCCCATTCCAAAACGTAGATCTCTATGGAGAAGAACGGGCAAGAAACTCCAAGGACACTCTTTTTTAAATCAAGATATTACAAAATCCTGGGTACATTATTCGTGTTGCTTCTATATGCGAGAACAATTAAAAAAAAATATATAAAAAAAACAATTAAAAATATAAGATTAATAATAAAAATAAGCCGTGGCAGTTAAGAGATGACCAGTCTCAACTGACGGCGCCCGTTCACGAACATGACGCGTGGATCAGCACCATCCAGCTCAACCATTTCTCTCTTTCTCTCCATTTCTTCTTGACTCTCGCTTGGTATATACACATACCAGTAAGTAATCGCTCGTCGCCGTCGCACACTCGCTACTCGTTGCTCGTTTTCGTTAATCGCCGGCGGTGGCCAATATGCAAGTTTACATTTGGGACAGTGCCATTTCTTCATAAACTTAAAACAACATATCAGACACATCCTTTATTCTATTACTTTTGCCTCATTCATTTCCATCAATTTTGGCATCACAAAAGCCAAAAAACAGAAGGTAACCAATTGGTCCGAGTTTATGAAAAATAAATAAAAAAGAGAATTTATCAAAAGGGTTCCAATAATTCACGTTTTTCTTTTCCAACCTATTATACGGTTCAACGGGAAAATGAACCAATTGCCGATATTGACAAACGAAATACTTTGTCTATCCTACTAATATTGTAAATGTGAAAGTTTGTAAGGATTGATGGATGGATGGATGGATGGATGTTTGTTACTCTTTCACGCATAAACTACTGAACGGATTTGGATGGAATTTGGAACACAGATAATTTATAACCTGGATGAACACGTAGGATACTTTTTATCCCAGTAGCAGGTTCGTTCCCGTGGGATAATTTCCAACATCCACGCGGGCGACGCCGCGGGCAAAGCTAGTATACTAATAAAATCGTAGCGGAGTCAAAACTGTATATTGTTTTTTTTTTAACGTAATTTTTGCGAGGTCTGGGAACGATTCTAATGCTGGTTTTTTTATTTTTTTATTTTTGTCTGTTTATCTGTTTGTCTGAAAGTATGTTCCAGCATCACACAAATTCTACCGGATAGATTTTGTTCAAATTTTGCATAAATAAATATTCTCTATAAGTATGGTCAGTCTGTAGGCTATAAATTATCACGCTGTTTGTAATGGGGGATGAGCAATATTGCAATTTGTTTGTATTCTTCTATAGTTTACCGCAAATTGTAAAAAGATGAGCCAAAAGGCTAGAATATTGCAGATAGTAACAGATTTAACCTTTTAAATGATTATCATCACGCTATATCTTTATGAAGCTAAGCAATCAATCGTAACATATACAGGTTGGATTTTTGAGATCAGGCAATAAGGCCTGTCTATGTACCTTAACCGTTCTCCCTAAAAGAAAATAGTCTTAGGAGATTGTCATTACTTAAAAAAAAATATGCATTCACAGATTTTGAAAAAAATAAAAAAATACAGTCAGCTAGAAAACGGGCAGTTTCGATTGGCGCCTCGGGCAAATTAGTCATGTGTACGAGTAGGTATACGCTAATTACCGGTTTTGCGATAAGAACTTCTTCGAACGTAGCCGAGCCGCCGCGCTTGGCCGGTTGGCCGTTTGATTTAATAAAATATGAATAACTCACGCAATGGCGTATTGATAGATGAATGTAGTGATACACAAAGGGAAGACTCAGAGGATATAACACACTTGGATATGGAGGTGCCTACACAACTGGAGGAGGGAAGTATAGAAGGTGATGATAACGATTATTTAGGGAGGAAAAGAGATAGGGAGGATGATTCATCCGGTAGTTGGACTACGGTAAATAGACAAGGGAAAAGAATCGCAAGAAGACAAACTCCAGTTCCGGAGATAAGCTGTAATAATGAAGAAGAAACAGTTGAGATATGCGTATACAATAACGAGAAGTTTCCAAAACAATTTGCGTTAGCTAGATTATTTAAAACGAATGAGATTATAAGTATATCACGCGTGTAGTTTATTAATCCGCACAAATTAATAACCACGTTTGACAATGAATCACATGCCGAAATAATGATGAATTGCAAAGTATTTATCGAAATGGGTTGGCGTTCACAAAAATCATGGGAAGTTGCAGTGTCATACGGTATTATTAGAGATATAGAATTGGATCTTTCTATTGAGGAATTTGTTGGCAATGTCTCGTGTGATGTGAAAATTCTGTCAGCAATACGTCTCAACCGTAGATGTAAAGATACTGACGATAAAGGAGATAACTCTAATGGATGGACGGCAAGCGAGTCTATACGCATTTGTTTTAAAGGTGCATATGTACCCTCCTATGTAAATATATTCGGTATGAGAGCCAAAGTCGAGAGATACACACTGCCCGTAACTCAATGCTCCAAATGTTGGACATACGGACATATTGCAAAGATGTGTACATCTAGTAAAGTTAAATGTCCTAAATGTGGAGGCAGCCATGACAATTGCGATAAAACTACATTTGTCTGTGTAAATTGTAAGGGTAATCATTTAGCCCTAGACAAGAAATATCCTACTTATTTGAAAGAAAAAAAGTTACGAGAGTTAATGAATGAATTTAATTGTACATACCGTAAAGCACTGTTATTATATGTACCAGCATCTCCTCCCCCTACCTTCCTAGTTAAAAATATTGGTGTGACAGAGGAAAAGAATCAAACGAGTACACTAGAAAATGTTAACCCAGTACAATCATATGAGGATCAAACAACATATTATGCAGATAAAGTTAAAACAGATGACATAATGTCTGGGCAACAGCAGGATATTAGTTCGCATTCGAAACGGGAATCGAAACAGAAAACAACACAACATAAAAAATGGTGGCAATCTCGTCCCACTGGCGTTATGGAGTGCGATTCAGATGTGTCATCACGTCTATGAGTGAAGAACAAGAAACATCGTCACAAACCGATAAAGCAAAGAAGTCTAGTGATCATCATAGAAAGAGATCAAGCGATCATAGTCAAAAAGATACGTCATCTGGTAATTTAATATGTAACATTACAAATATACTTCTAAAAAGAGGTTCGTTTAAGAATAAAATAAACAGCGTGGTTAAGATAATCGTAGAATGGTTGGTAACAACTGTGGTTAATAATTTGCCAGAAAACTCACTTGTAAGTAAACTTATTAATGGATTGTCATAATAATTCTCTCGCATTTAATATTGTGCAATGGAATGCCCATCACATACCACGTAAACACCGATAATATTTTTATGTACGACCATAATTACACACATAGCATAACACTACCCGAGCTTTCCCCATGTAGCACAGATGAAATATCTAGAATTATTGACGACCTTGACAGCAACACAAGCACAGGCCTAGATGGCGTCAGCACTAAGGCGATCAAATGTTTAAAACTTATAATAATTAGGAGATTAACTGACTGTATAAACGTGTGCTTATCTCGAGGTATTTTTCCCGATACGCTTAAGATTGCTAGGGTCAGCCCTATTTATAAATCCGGAAGTAGAACTGACCCGAGTAACTATAGGCCGGTGTCGGTCTTGCCAGTGCTATCAAAGATATTCGAACGAGTTCTATATAATCGGCTAAGTAAATACCTAAATGACAAGAATTTCCTGATAGATCAACAGTATGGCTTTCGAGCTAAGTCAAGTACCCTAACAGCTGCAGTAGACTTAATAACAAAAATAAAAACAAATATTGATGAAAAAAATGTGGTTTTAGGGATATTTATTGATTTAAAAAAAGCATTCGACACAGTAAGCCATCAAAAGCTCATCCAGAAACTAAATAATATAGGTATCACAGGCAGCGCACTCGATATGTTCACATCATACCTACAGAATAGGCGCCAAGTAGTTAAATTAGACAATTTCACTAGCTCTGTTCAAAACATCACGTATGGCTGTCCCCAAGGCTCCGTTATTAGCTCACTACTCTTCCTAATCTATATTAATAATATTAATAACATAGGACTTAGAGGCCACTTAACTCTATACGCAGATGACACATGTCTATTCTATTTCAATAAATCTATTCATGATATTATAACGGACGCACAAACCGACCTTAACCTGCTGAACGAATGGCTAAAATGTAATTTACTTACTATCAACGCCGCAAAAACATCTTTCATGATTTTTTGCGCCAAAAACAAACCGTTACCAGAGTTCACACCACTCACAATAGATAAAGAAGTTCTCAAACGGTCAACCTATGAAAAATACCTAGGATTACATGTAGACGACAAACTAACTTGGAAACATCACATCAACCATATCAAAACAAAAGTGATGTCATTACTGGCAGCACTGCGTAAAGTTTCAAACTGCATTCCAAAAAAAGTACGTAAAATAATATATAACTCTCTGGTTAAATCTCATCTTGAATATTTAGTTGAGCTATGGGGGTCAGCTGCGAAAACTTACCTAGACCCACTACAAAGAACACAAAACAAAATTATAAAAACATTATTTCACTATCACTATTTAACTCCGACGAGAATACTATACAAAAAAACCAAACTCCTAAATATAACTCATCTTTATAAATACTACACATGCATTCTTATTAAAAAAATCATCACCAAATCGGTTCAATCAAACATACAACTACATATGAAAAACATAACTTATAACGTAAGGAATAAAAACAAAATCCAGATAAAACCAGCGCACGCTCGCACTAATTATGGTAAAAAAACGATATTGGTTGAAGGCGCACAGCTGTTCAATGGTTTACCGGAGGATTTGAAAAAATGTGACAATATAAACACATTCAAACGCAGATTGGGGCAATACATCGCGGCATCCGAGGTGAACTGAAAGTTTTAGTTTATTCTGGGTGTTGCGGTGTGTCGCCATAATCTGTGTCTTAGAATGCAAATATCCGATTCCTTTTTTAGAAGTCAATTAATAATAATATGTCTCCAACACCCTAGAAGTAACTAATATTAATGGTACCTACTAGTTATAATCACTGATATAATGTCTCCAACACCCTAGAGGTAACTAACTAATGTAATTAGATCACTAAGTATCTCATTGTAAGCGAACTGTTAAGTTCTTATGAGAAATAAAGTTCTTTAAACCCAATGCACAAAGTCTGCGGCCGAAAACAGCATTATTCGAACAGCTTTTATTTAAAGATAAGGTTTATATTGCCGTTATCAGTGAAACGTGGTTTGAACCAGACAGTCACTTTCATTCGGATAAGTATAAACTATTCAGATTGGACCGTTATGACGGTTATGGGGGGGTAGCTGTTATTGTCCATAAATCAATTAAAGCGCAACTGCGTAATGTACATAATTATAATCCAGGTATTGAATTCTTGTGCATTCAATTTTTAAATTGTCAGTATATTGAGAATATCATTGCTATTTACTGCCCTTCAACGGTTCGTACTTCACCAAGAGATTGGGATAACATATTTGTGATAGCAAATAGCAAAACTTTAATTTTAGGGGACTTTAACGGGCACCATTCAAACTGGTCATATAAAACCGATCAGCGTGGATCTCAGACATTCGATTCTATGATAGATCATGACTTTATATCAGTTAATGACGGTAGTCCGACTCGTATAAAATTTGTTAATAATGTTGTGCAATAATCCTCTCCCGACATTTCTTTTATTTCTGTAGATCTGGCTTTAAATTTTATTTGGAAAGTTACAAATTAATCATTAGGAAGTGACCACCTAATTATTAAATTATGCACCAATTTTAATGTTATTAAACAAAACATTCGTAAAAGAATTTTTTTAAAATCTAACTGGGAGAAGTATGCCTCGTCCGTAGAATGCATTCTCTGTGATTTAAACTTCTTTGAAAACACTTTACAGAATGCAGCAGATTCCCACATCCCTCAAATTGTTATTCTTCAACATATCAGTTCTAAATTTAAACCAAAACCGTATTTTAGCCCTGACTTATCTAGATCGGTAGCATCACGATGTTTAGCGTTAGCTAAGTTTAGGAATAACCCTTCGCCTCAAAATTATGCACTATTGCAGGAAAACATCCAGGAATCGCAGAGGCAGACGCGTAAGGCTACTGTGCTTCTTTTAGAAGTTTTTGTTCAAGTATCGATGCTTCTGCTAGTGATATGTGGCGCAAAATGAGATGGGTAAATCATCTAAATATCATAATGGGTCATAAACCTAAATATCATCACGTTGGCTCAAGTTTAGCGGAAAGGCTTCTTAATGACCTAACGCCTGATTATGTTTCTCCCCCTGAACCCTGCTTTCAGTCCTGCAATAGTAAATTAGAAGTTGCTATCTTTATTTATGAATTAGAAAATTCCATAAAATCAAAAGATACGGCACCTGGCGGTGATGAAATTTCCTTTTCTATGGTGAAGAATCTCCCAGCCATCGGTAAATTATTATTACATTCTCTGTACAATAAATTTTACGATTCTGGTTTTCTTTCAAGACAGTGGCGCAATATTCAAATAATTCCTATTCCTAAACCAGGACGAGTTTCGGGACTATCATCTTCTCTTCGACCTATTTCTCTGATGTCATGCCTTTGCAAAACTTTCCACTCAATATTGAACAAACGGTTGGAATGGTATCTCGAAAATAGAGGCATATTCTTTGATAGTACTGTGGGTTTTCGTAAGTCTAAGTCCTGCTCAGACAGTCTTTTTACTTTGACGACAAAAATTTAACTTGGTTTTACTTCAAATCTTTTCACAGTTGGCTGTTTTATTGACATCAATAACGCCTACAATAATGTCGATGTCGCTAGTTTATTGGACATTATCGATAAACTTTCAGTGGGTCGCAAGTTGTGTTTATATTTGTGGAGATTCTTGAATGAGAGAATACTCCAAATTTCAATTAATAATAAGGAATATTTGCGGTCTACTGGACGAGGGTTGGCCCAAGGAGACCCAAGTTTCCCGCTTTTATTTAACGTTGCGACTTACAATATTTGTAAAGCTATTACGAACGTTGATATATCTCAGTATGCTGACGATTTTGTTTTATTATATCAGGTCCTAATGTCAATGCAGTTGTCTCAGAGCTGCAGTCTGCTTTAAATACATTTAATTCCATAGTTATTAATCTAGGCTTAGAAATATCTCCTGCTAAGACTAAGGTCAGTATTTTTAAGAGAGGTATGTGCAGGCAACCTGTTAAGTTAAAAGTTAATAATAGTAATCTTTCTGTAGTGCATAACATTACGTACCTGGGAATGTGGTTGGATCAGTCACTCAGATGGGGGAAACATATTAATGAGTTGGTTCAAAAAGTTTTACAATATATAAATATTTTCAAAGTGTTAGCAATTCCTGGTTGGGGTGTTCACCCTAAACATTTGCGTGGACTATATATCTCCATAATCCGCAGTAGGTTAGACTATGGTAGCTTTTTGAATGATTGTAGTTACAAGTGCCATTTGTCTAAATTGGACAGAGCGCAAAACAAATCTCTTCGTATTATTGGTGGCTTTATTAGAAGCACCGCCATCCACGTGATGGAGAGTGAATTTAATGTATCTCCATTACATATTCGTAGAAAATTTCTAGGAGGCAAATACTGTTAATAATTCTCAATTTTGGAGAGCTAGAAAGAAAACTCTATTGGTCTCAATTTATAACGAGCTTAAATCTTCTGCTGTCCACTCAGTTGGGTTGATCGAGATGTTTTCTCTGGAGACATGGGTCAGCAACATCAATGTTCATAGGACTATTAAATACAATATTCCATCTATAACTAAGCCTAAAAGACACTATGAATGCAACCATCTGAGACAAATCTGCACAAATTTTATAGAAGAAGAATAATTATGTTGATTTCCATCAGATTTACACAGATTTTTCTAAGAGTAGTGCTGGTAGTGGCGCTGCGGTTTGGGATCCACAATTAAATGCAAATGTCAAACTTGCTGTAGACTCTGATATCTTTATTATGCATGTCGAGTTAATTGCAATAGCAGAGGCTCTTTCTTACATTAACTCAATTAGTTATGATAAATTTGTCATTCTAACAGACTCGAAGAGTTCGCTCCAACACTTGGCTTGGTGCACTTCGTCCGTGCGAGGAGTACCGATAGCCTACATGATTTTGGAGTCTATATTCAAATTAGCTCAAAAGGCAATTTCGGTAGTTTTACAGTGGATCCCGTCTCACGTACAGATTCAGGATAACGAAAGGGTAGATCTTTTGGCCAATCAAGCTGTGTCAGATGAAATTTCTACAAGTGTTCTTCCTTTATATACAGATTATATAAGATTAATAAAACAGCAGTGTACAGATGAGTGGAGTGAATACTTTAACCAGAGGTCAACAGAAAAGGGAATTTGGTACAAGACCATCCAACCACAACTTCCAGTGTATAATTGGATTAATCAAAATCTGCTTAGCAGAAGTGATTTAGTTATGGCACTAAGACTTCGTTCCGGTCACATTCAAACCAAGAAAGTTTGGTTTTCTGATGAAAAAGGTTACGTCACCCAACTGTGAAGAATGTGGAGTAGTTGAAGATGTGCAACATGTTTTGATGGAGTGTGTACGAAATAAAGCTTTGCGATTTAGCTTACTTGGTCCAACAAATAAGTACGATATTGGAGAGTGTAATGCTATCCTGGCTTGTCCTCTATCGTAACAAGCTAGGATACTGTACAAACTGGCATTTTTTATTTTAAAATGAGTGTTAACTGTTATTAGTTTTAGTTGATTGTGCTGATGTTACAGGGTGACGTTATCGCTCAGCGATAAAGCCCTTAAAAAAAAAAATACAAAAATAATTGGCAATTTTCTCAATTTTTTTTTTATGTCAATCGTTCCCGTTTCTTATAAGAATCATAACTATATTGGTCTACTGAGGTTTGAGTACAAGAAAAGTAAGAAATCGCAAAACATAAAATTCGTAGGAAATGAGACTGTGATGAGAAAGAACCCAATATACCAGTGTATGAACTACAGTCAGAATTAATAGATTACTTCACTGGGCTGAATAAGGAATGAATATAGGAGATAGTTACCGATTTTAATTGCTTATTTGCCATCATATCGTCATATCTGCCTGAATATGGCCAAGACGAAGGTTATGGCAAACATCTTCAGCAATTGAAATCATTCTGTTATAGTTGTAAATGAAACACTGGTGATGGTTGACCAGAATGTCAATGTCGGCCATATTTTTTCATTTGGGAAATAGCATCAACGAACAGAGATATCGAGGAGAATACAGCTTTAGTAAATTGGTTGACATTCTGAAATCAGCCAAAATTCCACAATGTCTGAAGTCCCGCCTCTATAGCCAGTCTGTTCTGCCCACCAAGACGTATGGTGCTGAGACGTGGACGCTCACGTAGGAGGTTGTTTGTGTACAGGGTGAGAGTTACACAGAGAGCCATGGAGCGTTCCATGCTTGGCATAAAGCTTATTGACAGAGTTCCAAACGTCAAGACCAGAAGACGTACGAAGGTATTTGATATCGGAAAAGGAGTTATGGAACTCAAATGGAGTTGGGCAGGTCACCTGGGAATGAACAGTAATGGTAGGTGGAGTAAGGCAGGGACCGAGTGGCGTTCAAGGACTGGAAGACGAAGTGCCGGCGTCTTTTTTTTTTTGGCGGCTGTCATTAAATGACTTGTCCCGCTCTGGGTGGAGCGGCAGGGCCTGTCAAATTTTTACTGACTAAAACCCACCCATGTTCCTTCAGTTAGGTTAGGTTCCTTTCCCCGGGAGGCATCGGTCCTATCGGACCCCGTCAATGGTGCTGACATCTCTTTGAGGCGCGCGTGGAACACGACGCGGTGAGATGGGCGGACGATATTTTTACCATCGCGAATAGAATCTGGATGAAGCTGGCACAGGAGCATGGGGATTGCCACAAGAAAAGAGAGCCCTATGCTTAGCAGTGAGTGAAGTAGGGCTGTGGGTGATGATGATGGTGATACTTTTACGGAGCTAAGCAGTCAATCATGACCTAATATAAGATCGGCTATTCTAGTCAACTTTCAACAAAGCAAACAACTTAAAGGTTCGACGACTGCGTCGCAAACCTAAGTTCGATTCCCATCAATTGATATTTTTTGTGCTTATTTTTTTACGTTTTGTTATACTATTATAATATGATAGTTCGTAGAACATAAATATAAAAACATAAAATTTAGGCCTCTTCTGTTATCTTTGGTTGTAATCAAAATAAATATGGTTAGGTGACTGTTAATGAGAAATTCCGTGTGTTATATTATTTTAGTGATAGCTGTTCGTCAGGAATAATATGTAAAAATGCATTAGTCAGTGTATCAGTGTTGTGCCATTAAGTAGTATATGCAGAAACGCAAGCGTTCATTAAATCACTAAAAACGAAAAACTTCGCAAGCAATGGAACATTGCTACTCAAGGCTGCGGGTGTCGACGTCAGGACGAGTTACTTCTCTTATTAGTTACTTTTCTTCTTATCAAAACCAAATCAAAATATTTTATTTCACATAAACCTACACGGGCACTTGTGAAACGTCAGAAGCTACTTGCACGGTTCCAATTGGTTGTTTCCTATGGAGACAACCATTTGGAAGAAGAGCCGGCAAGAAACTCCACGGTTACTCTTTTAAAAATAAGGGGCTTTTACAATGTTTCAAATTACAGTGTTGATAGGTATGGGAGGACAGTGTAGGCCTGTCAACAAGTAACAGGCACTCAACAAAATAAAAAAATGTTCTACAAATCTACAGTCTACAAGTTAGGCCTACAACGTTCTCACATTCACAAAATATAGAAGAATCTATATAAAAATAAAAGCATATTTAAACCAAATGACATGATTGCCGTTACCACTGTAAAAAATCTGAACTTACATCTTTCTTCACTCTTGCTATCGCTTCACCAGCCCTGACCCTCTTCATATTTTGGCTGCTGATATCAAACTACACACGTAGTATACAGGGAAGTTTTGTAAAAATGTGGATGCTATTTAAGTATAGTGTGGTGTTTTACGACTTCCGCGCGCACAAGTCGCGGGCGGATGCTAGTATACAATAAAGACATTTTCTCTCCAACTTTGAACTCGTTTTACTCATCTTTTTCATAAAGAATTCTCGCCCTTATTGCGAACTCCTCAGGGAATCGTTTCCTGTAAATAATTAATTTCGAAAGGGAATCTTGATGGATTTCCCTCGAGGCAAGAATTTGTTTTGTAAGGATTCCTTCATGTTTTTCTATGAAGAATTAACTTTTAAATACTAGAGCTGCTTAGGAAGGTAGCTTTATCGGTGAGATAGATTTTAATCTCATGATTTTTGGTCTGGCATTGTTTTAACTTTTCACAAATGTTTTTTGCTTTTACGTAGGTAGTTCGAGACACGAATATCTTTTTTCCTATCTTTAGAAGAGATGAGACAAAGTTAGAATTCTTGCTAAAAGCGGTCGATAAATAATTTTAGGATGTATTAAAGTAAAAATATACAAGGTTTAATAGAAATATCAGCTGCTCCATCATACCTTTATGTTCGCTTGCCTAATGTTTAGGGAACAGGAGTTTTTTTCGCGATTTCAGTGCGAGTCCTATAGTAAAACTTGTGTATAATGTAGGTAAGCACAATTACAACTAGCTTCAACTTTCAGACTAACTGTCCGACTCTTTGACAATTCAAAAGTGCCTGTAAATGGTTTAATTCAAATAAATGCTTTGAGTTTTGAGTTTGAGAGAACCCCGAAGTTTTCAGTTATTTCGGTAACAGCTTGTATATGATTTATAATATTATAACATGACATCACGCCTGTAATCCTCGAAAGGTAAGGCAGAGATGTACCTATAGTAATACCCTCATTTTGCTAGTTAGGTTTAAGTCCCTTGTAATAGGGGGCGAGCCAATTGCCATCAACCGGACACAAATTTACAATCCGGGCTGCTGTTAAGAAATTCCTGATGGAAAACCCCAATAATACTTTGCCCGACCTGGGAATCGAACCCAGGAACTCATGCTCAATTGTAGCATTTGCAACCACTATACCAACGTGGGAGTCCAAAAATAAGTAGGACCTAACTTATTCTCAGATGAGCATTTAAATCCATCATCATAAAACGTCCTCAAAATATTAAGAGCTTTTAAAAGCTACTTTAAACTTTTAAGCGCTTCACCCGAAGCCACTTGCTTGTTAATAATTAAGTCATAAAGTTGTTAGTACAGTTGACACGAACATGTCTTGTGATATGAGGCTGGTTTAAGTCAAAAACTTATTAACATTTGTCATATAATAATATTGACTTGTAGTTGTCGTATTTGTCAGATAGGTAGTTGCTCCATGTAAAATACTGATATCCAGCTGCATCCGATGAGACTGGAAGCTGATCCCAACATAGTTGGTAAAAAAAAAACAACTGACTTCAAAAAAAAAAAATACTACAAAGTGAAAAATAACTTTAAATTATTTCGGAAATCGGTGTCTTTGGTTTTGTATTTTCGTTTTTTGCCACCGACTTTCGAAATGATTTGAAGTTATTTTAGACTTTGTCGTATTTTTTTTTGAAGTCGGTTGTTTTGTTTCTACCAACTACATATGTTGGGATCGGCTTCCAGTCTCACCGGATGCAGCTGGATACCAGTATTTTACATGGAGTGACTGCCTATCTGACAAGTAGGACAAGGACAAGTCAACCAGTTTTATTTTTCTATTTTTAGTTGTGGTACCTACCCCACTCAAATTCGTACACCACTACTTGCTATGTGAATAACAGTGACAGCAAGTTAGTATAACATCATCAATATACACAAAGTGGAAAAATACGTATTATTGAATCTAACTGAAAAACTCCCGAAGCAAAGTTAATAAAATTTATATGGGCCCACTACTTACCCCTAATGCATACCCTATATATTAAAAAAAGAATGTTCGAAATCGATCTACATTTGGCGGATATATCGCGTAACAAACATACAAACAAAAAAATACAGACGAATTGAAAACCTCCTCCATTTTGAAGTCGGTTAAAAAGGATAAGCAGGTGACGCAGACGAATATTGACTTGTCCTTTATTACCAGCCTTTAACTTTATCACTGCAGACCAAAGGCTTCTTATCGTACAGAGAAGACACCAGCATTGATCTCCACGCTTGCTCAAGGCGCATGGGCTATTTCAGACTTACTTCCAAAAACTAAAAAAAAAAAAAAAAAAAAAATTCCATCCTAAAAATGATGTTTCCGATTGGCGTTTTAAATATAATTTCAGACATTTTCAATATAATTCCACGTTTTCTGATGATATTTTTCGTCACCTTAAGTGAGTGGCGTCTAAGATACCTAAGTTCATTATAAAATGTTAAAATACACATTGTTACTTGTCATTCAAGAAACACCTTTAAAATTAGAAACCTCATCTTTAACATTAGAAACCGTGTCTTTAACCTCAAGGCTACTATTTTTTTTCTAGAAACCTTCAGTTCCTTGAAGGTTTCCCATCACACTTTATCACCTCAGCCAGAGAAAGACAAGAAATAAGTCGGACCTTCAAGCCACTACTCTAGAAACCAATGTCGCCTACAAATCCACTAATTACCACAATCTTCTATCCCGCTCTCACTCACACTTTACACCATTCCCAGAGCGAGACAAGAGATAAGCCAACTTCCGTTTTCCGTTTCCCTCTCTGGAGCCCTACGCGTTGATATGTTGCTTGTTGGAAATGCCACCATCAGTCTTGCAGTTCATTTATCTTGTTTGACACTGATGATGCGCAGTTTTTTGCCGAGTTTATGAAGAGGCGGTGTGTAATTATTTAATATGAATTTCTGATCGGGATTATTGTTTTATTTTGAGGGGTATTTACTTGTCCAACGCTTCAAAGTTCTTTTGGCGCGTGGCCAAAATTGGAACTAACCCCGCCATCTTGTTTTATCAATACAATGGGGAAGGCACCTGTCAAAATGGCGCTGCCGTAGCTAGTTCCCAAGACAAGCTAATAATATAAGGCGTGAGGTGGTTTTATTTTATTTTTGCGGTAAAGATGCGTTGTTGTGTTCCTAAGTACTCCAAAATTAGAGTCCACCTTTTTCCGAAAGATCCTAAACTTAGAAGATCGTGGTTTAAAGCTATTCGTAGAGATTTTAAAATTAAACACAGTTCGAGGTTCTGTCGGAATCATTTTGAAGAAAGTGATTACAAGGAAATATTTAAAGTTTAAAATTCTGACACTTTCCATGTCAAATAGTTGATTTCAAATATTGAAATCAGCGAAAATACCGAAATAATGAAATAAAACCAAACTCATGAATGAACACGAAATGGAACGAGTGAACGAAATGTCAAATTTATTGTAGGCCGTAGGGACCTAGCTATGATCACGCCATCTACAATTAGCTTTGACCTTCCCCATTTCTATGACCATTTCACAAATGTATGTCATTCAGGCGCCAAAAGTTCCTTTTAGGATTCTAGTTGCGTCCATACTATAAAGGTCCAATGGCGATTTTGATTTCAATGTAGGTGTGCTGTAAATGGTAGTTTATCTACAATTCTACATCAAATAAAATAAAGATTAAAGCTTTCGAATCCCTTTTGCACGTGACATATCTTTACTTTTGCAGTTTCGTGAAAAAATAATAATCCCGTTTTCGTCATGCCTGTTTTTCTGACTGTCCGTACGTCTATATTTTTGTGATATTGTTTTCTATCGAGTACAATTTATAAGAAATCTCATTGTCTCGTTAATGCCTTGTATTTTTTAAAAGTTCTTGTATACTTTTTATTATATCTAATTAGGATCTTTTCCCAATAGTAATTGAGTTAAAAACTCTGTCCATGATAAAAAATTCAAATAAAATTCTTCTAAGGCTCCTGTCCTACCGCCCACGAGAAAGCGACTAGCTATCAACGATTTTCTCGCTTAAGAAACTTACAAAAGATTGTAGGTCTCGTGTAAGTCAAAGAGATACATAATATACTATGCTATTACGCTAATAAAAAACAGTTTCTCCCGTCATTTATCAGCCATATTTTAACTACTGTGGGAGTACTATGGGCAGTGTTGCTTATTGCGCAATAGAAAAACCGTTTACAGTTCAAATCAAGTTATAAATTACGATAAAACTAATCACACTAGCAATTCGCACACTGTAGGTACACGACACAACTATACGGAACGCGCGACGGGTTCTAAACGCGTTCACTGCTTAGCCGCCAACAACAAACTCGACTTTAACTCTGGTCAAGCGTTATGTTATAAACTCTGTCGAGCGCCGCTTGGTGGCGCTGGCGCACACTGGTCCCGAATGATAAAAAAGTGGACATTAAGAAATTTTTGACAGAAGGTCAACGGATTCGGCTGATTTTTTTTTTTGTAGACAGCTGATGCAATTACAAATCACTTTTATAGATTGAGTTTTTGCCAAATAAGCCGTATTTTCAGAGAAAAAAAATATTCAAATATTTTTTGTATGAAAGAAATCCTAATTTTGTCTTTATCTTCCAAGATTCAAACGTATTCAAAATAAAACTAAGCGCAGCTTGTAGAGATGCTAATTGCTCACTACTTTGTCATAGACACTCTTCTGCGATTTTGTGCTCCTTTTGAGTTACATGCACTTTAAATATTTTTTGTATGAAAAAATCCTAATTTTGTCTTTATCTTCCAAGATTCAAACGTATTCAAAATAAAACTTAGCGCAGCTTGTAGAGGGGCTAATTTCTCACTACTTTGTCATAGACACTCAACTGCGATTTTGTGCTCCTTTTGAGTTACATGCACTTTAAATATTTTTTGTATGAAAAAATCCTAATTTTGTCTTTATCTTCCAAGATTCAAACGTATTCAAAATAAAACTTAGCGCAGCTTGTAGAGGGGTTAATTGTTCATCACTTTGCCATAGACACTCAATTGCGATTTTGTGCTCCTTTTCAGTTACAGGCACTTTAAATTTTTCGTTGTCGGATGAGCTTTACTAGTTTTTTGTAGACAGCTGATACAATTACAAGTAACTTTTAAAGATGTATTTTTTGTTAAATAAGCCGTATTTTCAGAGTTAAAAAATTAATTCAGGCGGATTAGAAATAATCTTGTTAAAGATAGACTAAGATGTAATAACATTTTCTTCATTAATAAGTAACTCTTATAAATGTCTTTCTATTAAAAAAAGTCTTATTTTAAATATATCAAATAAACAACTTGGATATCTCAAAACGTGTACAGACATGCTCAGGTACAGGTAATTTATTGTGTGACTCATATTCAGATTATAAGCATTTTTTGGTAATGAGTCATTGCTTAATTAGCCGATTACTTACAATTTGGGCTATATTTGGTCATCTAACGCTAGTGAATGCGTCGGAAACGCTGAATGATAAAAAGGTATAAATTGCAATTAAAACTTTTCCTTCGTACTTTAACGGGCTTAGGACCGTCAAAATACAAACCTATATAATAATATAGGTATTGTATTAAGGCGTACTTAAAAAATTTGAACTACCTGTAACCCTAACGCTTAATTTATCTTTACATGCATGTTTTGTTTATTTATTTATTTTATACTTTATCACTTAATATGTATTTGATTTAGGGCAGGGATCTTGGCGTGCTTATCTGTTGATCAACTAACATGAACGTGCGTATGTTACAATGTGAATTATGCTAGCGGATCTTGTGGGGGATTATTCTCAATGTCGACGTTTACTTCTTCCTCATCAGCAATCCGCCTGAATTAATTTTTTAACTCTGAAAATACGGCTTATTTAACAAAAAATACATCTTTAAAAGTTACTTGTAATTGTATCAGCTGTCTACAAAAAACTAGTAAAGCTCATCCGACAACGAAAAATTTAAAGTGCCTGTAACTGAAAAGGAGCACAAAATCGCAATTGAGTGTCTATGGCAAAGTGATGAACAATTAACCCCTCTACAAGCTGCGCTAAGTTTTATTTTGAATACGTTTGAATCTTGGAAGATAAAGACAAAATTAGGATTTTTTCATACAAAAAATATTTAAAGTGCATGTAACTCAAAAGGAGCACAAAATCGCAGTTGAGTGTCTATGACAAAGTAGTGAGAAATTAGCCCCTCTACAAGCTGCGCTAAGTTTTATTTTGAATACGTTTGAATCTTGGAAGATAAAGACAAAATTAGGATTTTTTCATACAAAAAATATTTAAAGTGCATGTAACTCAAAAGGAGCACAAAATCGCAGAAGAGTGTCTATGACAAAGTAGTGAGCAATTAGCATCTCTACAAGCTGCGCTAAGTTTTATTTTGAATACGTTTGAATCTTGGAAGATAAAGACAAAATTAGGATGTTTTCATACAAAAAATATTTAAAGTGCATGTAACTCAAAAGGAGCACAAAATCGCAGAAGAGTGTCTATGACAAAGTAGTGAGCAATTAGCATCTCTACAAGCTGCGCTAAGTTTTATTTTGAATACGTTTGAATCTTGGAAGATAAAGACAAAATTAGGATTTCTTTCATACAAAAAATATTTGAATATTTTTTTTCTCTGAAAATACGGCTTATTTGGCAAAAACTCAATCTATAAAAGTGATTTGTAATTGCATCAGCTGTCTACAAAAAAAAAATCAGCCGAATCCGTTGACCTTCTGTCAAAAATTTCTTAATGTCCACTTTTTTATCATTCGGGACCAGTGTGTGGCGTCCCGATTAGTCAAAGTCAAACGATTGATTTAACGTATTTCCGACAGATAGATTAATTGCTGATAGCTGACTGTTCACACCACTGCCGCCGCCCGCGTATGTACTCGTTTGTCACAGCGACAATAGCTATCAAAGAGAGTACTCGCTTAGCGACGCTTGCTTGGCGGCGGCGGGCAGAATACTCGTAAGAGACTCACACTTGGCACATAAGCATTGCAGCGAGAAACCGCTCGTCGCCGTCACGCACTCGCTGCTCGTTGCTCGCCAACTCATTTTTAGTTGCCAAGGCGCCGCAGTCTCGACATTAGATAGCGACAAAAATCTGTTGCTAAGTCGTATCGATGTCAAATTCCTTTAATAGATTTTCAACTTTATTTCCAATATATAAGGTTGAAAATCTATTAAAGAAATTTGACATCGATACGACTTAGCGACAGATTTTTGTCGGTATCTATGTCGAGACTGCCGGCCCAGCTCAACTCGGTTCTCGTTAATCGCCGATGGTGGGACATATTTCAAAATCCTTGAAGTACGAGGATAAATAAATAACTTGGATAAGTGATTACTGTTGCAAAGTAAATTAGGGATTATTTAGTGGCTGACGTACCTACTAAGTAATGGCTGAAAAATATCTATCTATCTATATCCTACTTAATATTATAAATCTGAAAGTTTGTGAGGATGGATGGATGGATGGATGTTTGTTACTCTTTCACGCAAAAACTACTAAACGGATTTGGATGGAATTTGGAACACAGATAGTTTATAACCTGGATTAAAATGTAGGATACTTTTATCCCGGTAGTATGTTCCCGTGGGATAATTTCCGACCTCCACACGGGCGAACCCGCGGACAAAAGCTAGTATTATAAATGTAAAAGTTTGTGAGGATGGATGGATGGATGTTTGTTACTCTTTCACGCAAAAACTACCGAACGGATTTGGATGGAATTTGGAACACAGATAGTTTATAACCTGGATTAACATGGATAGGATAGTTTTTATGTCGGTAGTACGTACCCGTGGGATAATTCCTTACCTCCACTCGAGTGAAGCTGCAGGCAGAAGCTAGTCAATCTGGTAAAAACAAAATACGGACCACTAGATATTTAAGGTGTACCATGAAAATTATTAAATTAATTAATTGTTTAGTTTTAGTAAACATAAAACTATGTCATTATTTACCGTTTAGGCTAGTAACTGTTTAAATAAATTATCAATAAATGTGTTAATTTAACTTTAAATAAAAAATGGCAATTTAAGATAAATAACATTAACAACGAAAAGTCACGAAAAACTAAAAAAAAACTTATTTTTTTTATTTCTTTTGCTGTTTTTTATAATACGTATGGCCCTCCTCTTTTAACTATGCGCTTTTGAAGCCTTGAATGCATTCTCTCGATCAAATGCCTCACGTTTTCAGCTGGAATCTCTTCCCAGGCAATTTTCAGAGCCTCCAACAGTTACTGCTGGTTGCTCACCTCTTGCACACTCTCTCTAACCCTTCGTTCCAATTGGTCCTACATATGCTCGATTGGATTTAAGTCCGGACTGTTTGCTGGTCACGGTAAAACTTGAATGTGAGAGTCTTCCAGCACAGATTGAGTCACTTGAGCTGTATGTGCATGGGCATTGTCCTGCATCAAGACAAACCCAGATCCTGACAAGAGGCCTGATGACATCCTCAATATAACGCTGAGCAGTTACGGAACCCTCATTTAAAATAGCGAGCTCAGTTTTGCCGTGTAAGCTAATCCCACCCCAAAACATTGCGTTGGGTCTACCAAAACGGTCAACTTCATGTATGCAGGCTTCCAAAAATCGCTCGCCACGTGGCCTCCACACCCTAATGCGCTGCTCATCATTAAACATTTTTACTTTGTACTCGTCGGTGAAAAGCACCATGCCCCACTGATTTATGCCCCAGTCCAAGTATTGACGGCAGAAACTTAAACGATTGGCACGTTGAGTCCTGAACAAAAGAATTAGAACAACTCGTCGTTATGAAGCTTGCTGGTCTTCATGCAATCGATTCCGGATAGTTTGGTCACAGACACGAGTACCTGTAGTCAACCGTATGCGATTTTGTAACGTACGAGCCGCCACTGTGCGTTCTCGGCGGGCACTTAGCCGGATGAAACGATCCTCATGAACAGTTGTAATGCGAACTTTACCCGAACCTGGTCTTCTTGCAACGCTGCCAGTCTCTTGGAAGCGATTCGAAGCATTTTGGATAGATCTTCGAGAAAAACTTAGTTGCAAATCCACAGGTCGCTGCGAAATTCCTTCTTCGATCATTGGAACGGCTCTAGTGGCGATAATTGTGTCCATATGTCTTCGTATTTGTGGCATATTAACACAAGATGTTGTTTTAACAAGATATCTAAACAAAATTATCATAATTTTCAGAATACCACGCCGCTAATCAAAACAAAATTTAAAGAAAAATCGAAACAAGATTACAAGTTTTTTTTTTAAGCTATTGCAGCCATAATTAAAAAAAAAACACGTGTGGCACTCGGGGACTGCCGCGGTAAAGCTATTGCATAGCATTTTTTATCGACTTATGCAATTATAATTATTTATTTATTTTTTATATATGCAGTATTTTTTTTTCTTTGATATTAATTCAAGTACAGTCGTACCATATACATACACGTTAAGCGAACGCTCGGCCGAGCTACATGGTAGGCGGAGTGGGGGGTGTTAGGTTTTATTTTCGTTACGGAATTTCTTGATTCGGTCGCCGCGCTCAAAGCCCGCGATAAAAGCTATAAAAAATAGTAATAATAGTAAATAGCTTAAAAAAAACAATTATGTTAGGTATTTTATTATAATACTACTCATCACTAATACAAATACCCTGGTAGTAGTAGCTATAAAGTCAAAGTCAAAGTCAAATCATTTATTTCAAATAGGCACATAAAAGGCACTTTTGAACGTGAAAATTTACAAAAAAATAGAATTGATTCTAGTTGCCCCTTCCAAAAGGTAGTTTCGTATGGAGAAGAATGGGCAAGAAACTCCACCGTTACTCTTTTAAAATATTTTATGTAAGTTCACATTAATTATGTAATCATATGTGAAGACGATGCACCTAGAATAAAATTACTATACCACAATAGGTAAAAAGAATTAAATATAATGCAAAGGCAGGTAAATTAATTATGTGATAGATGCATGGTGCTCACATATTTACAAATATTGAAAAGTAGATGATGTTTCCAAAATTTTAACAAGTAATAATTTAGTGTGTGAGTTAAAGTAGTTAAGTACATAATGTAACAATCAATGTCATAAAAATTATAAATTATACAATTAAATTAGCAACCAGTTTGATTTTGTCTAGACTCTAGATTGTCCTATGGAGCAGGACCAGCATGTTTCCAAGCATTCTTATCTAGGATATAATCCTGTAATTTGTAATATGCTTGTTTACAAAGTGTACTTTTTATATGAGTTTTAAATTTTCTTTCATTTAATTGCAATATGTCACAAGGTATTTTGTTGTAACATTTAACACAGTACCCCATAAAAGATGTATGTACTTTAGATAATCTAAAAAATGGTTGATCTATTTTATCTTTATTTCTAGTATTAAAATTATGTCTATCACTTATTTTATTAAAAAGATGTAGATTTTTTCTTACATACATAATATTTTCATAAATGAATTGACAAGGTACCGTCATAATATTAATCTTTTTAAATAGTTCCCTAAGAGATTCGCGACGACATAGATTGTAAATGGCCCTGACAGCTCTCTTTTGCAAAATGAAAATGGATTCAATGTCAGCAGCCCGACCCCACAGTAAAATGCCATATGACATAATGCTGTGGAAGTAGCTAGAATAAACCAAACGCGCGGTTTCTACATCTGTTAACTGTCTTATCTTCCTAACAGCATAAGCGGCCGAGCTTAACCGCCCCGCAAGAGATGTTATATGGGGTCCCCATTGCAATTTCTCGTCTAGCGTGATTCCCAGGAAAACCGTTTGATTAATAAATTCTAGTTTTTCTCCATTCAATATGATGTCACATTCGCAACTTCTAACATTAGGTAATTTAAATCTAATGCATTTGGTTTTTTTTTAATTAAATTTTTAATTATTTTTTTTAATTATAATTAACAACAGCTAGCAAAATATAGGAAACCAATATAACATCAACATTCACAGTCCTAGACCTACGCTTCGATAGACTAAAACTAAATTAGCACAGCATAATCAGACTATAATGTTCCCACTGCTGGGACACAGGCCTCTCTCTTCGAGAGGGAATGGGCTGTAATCTACCACGCGGGCTCAGTGCGGGTTGGTAGATGTCACATGTCTTCGAATTTTTGGTTCTGCGACATTTCGGTTTCCTCACGATGTTTTCCTTCACCGTTTTGAGGGCAGTGGTGATGAAATTATTTAAATAAAGTAAAGCGCCTGCCTGGGTTCGAACTAACGACCTTATAACTCGTAAGTCGGGGCCACCACTGCTTCCAAAACCAAAACTAAAACGATTTAAGAATAAAGCTGTTGAATACTAAAACACCTAGATAAGAATCTTTACTTCCCGTCGGGATCAAGATGTTGTCTGCAAGTTACGTAGAATTTCCGGTTCGATGAGATGGGGCACTAGTTTGTCGTTAGAAATTGTAGAAAAGAATTTTCAAGAAATGGTATTTTCGTTTTGCAGTTTTTGGTACTTGTGTTTTTTACCTGACTACAGCGAAGCAAAACGGAGGGTTATGATTTGGACCGGTAAGTGTGTTTGGATGTATGTGTTGTATGCATGTATGTTCATCTGTTCCCTAATAACTTCTAAACTATTTATCATATTTTGACAAATGAGATATCTTTGGAAGCGTCTTGCTTGTCCAATGGTTATAAGCTATGTAAGGTCACAAAAAAAATTACCATGGCGGCTTATAGCAGACCAAAAGTGTTGGCGAAAAAAGAAATATGGTTAATATATCGTGTTAGGTATCTAATGAAAGGTCTTAAGGAGTACTTTCTGAAAATATATTGACTATCTATAATTATACGTACATATACCCCAAATTTTACTGTTGAATTTTCGCAAATTTAAGAAGTGGGTACCCGCCCTCAATGATCCCAAATTCCTAAATAATTGAAATAAAAATAAAAAATACTAAAAACTAAACCCAACTACGACAAATTCAACAACTATAAAAAACTTTTTACAAAAAAAAAACAACCAACTTCAAAAAAAGACACTACATAGTGAAAAATAACTTTAATATCGGAAGTCGGTGTCCTTGGATCTGACTTTTAGTTTTTTTACCACCGACTTCCGAAATTAAAGTTATTTTTCACTATGTAGTGTCTTTTTTTGAAGTTGGTTGTTTTTTTTTGTAAAAAGTTTTTTATTTTTCACTTTTTAGTGATTCAGTTATTAATTTACCTAAATTACAATAGCCTAATGTCAACTGCTCATCACCTTTTACAAAAGGCTTGTGTTTAAACGCCTACCAGAAAAGTACCTATTTTACTACCAAAAAATTCGAAATACTCACCAAATTGTGTCCACCAGAATGGATAAATGCTCACCAAATTGTGTTTCATAAAGTATTCTAGAAATTAACCTTTTTTCCTTTTTTATTTATAAGGCGTAGTCGACGGAGCCCCATTCGGCAGGGCTCCTACTGGGTAGTTTAAAAAAAATTACCACGAAGGGGATGGCGGGGTATTTCAGACCCCGCCATCCCCTTCTAACCTAACCTGTCCGAGTCGGGGTGCTCAAAGTCCCGAGCTCGCTTCGCTCGCTCTTGCATCCTATCCCACCCTTACATTTTGAAGCAAACTTATTTTTGGTGAGCAACTTAAACAAGATTTGGTGAGCATTCATCCATTTTGGTAGGCAAAAGGAATATAAATACAACACCTACAATTATTCTGATGTTTGTATAATTATTTTGGAACTTAAAACGTTGTTCTTTAGGCACCTCGGTATAGAGTGGGTTTATTTTATTTGAAGGTAACATATTTTACTTGGTACTTAGTCTTAGGGTCTACAAAATATTTTGGTGAGCATTTAAATTGTTGCCTTTACAAAATATTCCTTTTTCCGATGTGTTCATTATTGAGGAGTTCTCCTGAAAAAGAACTGAGCTGATGGTGAAGCCACCATCAACTCTATTTCACCATATGCATTGTCACGAGCAAAAATGGCTTAGCAACCATATTAAAGTAATCGAATCGCAACCCGTGAAATACTTATTATTGAGTAGTTCCGGTGGCCACCTCTGGTCTTCATCATCAGTTCCACTTCGCGGAATGGTGCTTTCTGAGAGCAAATGCACGAGTAACTATAAAAAATACCCAAATCGCTATTGGTGTGCCTATAAAATTTGAGGATTTCCCTCGATTTCCATGGGATCCCTTCATCGGATTCAGACTTAGTAACAATGGGACCACCTCGAGAGTATACCCTTTCAAACAAAAAAAGAATTTTGCAAATCCCTCTATATATGACGGAGTTATGCCTGAACATACATAAAAAAAAAATATAAGCATCCGGATTGATAACCTCCTCCTTTTTGAAGTCGGTTAAAAAAGGTATAAACAAGACATTACAGGTGGATAAATTAAAAATCCGAAGTCATAGGTAAACTGTTCGAATTATAATAATAATAATAAATAATAATACAAGTTTTATTGTTTTTCATACAATTGTTCTACAGTACAAAATTGAAGCAGCCCCGGTAAGTTATAAGGATATTTATGATGAGGTTACCTCGCAACTTCCCATAGGTTACTATCTACATACAATGTTAAGACATAATTTAAAAACAAAAAGAATAGAAAATGTTTAGGTTTTGAATATTACAAAATTGTTTTAGCATGCACAGGTATGTGTAGTGTTTGTGTGTGTGCATGTGTGTGTGGGGGGGGTGGATGTGCGGGGTGTGTGGGCGTGTTAATGATTGATTAACTGATGTATGATTGATTTGGTACAGGTTCTTCATTAGCATATTCTGGCTAATATAAGTTCAATTTCATCGTACGTTTATGATTTTAATCATTCCGTTAGAGTATTTTTAGATTCGTACCGCAACATGGGGTAAATATTCAATTTGAGGCTCAATTTGTTATAAATATAAGTTGATTGAGTATTATACTGACGCTTGGCGAAAACCGTACGGACCCGAGGGGAATGTACCACAATATCTTTTGATGGATCAAATGTAATAGATTTAATGGTCTTGTGCGGATGTAAGTTCAATATACATATATAATTTCCTAACAGTGAGCCGATACTTTTTTTTTTTAAACTTTGCCCTACACAAGGAATTTCTCCTGTATTGTAGGTGCGTTAACAAACATTTAAATTCACGTACACAAACAGCCAGACCCGGAACAACTACTTGTAGGTCTTACAAATATTTGCTCCGTGCGGATATCGAACCCGCGACACGCAGCGCAACAGTCTGCGCCAACCGTGCCGTCTAGTAGATTATTAATCTTGTAAAGGTTGTCTGTAGAATATCAAAAGGGTGCGCACCAGTCTTACCAAGGGGTTTCGTATTACCCAGTAATTGGGTTGTGGAGGTCAGATAGGCAGTCACTCCATGTAAAATACGGGTACTCAGCTGCATCCGGTTAGACTGGAAGCCAACCCAATCATAGTTGAAAAAAGGCTGAGTAAATGACATACAAAAACTCAGCCCTTCTATATATTTTCTTTCTTTTTGTCTATTTATATTGTGTATACATAAACTTTTAGCTAACTAAATATATATTCTGTGTCCGGTTAATGACAATGGGCTCGTCATGAGACTTAAACATAACTCGCGAAATGTGGGTGTGCCATAGGTTCACCTCTGCTTAACCCTTCGGAAAAACGAGGCGTGATGTTATATATATGTAATATTTCATCATTTAATTCTCATTCCATAAATGTAAAATAAATCTATAAATTGACGTAATAAACAAATAATACATCAAGTATAATAATAGGTAAAATTAGAAAATCTCCGACATAGAAAAGAGCCGGTGACCTTGAAACGGCTTAACCGATTTTGATAAAACATGTCTAAGAACCACAATTAGACAAAATGCTTTCATAAAAAAAATGAATCCAAATCGATTCACCCGTTAAAGAGCTACGGTTTCAGTGACCAAACCGGACCAAATCATAGCGATCGAAAGGTAGTGATTAAAGTAGTTGTAGCCGAGGTTATATTTACGCCCAAACAGGATATAGTACTTAATTTAATACAAAATAATTATTTCAATTTATCATTTTTTATTTTTTAACTAACACACACCACACCTCCTCTTACACCCTACATACACATATTTGCATCGGGGGTTAAACATAAATTTTAAATATCAGATTTATCATCAGATTTTTTTTGCAAAAAAAATATATTTTAAGAAGCCGCTTCCATACTTTCGTAGCTAAAAATTAACTTTAGGTAAATATAGAATAGAATAGAATAGAATACTCTTTATTATGTACACCATAAAAAATAACAGATATAAATATAGACATTTTACACAGGGTGACACAATGGGCGGTCTAAATAAAAAAAATAATATATATATATATATAATAATTATTACCATTTATTTAAGATAACAAGGATCCAAATTGTTAGTAGTACTGTTACTTATAACTAGTATTAGTAATACAACCTTAATCTACTCGCCCCCTGCCTGGCCCATGAATCGAGGCATCAATCCACAATATTCTTCCGAATATCCGATCTCCAAATATAACATAACAACACGCCTGTGATCCCTAAACGGTTAGGCAGCGGTGTGCCTATAGTACACCCACATTTCGCCAGTTATGTTTAAGTCCCATGTAACAGGGGTCAAGCCTATTGGCCTATTGCCATCAACCGGAAACAAATCAACTCTCCCAGCTGCTATTGAGAAATTCCTGATGGCTAAATCCAATAACACTTTGGCCGTCCTGGGAATCGAACCCAGAACCTCATGCTCACCACTAGCGTTTGCGACCAGTAGACCAACAAGGCCCAAGGAGGACAATAATAAATTCCAATAACAAAATCAGTAACAAATTAATTATAATTACAAAGTCCAAAGTAATTTGTATTATTGTCTCTACCTTACTCCTACCTTCTGCCGGGGTCGCGGATTGTTCGAAAGAGTTACCGTGGCCCCGGCGCACAGGCAACTGAAGGAACACGGGTGGGTTTTAGTCAGTAAGAGCCTGACACGCCCTTCCGCTCCGCCCAGAGCGGGAGAGGTCATTTGATGATAGCCCAACCAAAAAAAAAAAAACTCCTACCATACCTACCTACCTACCTTAGTTTTTTACAGTTCAAGCAGTACGGTTATGGAATGCCTTGCCCGTGTCGATAAGGCGTGCTCAATCTTTGTCCACTTCTAAAATTCTGGTTAAAAAACACTTCCTCTCTCCTTAAACATCATCATTATATTTAGTTTCCTTGCTCTTGTTTCATGTTTATCATTATATATATTATATGTAGATAAGTATATGTTTTATGTATGTATGTATTTATTGTATATGTAAATGGTACACCACTGAGTACCTGAATTATTGTCTCTCCTTCTTCCTTTAATCCATCCAAAGGTTGTCTTTAAAAGATAGCTTTTAGCGATAAGACCGCCCATTATGGACATTGACGTCCATTATTGACGTCCATTGCCGGACATTGACGTCCATTATTGACGTGTAAAAGTGTTTGTTCAAACTTACTTACAGAAATAAAATCGTTTATCATTTAAAATTGTGTCACCCTAAGTTAAATTTCTACATTTATATCTGTAAATTTCATGGTGTATTCCATTCCTTGACAGGAAAACGTTTCATACATATCAAATTACAACCAAAGTGTTCGCGACGATGCGTCACCAAACAGTTTAAAATTGTGTAGTGTTATACTATAATAAGCTTAGAGTCATACGTAAGATAAGGATTTTACAAAGAAATTACGGCCTTTATAATCTCAATTAAGTGGAGTATATAGCCGTAATTTATAGGTTTTTAGTACGACTAGGCCGATACCTAGCCCTGGATCTAACTTTCAGATATGTGGTCGATGAGAAAAGCCTATTTAATTGATTTTATAAGTTGTAACACTAATAGTTTGTTAAGTTCGCAAAATATAAGGTTTATCCATCCTGCTTTCAGAGGCGCGTCACGCCCTGAAAAACCATGATGTAATGCGACTGAACCCTATTACAAGGGGTGGAATGTGGGTGAAGCATATTACTGCAAGCCCCCTAGTTAAGATATTAGTATTAGATATATTAGTTAAATAGCTATAAGTTTATTTCGAAAATAACCACATGTACAGAAAATAGTCCTTTAAATATTTTAATATTGCGTAATTACGCACGGGGCTTTTACACGCTAAATAAATACGCAATAGCAAACCTATGTTTGCACGATTGCACGACTTTAATCATTATGCAATAGCACTTCTGTGTTTGCACGATTGCACGACTTTAATCATTACGAAATAGTTTTTCCACACTCCAAAAGTATTAAAGAACCGTCTCTTTATATAACAGTACTAGCTTTTGCCCGCGGCTTCGCTCGCGTTAATTTTGACTTTGACTATCAATTCGGGTTATAATTAAATCATGATTCGAAAGACACGTGGCGCCATCTATTATCATAAGAACGTTATTGTTGTTTTCCTCGGGAACAGTCCTTTTTTGTGGGATGAAAGGTACCCTATGTCCGTTTCTGTACACATGACAACGTATATGCAAAATTTCAGGATGATCGGTTCAGTGGTTTAGACGTGAAAAGGTAACAAACAAACTTACTTTCGCATTTATAATATTACTAGCTGCGCCCCGCGGTTTCACCCGCAGAAATCTCGATCCCATGGGAATATTGGGATAAAGAGTATCCTATGTCCTAATCCAGGTCATAGTCTACCCATGTGCCAAATTTCATCCAAATCCGTTTAGCCGTTTTAGCGTGATTGAGTAACAAACATCCAAACATCCACACTTTCACATTTATAATATTATTACTAGCTGCGCCCCGCGGTTTCACCCGCAGAAATCTCGATCCCGTGGGAATATCGGGACAAAAAGTATCCTATGTCCTAATCCCGATCATAGTCTACCCATGTGCCAAATTTTAACCAAATCCGTTCAGCCGTTTTAGCGTGATTGAGTAACAAACATCCAAACATCCACACTTTCACATTTATAATATTAGTAGGATATATATATATATATATATAGTAGGATAGTAGGATAGTATGATTATAATATTAGTAGGATAGTTAGGATAATAGTCAGCTATTATCCAGCGAATTAACATTTCTACATTGTACGACCGTTACATATTGGTTCACTCTCGCGCCAGTTTCCAAATACATTCGTAGTCATCAGCAAGATTTTGTGTCATTGTTTTTTTGTCAAGAAACCCCTTCCTATGGATACTTCAGGACAGCCGTCAGCTAAATTAGTTCTCGAAAATACCCTGAACTCATCGGATCAAGACGTCAACGCCGCCTGGACTGAGAGAGACCTAACCTCATACTTGGATAACTGGGATAGACATACAACCTCCTTGCACACTTCGCGTCCAGCGATCACGCCCGTCCGGTATACAAAGATTAAATAAATAATTGATCAAGTAATCGAATTGAAACAAGCAAGATTTAATCAATGGGATTCGGTTCAATGAAATTGAACTGTATTTTTGATTACAACATTTGGGCTCACTAATTAAAAGTGTTTTAATTAAATTATTTCAAAGCAGCATTTGGTAAAGGGATTTTTTAATCCAATTCAAAGATTAATAGTAAGTTTTGTGGTGTTAGTTTCTTAGCGTATGGATAACTTGTGTTTGTGTTTTGTTATGCATAAAAGCTTTTGAGCCAACCCGATTATTCGGTAAGGTGCTAAGATCCAAGTGCTAGAGCGTGCTATGCACGTTTTCTTTTTTTGGGTGTGAAATCATCAAATGACCTCTCCCGTTCTGGGCGGAGTGAAAGGGCGTGTCAGACTCTTACTGACTAAAATCCACCCGTGTTCCTTCAGTTGCCTGTGCGCCAGGGCCACGGTAACTCTTTCGAACAATCCGCGACCCCGGCAGGCATCGGTCCTATCGGACCCCGTCAATGGTGCTGACATCTCTTTGAGGTG
This sequence comes from Dryobotodes eremita, assembly GCA_917490735.1. Taxonomy (NCBI): domain Eukaryota; kingdom Metazoa; phylum Arthropoda; class Insecta; order Lepidoptera; family Noctuidae; genus Dryobotodes; species Dryobotodes eremita. The sequence goes on along the minus strand of OU823263.1, from coordinate 3,674,501 downwards.
CGCGTGGAACACGACGCGCCGTCGACCCGGGCCTGGTCATTACCGGACGGCGAGCTGCCCATTGCTCGCCGTCCGCAAGCCCGCGCCTACGGTGGCCGAGAGTCGGCAATCGACTCCCGACGCCCAGGGTGTCTCATCGGCGCAGAGGTTGCCTCTCCCTTTCGCGCTCCGCCTCCTCCTTCGCGAGCATTACTGCTTCGCAGAAGGAGGTGACGTCTTCCCATTCCCTCTCGCTCCGTACCATGGCCTGAACCAGGGCCGGACGCGAGAGGTCGCCGCCGCCGATCGCCGTCATGAGGACACGGCGGTGCTCCGCCCAAGCCGGGCAGACCTCCACCGTATGCTCCACCGTGTCCTCCGGTCGATCCACACAATGGTAACACCCGGGCTTTTCCTCCCGCCTTATTCGAAACAGGAACCTCCCGAAACAGCCATGTCCGGTAAGGACCTGCGTCAGGCGGAAGGTGAGGACGCCGTGGTGCCTCTCAAGCCACTCCTCAAAGAGGGGACTTACCGCCGCAATTGTGGGCCTAATGCAGCAACTCTAGCGCCATTTTGGGCACAATTTGATGCAGCTCTCAGTTCCATTTCAACTACATAACAGTGGAACAAATGTTCCTCAAGTGCTGCAACGAATAATTAACGCCACACTAACACTCTTATTCCGCTACTTTTGTGAACGCGAGTGAACGAATGAATGTACTTTATGAGATTCCAGTTCAGTATTTTGAGTGTGTTCGTAAAATAAAATGGTGATGCGTTTTTATTGCAATCAACCATCAGATCAATCATTAAAATATTATTTTTAAAGTTTTAATTTCATGAATTACTGTTTCGTGATATATGTACGCGGATAAAAGCGCTTCCAAGTTTACTGCGCATTTAAAGACGTTTTTCGAGTAATTTTAAAGCGGTTTTATGATAACATCGAAATAAAAAAAATGAAAAGGAATGTAATAAATTTCATATATTTTAAAAATGTTTATTTTATTTATTATCTATTGAAAGTATGCTATCTGCAATATGTCATTTGTATATGCGACAAAATGTAGATCATTTGCTAAAATGTATCGGGTAATCTCTAAATCTTGCAAGTAAAAAGGACAATTTGCTTTAAAAACATGGCGTCCATGCAGTGCAGCTTTAGCCCGCAAATCCGACCCCAAAATTTCGTCGGGAACGTATTTCCGGATTAAAGCGCTGACTTTAACTCTTCTAAAGCTCCAAGTGATTTTTATTTATTTTGTACAGTTGAAATTGTCAAAAGGGCTGTAATTTTGGCCTTTTTGCATTCATAATTACGAAATTGATGGGTTTTTCTGGTTTACGCTATGCTTTAAGTTTCGTTTGGTTTGAAAATCCGTAACGCGTGATTGAACAAATTAAATCCGTCATTCATGTAACTTCCAACTCTTAATATCTGAAAATCCTACTTCCTGCTAATATGGATGGATATATGTTTGTTACTCAATCACTCAAAAACTACTAAACGGATTTTGATATTTTGTATGTAGGTACTTTAGATACGTATTGGAAAAAAACAGGACGCTTCTTATATCGGGAAAACTTCCGCGAAAACTGCGTGACGCAGCTAGTATTAAATAGATTAGAGTGTCAGTCAACAGTAATTTTTATTGCTCCAATAATGCAAAATTCAGAAACTGTTTACATGTATGCTGCCGATAGAGTACTTCTGTACTGATTTTACCCTGGATGTAGCTGCAGTTGAAGAAAATGTATCGTGAAAGTGAATATGGGAGTCATCACCATTATTAATAGACTAAGCAGAACCTTCGTCTGTATAATTATAACATGACGCCTCATTTGACGTCTCTCGTAAATTTTGAAAAATAAACACTAAGTATACTTAAAAAAGGCTGGATTACAAAATAATAAGTAAAAAAATCAACAAATTGTCGTCATATTTCCTATACCTACCTACACAAAGTAGAGTAGCGCACATTATGTATCAGTTTCAATACATAAATTGTCTCAAAATGTTGCTCTAATTAATTACATAATACACCAATACTTAAGTCTCATCAATTATGGAATCACCATTATTGGTTGAATAAAATCTACCTGCGGGACCCTCACCCGTATTTATGAAACATAACTTATCTTTAGGGCTTGTTGCCGCTGATTTGGCTTACTCAAGGGAGCATTACTCCCATTTCTATACTTCAAAGTATGGTTTTGCTTTTAGTATGCTTTAAATCAGCGTCAGGTGGTACACCTTGTGTTGTCATCTGACATTATGCTGAGCTGAGGCTCCATTGGCATTATAATCATTGTTTTCCGTATTTTTTTGTTTTATAAGGTGTATTTTTGTTGTTGCAATGCCAATAAACGCATTTTTCTTTCTTTCTTTAGTAATATTTATTGACTTTCCAGAAATTGAGTTTGTATAAGAGTTATTTTTACCTCTATTACCAGAACTTTTAGTAGAATAACAATAGCTATTTCCACCCTTATACAGCTGCTTTAAGTAGGCTACAATAAACTCTTTTACGCAGTTAATCGGCGTTTAACAGTTACAAAAGAATCCCGTGAGCAGCTTTCAGTGACCAAATGCCCTTTGTAAATCTTTGTTACAGACGCAAGTTATAAATGGGCTCTAGAATTAACTATTATAAAGGCAAGGGTAGTATTTGGTTCCATTACTGCCACTCTTAGTAACTTTTGTAGCTATAGACGTTATCGGAAGCAAATAAGCAACTTAAAACTGCTTATTGAACTCTTAAGCCGCTATTATACAACTTAAAGTTAAAAAGCATGCTGCAATTTCCACCAGTGTGTTGGTTGGGTTAAATACAGGGTGGCCGGAACATTTTATTTTATTTTTTTATTTATTTATTTTATTCGGACAACAATATGGTCCAATTTGTTAGTAAAATACCTTATCATTAGTGTTAGTAGTACACAAAACAGAAAAAAATGGAAAAATATGTTTAGCCAGTTGGTGGTGGACTGCGGCACGATGTGCAGAGAACGATAAAACAAGGAATATGCTACCTGACCATTATCTCCACATAGTGCCTCAGAAAAGGAGAGTAAGGGCTCTCCACCACTGTTTTCAGGATGCTATTGTCACTGACCCGCATTCTACGCATCAGTGATGCGACTTTTTTGCGAATCACTGCATGGAAGCCGTCAGTTCGGTACTGAGCAAACATCTCCGATGCGCTACAGAAACGGGGCAGTTTCAACAGCATCCTAAAAACATTATTGTATTGGATACGTAAGACATCTAGCGATCTTTTGGTGTAGCTGACCCACAGACCCCCTGCATACAGACCTTGACAAAACGCCTTGAACAGGGTGATTTTGACTTGGTCCGCACAGCGAGAGAATCTACGGGCCAACATATTCCCTCGGACCGCCAGTGCCCTACGTTCCCTTTCGATATCTGCATTGTCTTTAAGGTCGTCGGTAAGTATGTGCCCCAAGTATTTAAATTGGTGGACTTTATTTATGCTCTCACCATTTAGGGAAAAATTAGGTTCGTGATTAGGGCACTTACCGGCGGCCTTAAAGACCATGTATTCACATTTACGGACATTATACACAAGACCGTGTAAGGCAGCATACTCCTCGCAGACCTTCAACATTTCCCCGATAGATACCTCAGTCGGGCCCAGCAGTACCATGTCGTCCGCGTAACTGATGCTGTTAATACTAACACCACCAACCCGGCAGCCGACACGCATACTACTGAGCTCGACTATGAGATCATCAATATAAAGGTTGAAGAGCCGTGGAGACGTCAACCCCCCCTGTCTCACACCGCACTCCAACCCATACGACACAGAGAGCGTTCCGGCCCACTTTACATAGTTTGTCTGGTTCGCATACCAATACTGCATGAGCTTCAGCACTGATGCCGGTACATTTCTGTCACCCAGCTTTCTCCAGAGCACATCATATGACACCAGGTCGAAGGCTCTGGAGAGATCCAGGAAGCAGGCATACACCGGCGTTTTTCGGTCTGTGTAATATTGGACAGTATTCTTCAAACTTAGCACAGCACTTTCGGTTGAAAGCTCAGGTTGAAAACCAAACTGTGCATCATGCAAACACAAATACTTTTTCAGGCACGAATCAAGCATACTGTCCAATACTTTAGCCGCTGTGGTTGCAAGGGAGATTGGACGGTAGTTACCCTTGTCCGAGATATCCCCTGTCCTGTTTTTGACTATGGGTGCTACAATAGTTTGCATCAGTCGATCATTCTCAAAAAATCAGAAAAAAATTCGTAACTCGAAAACTATGAAAAGTCGCGGAACATACATGGGGGTGATTCGGATACCCCACGATACGAGGGACCTAAATTTTATTTTTGGACGTCAATGTTCCGGCCACCCTGTATAATTGCTTTAATTATACTGTGGGAGACTGGTGCCTAAGCTAGGCGTGAAACCTGGCTATTTCAGGACACCAGGTCTTCACCCCTTTGGAAGCAGTTACATTTAAATCAGATTATGCGCTCGTACACAAATGCGGTAAGTTATATAAAAGCAGAAAAAAGTATTACTTTATCGGTTTTTACTTATTTTAGGGTTAGAATCTGTAGGTGTGTGTGTTTATGAGGGAGTGTGTTGACACCGCATTTCTTTTATTTTTACCAGAAAAATACCTATCCAATACCAACTTCTTTTTCCTTTTCGGTTTTTGGTCGAAAATGCAGGCCGAATACCGTTTTCGAAATAAAAAAATATTGTTTTTTGGTTGAATTCTAAATTCGAATAACAGAAATAGCATGAAAGTTCAACTAGAATTTCAAGGAATTCTTTTAATAAAATAGAAACATTCATATTACATATACTCACTGGTTCATGCAAATGGCATTCACGGAACACTGTATTATTGCTCGCAGATTCCTGAAATTCAGCATCTTTTATCGACCGAAAACGTTTCGCTGAATTTAATATGGAATCTGCATATAAATTCGGGGTGGGTTTGTGTGAGTGTGTGTGTGAGTGTGTGTGTGTGTGTGTGTGTGTGTGTGTGTGTGTGTGTGAGTGTGTGTGTGTGTGTGTGTTAGTTTACTGTAAAGACCAGAATTGTATTATGTCATTTTTTGTGATTATCCTGTAAATAGCTTTATAGGACAATCACAGGATATAGTAAAATTCTTCTCTGTTAGGAAAATTAACGAGCATTGATATTTCAACATCTTATATAATTAAGCTTATCATTATTTATTTTAAAAGTATGTATTTATGTAAGAATATTCTTGTATTGTATGTTATATTTAAATTATAGAATTGTTTTTGATTTTATGTTATTGGTTTTCCCTTCTTCTCTTATGCGCGTTGTCTACATCTTTTTTTATTAAGCGTCACCTTATATACACAGGGTGTAAAAAGATCCATCACCTAGCCGTCAACTACGAATTCTGCACATCAAACTAAGTAACTTATGATAGTTAGATAATTGAAATGTTCACAGATGATGTATTTCTGTTGCCGCTATAACAAAAAATACTAAAAAATAGAATAAAATAAATATTTAAGGGGGCTACCATACAACAGACATGATTTTTTTGCCGATTTTATAGATAACGGTAACCCTTCTGGAACCCTTCGTGCGTGAGTCCGACTTGCACATGGCCGGTTTTTTACTATCTCTCCTGGTGGTAAGCGATAATGCGATGGACCGCTTGCTTTTAGACGTAACCTTTTGTATACAGGGTGTAAAAAGACATCACATAGCCGTCAACTACGCATTCTGTACATCAAACTAAGTTATATTGCACAAAAATAATTGATGGGAAACGACTTTTATTTTTGGTGTGAAAATTTGCTGTTTGCGGTAGTGCGCAATGTAATACACGCAAAACATTGTGCTTATGGGTGCATGCAACGGTACAGGGCTCGTGGGGGTATTTAAAGTTCTGTTATAATATTAAAAACTTTAATTTCGATCCAGCCTCTCCCTTGCTGCCCTCTCCCAGCGATGCCCTAAGCTGAGGCTCGTACCCCGCAGGGTGTGCCCTTAACGTATTGTCGCCTAGTTTGTAAGTCTTTTAGGCCCTGGCTGGGGGCCTTAATTTATTAGGGCAACTACAGGCATGTCCGGTTAAGTAGCCGACAATCTCCTAGGTTCACCTGCGAGATACTAATAATAATAATCACAAAAACAAAAAAAAAAAAACATTTAAACAGAAACAAAAAAAAAAATGTGTTTGTGTGTCTTTTCTTTGCGTCATGTTTACCGCAAATAAATGTATTTTGGTTCTTCTTTTTTTTTGTCTTTTTTTTCGTACAAAAACGTCAGTAAAAGTTGGAATTTTAACTTTCAACATCACCGTAACCAGAAGGTTCCCAGGCATGGTCCAATACAAAAAAAAAATAACAATGACGGAGAGTACAGTCACGAGCTCTAATATGTATACACATAGCGACTTCTAAATGTGATTTTCTCCTACTGTATTGATTGTAATTTTATGCTGTTACGAACATAGCATTTTGGAACCTATACTATTATAAAATAGGTCTTATCTCAAAGTTGCAATCAATGTTCCACGAGAAAATCGCTTTTAGATTTTGCTAAGTGTATACATATTAGTGCTCGTGACTGTACTAGTGACTCTCGGCTTCGTTAAGTGTCTTATTAAACCCGTTATTTTACCGTTCCTTTCTTTTTGTCTGATATACGTTTGTACATAAATAGTTAAATAAATAAATAAAGTATATTAATAAAGGGTTCGAGTTCAATCCCTGGTTTCCTCACTTCATGTCTCTAACCAACTATAGTGCCCGCAAAACTTTATGAGCTCTCGGAAGTTGCAGCGAGTGGCTGCGCAGTATGCATAATATGGGTGTCCGAGGGAACACTCCTAATCTCAGTCGACTGTGCTATGCGCGGTTTCGTTCTTGGGCCTACGTTCAGAGGGCATATAAAGAAAACTTTATATGCCCTCGAACGCGAACTGTTTAAAATGTAATCTCAAATTAATCTGAAAACAAAACAACTCCAGAAAAAAAACAATGAAAGTTATGAATCTGTTACGCAAACGCTTAAGTTTGAGTTTCTTAAGAAAACGGTGAATGGTCACACAATGATAGCTGCCCAAATACAGAGCTTTGTTGATACTTTAGTGCCAAATACTGGTGAATTGAAACTAAAAGCATTTATTTCAAATAAACTAATTACAGGCACTTTTGAATTGTCAAGGGGTCGGTCAGTCAGAAAGATGAAGCTAGTTGCCCATTCCAAAGCGCAGTAGGTACCTATGAAGAAGAACGGGCAAGAAACTCCACGGACACACTTTTAAATCAAAATATTGTTACAATTACAAAAAATTGGTTACATCATTCATGTTGAAATTATATGTGAACATTACAAAAGACGTTAAAAGCGTCCGTTATAGAAACAAAAAAATGACAATTTAGAAACAATAAAAACTTTTTACAAATAAACAACCGTCTTACAAAAAAAAACAATTTTTTTTGGGTATTTTTTGGAAGTCGGTTGTGTTTTTTGTAAAAAAGTTTTTATTTTTCTATTTTTAGTTGTGGTACCTACCCCACACACATTGTATACCACTACTTGATATGTAAATAACCGTGACAGGAAATTATTATAACATCATCAATATAAGCTAAGTGGAAAAAATACGCATTATTAAGGATAACTCAAAAACTACTGGTCAGTACTTGATCAAATTTAAATGCGATCACATGTGAAGCACCAGCTTTCAAATAAAAAAAGAATCATCCAAATCGGTTTACCCAGAAAAAAATCTGAGCAACAAACTTAAAAAAAAAAAAAAATGTCGAATTGAGAAACTCCTCCTTTTTTAAAGGCAGTTAAAAATAAGCCGTGGCAGCCAAGAGATGACCAGTCCCTACTGCTGGCGCCTGTTCACGAACATGACGCATGGATCAGCACCATTCAGCTCGAAGCAGCAGTGAAACTTACGGATTGGTATGACGGCCCTTTTAATATGGCGGAACCGCTTTCCTAGGAAACCAAAGCGATTAGTCCAGATGTCAAAAACTATGTCTATTGTCCAAGTTTTAACTAAACAACAATTAAAACTAGAATTGAATATAGATTTACCATGACAGCTACAACTGTCAATCTGTGTTGAATCGTTTTAATAATGATTCAAAGGAAATACAGTACCCTAATTACGTAACACATTATCAATCACAGCCTATTGCTAATTCATTGCTTCATATTTTCGAAAAATTTGTCTGCTCAACAACTTAAATAACGCAATTAATGTTGTTGAACTGTCAAAATGAAAGCCATTCCTACTGTCTGTTAGTTTGTTACGCAATTACCCCGCAGAATTGAATATATTCAATTCTAGTTGTAATTTTTGTTTTAGTTAACAGATTTACTATGAAATCTACAACTGTAATTCTGAATCGTTTCATTAATTATTCAGAGGAAATACAGGTCTAAACCTGAACACAATGGAAAACCTCTATTCCAATCTTACTGGGAATTATATTTTTGAGCCGTTTGGGATCGATACATTAGAGCCATGGGGTCCGACTGCCCACTTGGTCTTTCGAAACCTTTCGCCAAGCTTTTGGTCGACTCTTCACGTGATCAGAGGGCTGGCCTATTTTTTGGCACAATACGAACGAATTTTTTGATGCCCTATGATTCTTTTCCCTCCTTTTTTATATATGATGGAGAAGGTATGTCTCTCTCGTTATTATCAGTCATATTATAAATACTGTGAACGTACTATGGGAAGTGTTGGTTATAGCGCAATAGAAAAACCGTTTACAGTTCAAACCAAATTATAATTTACGATCTAATTAATCACACTAGCGAATCACACACTGTAGGATTGAACTGTACACGACACAACTATACGGAACGCGCGACCGTTTCTAAACGTGTTCACTGCTTAGCTGCCAACAACAAACTCTGCTTTAACTCTGGTCAAGCGGTATGTTATAGACACTGTCGAGCGCCACCTGGTGGCGCTGGCGTCCCGATTTGTCAAAGTCAAACGATTGATTTAACGTTTTTCCGACTTATACATATATTTATTCAATTTCTAATTGTTAGCTTACATATAAGGTAAATATTTCAAAAATAAATTATTAACCTAGTAACTAAATATTATAAATAAATAAATAACCTCAAGTAAAGTCGCATGACAAACCGAACTGTCCAATAAACTCGGCACGCGCGCATTGAAATCTGAAACGAGAATCCATTTCTTTCGAGAAATTTTCAATATCATTATATTGCATTCTTGTTATCACTTATTGACAATTTTATTTAATTATTTAGAGAAATGTGGTTTGCATTAAATAAAGGACCAAGCAAAATGCATGCAGCGATGTCTTAAAAACCGCTTCTGAATCCTTTATGAAAGCTATATTTATTCGGCGTCCTATTAACCTAATTACGTTATTATTTACTTAAAGGGTAATAAGGCTTTTGAGACTCCATTTCGATTCTTATGTAATAGAATTTAATTGGCCCGTTATGTGCCACTTTTCTTTAAGTTTGGAAATTTGGAAAGTATTTTCCTCAAAAAATAAGGAGGTATTCGTTAAAAGTTTTAAAAAACAGCGGTATAAGTTTCACCCAGTAACTGGGTTGTGGAGGTCAGATAGGAATTAACTCCATGTAAAATACTGATTTTCAGCTGCACCCGGTTAGACTGAAAGCCAACCCTGACATAGTCTGGAAAAGGTTAGGCAGATAAGAGTCATCCTTTTGAAAAACTAGCAAGAAATCATTCCTATTTGCAAGTATATCTATGATGATAGCAAAAACTTCACACATGGCAATGTCAATAAAACATCAAATCAATATAAAAACCAAATATTGGTATTCGCACCGATATATTTTTAAATCCTCCCTGTGTATGAATGAGAAATAATCAATCATTTTTATTTACTGAGAGCTGAAAACTTCAATTTTTATTCCGAGCCCAATATTTGATTGAATACTCTTATCTGCCTGAAGTTACTTTGTAAATAAAATAATTGTTAGGTATTTAGTTATCGTGTCAAGTTGTTAGGGAAAATATACTTTCGTCATAATCGTGCTGTTTAGTTGGGACAACAAAGCGTTAAGAGGGCTCTTCCCGGTCCGTCTATCGTCAACGCTAGCATGATTGAAAAGCTTGCTTTTTCATCCAACGCAATGTTTGAAAACGAAGCAAGAGTGTGAGCGCTATAGCATCGAATGAAAACTGGCGCGCGGAGATTTACAAAACTTGTTCCAGGAAATAAGTGTTTTTGTAACAGACATACAGGTTTTTTGAAAAAAAAATTGTCATTTAGAATCTTATTACATGGCGAGGTTTCAGAATTTTAAGACGTCTTCACTGAATTTGTTTCTCAATAAAGTTTTTTATCTATTAAATAGAAATTTAAGTATGAACCACAAGATATATGTGTGTTTAAAATAGCTGGTAGAAAATTCGTTATAACGCCATAATCACGTGCAAGCGTTGGTCTGGGATTTATGAAGGGTTGGCCGCTCTTAAGGCTGTGCATAGACTGAATTAAGAGGGCCCTACCCGGTCCGTCTATCGTCAACGCGACCATGATTGAAAGGCTTGTTGTTTCATCCAACGCAATGTTTGAAAAAGAAGCAAGAGTGAGAACGCGACAACATCGAACGAAAATTGGCGCGCACAGATTTCACAAAACTTGTTCCAGGAAATACGTGTTTTTGAAAAAGCTTTACAAGTTTTTGGAAAAAGAAATTGTCTTTTAGAATCTCCATTACATGTACAAGGTTTTTATGACGATGTTTTCTTTACTTTTACAATTTATGAGTACATTATGAACGGCCAAAGTTCAGGTAAAATTTTTGCAAAAGAGCAGAATTTTGGAAGCTTATACTGAATTTGTTTCTCCAAATTTTGATTTTTTACTTGCATAGAAACCTAGATAAAGTGCACTAGATACCTGTTAGTTCAACAATATCAGTAAAAGATGTGTTACAACGCTATAATCACGTACGAGCGTTTGTATGAAAAGTATGACGGGTTGGCCGCTCTTAAGACTATCTTTCGAATAATGATGGCACGCATACACACAACAAAACAGATGCACTGTTCAAAAGGCAACAGAGGGCCAAGTCCCTTATTTATACCCGATTACAGCGAAGTAAAAATGAGGTTTATGACGTTTGGCTTGGTTTTGGTTTGGTATTTGTTTTATGTTTTTTGGTTGGTGTTTTTGTGTACATAATAAAGACTATTGTATTCTATTCTATGAATTTGACCGGTATGTATGTATGTAGGTATGTACGTTCATCTGTTTCCTCATAACTTCTAAACTCCTTATCATAATTTGACAAATGAGGTATCATGGGAAGCGTCTTGACCATCCGCTGGTATCCGCTGCTATATGTTACAAAAATCTAACATGGTGGCTTTTAGCGGATGAAAAGTGTTGCCCAAAAAAAAGGTTAATATATCGTGTTTGGAATCTAATGAAAGGTCTTAAGGAATACTTTCTGAAAATGCTTCCAAAATCTCCAAATTTTACTGCTGAATTTTTGCAAACCATAAAAGTGTGTAGGTACCTACCCTCAATGATCCCAAACCCCAAAATAATTGAAATTAAAATACAAGTTAATAAAAACTAAAACCTAACTACGACAACAACAATAACTTAAAGGTATAAACAAAACATCACACACAGACACATAAAAAATCCGGAGTCACACGTAAACTGTTCAATTTATTTTTAGTTACATAATGTGTGACTCTGAATTTTTAACTTGAAATGCATGTCGATGAATGAAAGATCATAGTTATACAATTTACCCTAAAAGTAGCTATAATTAATTTGACTCCATACCTAATTAAACATTACTAACCGTGACTTCTTCCGCGTAAAATTTCTTATACCCCCGACCCACCCCGTCGCATCGCATCACTTGCCCACGCTATCACTTCGTTTTCGCTTAGCGTTGTTTCTGATTTTTTTTTTTTTTTTGCTCGTCTTTTAAGGGTCATAGCGTGATCTTAAATAGCCTAAAGGCTTCCTCAAGAATTGTGCTATGAAATGCAAATAGATTGTTTTCAAATCCGACTTTGGTTCCAGAGATTACCTCCTACATACAAACTCACAAAACCTCTTTAGAATATTAGTATGGATTCACCATTTCGCCTACTTAAATTATTACACGAACGGAAACGCCCCAGTAGAATATTTACGTGAGTAAAACAAGAGAGAGAGATTCAACGCAGCACCAATTTACACTCAATTAAGTTACCCCAACACACAAATTAATAAATTCAAAACAATAATATTGTGCAGGTTCGGAATTGGGGGAAAAAGAGAGATGGTATCTTCCGTCTCTTTTCGGCGGAACACGAAAGAGAAGAGAAAAATCATTAATCAATTACTCTTGTACCAATTGTTAGCTTCTATCTGGTAAACCTACTTATTTAATCGACTAATAGTCGTATGCCACTCAATCGATTATTCGTTCATTATGACATTCACTGTCATTCTCTAGGCGAGACAACTGACAACCGGCCTTCTTGTTCGAGACGCCTAGCAGTGAACACGTCGACAGTATCAGCGTAACAAATTGGTATAATTTAATTTTAAATCTTAGCGAGTAAGGACTTAGGGCTTATTATTTTGTTGGTGATATTTGAGTGATTTTACAAATTTTGTGGAAAACGTAATAAATATGTTTGTGTTTAAATAATGTGTTTAGTTTTCTACTGCAGACCCCTTTATTTCTGAGCTATGGCTTACACTATCGATGTCCCCAAGTCCCTTCCAAGTCGGTAAGGTTCTATTATGGACTTTTTATTGTTAAGTCAAATTTGGCACCTATGGGCATATACATCTCAATAATTTATTTCACATTTTTCGGAAACCAGTATTTTATATGGAGTTGCTTCCTATCTGACCTCACAACCCAATTACTGGGTTATATACCAGTACTGCTGTTTTTTATATCCTTTGAACGAATACCTACTTATTTTTTGAGGAAAATACTTTCAAAATTTCCAAACTTCAACAAAACTGGCAACATCAGGGACCAATTAAATTCTGTTACATAAGAATCGAAATGAAGTCACAAAAGCCTTATTATCCTTTAAGTAAATATAATGTAATTAGGTTAATAGGACGTCGGATAAATGTAGCTTTCATTAACGTAATAAAGGATTCAGAAACGCTTTTTAAGACATCGCTATAGGCGTTAAGGGACTCAAAGATCTTGCCTTTTGAAGTTAAGAGAGAAATATTGAAATTGGCGACATGGAAGGTTGAAAGTTTTTGGGTAGATTCTGTGTTGTTTTAATAACAAATCATGCATTTGCTTAAGAAACATCTGCACCCTAATTACACAACACACTATCTATCACAATCTGAATCATTTTGAAGCGTATTGCTAATCGAATGCTTCATTTGTTCGAAAAACTCGTCTGCTCAACAACGTAAATAACGCAATGAATGTTGTTGAACTGTCAAACTGAAAGGTATTCCTACTGTTAGTGTGTTACGCAATTACCGCACAGGTTTTAACTGACATGTTTAATAGTAGCTAAGCATAAATACAGATTTTGGGATTTGTGCCCGGTTAGTACAAATTAAAAAAAAAAGGTTCTCCCCTCCTTAAGATATCTCGTTTACCGAAAGAAAATTAGTTTCCATATATATCTTATAATAGTTAGTAGAGCATTAGTTAAGTAATTACTTATTATGAAGGGCAGGGAGGTTATTATGTATGAGGAGAGATTGTCTTCAGTTTTTGCTTTTGCATGAGAAATAAAACACAACTGGATAAAAGAAGGTTTACACCTCTGACCAGCTTTATTAAATCATTAAAAATATATGTTGAATAAAATCAAAATCAAAAATCAAAAAAAGCCAAATATTTTATTTCACATAAACCTACATGGGCACTTATGAAACGTCAGAAGCTAGGTGCACGGTTCCAATTGGTAGTTTCCTATGGAGAAGAGCCGGCAAGAAACTCCACGGTTACTCTTTTAAAAATAAATGGCTTTTACAATGTTTTCAAATTACAGTGTTAATAGGTAAGGGAGGACAGTGTAGGCCTGTCAATAAGTAACAGTAAAATACCTCTGCATGTTCTATTACTAAAGTTCATAGCCAATTGGAAGATTATCTGGGGTTTCACGAAGTCGGGTGTTGTTCTTCCCATAGCTAAAAGCTTATCTATACTAATAATAAAAAAACATTTTAACAAAAAAAAAAAAAACAACCTATTTCCAAAAAAGAAACACTAAAAAACGTGAAGAATATATTTTTATACCGAAATTAAAATTATTTTTCACGATTTTTAGTGTTTTTTTTTGGAAGTCGGTTGGTTTTTTTCTGTAAAAATGTTTTTATATTACACTTTTTAGTTGTGGTACCTGTCCCACATACATTCGTAAACCACTACTTGATTATGTAAATAAATGTGACGGGAAATTATTAAAACATCATCAATATAAACTAAGTGGAAAAAATACGCAGTATTAAGGATAACTTAAAAAGTACTGGTCAGAACTTGATCAAATTTAAATGGGACCACGTGTGAAGCACCAGCTTTCAAATAAAAAAGAATCATCCAAATCCGTTCACCCAGAAAAAATGATCTGACCTAAGACACATTAAAAAAAGAAAACAGTCGAATTGAGAACCTCCTCCTCTTTTGGAAGTCGGTTAAAAAGAGGTGTGACTTTTTCTGGAGGGGGTTATCTTCCGAACTCCTAATCCGATTTCAAAAATTTAGCTCACTAATGGGAAGCGACAGTATTGCCGAGTATCATAGGATATTTTAAAATAAAACAAGAATTTTCACGCGGAAGAAGTCGTAGGCAGAAGATAGTTGTACGGTGTCCCACAGGGATCGGTCCTGGGGCCGCATCTGTGGGACATCGGGTACGACTGGGTGCTGCGCGCCGACCTCCCTAGCGGCGTCAGCGTGGTGTGCTACGCTGACGACACGCTAGTCCTGGCGCAGGGGAGGTCGCACCAGGCGGCGGCCGAATTGATGACACGCGGGGTTGCGACAGTCGTCGAGAGGATCCGGCAATTGGGACTCGAGGTGGCCTTGCACAAGTCCGAGGCCATGTGTTTTCATGGTCGGAACGCGCCACTGTCGGGTTCCGAAATAACGGTAGGAGGGGTTCACATCGGCGTCGAGTCGACGATGAAGTACCTGGGACTCGTCCTCGACAGCCGGTGGAACTTCGTGGAGCATTTCCGATGTTTGGCTCCCAGACTGCAGCGGGCCGGGGCTGCTTTGAAGTGGCTCTTGCCCAATCTGGGGGGGCCAAACGCCTCCTGCCGGAGGCTCTACGCGGGGTTCGTGCGGTCCATGGCCCTTTACGGGGCATCGGTGTGGGCGCGTTCCTTGAGGCTCCGGCCAGCCCGCCGGTTGAACGCGTCCCAAAGGGTCATGGCCATCCGGATGGTACGGGGATACCGCACGGTCTCCTGCGAGGCGGCGAGCCTCCTTGCCGGATTACCGCCGTGGGATCTGGAGGCAAAGGTCCTCGCGCACGTTTGGGAGTGGCGCGAGGAGGCGAAACGCCGGGGCGTAACTCCGCTGCCGCGAGAAATCACGGCACAGCGGACAGAGCTCCGGCGGGATCTCATGGCGGCTTGGAGAGTGCGACTGTCGCAACCCAGCGCAGGGCACGCCACAATTGCGGCGGTAAGACCCCTCTTTGAGGAGTGGCTTGAGAGGCGCCACGGCGTCCTCACCTTCCGCCTGACGCAGGTCCTCACCGGACATGGCTGTTTCGGGAGGTTCCTGTTTCGGATAAGGCGGGAGGAAAAGCCCGGGTGTTACCATTGTGTGGATCGACCGGAGGACACGGTGGAACATACGGTGGAGGTCTGCCCGGCTTGGGCGGAGCACCGCCGTGTCCTCGTGGCGGCGATCGGCGGCGGCGACCTCTCGCGTCCGGCCCTGGTTCAGGCCATGGTACGGAGCGAGAGGGAATGGGAAGCCGTCACCTCCTTCTGCGAAGCAGTAATGCTCGCGAAGGAGGAGGCGGAGCGCGAAAGGGAGAGGCAGTCTCTACGCCCCCGCGCCCCTAGCCGCCGCAGGAGGAGGAGACACCCTGGGCGTCGGGAGTCGATTGCCGACTCCCGGCCACCGTAGGCGCGGGCTTGCGGACGGCGAGCAATGGGCAGCTCGCCGTCCGGTAAAGACCAGGCCCGGGTCGACGGCGCGTCGTGTTCCACGCGCGCCTCAAAGAGATGTCAGCACCATTGACGGGGTCCGATAGGACCGATGCCTGCCGGGGCTGCGGATTGTTCGAAAGAGTTACCGTGGCCCTGGCGCACAGGCAACTGAAGGAACACGGGTGGGTTTTAGTCAGTAAGAGTCTGACACGCCCTTCCGCTCCGCCCAGAGCGGGAGACGTCATTTGATGATTTCCCACCAAAAAAAAAAAAAAAAAGGCAGAAGATAGTTCTCTTTAAGTAAATTTAAAAGCCAACACCAATATAGGAAGATGAGTGGAAGATGATTCTGTAGGTACGTACTGTCTTTATTGCTTCCAGCGATTCTCAGGACCAAACCTCCAAGCGGTCACTTGATTAATACATTTATGACCGATTGATTCCTATTGTCATAATCCAATAATTTAATATTTATTTAGGACGTTCATAATTTATTATACAAATCCTAAGTAAACATTGCTTAATTGGGTCAATAGGACGAGCTTAATAAAGGGTTCAGTCTGTTACCGAAATGTGTATGATTTTTGTACTGATTTTGCAAGAAAATATTTGCACGGATTATTATTGAGCAAAATATTTTATTGTTATATTTTGTGCCTCTGGTTGTTGGTTTTGTTGTCAGTAGATCGTTCTTTTACCAAAAATTTATGTTTTTCTTTTATAATAAAATGGGCCGTGTATTTCATAATATTTATAACTTGCTTTTGTCCGCGGCTTCGGTCGCGTTAATTTAGAATTTGACAATCAATTCGGTTTGTTCAGGGAATTATAGTTAGGAGGATGAAAAACCGGTCTATCGACACTCTACACTCATAAAATGTATTAAGTACTTAAATAAAAAAATAAAAAACTCTTAACACATTACTAAAGTTTCTACAATAATATAATTCAATCATGATTCGAAAGACACGTGGCGCCATCTATTATCATAAGAACGTTATTGTTGTTTTCCTCGGGAACAGTACTTTTTTCGGGATGAAAGGTACCCTATGTCCGTTTCTGTACACCTGACTATGTATATGCAAAATATCAGGATGATCGGTTCAGTGGTTTAGGCGTGAAAAGGTAAGAAACTTACTTTCGCATTTATAATATTAATTAGGATTAGGATAGGATGTATATTTGTGATAGCAGTCAAATACCCTATGTACGGTCTCATCGCCATACATTTTTCTGCTTACTCTATAACCTACTTTAGGGCGACGATGCGCGTCATAAATTAGCATTATATTACTAACGAATTTACATATAGTGAACTTATAACTATGAAGCTATCAACAACTGAGAGAAATTATCGCCTTCCACTCTATTATTGTCACTTAGTCATAACTTAACTACTTACTACCACCACTACTACTACTAGCCTGCATCATCCCACTGCTGGGCAAAGGCCTCTCCCCATGATTTCCAGCTCTTTCGATCCAGGGCTAAAGTGGTCCACTGGTCGTTTGTTTTCTTATGCTCGTCCCGCCATCTTCTACGGGGTCTGACGCGACGCCTTCTATCTAGCTGTGTCTGGGCTCCACGTAGAGGTTATTTTGTCCCACAGCTCATAGGGCATACGACAGATGTGGTCAGCCCAGTCCCATTTCAGCTTAACGGCTTTTTGAGCAACGTCAGTAATCTGTGTTTTGGAGCGCAGTGTGATGTTGCGAATATGGTCTGTCAATTTGACGCCTAGAATACTGCGCTCCATTGCACGTTCGCAAACCTTGAGTTTGGGCTTTTCAATGTTTATCAAAGACCAAGTCTAGGATCCTTATTTCAAAATGGAAAGGATGGACATGTCCATAATTTTTCGCTTGAATGCTCGACGTCTTCTCTGCGCCCCCGAAGGGGGCGCGAGGAATCGGTGTTGGGGCTTTTGGCCCCTTGCCCGAGGCTGCGGTCTCTCGGCCCCCAGACTTGGGGACCCGTCTTTAGGTTACCTCCCCCTCCCGCAGGAGGGGGTGGGAGTGCCTTATCGCACACCTAGACGCTGAGGGGTATACCTCCCCTCAGCGTTCTGTAGTGTGTTTCTGAGAGTGTAACTGTGGGAGCGCCCGAAGTGCTTCACGACGCCGGTGCGACCAGGCCCCTGCCGGGTGAGATCCCTAGTTCCCTAGGGAAGGCCCAGCAAGGGCTGATCGAGCAACGAGGGCGTCGGTTTTGGTTGGCGCTCGTCCACAGTGGCGGCTGTCCCCGTTCCCTACAACGTAACCAGATCTAACCGGTAGCGCTGCAGGGCGCGGGGCGTTGTGGTGAGTATCGAACGACTTGAGGTGTGTGTACGTCGCTCGTGTGGTTCATCTTTGTGTTTTTTTTTTTGCGAGTGTGGAATAGTGTATGTGTGGGCCGCGCACGTAGTGCCTATATTAACTTAGGACGCTTTGCGCGCGGCGGGCGTCATGTCATGAGTGTGGAGTTCTATTGTTTGGGTAGGTCGCGTGTAGTGTGTGGGCGACTTACTCAGGCGTCTAGTCCGGTGATGCGACGTCTGCGACGAGGTCGCGCGGGAAGCGCTTGTAGTCGGGGGGTCGCGCGTGCCATGGTGCAATGTCCCTGATGTGATGTTGTTCAGAGACGTCGGCACGCGCGAACATCCTCCTTGCCAGGTTCCTGCTAATTTATTCGACACTCTCGACACGCAGGTCCCTGTGAATCACAGAGTTCCTTACGTACCCAGAGAGTCACAGAGTTCCAAACGGCCGCGTGCCGTGACGATAATCGCCTGCATCTTACCTGCATTCACCGACAGTCTCCATTTGCTGAGCCAGTCGGGGAGGTCGTCCAATGCGCACTGCATCTTGATGGCCGCGTGGTCAGTCGACAGTGAAGTGGTGATGTACGCGGCGTCGTCAGCGTACAGCGCGAGTTTTGCGGTGTTCGTGGCAGAATACTGCGCTCCATTGCACGTTCGCAAACCTTGGAGTTTGGGCTTTTCAATGTTTATCAAAGACCAAGTCTGGGATCCATATTTCAAAATGGAAAGGATGCACATGTCCATAATTTTTCGCTTGAATGACAAAGGAAGGTTTCCTTTTATAAGCTCTTTCATGGACCAGTAGCTCGTCCAGGCATTTTTGGTTCGTTTAAGTCCTTAGTGCATCTTAACGGAACGTGTTTCTTTATACTAACTGAACTTCCAAACCTTTACTACAAATCGGTGTACGGAGTTAACTACTACAACCCGTAAACCCTATTACCCTGAGAATCTGTTCGAATGAGCTCGACTACTACGAGTACTACGGTCATGTTCGTGAACGGGCGCCGTCAGTACGGACTGGTCATCTCTTAGCTGCCACGAGTTATTTTAATTTAATTTAATATTTCAATTGTTTTTGTCTTTTTATTACGGACGCTTTTAACTTTCTGCATCGTTCTCACATCCATAATTTCAACATGAATGATGTCCTTACCAATATTTTGTAACCGTATTTTGACTTAAAAGAATGTCCGTGGAGTTTCTTGCCCGTTCTTCTCCATTGATACGTACTACGCTATGGAATGTGCAACTAGCTTCATCTTTCTGACTGACCGACCCCTTGACAATTCGAAAGTGCCTGTAAATGGGTTTATTTGAAATAAATGCTTTCTGTTTGAGTTTCTTATCATAAATCTCCCTCAAGATATAATATGTGTAAGATATTATAACATATCAGCCAAAATAATTACCTTTGGCTTAGCTGATCGGCAAACATGTATAACTTTGCTATTACGATCGGAAAGTAATCAATTACCTTGTATTATAACTTTGGTAAGTAGCTGCTAATACTGTTACTTGCTCGAGTTGCTTTGTATATAAGTGGGTTTTTTGTAAGTCTTTGTTGTTATGTGGTGCTTGAGAATATAGGCTATTGAAATACTAAAAGTACTTATTATAAACTACCTTTTTCCCACGGCTTTCGCCCGCGTGGATGCCGGAAAATATCACAATTATCCATTGTTTTTATATAACTCTATTGGTTTACGCGGCGCACGCCAGTAAAGTTAGCATGATTTTTTCCGAAATCTTCAACAATCATCGTCATGTTTCAGTCAATTTATAGAGTTAGAGTTATACTGTATTTTACCAATTTTTATTTTTAAATATATATTATTATTATTATTTAATTTACACAAAACCGTAATGAATTACACACCCAAACTTTCCTGAAGAACCACTCCGTCGATTTGTGAAAACCGTATGAAAATTTGTTTGGTAGTTTTTGAGTTTATCGCGTACTGACAGACAGACGCGGCGGGGGACTGCTTTATAATATGTAGTGATAGAAGATGATACGGAAAGAAAATAAGTTAACTCTGAGAAAACAGCATTAACATTGAATAGAAAAATTACAAACTGCGTTGTAATGAACTAATATTAACATAAGCGGGGATAGAAACATAATGATGAATGAAGACAAAACAAGAACTCACCCGTAAAAGTACGAGTTTAAGTCAATATCCATAAATTTTTAAAGCCTTGTTGAAAATCCAGACACACTCAAACACGAACAATACCAAGATTATCCGAGGACCCTAAGTTCTGTTCGTGGAATAAACAATATTCCACTTGATCCCCTAAACAACTAAACAGACCTTTAATCTGTTGTAGTATTAGACAAATCCTAAGATTAATGCCTAAGATCCAAATAATTGCTCATAATGTCTTTGTGACAAGCATTTCGGATTGTTTGGCCACAACATAGATATGCCTTGAATGCTGCATTGGTGCATGCAAAGGTGCTTGTAATCGCTGTAAATATACGCATGTCTATCACCACCTACCTTAAAGTCCTAACTTCCTGAGTTGAGCTGCACGATTACTGACAAATGCGTGCATTGACTGGACAAGTCCACTCAATCTGTGTGGTTCTTTCCTCAAAAGACCATTTCAGATATCAATCTACATGGTCTTCACATGATCTGACCAAGATTTTGTCTGGACTTTAAAAGAGGCTGTGACCTCTGAGTTTGTTTCGGCCTTTCTGCTCAGAGTATTCAGATAGGAAACGCCGACCTCATCTAGTGTAAAAAATATGATTGACATGTAAAAGTGTCTGTACAAACCAACTTAAAGAAATAAATCATTTATCATTTATAATTATTTATCATCCTTTTCACCACTTTGTTAGGGTGGGCTTCGAGTACAACTAAATGCTGCTACACTCCAATATTTTACATGGAACGACTGCCTATCTGACCTTCACAATCCAGTCACTGGGTAACACCGTAACACAATACCTCTTGGTAAGCTTTGTTGGGGTCATCTTTCAGTCTAACTGGATGCAGCTGAATATTTGTATTTTACATGGAGCAACTGTCTATCTGTCCTCCACTACCCAGTTATTGGATAACACGATACCACTTGGTAGAACTGGCTAGACTTACGGGCTTCCGACTACCCGTAACGGCAGTCAAAGATCTACGAATGACAGCAGGAACTGCACTTAACGAGCTTTCCGAGACGTGTATCTATATGTGTGTGCATTTTCACTCTTTGTATGAAGCCGACCTTCTATCCCTACGTGTTTGTAGTTTCGGTAATCATCTTGTTAATCGTTGGTCCAATGACATTTGTAAGGGCGTAACGTGAGGATTAAAATAATTAGGGTAGTCTTTTGTGTTTGGTGTGGGATTTACTGTTATTACAATGAGCTCAATTGTTACATTAATGATGGTGTTATAAGTGTGATAGTCAATTCAAGTCAAGTTTTCATTGTTCTCACATATAGATGCAACAATAATAATGTACCCAGGATTTTCTAATATCGATACCTTTAGACTCAAAGGGCGTAAACGCCACTTTGGCCAAAATGACTTTTTGATGCAGTTATGTTCAGTTTTTTTTTCTCTATCAATCTGTGTAGTTAAAACTGCGAAATTCGCAAAATTAAGGCTAATACGGCCCACGTGATTTTTGGAGATTTTTTAAAGACACAAGGCGTATTTGATATAAATTTTTATTTTATTGGTTATTTCGGTAACATGCACAATTATTAAAAAACTTAAAGGTCGTATAATAAAGTCGCTAACCAAAACTTGAGGATACGCCCTTCTTATTCTCGTATAAAAATAAAGTTGACTCATACGACTTAACGTTGATGCCGCAAAATGTTGGTCATATCATCGCTCTTAAGCCAAATATGGTGCATACTCCCCTATTATTCCGTTATAAAATTAAAGATGACTTATACGCCCTAACTGAGATTATCTCGAAAAAATCAACTGTGTCCTATACTTTATATTAGTTATTTTATCATATTTAGTTTTAGCGTATTACGACCGAAAATAATTTTGAATTACACTTATCAATATAGTCTTATGAGCGAAAGTTATGTTTGTAGATCGAAATACTCTCAAGCCGGCCAGTGCTCTTACCAACCTGAACTAGTATAGTGGTTGATGACTCCAGACAAGACATTCCAGGATGTATAATAAAGACTGCCTACAATGCCAGATTGCCTATATCCAAGGCCAAATATAAAGATTTGATGAGACTTTGTGATAATGGAACCATTCCAAAGACTTATCACGATGAGTATCGTCGACTTCCTTGTGAAGAAACCGTTTGTGACTTTTTTCCTCATAGGGATTACGAAGAAAACCAAGAAATTGATATAGATTAGAGATCCAACATTTTCAATTGATTTCCATAAAAATTAATATTTCCTTTTTTTTGTGCGGTCATTTAATAACCTACTTATTTTCTTCTTTTTTTAAAGTAATTTTATTGTTAGTTAAAAGCATTTTGTCTTAGATGGAGCTTCTAGTCTTTTACCATAATTTAATAAAGTAGTTATTCTTGTTGTGATAATTAAGAATGTTGTAACGATTCCAAAGAATATATGCTTGGCTTAATGCTGGTCCTGCTCCACAGCCACTCGGGCGCACTAGTTAAAATTTGAATGTTTGGAAGAGATACTCCTTTCTTATTCCCCCTTTTATTTTTCTGACATTGCGAACTTAATGTTTGTTTATTTTTTATAAAATATGTTTTATTATTGAATAACTCAATAGATATTTTAATGATTCTTTTCTTTTATGTAGTAAAATTTTATTCATTGCTCAAATACATAGTAAACTATAGTTTTGTATAATTTAGAAGCATTTTGCAATTTTGTAAATGTGAGTACCATGGATTCGTTTATTATATAATTATGTTGACTTGACAGCATGGCAGTTGAGACTATGTCATGCTCTCTTAAATGTCTCACTGTTGGTGGCGCGTGTGTTGGATCATTCGGTTCCCTACAAAATGGTTGAGCTGGATGGTGCTGATCCACCCGTCATGTTCGTGAACGGGCGCCGTCAGTTGAGACTGGTCATCTCTTAACTGCCACGGCTTATTTTTATTATTAATCTTATATTTTGAATTGTTTCTTTATATATTTTTTTCATTGTTCTCGCATATAGAAGCAACAAGAATAATGTACCCAGGATTTTGTAATATCTTGATTTAAAAAGAGTGTCCTTGGAGTTTCTTGCCCGTTCTTCTCCATAGAGATCTACCTTTTGGAATGGGCAACTAGCTTCAAGTTTCTGACTAACTGACCGACTCTTTGACAATTCAAAAGTGCCTGTAAATGGTTTAATTGAAATAAATGCTTTGAGTTTGAGTTTGAGTCTATAATTATAGTAATGTAGAGAAAAAGCCACTACAGTAGAAGTACCCGTAACTCTTACCCTAAAGTTTATAGAAAAACGCACTTCTTCACAGGCTCAGGCTCAGGCATAGACTGTAATTAATGTCATAATGATAATAATGATTTTGAAATGATTAATTGTTTTTTGTTATACTGATTCCGTATCAAGCTCTTGTTTATCTGGGTTTTAGTTTTAGTAAATTAATCTAAGCCATGTTTTTCAATGACAACTAGTATTTGCGTAACCTTAAGCCAAAAGTTTGTGATTACGATGGCCAACTTTTTCAGTAGAGG
The DNA here is from genome assembly GCA_917490735.1 of Dryobotodes eremita. Taxonomy (NCBI): domain Eukaryota; kingdom Metazoa; phylum Arthropoda; class Insecta; order Lepidoptera; family Noctuidae; genus Dryobotodes; species Dryobotodes eremita. The sequence continues at coordinate 3,650,425 of OU823263.1, read as the reverse complement.
TTTTTATGAATAATATAAACCAAATAATAACAAGGAGATGACTTTGATTTATAAATAACAATCGAGCAGTTAAAAGCATTGTGTAATTATTAGCTAAATACTTCTCCGGTGACTGTGTTATATACCCCTTCTTTACAACAATAGATGCTTGTAGTGACGTTTAAACCTTAACCGTTTATCATAATGGTATGAATATTAAGTACATACTTCTCCGTTGACGGTCAATACACCCCTTTTCAGCAAGAAAGGACGCTTTAAGTGACCTATACACCCTAAGCATTCTACAGACAATGTAAAATTTTGGGTTGTAAACAACATTTTTTTATTTTTTTGGGGGCGTATAACAATCCTATTTTCTTTATTTATTAATTTATCCTAAATAATATATAATCGTACTGTTTATCTTAAACATTTAATAATTTGGGCCGAAAATGAACTTACTCAGTCTTGAAACAAAAAAGTTATGATTTTTTTCTTAAAATATTTTTTGTTTTTTGCTTTTCCTGAAAAGTGGCCTTTTGGCGTTTACGCCTTTTGAGTCTAAAGGTATCGATATATTGATTTAAAAAGAGTGTCCGTGGAGTTTCTTGCCCGTTTTTCTCCATAGAGATCTACGTTTTGGAATGGGCAATTAGCTTCAACTTTCTGACTAACTGACCGACTCTTTGACAATTTAGAAGTGCCTGTAAATGGTTTAATTGAAATAAATGCTTTAAATTTGAATTTAAACTCAACATCAAAGTATTTATTTCAAATAAACCAATTACAGGAACTTTTGAATCGTTAAGGGGTCGGTCAGTCAGAAAGATTAAACTAGTTGTTCATTCCAAAGCGTAGTAGGTACCTATGGAGAGAATGGGCACTAAATACCACGGACACTCTTTTAAATCAACATAATGAAACAAAAAAAAATTGGTTACATCATTCATGTTGAAATTATACATGTGAGAACGATGTAAAAAGACGTGCACAATAAAAATGTCCTTAATAAAAATTATAAAACAAAAAATAAAAACACGTGTGGCACTCGGCGACTGCCGCGGTAAAGCTATTGCATAGCATTTTTTATCAACTTATGCAATTATAATTTTTTATTTTTTTTATTTATGCAGTATTTTTTTTTCTTTGATATTAATTCAAGTTTTTTCTTTGATATTAATTCAAGTTACACTTTTTGAGCGTGGTGACCGATAAGAAAACAATATTTTTTCTTTTATTGAATAAATGAGAATTTAATATCGTTTAAAATATTTTTATTTTATTTTTTATGCGGTGAGTGTGGCATTATAAAGATATGATAGATACCTATACACCTATATACTTTCTCACAAACAGCTGCTTACGTATTCGTCCGATTTTGGAGCAGCTCGTCTCGATCCGTGCGAGCTTCGTACAGTCGTACCATATACATACACGTTAAGCGAACGGTCGGCCGAGCTACATGGTAGGCGGAGTGGGGGGTGTTAGGTTTTATTTTCGTTACGGAATTTCTTGATTTGGTCGCCGCGCTCAAAGCCCGCGATAAAAGCTATGCAATAGCTTAAAAATTATTCAAATTAAAATAAGTCATGGCAACTAAGAGATGACCAGTCCCTACTGACGGCGCCCGTTCACGAACATGACGTATGGATCAGCACCATTCAGCTCAAACATTTTGAAGGTGTTTGAATAAATTACAGCAGCATTAAATAACTTAACCGTTTCTGAACCATTTTCAAGGTTCTCAAGGTCTGAAAAGCAAATGAAACAAATTGTGTTCATTAAAAGTTAGTTAAAAACTTATAATCTAGGCATCTGCTAGACCTCCCAAAAAACCATTTCAAGTATAATGATCCAACGACAGAATTGCACCCCTAAATTTATGCCCTCGCATTTTTCAGACCTCTAAAATCCTTTACTTGCTCCGTAAGTATATTAACTGGTAGAGTAATCTCATTTAATGGCAGAACTTTGCTCGTTAATGTCAAATAGCTCCGATTGTTATGTGGGGACTCCGCCCTGCGCAGCCCCCACCTTGGGTCATGGGGCAAATATATGGGACAAGCGGGAACTGAAATATTGAGTGTTCACTTTAAATGATAAATGATTTTATTTCTGTAAGTAGGTTTGTACAAACACTTTTACACGTCAATCATGTTTTTTAAAGTAGGTGAGGTCGGCGTTTCCTTTCTGACTACTCTGAGAAGAAAGGCCGAAACAAACTCAGAGGTCACAGTCTCTTTTAAAGTCCAGACTTATGTCTGGACTTTAAAAGAGACTGTGACCTCTGGTGCATGGTCTTCGCATGACCTGACCAAGATTATTCTTGGTCAGGTCATGCGAAGACCATGCAGATTATATAAAAGATGTTTTGAAGAAGCTTGAATTCAAGACAGGTCAGAAAATAGCAGTAGGAAGATAGATACTGCAGAATAATATTGATGATGATTTTTTGAAATCGTATGATTTGATGATTTTTGGGATAGAACACTAGAAACAGCAATAGAAAACTGTTTGACTTGGGAATATACAGGGTCAAATTAAAATAGCTAGCGAAACTCCGCCGACGTAATGGGTATTGATATCTAAACATGATAAAACAAAAAAAAAATATAGGATGTATTTTTTTTTTTTGTGGGGTTATCGGCCGCAGTTAATGTAGTCACTTGAAATATCAGTTTAAAAAATCGGGGTTTTTTTGTGTAAACTTCACATACATGATGTGTTTCGATATCTAAACATGATAAAATAAAAAAATAAAACAGGTTTTCTCAACTCAAACTACAAGTGACAAAACTACCAACGGTCGTTGACCCCTAAAAAACATCATAATATAATTTTATTTTATCGTGTTTAGTAATCGATACCCATGATAGGTATCGATGGGGTCTACAGAGTTTCACTATCCAATTTAATTTTACCCCGTATAAAGGATCCGATGAAGTCTAATGTTGAGGAAAATACTGATAAGACGATGTATTATCTTCTGTCTTGCTCTTCTCTGGTCAAGGAAGAACAACAGAAGAGAGAGAGCCTTTACTCAAACATGGGTGAAGCTGGGCTGTCAATGGGCTGGGTCAGGCAAAGCAACAGATCGGCGGAAACCCTCCGCCCACCGCTCACTGCGGACAAGCGGAGAAAGGAGGGGCCCGCTAAGTGGGGGCCTGTAATAGCCGCGGCGGCAGAGACAAGCCGCTACGGGAGTGGGACCAAAAAGCCCGCTAAGGGTACGTCGGTGCCCACTTCCCGGGCTGCTGCGCCACCGGCGACTGCGCCACAGACGGCCGCACCCGGGCCTTCTACGGAGGCCTGGACGACGGTTGTCAAGAGGGGCCGCCGTAAGGGGAAGAAGATGGCGCCACCGGCACCAGCTGTAACACCGGCAACGGCACCAAAAAAGGTGAAGGGACCGCCTATAGTTAGAGCCCCTCGCTCCGCAGCTGTAGTAATTACGTTGCAGCCCGGAGCCGTCGAAAAGGGCGTCAGTTACAAGGCGGTCCTGACTGAGGCGAAAGCCAAAGTCGCGTTCCCCGACCTTGGAACACCGTCCGGCTTCAGAATGAGGCCGGCGATTACGGGGGCGCGGCTGCTTGAGGTGTCGGGTGCCTCTAGCGGTGAAAAGGCGGACATCCTGGCCACCAGGATCAGGGAGGTCCTCAACCCGGAGGACATCGGGGTGTCCAGGCCTATGAAGACCGCTGAGCTGCGCGTCGGTGGCCTGGACGACTCAACGACCCCGGCTGAGGTCGTGGCGGGCGTCTCTCGAGTCGGTGGATGTCCGCCCGATGATGTGCGGACGGGCGACATTCGCGCTGACGCTTCCGGGTTCGGTACGATTTGGGTGCGGTGCCCGGTGGCGGCGGCGAACAAGGTCGCTGACGGTGGGCGCTTGTTGGTGGGATGGGTTGCAGCAAGTGTGAAACTGCTGCAGCCCAGGGCTATACGGTGCTACCGGTGCCTTGACATTGGGCATGTTAGGGCACGGTGCACCGCCGAAGTGGACCGCAGTGAGCAGTACTATCGCTGCTCAAAAAAAAACTGAGTACGCAATTATTACACGGTGCACTACATACAGGCATTAAAAATGATTAAATGAGTGTTTAAATAACACGTAAAACATTGTATGGTGTTGGACATTTAAATAACACCAGCGATTGCGGGACAGCTAGCGTGATAAATTGGAAGTATCTCTCCCCATTACCGAATGACGTGGCAAAAGCCAAGGTTGGATGAAAATGCATATAGTTACCGAATAAAAAAAAATTACAAATTAAATCGCTTGTTTCTTCAACTTAGACCACGCACACAACAGACTGAAACCAACGAATTTGTGAGATTAAAACTCGTAGTTTTGGAAATAGTTATCTGTATCGGTTCTCCAAGGTTAAGTACTCGTATCAATGTCTTTATTACAAACTTGGCTGTGTTAATGTTTCTTGAAATTATTGTTTTACATTTTGAGTGTGTGTGCCATCTTTGTAACTTCAGAGGGGGATATTTCCGTATTTTTACGAACGTTCAAATACTAAACTCAGTCTCGATCCGTCAGATTCTTTTTTAAATTTACCCGAACAGAGTCAAATTACATTAACTCAAATTAGCGAAACTCCGCAAACGTGATTGGTATCGATATTTAAAAACGATAAAACAGATTTTTTTAACTCATATTTATGTAACAAGACAACCAGAGTCGCTGACCCATAATTTTTTTTTATGTTATCGTGTTTAGATATCGATACCCATTACGTCTGCGGAGTTTCGCTAGCTAATTTAATTTGACCATAGACAGGGTGTTAAAGAAATTGCGTGCCATAGCTTCAGGGTGAGTTCAGTATCGATAAAGGAACCCGTAGAAAATAAAAATAAAATACTTTGAAAAAATTAAAAAAAAAAAACGAAAATTATTATAAGATGAACCTAATGTAGTACCTACTAATTAAATAGCTATCGTTTAGAATTGATAAAAAAAATTGCTTAAAATAAGTTTTTATTTTGTTTAAATGCAAAAAAATAATTTCTTAGAGTTACTTACATACTATCGAACGCAATGAAATACCTACGCCCGAACACTTCGATAACGCCGGGTGAAGGATGGGTAACTAGGTACGTAAATAACAATTCCAAATAGTTCTTCTTCCTACTTTAGCGTGCTTATCTCCTTCAAAATTAAAACCATTTTTTCATTTTTTTTTTCCCGGGTTTTGTTGTCGATACTGAACATACCCCTAAGCTATGGCACGCAATTTCTTTAACATCCTGTATAGAAGATGAGGAACAGGGTATAGGGTTCACTCATCAAGTGATGTGTCTGGTAGACTGCCCGCCACGCCGATTGATGTCGGGACATTGTATATATGCTAGTCGCGTGGTAAACTTTGCTTCCTCGATGCAGGATTTTGCGAGACGTCAATATGATGCGAAGTTCGCATGTGGCGATGTAGATGCCGCCACAACTAAATTTTTTTACATTGGTTGTCCCTGAGATGGAATTGCAAGTTGAATTTTAACTTTTTAACAGACTTCAAAAAAGGAAGGGGTTTTGCATTCGACAAGTTTTTTTTTTCTTAAGTATTTAAGCTTGGGTTCCTAAAAACGTCCAACGGCATCGTGGAAGACCCATGCTTAGATAGTCAACCCGGCGCAGGGCACGCCACAATTGCGGCGGTAAGACCCCTCTTTGAGGAGTGGCTTGAGAGGCGCCACGGCGTCCTCACCTTCCGCCTGACGCAGGTCCTCACCGGACATGGCTGTTTCGGGACGTTCCTGTTTCGGATAAGGCGGGAGGAAACGCCCGGGTGTTACCATTGTGTGGATCGACCGGAGGACATGGTGGAGCATACGGTGGAGGTCTGCCCGGCTTGGGCGGAGCAACGCCGTGTCCTCGTGGCGGCGATCGGCGGCGGCGACCTCTCGCGTCCGGCCCTGGTTCAGGCCATACGGAGCGAGAGGGAATGGGAAGCCGTCACCTCCTTCTGCGAAGCAGTAATGCTCGCAAAGGAAGAGGCGGAGCGCGAAAGAGAGAGGCAATCTCTGCGCTCTCGCGCCCCTAGCCGCCGCAGGAGGAGGAGACACCCTGGGCGTCGGGAGTCGATTGCCGACTCCCGGCCACCGTAGGCGCGGGCTTGCGGACGGCGAGCAATGGGCAGCTCGCCGTCCGGTAAGGACCAGGCCCGGGTCGACGGCGCGTCGTGTTCCACGCGCGCCTCAAAGAGATGTCAGCACCATTGAGGGGGCCGATAGGACTGATGCCTGCCGGGGTCGCGGATTGTTCGAAAGAGTTACCGTGGCCCTGGCGCACAGGCAACTGAAGGAACACGGGTGGGTTTTAGTCAGTAAGAGTCTGACACGCCCTTCCGCTCCAGAGCGGGAGGGGTCATTTGATGATTTCCCACCCAAAAAAAAAAAAGGCTTAGATGGTGGGACAAAATTGACGCTTATTTATGGGATTGGTCCATATTGGGTCAGCATTGAATTGATTGGAAAAAGGAAAGGAAGTCCTTTGCCCTGCAGTGCAGACAACACAGGCTGATGATCTAAACTAATATTTAAAAAAGAGAACATATTTAATTTTTTTTGTATGTTTGTTTGTTACGATTTTACGCTAAAACGGCTGAACGGATTTTGATCAAATTTGGCAAAAGGATAGACCATGACCTGGATTAGGATATAAGATATGTAGCGTCGTATTTAGCGTCGTCACATTTGGGGACGGCTACTCAAAACGCCAAACAGACGGGGCTGATACCCAGAAATAATGAATACACGATATTGTAGAAAAGATAGCTGCTATTAACTTCCTATTTTCATTCTAGCCGTCCCTCGACACTACAAACATACTTGGATCAAAATATTATCTACTACTTATATTAAACTTAAAAGGCCAATACATATATCTTTAAAAAAAAATGCACTATGATTTTTTAATCCTTGTACATGTTATTAAAAATATATTTACTTTATAAATAAATGCGTTATCTCATTATTACCGGTAGATTGACAAAAGTACACAAAGGAAACTCTTATTAATATGCTTGATAATTGTTTTTAACCGATTCCAAAAAAAGGAGGAGATTCTCAATTCGACTGTATTTCTTTTTTATGTGTTAGGTCAGAATTTTTTTCTAGGTGAACCGATTTGGATGATTCTTTTTTTTATTTGAAAGCCGGTGCTTCTCGTGTGGTCCTATATAAATTTGATCAAGGCCTGACCAGGAGTTTTTGAGTTATCCTAAATACATGTTTTTCCACTTTTACTTTCACAGTTTATATTGATGATGTTCTAATATTTTCCTGTCACTGTTATTTACATATCAAGTAATGGTTTACGAATTTGTGTAGGGTAGGTACCACAACTAAATAGTGAAAAATAAAAACTTTTTACAATAAAATCAACCGACTTCCAAAGAAAACGCTAAAAATGTGATAAATAACTTGAATTTCGGAAGTCGGTGGCAAAAAACGAAATTACAAAACAAAAGACACGGATGGAATGTTTATTTTGTCTCAATTAGGTCACTTGCGCGTTCATGGGTTGTCCTAAATAACTCGGACTTAATTGCTAACTCAGGTTTAATCAAATAATTCATCTTGCGCCACCAAGAGTTAGAGGTTTACATCTAGCTTTACCTAGAGTTGAGCTGGGTTATGGAGATCACACAACCCAGTTACTGTAATACTGGTTGTTAGACTTTTGGGGTTCTGACTACCCGTAACGACTATCAAAGATCCACGAATGACAGCCAGGACCAACGGACCAATCGCGGCAAGCGTAGCTTAACCTGATCGATCGACACGTGCGGCTGTTATTACTTAGCCACGAGCCCCTCTTCGCCAAACTCGAACCGAGGCTGAACAAATGACTGCGACAATCGGCTTTTCGCGCGACGATCTTTATAGCTATAGAGTCTCGTTGCTTTTCAAGTTGGCCGCGATTCTGGCTTGCAGAATTACAGTGGCATAAACCAGTATGGAGATCACGAACGAAAAAAAAGTAGAATCAAATCAACGCGTGACACGCTCCGGTCAGTGTATCTGGCATTTTAGGCGACTACACAATTTCGGGACGGTAAAAAAACACAGCAGACACATCTGATACTCTTTGCCTTTTTCCATTTCAATAAGTCTATATCATTTCAAATTGAGCACGCCTAAAGAAAATGTTTACTTTATGTAATCAATTTGCAATTGTACAAAGCAAATTCTATAAATGTTCTAGAAAAAATATCTCTGTATAAAAGTTCAGTAATCAGTATAAAATAGTTGGAACGACAACAAAATATTTGTTCGATAAAAGAAATTCAGAGAAACGGGGCTTTAAGTCGTATGGAATTTACCTATTTTTTTAAATTTTTTATCAGCCTGTAGTCTTCGAAGCTAGCTTTTTTTCACTTGAGTTGTCCCTACATTTTTCAAATACAGGCTGATAAAAAATTAAACAGCGGCATTCGATTTTTTTAAAGTTACTGTATGTCATCAGTGACTTGGCTTTGAAGACCAATTATTCTCGTATTTAAAAATGTTCAAATATAGTCAAAATCTCGTCTCCGCTACAATCAATGTCAAATACTTGTCAAAAATTAAGGTAAATTAGAAACTTTTTGACTGAATAGTAGATTGTAATCGTTTTAAAAAATACGGGAATTGCCCTCTGGTTAGTAATGACGTGACGCAAAATATAGAAAATAATTTTATAAAGGTAGAGAATCCCTCAGGCTCCAATTCTTTCACGTGATAAAATGAAATAATATCCGCGTAAAATATAAAATTTTTGTAGTAAATTAAGTAGAAGTAATCCAAAAGTTCGACAGTGGCAGTTAAATCTGGTCATATTTTTCCCCCTGTTCCGTTAAAATGATCCATAACTCTTGACTTTTTAGAATTGAGGGAGACTCACACAGGGCCGACTGAGTTTTTTTCTTTAGCCAATACCATAGACAGAGAGCAGTGAGAGGTGGCTGAGTGGTATCGACCGTGTCTTACGAGTTGTAGGTCGTTGGTTCGAACCCTGACAGGCGCTTTACTTTGTGTAAATTATTTCTTCACCACTGTTCTCAAAACGGTGAAGGAAAACATCGTGAGGAAATCGGCATATCCTAAAACCAAAAAATTCGAAGACAATTAACATCTACCAACCCGCACTGGGCCCGCGTTGTTGGATTACGGTACACTGCCTCTCACAGAGAGGAGGTTGGTGTCCCAGCAGTGGGAAGATTATATGCTGATTATATAGAGACATAGAGCGCGATTGTGATGCGCTTTGCAGGTCGCATCTTAGAAATCTCTTCAAATCCCCTCCCCACTCAACCGACTTCTACTCCTACTCTTTCACTGTGCACGCGGTACGATTGTAGAATTCACTTCCGCCTGACATTAGGAACTGCCATACTGTTGGAGTATTTAAAAGTAGAGTGAAAGAGATCTTTCCACTTTATCATAATTGCATATGTATTTATTATTTGAATTACATTATATTGTTATATATTTTAGTGATATTTATTTTAGTAGTATGTATGTATGTAAGTATATTCTCATATTGTATGTTTATATTTAAATTGGAAAATTATTTAAGATTTTATGTATTTTGTTTTCCCTTCTACTCTTACACACGTTGTCTACATCTCTTTAATATACTCTCCTATCGCAGGTATGCTGGAAGAGATTTCTTTAGAAATAAGCATCACCTTTGTACGTATTTTTCTGTTCCTTTCTTCTTGTCTGTTTATATATGTGTGTACATAAATGGTTAAATAAATAAATAAATAGAGAATGGACTGAGCGTTCCATATTCAGTTGTGCAGTAAATACAGACCGAAAAGTACAAGAGAGACAAAGCTAATGTGTGCCCAATAGTTGTCTCCTTATTGGCCGCACAGTCGCTTTATCTCTTTCTATGATGGTCACTTTTGTGTGGCTAACTCTCAGGCCATTCTCTATGTCTATGGCATATACTGTCCCACTCAAACTCAAACTCAAAGAATTTATTTCAATTAAACCATTTACAGGCACTTTTGAACTGTCAAAGAGTCGGTCAGCTTGTTGCTTCTATGTGAGAACAATGTAAAAAAATTATTAAGAAAGAATGCTGGGCAAAGGCCTCCCCAAGTCCTTCCAAGAACTCTTTTCCCAGACCACCACGAACCAGCCCTCGCAGCACGCGTCCAAATCATCTCACCATCTCTTGCTGGGCCGGCCTGGGCGGCGGTTTTAAACAGTCTCAAATAAGAATTAGAAAAAATGGTTTGCTTTTGTTATGACTTCGGCGCAGACTTTCCTATAATTGACTTGCATACTTGCACAAAAGTCGAAGTAGCTTGTTTGCAATTGTGCAATCAAGCAATCAACTCAGCCTATCGCAGTCCACTGCTGCACGAAGACCTCACCTAGGCTGCGCCACAACACGCTGTCCTGCACTTTTTGCATCCACTCTGTCCCAACCACCTTTTTAAAGTCGTCGGTCCATTTAGCTGGGGGGCGTTCCACGCTACGCTTGACTATACGCGGCCTCCACTCCAGAACTCGTCACCTCCACCGGCCATCGGTCCTTTGACAAACTTGGCCAGCTCTCTGCCACTTCAGCTTGCTTAGTCTGCAAGCTCTGTCGGTAACTCTAAGGTCTGTTCCGGATAATATAATTTCTGATTGTATCCTTCACAGAAACTCTGGGATAACAACTTCTGATTGGTGAATTTCACACTGACATGCAAGCTACTTGCATATTTCAATGCAAGTTACAAGCAATTTTATTACGTGCTTCATCCAGCAAAAAATTATTACATGCATCATCCAGCTAAACGTTGACGAGACTCTCTTAGTCCGTAAAAGCTGTTTATTTAATCCAATTTGAGAAAAGTTCCGTTTTATAAGAAAGAAGGCTCTGGATTCATTTATTTGTATTTTTGAATGGATCAATTTTTAATTTTCTAGGAGCTGATCAAGAATATTTATAAAAATGCTGATCAGCAAAGTGTGGTAAGCCAAGTCAAACATAAAAGGGAACTTAAAATGTTGTACTCTCTTTGTGTTATCTTGCCTTGTACCTTAGTATAAAAAATATAATACTGTCTCGTCTGAGTTGGTTCAAATCATCGCAAGCAAAATTGCCAAAGTTTGAATGAAGGTCTACTCTTCAAGATTGTTGCGTAGAACGGCCAGGGTAACTTCGGGGCCATTGTACAGAATAGGGGCAAAAGATTCACTTGATACGAAAAGCCGGTCTATCTACGTGAGCTGTCAATAATGTCATCAGGTCGAATAACAGTTCACTTGAAGCTCACTACACCCATGGTCTAAAAAAACAAGGTCTGGCATTCCGGGAGTGACACATGCTTACGTCACTATCCAGTTGCCACTTTATTGCAGCAAAACACGAATTATGGAAACATTTTCAGTCACCATTCTGTTGAAAAATATATATAGAGCATTTAAATTGTCGTTTCGTTTTTCTAATCAAACGAAACAATTCAATTTAAACATATACCAACATTATTGTTAGTTAAAACCTCATTGTTTTATCGGATTCGCACAGGTAATAAAGGCGGTTCGGGAGTTATTCTTACACACTACTGGTAACACAGCGGTGATGACGTAGGCTTGTGTCTCCCACGTGACCACTGTGTCTCGGAAAGCTATACCTGGCGAAGTATATTATTATACCATGACTACACCTATGTAGGGGATCCCATAACGGGGTGAATCTATTGGGTTGATGAACTAAAACCGACCGCCATGACACTGATTTATTGAAATATATCTTTACATGTTATTTGCAATAATGCTACACATGCTGTGTATGCAGAATGCATGGCGCGTAAGTTGGTAATGTACGGTTCCATACAACCTATGTTTCCAAAGTGAGTTTTTTATTAAATAGATCGGCACATTGAGTTCATAATTCGTAAGTTTAGTAATCACGGTCAAGCTCAACACATTTATGAGTCTTTTGCTGAAACATGCTCATGCATGCATTTTGCTCTGTAGTGTTGCGGTGACCACATCAAATTAGTAGGGGAGGAACCATTTTTACCGCATCGCAACGCAACGCAATAACTACGCCGTACAGCAACCCGCGCTGGGGCTCTGTCTCACAAAGGGGCGTAGCATTATGATGAGCGATTGCCATTTTGCGTGGATGTGACTGATTTTTCTCTCAACTCGTTTTTTTTTGTATTTGTGTGTTTTTCTCTGCGTCATGTTTGTCTGTGTTTGTTTTTTTTTGTTTGTCTTATGTTTTTATTTTTATTTTTTTATATTTGACGGCGTCACCATTGTAAACAGCACGTGCAGCGGGCCGAGTTACGCAGTGGTATGCGTCACTTACGCCTCCCCACTCTCCCCACTACTCAAGCCGCTCTACATAAGCGAGCGCGCACCGAGGTGGGGATCATTCTTGTCGCAGGCTCGGCCCGGTGCACATGTTGTAGCGCTTAGAATTATTCTAGTATTTATTTAATCAATAATTAACAAGCTGTTGGAATAAAAGTTGATTACTGAGATATTTCTGAATTTAATTTAAGATGTCAGACCCTTTGCCGACATCAGAAGTGGGATTGGATCCACCGTCCACTAATGATAGTAAAAAGGGTATAGACCGATTTTGGCGCTTACACATACCCTGAAGGGCCGTGCCGCTGTGTATCTTACTAAGATACAACCTGACAAGATCTCATGGGCAACAATCAAGTTCATGCTGTTTTCCAAGTTCTCCCAACCCGTGATGAAGAAACTGCAGCTGAAGCGGATATTCGTCTGTGGCAACTCATTGAGAAGATACCAAAAGCAAATTGGCCAGAAAAGCAGTTCGCTGTTAGCTGGGACATACGGCCAACGCCTGCCCCAAGCGCTGGAAGAAGGAAGACTACATACCGAGCACCAGCACCAAGGACATGAACTTCTGCTCCAGAGCAGCTCGTGGAGTATGATAGATAAGTAGTACAGAAATCCCTATTGTAATTTGAGTCTGGCAGAAGCTCAAGTAGCCTTGTAAAGTATAGTAATTGAAATCTCGTTAGTCTTGAGCAATTTCATGAACAAGTGATCCTAAAAGGTATAGGTGTGAATAAAAGTAGTGCGCCTATTACAATTTAAATATCCAACCATGGTACATAAGCACTTGCTTAAAATAATTCACGTTGTATGGCCGGTTGATTGACTTAGTAGAAAAATTTGGTCGTGATATTTTAGAACACGGAATTTGAGTTAAAGTCACATAATTTATTGGTTTAGCTACATACGTTCGAAAATGTATTTCCAATTCTTCAAAATTCAAACTCGAATCATTATCATCTCATTTATTTCAAATAAACCAAGTACAGGCACTTTTGAATTGTCAAGGGGTTGGTCGGTCAGAAAAAATGAAGCTAGTTGCCCATTTCAAAGCGTGGTAGGTACCTATGGTGAAGAACGGGCAAGAAATTCCACGGACACTCTTTTAAATCAACTCACACATGTGCTATGCAATTAAACAATACTAAAAGATTGAATTTATACAATGCAAAGACAGTTTTAAAATTCTTCAGCAGCTCCAATAGTAGTTTCAAATGCTAATCAATTAGTTTATGCGCCCTTCTGGAGCAGGACCAGCGTTGAGCCAGGCATTTTTATCAGCGATGTAGTCCCCCAACTTATAATATGCTTGACTGCATGGTGTGCGTTTTATACAAGATTTAAATTTTGTTTCATTCAGTTGAAGTATGACGGGAGGTATTTTATTGTAACATTTTAAACAGTGCCCCATGAAAGATGAGTCTACTGTTGCCAGCCTGAAACCTGGTTGAAATAATTGGTCCCTGTTCTTAGTGATGTAATTGTGTCTTTCACTTTTTTTACTGAAGGGATGTGGATTTTTCCTTGCGTACACGATGTTTTCATGGATGTATTGACAGGTTACCGTCGTGGTGCTAATGTCTTTGAACAGTTCCCTTAGAGAGTCGCGCCTGCGGAGGCCATATATAACTGGTGGATCATTTCTGCAGAAAAAAAAAGATTGACTCGACGTCTGCAGCCCGTCCCCAAAGTAAGATGCCGTAAGACATGATAGTATGAAAGTATCTAAAATAGACTAGTCTCGCGGTACCTACTTCAGTAAATTGACGGATTTTTCTCACAACATATTATGCTGCTGAACTTAGCCGTCCTGCAAGGGATGTTAAATAAGGACCCCATTGAAGCCTTGGGTCGAGCGTGATCCTCAAGGAAACACTTATCGACAAATTCTAGTTTCTTTTGATTCAATACTATCTCACAATTAGAACTTTTTGACATTTAGTCAAGTAAATCTTATACAATTAGTTTCTTTTTTCCCATTTAATACTAAATTACTAGCTGTGAACCAATTTTGGATCTGCAGTAGGGCATTATTTACGTCGTCAAGATTTGATGCACGTCTATTAATTTAAATAAGTTTCGTCAGCAAATAACACCATTTGTGGTTGGTTTATAATTAATGAAACCACTATTACTTGGCGCCATAAGCGATCATATTGGCTAAATTCATGTTGGTGGTCGCGTTAGTATGCTGTGCCTGTTTAAGGTAAACGCGTTCATAAGGGATCATTCATACAAAAGCTTTGATAAAATCGACCGTAAAGTTAGACTAGTCTGGTGGTTACAAGCGCTGTACAAATTTCGTTTCTGACCTCATCATTTGCATAGCCTTTTCCAAACTATGTTGGGGTCGGCTTCCAGTCTAACCAAATTCAGCTGAAGACCAGTATTTTACATGGAGCGAGTGCCTATGTGACCCCTCAACCCAATGACTGGGTAACACGATACCCCTTGGTAAGACTGGTTATCAGACTTTTGGGCTTCTTACTATCCGTAACGACTGTCAAAGATCTACGAATGACTGCCGGTCCCAACGGCTTAACGTGCATTCCGAGGCACGGAGGGGTTTCGATATGTAATGGATAGTCACCCATCCACGATCCGACCGCCGCAAGCGTAGCTTAACCTTCGATGCACCCGTACGGCTGTTTTCATTTAGTCATGCATTAGTTTTGCCCTAAGGCTTAAAGCAGTTAAAATCCAGTTCATTTGTTTGACGCGCCGAAACGAGTAATTGCTGATCACGGGCGTTCGTATGATAATACAGATTGTAAGAGTTTTTTTAGTACCCCCGTGTTAGGAACTGACCGAAACGAGTTGAGACATTAATGGGGCTACTACGGTCTATAAATATTCTCACAAAAATTTACGTGAAGTATCTCATGTTCAAAATGTTCTGGTAGATATCGTGGAAAATTATGATGACGTGACGGCGGGCAGTGATGATGACGGTACCCTGATACACGAAACAAGCCACGAGAACCATGCCTAACAGCAATATAACTTTGGCAAATAGAGATACCATGTCCGTGAATAGTGATACTATATCGATTGATAGTGATACAATGTCTGCTGACTCACGTTTAACAACTACCAGTGAAAGTGTTAAACATCTTGGTTAACATTTTGTATCAACAGTCTTTTAATCCAGATTCAATTACTATTGTTACTAAAGCAGCCGTAATAATTAGCAAAAGAGGTGACCCTGTAGAGTCAGCAATAACTGGTCTTGGGGATAATAGTTTTGCAGGGTCATTAAGTAATAAATGGTTGGAATAAAAAATAAAAAAGAGAGGAATAAAAAAATAAAAAAAGGAGAGAAATAAAAAAAATAAAAAAAGGAGAGGAATAAAAAAAGAGGAATAAAAAAAGAGAGAAATCAAAAATAAAAAAGGAAAGAAAAAAAGAGATAAAAAAATAAAAAATAAATAGAAAAATAAAAATAATAAGAGGAGCTCTGAAGGCTCAATAAAGAGCGGTCCAGAATTTAAACCTTACTCTGAAGGGGTGAACCGAACCAGGTAGCTAAAGTCCTGAAGGCTCAATAACGAGCGGTCCAGAGTTAAAAGCTTATTCTGAAGGGGTTAATCGGACCAGATAGCTAAAGTCTTGAAGGCTCAATAACGAGCGGTCCAGAATTAAAAGCTTACTTTGAAGGGGTTAACCGGACCAGGTAGCTAAAGTCCTGAAGGCTCAATAACGAGCGGTCCAGAGTTAAAAGCTTATTCTAAAGGGGTTAACCGGACCAGAATGCTAAAGTCTTGAAGGCTCAATAACGAGCGGTCCAGAATGAAAAGCTTACTCTGAAGGGGTTAACCGGACCAGACTGCTTAAGTCCTGAAGGCTCAATAATGCGCAGTCCCGAATTAAAAGTTTTCTCTGAATGGGTGAACCGGCCCAGATTGCTAGTCAGGATGAACGAACATGAATAATATCGTTGTCTTTTTAGATACTGCTTGATGAGATTACGCGCACGAGGACGTCCGCACGTCAGTATGGCCGTGACGGCGTCACCATTGTAAACAGCACGTGCAGCGGGCCGAGTTACGCAGTGGTATGCGTCACTTACGCCTCCCCACTCTCCCCACTACTCAAGCCGCTCTACATAAGCGAGCGCGCACCGAGGTGGGGATCATTCTTGTCGCAGGCTCGGCCCGGTGCACATGTTGTAGCGCTTAGAATTATTCTAGTATTTATTTAATCAATAATTAACAAGCTGTTGGAATAAAAGTTGATTACTGAGATATTTCTGAATTTAATTTAAGATGTCAGACCCTTTGCCGACATATTTATTGTTTTTGTTTTTCATTGTTTGTTTATCGCAAATAAACGTATTTTCTTTATTTTTTTTCTTACGGCTTTGTAAAGTGAGATTTTTATTCTGCGATGCGGTAGTTGCGGTAGACGCACTGTTTGATGCGGGTGGGCCTTCTTTACTTCATTTGTGTAGTGGTACCGTAGGCTTTTAGCTCCGCAAACAGATTTCAACCAAGTTATATTGTTTAATAGTTTTTGTATATCAAATTACTATTTCGATTTTATTGGGTTTCGTTATGATATTATATTCGGTAATGGGAGCTCAGTTTTGTTATTCTTTTTGAGCAAATTCAGAGAATAAATAATGTTTGAATTTGTTGGCTTATATCGTTTCCAACATGCATATTGTTTATTTGAAATTTTTAACTCAAAATCAAATCATTTATTGGAATTAAACCATTTACAGGCAATTTGAACTGTCAAAGAGTCGGTCATTCAGAAAGATGAAGCTAGTTGCCCATTTCAAATCGTAGTAGGTTCCTATGGAGAAGAACGGGCAAGAAACTGCATGGACACTCTTTTTAATTATAATGTTAAGAAATATTAACATCATTAATAAATAAAACCTATGTTTAGGTTTTCTCGCTATATTTGGCTAGAGAAAGTACAAAATAATTATTAATAAACAAATTCTTTCGTTTATTTTTCTTCTATTTTTTTTAAGAACTTTTGTTAATCCACAGGACAAAAAACAATGTATGGCAAAAACAAACAAGTTTTTACTCCTCTTGCCCAAAAAGTCCATCATTGTAACGTACCTACCAGAGCAGGAATAAAATAGGATAATTTCCTCTAGGGGAAAAAGTTACTTTTTGTCTGTTACTAACGAGCGTACAAAAACGAAAAAGTCTTTATTCATAAGTAGAATAATCATAAATAAAGACTCGACTTATTACTGTTTCATAAAAAAAGAAGAAAATATGTTATTGAAAATTAAACTAATAGCTGCGATCTCTTTGGCAGAATGCGTGCATTGCGTTGCGGCAACAGAAGAAATTTAAAAAAAGGCATGGCGCGAAATCTTTAGAAATTTTCTCTAATTATAAATTGAATATAATTAATTGGTGAACATAATTTATTTTTAATATTGTATTGGTTTATTTAATTTTCTTGCAATCGTAGTGAAAAATAGAGTGTAACACACAGCGCTAAAAACCCATTATAACTCAGTTTCCATTTACTCCGTCGCTAAAGCTCGGGAGTAAAACTACCTCGTATATAATGGGCAATTTTAGCTCCAAGGAGCTAAAATTACCAAGATGATACAAGTATAACAATCTACAGCCCTAAAGGAGGATACAATTTTTGACTACTAAAACACTGGCTTAACCCTCGCCTAAATTAAAAGTTATTCGCATATAAAAATAATATAATAAAATAGTATTGAAGAATTTCTGTCAGTCTGTCTGGATGTATGTCCTGGATTGGCGCGAAAACGGCTGAATGGATTATGAAATTTTGCACACATAAGTTTGTAACCTGGATTAACACATACTTTTAAATCCGGTAATGCGTTCCTGTGGGATATTTTCCTACATCCACGCGAGCGGAGTCGCGGGCAAAAGCTGGTATAAAAAAAATAAAATTATAAATACAAATGGCTCCCAACAAAGGGTGAAAACTACCCTAATGAAATACAAAATATGACAAAAATTCAACTGGTTCACACGATTAGCTCTTTTCACCCAAAGACAGAGATGGAGCTGCACACGACCAGTAATGCCATCCCTTTCTCCCTTCCTAACCATTTGAAATATTCAGCCTAAACAACCAACGACAGCTTTATTCTAATTTCAAATTACAAAAAAAAACCTATTTGTACGCAACAGATATGAAGAAAATAAAAAATATAAATTGGCCAAGTGAGAGTCGAACTTTCACACTAGGGGTTCCGTTCCACAATAACTATTAAAGTTTACTCTCCTTTATTATTTTGCTGTTTTCATAACGAGTAGACAGACAATCCTACCAAGTACCTAATTATAAGACCCTTACCGTTATCGAGATATAATTAAAACATAAAACTTTACCAAATAGATTTTTTCGAGCTTAGTTGTTTAAAACTTTTTTTAAACTTTTCATTATTAGTTTTACCTACTAACAATTATATCACCAACAGTCACACGTATTTTGTTATAACTGTCTCAAACTCAAAGCATTTATTTCAATTAAACCATTTACAGGCACATTTTAATGTCAAAGAGTCGGTCAGTTAGTCAGAAAGTTGAAGCTAGTTGCCCATTCTAAAACGTAAATCTCTATAGAGAAGACCGGGCAAGAAACTCCAAGGACACTCTTTTTAAATCAATATATTACAAAATCTTGGGTACATTATTCTTGTTGCTTCTATATGTGAGAACAATGAAAACATATATATTAATATATTAATATAGTAGTTTCTTAATAGAAACAATTCAAAATATAAGATTAATAATAAAAATAAGCCGTGGCAGTTAAGAGATGACCAGTCTCAACTGACGGCGCCCGTTCACGAACATGACGCGTGGATCAGCACCATCCAGCTCAACCATTTTGTAGGGAACCGAATGGTCCAACACACGCGCCAACAACAGTGAGACATTTAAGTGACTGTCTAGCTATTATATCTTTAAATATACAGGCAGATGGCAAATAGCTTAATAATAAGGATCCCGTTGGCACCCTTTGGGAGCAGAACCCTAAAAAGAGGAAAATAAAATAATTCCATATTCAAATCACGGGCGCGAATTTACGTAATACCGTACATAATAACGGCGTTTTAAACAAACAACTTTTCAGTTTTTATTGTGAAGCTAATGTCGAAATATGACGCGGAATTTGAATTGTGGGTAGGATTTACAGCTCAATTTCCGAGCGGCTGTTTAAATTGTATAATTTGGTAATTCGCCGTTTGAATTCTCTTGACAGAATAAAAGGAGTCCCCTGAATGATGGCTTATGCATTTTTTATTCTATTTTTTTTTTGTTGACTTGTAAATGTCTATCAGCGTAATTTCCGTGCCGAGAAGTTGTATCTCATTTAGAATTTTTGTTAGTAATATTATTGTTTTAAAAGACGTAAATACCTAAAATATTTATTATTTATTTATTTAAATGATTCGCACATAATAACGTACAAAGGCGGACATAATTTCTTCGGCATTCTCGATCGGAATTTTTCTATTTTTAATATTCCATAGTATTTTTCAGTTTATTTACTTTTCATTTTGTAGGTATATCATTAAGGTCATAGCACACATATCAACTCGGAAAGGGATCGCCACCGTACCGCTTTTCGCCTCGCCGTCAAACAGGCGTCAACCTAACGTAAGCACGTAACCAACGTGGATCAGCAACTCTGATACGTCAACTCGGCTACGGTAAGGCGACGCCACGCGTACGGCTCGCTGACCCCGAGGTGAGGCGATTACGTGACGATTCCGATTAGTGTGCGTTGCAGTAGGGAGTTTCAAACAAAAAAAACTGAATGGCTCGGGTTCTCAATAATCAATACTTAATCATTTATTGCATTCCACAATGTGCTTAGGTGGTAAGTAAACATTTGTTGTATAAATCGTGGACCCAGTCGGGCACATCAAAACAAAAATTTGAAGGAAGAGGACTTATTAATACAACCAACAAAAAAAAAAACAACTTATTCTAAATAAAATTAAAGGTAACATTTTGTTAATTATTAATTAAATTAATTAAATCTAAATATTTATTATTTATTTATATTATTGTGCCAATTCTATGGATTTTTCAATTAAATATTCATTTATACTGTAATAACATTTATCTAGTAATATTTCTTTTAATTCATTGGTAAAAATAGCCATTTTTCCCTCATTTCGGAGCACCTCAGGTAGTTCATTATACATTTTACATTTTGGGTTCATACGATGTCGATCCCTTTCCGATTTAATACGTGTGCTATTTCCTTTAATCACACATTTCCTTTAGGCCCATCGTACACGACGCGTTTCACGAACTAGTTTGTGATTGGTTGCGTCGTGTACGGATCTCCATTGAAATACTAGTGCTTTCTAACTGCTCCATTGGTCCCGTGGTAGCAAGCGCGACTGCTATGCGTGGGGTACTGGGTCGGCAGTCTCGACATTAGACAGCGACAAAAATCGGTCGCTAAGTCGTATCGTTATCAAATTCCTGTAATAGATTTTCAACTTTATTTTCAAGGCATAAGGTTGAAAATTTATTAAATAAATTTGACATCGATTAGACTTAACGACAGATTTTTGTCGCTATCTATGTCAAGACTGGGCGCGATTCCCAGGTGGGGCAAAGTGTTATTGGGTTTTTCAATTTCTCAGTAACGGACCGGAGTTTGGAAATTGGCGGTGTGATACACCCGTGTCTCGGAAAGCACGTTAAGGTGAATCCTCAGCTCTAGCCCGACAAATTCAAATTTTCTTTGGTGTTTTTGCAAATTGCAGACCTGTTTTACGTGGTATGTTGATCAACTACGACTGTAGAAATTATAAATATTTACTGAATAATAATTATCAATTTCATATCAATCGTCGTGAAACTTTGGATTTTTATTCGAACTCAGAATTTTCATATGAAATATTCTGAAAGATTCTTAGGTGGAACAAATTTCCAACGCTTGACGATTGATATTATGAAAATTGATGACTATTGATCAATAAGTATATCATTCCTACAGCCGCAAATCGCATTTTGATCAACATACGACGTAAAACAGAGCTGCAATTTGCAAAAACCACAGAAAAATTGAATTTGGCTGAGAGTTTCAGCCGTTGGTCCTGCGCCTGATCTCTCCTCGATCTTGTCGGATTGCCATCCCATCGGACTATGAGAGTATGGGAAGAGTGAGTGCACCTGTGTCTGCGCACACACTTGTGCTTTGTAATATATCTAGCGTAGACGGCCAGTCTCCGCTGAGATTGGCCGAAATTCGATCTGGAAGAATATTATTACTAGTGCTGTGACATTCTGGCTACTCATTAGTGATTTAAGTTTAAACACGTTACTTTTAAGTAGGGTCATGGATTTGTGAGGCCAATCACCTTATTGTCACTAGAAAAGTCGAAGTCCAAAAGGTTTGACTTGGTTCTTCTCCAAAAACATTGGCTGAATGACGTTCAAAAAGTTCAGTGAGTTCTTGGAATAAAAAACCAAAGGAAAATAGATCATTTTTCAGCAGATTTAAAACCGTAAAAGTTCGGTAACCGTCCCAGGACTTTCGTCACATTTCAGTGCCAAATGCTGCGTTTCTTCGCAAAAAAACGATGCGAAGCATAAAATCTGAAAATCAAATAACGGTCTTTCTGACTTTAGGGTATGGAAGAGTTATAGACTGCGGGTAGAGGGGACGACAGAAGAGGGATTTAATATGTTTGTGTTTTAGACTTTAGTCTGTTGCTGGTTATTTAATTTATTTTTATCAACTTGCTTTCCACTAGGAATTCATTCTATATTGTAGATTTATTCACAGACGCAAAAAATGGATAAACATACAAATTTGGACCCGACACTCTTAGGTATCTGCAGGTTTTAAAATCATTTTTTTCCACGATCACAAACGAATTAATCAACAATTCAGTAACAAATCAAATCAAATCAAAATATATTTTTTCACATAAACCTACATGGGCACTAATGAAACGTCAGAAGCTAAGTTCACGGTTCCAATTGGTTGTTTCCTATGTAGAAGAGCCGGCAAGAAACTCCACGGTTACTCTTTTAAAAATAAGGGGCTTTTCCAAATTTTTCAAATTACAGTGTTGATAGGTATGGGAGGACAGTGTAGGTCTGTCAACAAGTAACAGGCACTCAACAAAATATAAAAAGGTCTACAAATCTACAGTCTACAAGTTAGGCCTACAACGTTCTCACATTCACAAAATATAGAATCGATATAAAAATAAAAGCCTATTTAAACCAAATGACATGATTGCCATTATAACTGTAACAAATCTGAATTAAAATCCTGTGTACAAAAGCCATAATTAAAAGTTCAACATGCCAATCATCATCATCATCAGCCTATATTCGTCCACTGCTGGACATCCGCCTGTCCTAGTGAACGCCACTGAGCCCGATCTTCGGCTCTCTTCATCCAGTCTCTGCCAGCCGCCTTTCGAAAGTCGTCATTCCACCTGGCCGGCGGGCGTCCCACACTACGCTTGCCTAAACGCGGTCTCCACTCTAGAACTCGTTCAACACGCCAATCAAGCCTCTGTAATTACTTTCTCTTTAACCTTCTCAAAGAATTTCCAATTTTCCACACAATCAACACTCACTAGTACTAAGGGGCATAGATAAGTGAGAATCGCTTTCAACGGGCAGTTTCGTATTTCGACAACGAGTTTTAACATAACTGACATAAGCTTTTCGGTAGCTTATGTCAATCCAATACAATTTTGACTTTACCACCATCGTGATCGCTGATAGAATGTCACTTTGTCTACGCCCGCTTGGCTCATTTCTACTTCAACGCGCTACCCTTCGAACGGGCACCTGACAACCGATCTTTTTGCACCTCCGTCCGGACTTCGGTCCCAAAATTGGAAAATCGGTCTGAAAATACGAGTAGAATCCTTCCGTAGATACGTTCGTCATCTGTTATATTTCAATCTTATCACGAAAATGATAGAAGAAAATGTACTGAATTCTTGGTCCAAGTAACGATAAATTTGAGTAAATCTTACTCTTCATATACCTTCCATTTCATTGGTCTTGTGGTCGCAATCGCTACAGCTGAGCATGATGGTCCTGGGTTCGATTCCCAGGTCGGGCAAAGTGTCATTGGGTTTTTTAATGAGTAACCAGTAGTAGCCTGGAGTCTGGATTTGTGCCCAGTTGATGGCAATGAGCTCGCCCCCTATTACATGGGACTAAATAATAATAAAGTATGGATTATAAATGCAAAAGTACGTCTGTCTTTCCGTCTGTAAACTTTTCGCACTTTAGCGACTGAACGGATTTAGATAAAATTTGGCACACAGGTAGATGATGAGTCCATGACCTGCGTTATGACTTATGATACTTTTTCTCCCGGTACTATGTTCCCGCCGGATAATATCTCCGACCTTAACGTAACGTAACGTAAAAGCTAGTAATGTCATAAAACTGTACTTATTAATTTTTTTACTAATAATAATAAGAAATTTATTTCAGACGAAGTCCATATACTATAATAATAATAATAATAATAATAATAATCTTTATTATCAAAAGCCAAATACAATTCGTCCATCTCAATCAAACATAAAAAGAAGTACAATGCTATGCATTATTTGAGACAGAGTGAACGTCTGTGTCTGTGCTAGTATAAACTGTGTTACAGACACAGGCGCCTTCCTCTTACAGTTCATTGAATATTTGCTGCACTTTCTTGGAGTTTTGGTAAGCCTAAACCTTAGTGTAACATATTTACTTAACACTTATTAAAATGTATGTATGCAAGGAATGTGTGTATGTGTGGTGTGGGTGTATGTGTGGTGTGGGTGTATGTGTGGTGTGGGTGTGTGTTTAGTTGTGAGTTTCGAATATAACAGTATAAAATAGAGAATAAAGTAGCAATTTAGATCTGAATTTAGATGCGCTAGTAGGATTTTTTTGCAAAGAGTTGTTCAGTCTCATCGTATGTCAACTTTTGAAGAAAATGACCAACTACAGTCTTACATTTAAATCTAGGTAAAGAATATACGTTGCAGGTTTCGTTTATAGCGTTATAAAGGTGGCTGCTAAGACACGGGTAGCTTCGCCACGCCAGAGCAGTTTTGGTGGTGACAGGTGGGCATACAGGGTCTTTGCGTCGTTTATTTTGCTGCAGTAACCTTGGGTCATAGATCAATGATGAGTGTACACGTAAAGTGATGTTAAGTGCACAGAGCTGTCGGACAGTGAGTACAGATGTGTCTTTATAGAGCTGGGTAGTCGGGTACCGATAAGGTTTGTGAAGCATGACTTTCAAGACAGCTCTTTGTGCCCTTTCAAGGTGTACGAGCTACGCTGTACATTCCACTAACTTGTCCTACTTTTAGTGATACGTTGCAGTTTATTTAATCCAACATGAATTGTACGTTAATACTTTATAACATGTTATTTTTAGTAGCAATTAAACCTTTATACCAATCGGTTGTCTACTCAATCAACATAACATTCCAACATAACATAACATTTTCACTGTTGGGAGTTACGCCCCAACATTTGGTCCTTCGAGCAATTAATTTAGTGTTGTGTGATTTATATCTTTTACGGTCGCGAATCGGTTGGACTGGTCTCTCACAAGCGAGTCGCCCCAGTAACCAATTGAGAAGGCGCATATCGTAGAAGAGAAAGGTTGCACAATACTAAGAACCAGGAGTGTGGAGCAACAGTCGACACTCGGAACAGAAGAACATCTTGAAGTCAACAAGAAAAACAACATAAACAACATGTCGTCAGCAGATTTATACCAGAATCAGAACGAACTCTACGACAACATAAAGAAGATCGGAATAAATATCAAGAAAGATGGTTGGGACAGAAAAAACCCCGACTATTTCAAACGCCGTATGGTAATGTTGGAAAATTTGTGGTCAGATTATCAATTCAATCATGACCGCCTGTCTACGGAACAAAGTGTAAGTCATCCCTACTTTACAAATGACTCCTATAATCAAACGCTGCAGTGCTACAATGAAGTAAAGGAGCTGATTCTTCAACAACACCAACAACTCACGACCCTCGCTCGTTCTCCAAGAGAGCAGTCGGTCCAAACAAAAACATTGGGAGGTACCAACCAACAAACAGGGGAAGGTACCTCAGATCAGGCAAGACGGGAACAAGAAGCCTTCAAGAAGGAGGTGGCAGAACAAGCCAGGGATGCCAATCAAGATAATCAAAACCGAGAACCGTCACCACCTCCTACTCGGCAAGAACAACAAAACCCTGCGAAAAGGGATACGGGATCCAATAGCAAGCTGGACGACATGATGCGCAAACAGACAGCAAACTTCAAAGCCTTCATGAGAGCAGTCGCGAACATACACGTGGAGTTTCTATCTGAAAGATGGGAATTTCAAGACGCTCTACAAACACTCCGAACGCGCTGAATCAACAACAACAAAGTACAGAGTGGTGTTCAATGCGTCAGCAAAAACATCTACAGGATGCAGTTTGAATGACCTCATGTACAAAGGCCCCAATCTTCAACAGGACCTACAAACATTATTGATAAAATGGAGGCAATACAAATATGCGTTTACAGCGGACATTGAGAAGATGTTTCGTGCTATTTGGGTAGCCCCTGCGGACCAACCACTGCAACAAATTGTATGGCGGGAATCACTGGGACAACCTATCCGCTCATATCAACTAACAACCGTAACATACGGTACCAAGGCAGCGCCGTTCCTTGCCATGATGACACTCAAGAGATTGGCGACTGACGAACGTGAACAGTTCCCAGAGGCATCAAAAGTGCTGGAAGAATCATTCTACATGGATGACCTCGTTCATGGGACACATACAATAGAAAAAGGAAAGAAATTGATCGCTGATATGAAACAATTATTAAAAAATGGAGGGTTTAACCTTCGAAAATGGTCCGGAAACAATCAAGAACTTTTGGAAGACATCTCCGAACAACACAACAACGATAAGGTCGTCTTCAACTTCAAAACGGAAAATACACAAAAAACGTTAGGCTTGTGCTGGAACTCAAGAGAGGATAAATTCACCTTTCAATGCATAATTTCGAACGTAAACAAGAAACAGACCAAACGCAGCCTACTAGCCGAAATATCTAAACTATTTGACCCACTCGGCTGGCTGGCTCCCGTGTCAACAAAATTGAAATTATTATTTCAAAAACTGTGGGATGGAAACTTACAATGGGACGACGAAGTGTCCGACAACATACATGCGGAATGGTGCAAGATACAAGCGGACGTAAGGGCAATCAACTCTTGCGAAATACCTAGATGGCTTCAGTGTGGCGAAAAGCAGACAATGGAGCTACATGGGTTCAGCGACGCCTCCCTGGATGCTTATGCCTGTGTCATCTACGCACGGGTCCACTCATCAACAATACTTGTAGCCGCGAAGTCAAAGATTGTACCACACCGAAAAACAACAACATTGCCTAGACTGGAATTAAATGGAGCGCACCTGCTATCACAACTAATGCGCAAGGTCAAACAGACATTGAATCAATATGAAGTACACGTCTACGGCTGGACTGATTCCATGGTGGTTCTGGGTTGGTTACAGGGAGACCCATCCCGCTGGAAAGCATTCGTGGAAAACAGAGTACGAAGTATTACCGACGTCATACCACGATCGTCGTGGAACTACGTCAAAACAAAGGAAAATCCCGCTGACGCCGCAAGCAGAGGCCAATACGCTAGTCAGCTGAAAGAAAATCAACTGTGGTGGAAAGGGCCTACATGGCTAACATCGCTTAAAACAAATAACATAGAAAAACACAATTATAACACAGACCAAGAAGAAAAAACAGTCCTGAAAAAGGTCAATGTATCCCAACACAACATAGAAAATCCGAGCATTGTGGAAAAATTATTGGAAAATCACAGCTCTATCGAACATATTATTCGCATTGTGGCATGGATACTTAGAACATTGAACCCGAAACGGCGACAGCTGCCAAGATATCTGACGTTGCACGAATTGGATAACGCAACGAAGGTGCTCGTAAAACAAACACAACAAAAATCATTTGACACAGATATTTGTTATTTACAAAAACATAACACGGTGCAGTCAAACAGTAAAATAAAAGCGCTCACTCCGTTCATTGATCATCAAGACATCCTACGAGTTGGAGGAAGATTAAAAAACGCCTTACTAACCGAAAACATGAAACATCCGATGATCATTCCACACGACAGTCGATTAACACATCTTCTCATCGACCAAGCTCATCGAATGACGTTTCACGGCGGCCCGAGACTGACCCTATCACATTTACGTGAGAAATATTGGATCGTCGGCGGAAACCGAACAACGAAATTGCAAATCAGAAAATGTGTGACGTGCCGCAAAAACAACCCAAAAGCAGAACACCAGCTGATGGGCAATCTACCGAGCGCAAGAACAAATCAAGCGCCACCCTTTTACCATACAGGGGTGGATTACACTGGATTTGTGGACGTCAAAATGAACAAAGGCAGAGGAGCGAAAACAACGAAGGGCTACATAGCAGTCTTCATATGCATGGTGACCAAAGCTGTGCATATTGAACTGGTATCAGATCTCACCAGTTCATCATTTTTGGCAGCACTAAACAGGATGGCAGCAAGAAGAGGCACCCCTCGTCACTTATACAGTGACAATGGAACAAACTTTGTCGGCGCAAACCGCCAACTCGTAGAGCAATACGAGGAAATTGGACAAACATACAAAAGCGACCAACTACAACGCGAAATCGCGGAGATGAGGATTGAGTGGCATTTTAATGCCCCCGCTTGGCCATCAGCGGGAGGATTGTGGGAGAGAGCAGTCAGAAGCCTAAAACACCACTTGAAAAGAGTAGTGGGAGAACAAAAATTAACATTTGAGGAGTATAGCACAATCCTAACAAAACTGGAGGCTTGTTTGAATTCCAGACCTCTGTGTCCACTAAGTGAAAACATCGACGATCTAGACTGTCTGACGCCAGCACACTTTTTATCGGGTAGGCCGGGCCTAACAGTCATCGAAACCAGGGAAGATGCAAGAACAAGATGGGAACTAACAAGAAAGATCTTCGTAGAAATCTGGAAGAGATGGAGAAACGAATACCTGTGCCAGCTTTTAGCTAGATCAAAGTGGCAGGAACCACAGAAAAATCTGAAGATAGGCGATCTGGTGGTTATTCATGATGACCATATACCAGCCGGAAAATGGCTCATGGGGAGAATAACAGAGCTTCACCCTGGGAACGATGGATATGTTCGGGTCGTTAGCCTAAAAACAAAAAATGGGCACATGAAAAGACCTGTTACAAAACTATCCGTCTTACCTATCAACGGTGACGAAACTGCCGAACAGCAAACTACTTCAAAAACAAACGATAATGAGTCATACCTACAGACGAACAGCGAGTCGCAAAGTTCACGACGAGGCAAAACAACAAACAGAAAAATAAACTTTATTGGACTGGTCATGGCACTGCTGTATTTGCTAAATCCTGTCGCGGCCACTAACACAACAAACATTGCTGAGCTCCAACAAGGTCTATACTTTGATAAAGTGACCAATATGCAACTAATACGCGGCGAGTGGAAGATTATCGTGTACTATGACGTCAAGCCCTACTGGCACGGTATAGCAGTATCCAGTAAATTCACCAATCATCTAGAAAACATCTGCGAGAAAATAAGACAGAAAACACAATGCAACGTAATTTTAACACAACTACAACACTCGATCGACGAAATAGGACACTATAACCATATGTTGCTGAGTCCGCAAGGCCGAGTGAATACAAGAAGCAAACGTGGGTTTATCAACGGTGTCGGTTCCATCGCGCGCTCCCTGTTCGGGGTATTAGATGACGAATTCGCAAAACAATATCAAGCAGACATTGACCTGGTCAAGGCCAACGAGAAACATCTGGCACTGTTGCTAAGAAATCAGACATCCGTGATCGAAGCAGAATATAATCTACTGAAGAGGTCGGAAGATGCAGTTGAAAAACAGTACAAACTATTTAACCAACATCTGATAAACCTTGAGAAGTTTACGAACGATCTCAAGAAGGAACTGAATTCTCAAGAACTGTCCATCGAATTTGTGATGTCCGCTATTACGGCAAATAGCCTTATTGAGCATCTCAGAAACGTCCAAGAGACCCTTATTGATACTGTAACAAATATCTACAACGGCAAGATAAATTTACATCTTATCGCACCGGAACAGCTTCGGGATGAATTGAACATAATCTCGGGTCAATTGTCCAAGGATTTAGTCCTACCCATCACCAACATTCAAACAGAGTTGTTTCGCCTGTACCATCTTCTACAAGTAAAGGCGAAAATGACTGAACAATACCTTATAATCGAGGTAAAAGTACCCTTAATCAGCAGAGATAACTTCGAGATCTACCGAACAATACCAATACCAAAAAACAATGACGTGGATATGGTCACCCTAATACCTATTGCTGAAATTTTAGCCATAAACATCCAAAAGGATTCGTACATACCAATGACGGAATCCGAAATACATCAATGCGTGCAGAATGACGCGACAACTCGATTGTGTTCACTACAGAAACCCATATACCGCATGAAGTCTGACGAGAGCCTCTGCATGAAGAACAAGGAATCTCTTCACTGCGACACCAAACATGAAACCTGCCGAGACATATGGCGGGAATTAAACAATGTAAATAATTACTTATATTTTTGCTGTCAACAATGCAAAATACGTATTATTTGTGGGCATCAAGTTTCAACGCAGCTACTTCACAAGGCCGGCGTCATAACACTCAATGACGATTGCATAATTAGTAGTGAAACTTTTGCTGTTTATCCTCAAACGCAACAAATGAACAAAATCCAAGCCCAGGTCGACACAGGTCCTGCAGAAATTCCTTCAATCAACAACATCATAAACCTACCTGTACCGGTTCCAAAATATCTTCACGAGAATGAGTCGGTAACCGAGCAGAGAGCATTACTTGAAGAGCTTGGCAAACAAGTAGAGCAACTGAAAGCTGCAACATCAGAAGACATCCTGTCAGATCAAGCAACATACCACGATGTCCACCAATACGTTGTCATCTACCTATTAGCGGCCGCAGCAACACTCGTGGGCGTAATATACGCTTACAACCACCTACGCAAGCATTGGGCAAGTCGACGGAAGCCAGAAGCTCCATCTGTTCCTAACCCGATGCCCCGAAGAAGGTCAACAGCGAGCATCGTGGACAACCCCATAATTGACGTCACATACGACAGTAGCGTAGCGCACTTATCGAGTGCACGCGCACTCAATAAAGCAACGTCGCCTATTGCGCGTTGTGAATTACCATAATAATATAACATTTTTTGTATTTAACTTTTACGTTTGAACTTTACATTTACATTTTACTTTTACATTTCCGATGTACTTACATTTAAGTTATCTTTGTGAGTGGGCAATATGTACGAGCTACGCTGTACATTCCACTAACTTGTCCTACTTTTAGTGATACGTTGCAGTTTATTTAATCCAACATGAATTGTACGTTAATACTTTATAACATGTTATTTTTAGTAGCAATTAAACCTTTATACCAATCGGTTGTCTACTCAATCAACATAACATTCCAACATAACATAACATTTTCACTGTTGGGAGTTACGCCCCAACACAAGGCGAAGCAAATAGGTTTTATATGCACCACCCCAGACAGATATGCAATAGGTAAGAAGTGACTGAGCCAAGGCAAAATAAATAGTTTTTAACAGTCGGTCGGAAACTACTCTTCTTAGTTTTTTCATAGGAAACATTAGCTTACGAACACGTGTAACTGCCACACTGATATGCTTTTGCCAACTCAATATGTTATCGATGTGCACCCCCAAGTATTTAACACAAGAGCTTCTATGTATAGTAGGGCAGCTGCAAGAAGTCAGTGTAGGGTGACAACTATGGGCTTTAACATCGGGCATACTAGGCTGTGTAGCAGAGTTCGCTGAGAAAGGGACATAGTGGGTTTTAGAGACATTTAGCGTAAGTAAATTTAATGAAAGCCAATCCATCACTATGCCAAGAGCATTTTCAGCTGCGTGGTGAGCAGATTCCCATGTTTCTCCATCTATGATAAGCGCAGTGTCGTCTGCATATACAAATATCTTGCAATTTGGGATTGACAGCTGACACAATCTGTTTACAAATAGAAGAAAAAGGGTGGGACCAAGCACGCTACCCTGTGGTACGCCAAAGGTTAGATTCACATCGTCACTGATGTAGTTGTCTACCTTAACTCGTTGGTTACGGTTTGTGAGATAGTCACGGAAGAGGTTTAGAGCGATATCTCTTATTCCCAAGCTTTCTAAACCACGTAGAAGGATGGGAGTAGAGACCGTGTCGAAAGCCTTGGCTAAATCAAGAAATATACCTATAGTTTTAGTCCTATACTCAAGATTCTTAACAATTTGGCTTGTCAGTTCAAGAACAGCATCCTCCGTTGATACGCCTCTCCTAAAACCGTATTGGTTTGGCGCAATTACGTTGTTGCATTCAAGATAGCTAAGCAATCTTTTGTTCAAAACCTTCTCCATAATTTTGGACAGTGTGGTGAGTACAGATATAGACCTATAGTTTTCGACACGGTCAGCATCCCCACCCTTAAATACTGGTGTGACTAATGCCTTCTTAAAAGTGTCGGGGAAAATACCTTTCACGATACATAAATTACAGATATACGTAATTACTGGAACAAGTACATGTCTGGCAGACTTAATAACTGAGGCTGGTATTCCATCGTGACCTACTGCACAATTATGTTTTAATTCTACAATTATATTATCTATTTCTGAGAAATCCGTTTCAAGTAATACGAATGAGTTACCTTGAGGATTTATTAGGCTGTCAAATTCAAAGTTTTGGCGAATTATACGCTGACCCTGCGCAACCTGCCTAGCAAGATCCGCACCAACGTTTGCAAAATACTTATTTATAGCATTGACAGAGGAGTTTGGATCACTGCACATACTAAGGAGTTCTCCCGACTTACTTATGGGTGAAGTGTTCTTGTAGCTGATAGTTTTTATGACGTCCCAAGTTGCTTTGGGGTTACCATTGGCCTTCAGGAGTTCATTTTGGTCAAAATTGCATTTAATATTCTTCAGTAAATTGTTACAATAATTTCGGTATCTAGAATATATTAGATTAGCAGTAAGGTCTTTAGGATTTTGCATTGCTTTTTTATGGAGTTGGTCCCGATTTCGCACGCACCTCAGGAGGCCAGTGGTCATCCATGGTTTAATAGTCTGCTTCCGGTTAGGGATATTTTTTAGTGTACTGTGTTGATTTATTGCGTCTGATATAATGGAAATAAGTTGTTCCGCACCTTGATTGGGATCTGTGCTAGTTAAGACAGTCGAAAAATCAGAGTTTTCTAAGCAGCCAATAATACCTTGAAAGTTTAAATGCCGTATCATAGTTTTAGGTTTTGTAGCATTGAGAGGGTTTCGTTCAGTGCAAAATAGGACAGGTGCATGATCAGTAAAAAATGAGTCGAGAACCAAAGTTGTGGAGGGTCTATCTGTTTTTAAAAAGACATGGTCCAGGCAGTTTTCAATGCGAGTGGGGAGAACGTGGGCAGGGAGGAGCCCATGAAAAGCCATTGTATTTAAATATTCTTCAGAGTTTGAGTCCTTATTATCTGGTATAATATTTATGTTTAAATCTCCAATCACTACTACAGTTGTTATTGACGCCAGGGACTCTAAAATATTGTTTAAAGAGTTGTATTGTATGTTTATACTGTTAGTAACACAAAAACCTTATAAAGCTATTGTTAGTAAACAGGAAGAAATAAAAACAATAAATTAAAATCACCAAGTGGCACCGCACAGAGTGCCAGTAATAGTAGTTAATGCCACTTATAATTTGGCGAGGTAAGAAAAATGTTGTGAAAACAAACGCTTATAGAATTGTATAATTATTCCATTTTCACTTCCTGCATAGAAATGTGTTGATTATTTCACTGAATTCCAACTGAAATTTCAATAAAACATTATCCCAGAAATCTCTTAAAGAGTTTTAATCGCAGCTAACCTCGCAACAACTTTTGACGGCACGGTTAGCGCAGTGGTTAAGCGATTGACTGCTGCGCTGCGTGTCGCGGGTTCGATTCCCGCACGGAACAAATATTTGTATGACCTACAAGTGGTTGTTCCGGGTCTGGCTGTTTGTGTATGTGAGTTTAAATGTTTGTAAACGCACCCACAATACAGGAGAAATTCCTAGTGTGGGGCAACGTTTAACTAAATAAAAATAAAACTGAAAACGAATAAGTACCCTACACAATAAAAAATAACATATTAGTAGAAAAAAATGTTCTGTCATACATTCCAACTGCAAATATAAGTTAGTACAAACTACATATATTCAGAGATTTACCATGTCAATTTTAAGAATTTCGACTTCATATAGGTTTTCCTGTAATCTATAAGTAAAAAAAAAATTTCGTACTTGAAAAAAATATTGGCTGGGTAGTTTCGGAGATAACAACAAATTTTCATAAATTTTCTTAAATTAATTTAAAACTGGTTATTTAAAAAAAAAATTGTGACCCTCACAACAAGCCCTTTTATTTGATATGTTGTATACGGTATTTGCAAAACTTTGTTTTTTTAAATTAAACCTCCAGAAGTGACCCCCATATTTAAAATTAATTTATTTAGGTTACACGTCTGTGTTTGGGTCACTAAAATTCATATGTGTACGAAATTTCTACTTAAATGGTTCAGTAGATTCGGAGCACATCAGCTGGGACAGACGGATGGACAGACAGACAGACAGACACACGAGTGATCCTATAAGGGTTCCATTTTTTCATTCGAACGCACGGAGGTCACAGAAAACATTACAAACCTCTTTTACAATCTTAGTTCAACATTTAAAAAGAATTCAGCTCGTACTTGACAATAATTTTCCAGAAAAAAAAAAGGTTGAGCTTATTAAACTTCCCCTTGGTACCTTTGTACGTTTCGAAGGACGCTGAAACACTGTTTTCTTTACAAATGCAAACTACTCCGGCTAACTAAGTCGTTTCCTTTCTTGTAATTCGCGAAGCAAGAAAACAATTACTAGAAAAAAGTAATATTTTAACACTTTCTTTATTGTTTGGTCGATGTTGCTAATAAAAACTCAATAAAACAACACTCTGGAAATCTTGCAAATACAGAACCAATAAGATAACCTACACAATAATTACCAAAAAAAAGCATTACAAAAGAAAGAAAGAGAAAGGAAAAAGAGTAAAGAGAAAGAGTATTTTATTCTATTCTATTCTACAAACCTAGTTCCATATTTAAAATGAAGTCCAGCTCGCACTTGACAATACTTTGCCTTAAAAAAGGAAAAGTTGGGCTAATTAAACTTTCCCTTTGTACGTTACGAAGGTCGCTGAAGCACTGTTTTCTTTACAAATGCAAGCTCCGGGTAATTAAATCGTTTCCTTTCTTTTAATTTCGTTAAAAGAAATAGTGAGTCGTTATTATACTGAACGAGTTTTGAAGAAGTTTCAAAGAGGTGGATTTTTTAAAGGTTAAATGGTTAGAATAGGGTCTTTAGTTAATGCTATACCGACGTGGATTATTTTGGTTAAAGTTTTATCGAAGTCATTATTTTTATCTTAGACATTTTTGCAATTGTCTTTGTATGGTAATAAACGTGTTGCTATTCCAATTCACGCGAGAGATTGGCAGAATGGCCGACATCGGCTTTCAAATCAAATCAAATTAAAATATTTTATTTCACATAAACCAACATGGGCACTTATGAAACGTCAGAAGCTAGATGCACGATTCCAATTGGTTGTTTCCTATGGAGAAGAGCCGGCAAGAAACTCCACGTTTACTCTTTTAAAAATAAGGGGCTTTTACAATGTTTCAAATTACAGTGTTGATAATGGGAGGACAGTGTAGGCCTGACAACAAGTAACAGGCACTCAATAAAATATAAAAAAAAATTATATATATAAAAAGATCTACTAATCGTCGTCTTTGCTAGCCATATTAAAAAAAAATATAGAACCATATGACCAGGGCTAGGGAGATCGGATAGACAATAAATGTTTATTTCTACCTTGTATAATTTTTTGTTTCATTTGAGATACTGATTTGTAATTAACACATTCAAAGTGAGTGACATACTAAAAAAAAAACCAGCCACGTGCGTGTCGGACCACGCACAATGAAGGGTTCCGTAGTTGGGATGAATTTATCCCAAAAATAAACATAACTTTGTAGTTGAAAAAATGTTCTGCAGTACTTCGATATACGTTACGGTCAATTCTCCAGCTGCAAATGTAAGTATATATTCGCAAAAAAAAAAAAAATGAGTAAACTACAAATTAACGATTTTCGGACATTTTCCTTTACTTGTGTTGCGAGACCTTGCTTGTTGCCAAATTTCATGATTCTAGGTCAACGGGAAGTATCCTATTATAGGTTTTGATTTATTTGCGAGTATCATTTGTCGCATAAATGGCCGTATTTTGTTATTGCGTTGACTAAGAAGCTTATTTTTTTTTGTGTTCCATGGGCCGTGGACTTACGTATTTGATATTAATTTCAACTTGATACCTCCACGCGTGTCTAAGAAAAAGGGTCTTGACAGACAGACGGACGGACGGACAACAAAGTGATCCTATAAGGGTTTCGTTTTTTCCTTTTGAGGTACGGAACCATAAAAACTACTCACAGGTTACAAGTTACTTAGGTTTGTACAAACACTTTTACACGTCAATCATATTTTTTAAACTAGATGAGGTCGGCTTTCCTATTTGACTACTCTGAGAAGAAAGACCGAAACCAACAAAGAAGTCACAGTCTCTTTTAAAGTCTAGACATAATCTTGTAGACCATGCAGATTAGTGTCTGAGATGATAATTTTATTGTTAAATTTGAAGTCCGCGGAATTCTCGGCAATTGTAGTCTGGGCAAAATTGAGCAATTGAAAGCAACTTCAAGATTATACAGAAGTTGCCTGCAGTTGTCCGTATAAATAATAATAATAATATCAGCCTGTTACTATCCCAACGCTGGGCAAAGGCCACTTTTTAACCGACTTAAAAAAAAGGAGAGGGTTCTTAATTTATTCCACTGTATTTTTTTTTGTATTATCTCAAAACGTTTTTCTAGGTCAACCGATTTAGATGATTCTTTTTTTATTTGAAAGCTGTTGCTTTTCATGTGGTCCCATAATATATTGATGATGTTTAAATACTTTCCTGTCACTGCTATTTACATATCAAGTAGTGGTATACGAATTTGTGTGGGGTGGGTACCACAACTAAAAAGAGAAAAATTAAAACTTTTTTACAAAAAAACAAATAACCGACTTCCAAAAACAAAATACATTATATAAAATAAAATTAAAGTAACTTTTAACTTCGTAGTGATATTTTTTTGGAAGGCGGGTGATTTTTTTGTAAAAACGTTTTTTTAAACAAAACGCATAAATCGCCACGCTTGCTCAAGGCGAATTATTTTCAGGCTTATAATAATTATAAGTCCAGGGTCCTGGGTTTCCTCAATATGTTCTTCCTTCACCAATGTCAGTGTTGTCTCAGATCTACATATTGAATTAAAAATGGCACTTAGGTACTTGCCCGGTATCAGACGCACCACCTGGATATTGAAAAAAATCTGCTTGTTCTTTTTTTTCCGATATAGAAAAGTACTTTTGCGGCTCCCACTCAACTGAAATATAGATACCGCTAACTTATTAAATGGGAGACAAAAATCATAGTAGAATCTGTTTAATAGTTTATCTTTTTAAGTATACGGAATACGGATTTAAGATTTTGGTGCATGTTTTTTTATTATATGAAATAATCCTAAAAAGGAATACACGTTACAATGAAATTTTATTGATACAATTTTTTTACAAAATTCTATCTATTTTTATATTTTATGAGGATCAAGACGTACAGCTTAGGAGTTACTCAAGCGAGTTTACTTTTAAATATAGACAGTAATCGTATTAAAGCTTAAGAAAAGCAGATTTAGTTTTAATAATGCTTTTTATTTAGAAAACACGGCAATACGTTTTGACATATACGTTGTTTTATTCCGAGCGCATACACATCGTCACCATCCCTCTTTAGCCTGTCAAAAGTAATGTCATCGCTCTCGTTCAGTCATAAATCAGTCGCCACGCCCACCAAACTACTTCTTATTTTAAAGAAAAAAAGAAAAGAAAAGAAAGAAAAATAGTTTATTATGCACAAACAAAACGCACCTTACAAATGAACGACATTAATTTAATAGACACATACAAAATAGCCAAAAGCCTCGCATTCAAGCTATAAAAGTTTGACAATTTTGTCTGTTGCTTGATTTTCAAGTTAAGATCTTAGACTCTGGGCCAGCATGACGTTTTTACATCTTCTAGATAACAAATGATAACGGTGACTATGTTATTATTTTACTCGATCGTCGCGTAAGCAAAATAACTTTATATCTTGTGCAAAGTTGAACGAGTCAAGTTTGCAATTACTGTTAGCACATAACTTTGTAAAGTTGAATAACGTTTTGATAATAAAACTGTTTTATGAAGTCACTGAGAGTCAATAAAACATTGTGAAAAGTCAAACTCAGCATGTAGAAACTTAGTAGTAATATTTTTTGAGTTTGGCAACATTCAGAAATTTTTATTGTTTATGTACCTACATTTAATTAATTTCATTAATTTCATAATCATTATCACAATATTTGAATAAATAGGTAGAGGCTTTTTATTTATTCACACGAAAATTAAATATAAAAAATATATTAAAAAAAATACGGAAAGGAGGGTGAAAAGGAGTAAAGTAAGTTCTGTAGTTTCTGCCTACCCCCGTGGAAAGAAGGAATAAGTTTGGGAGTCCATAAAAAAAAAATACAATGCAACCTTCTTTTAAAATTTAATGTTTTTGTCGCGTGTCTGATTACAAATTTTTCAAACAAAAACTAATTGCCAATGTCATTTTAAAAATATTACCAAAGTTAATTTTCAACAAAAAAATGCCATTAAGTGGGGACTTATTTTAAAATGAAATAAATTCATTATCTCATACCCAACTTACTCTTGCTTACAAATGAGTTTTCAACGATGTAATTACAAAGTTTTTTGCTACACATGACTTTGAACTGTTTCATTACTTTCCTAAAGATAAACTTGAGAGATATAGATGACCAGCTGTTGCCCGCGACTTTGTATGCAATCCAGGATAAAAAGTAGCCTATGCCCTTACCCAGGTTATGGTGTATGTGTGCCGAGCCGGTTTAGCGTAAAAGCGTGACAAACAAACAAACTCACTTTCGCATTTATAATATTAGTTAGGATTAATTACTTCGTAAGGTGATGTGTAAGTGGTAAGTTTTTCAAGGTAAATACGTAATTTTTCAACAATTGTTTTTGTAGCCACATTTTTATTTATCGAAAATAAATAAAAAGGGGCTACAAAAATAATTATTGAAAAATTACGTTGTTGCGACGTTGTCCCGTTTCCTAGAACTCGATCGCAGCGCCACCAACCTGCGGGCTAATTACGTAACATATTAACAGTAGGAATGGGTTTCATTTTGACAGTTCAACAACATTCATGGCGTTATTTACGTCGTTGAGCAGACACATTTTTGGAACATATGAGGCAATGGATTAGCAATAGGCTTCAAAATTATTCAGATTGTGATAGATAGTGTGTTCAGTAATTAGGGTACTGGTCCAATTGTGAGTCTAAACCATCCAGGGACCGACTCAAACACACACAAAGAAAAATCATCAATGTCGGTCCAGCTGTTTAGGAGGAGTTCATTGACATACACGAAAAGATATTTCGTTTTACGATATTTTAACCGATACATGAGTAAGTATCGATACTTTTTAATACTCGATATGCCTATTAAGATCCTGTTTTTCATTAGCATTTACCTACCATGCAGTATAATAAAATGTATATACTCGATATCTATCTAACCTTTATTCCGATGGTACTACACTTATCGACTAGTGTAGTGATAGTCACGATACGCATATTTCTAACTAAACCCACCTCTAAATTCCGTATCCGAGTGTAACTTTTCATGTATTTTCCACTTCGTCACGAGTTGGTATCGCACTGGGTGTTTTGATCATGTTTCGTCCCTGTAACGTTTTTGTATGGTTGTTGAGAATTTTGCGTGTAGAATATATGTACATTGTACGTGTTTTTGTCTGTGTACTCTGTCTTTAACGTAGGAAATGGTGTGATAAATGATAAATGATTTTATTTCTGTAAGTAGGTTTGAACAAACACTTTTACACGTAAATCATATTTTAAAAACTAGATGAGGTCGGCGTTTCCTATCTGACTACTCTGAGAAGAAAGGCCGAAACAAACTCAGAGGTCACAGTCTCTTTTAAAGTCCAGACATATTTTGGTCAGATCATGTGAAGACCATGTAGATTTTTGTCTGAAATGGCCTTTTGAGGAAAAACCACACAGATTGAGTGGACTTGTCCAGTCAGTGCACGCATTTGTCAGTAATCAGTAATAGTAATTAGTAATAGTGTTTCCACCGAGTCCGTTTGTGATCGGTGTTCAATCCTCTGGATGAGAACAAAAGTGAAGTTTCAACCAATCCTTTTATTTTACATCTCTACCGTACTTCGTAATCATAAGGAACATAATTTCTATTATCAACTGAACATTCATCAAACTTACTAATAGTATAGAAAATTTAACCCAACTAACTTTAACCAGCACCCTAATTACGTAACACACTTTCTATCACAATCTGAATCATTTTGAAGCCTATTGCTAATCCATTGCTTCATATGTTCGAAAAATTTGTCTGCTCAACAACGTAAATAACGCAATGAATGTTGTTGAACTGTCAAAATGAAACCCATTCCTACTGTTAGTGTGTTATGTAATCACCCTGCCGGTCGGTCGGTGCCTCGCGCACGGCCACGGGGTGGTCGGGTTAAGTGAATAAATGTGGGGTTTGTAAACTCGGAGTTAAGTAATTAACAGTTTAACTCTTATTACGGGTTGCGCCACTAAAAAGTAATTCCGGGTTAGGTAACCAGACATTTGTGTTTTTTGAGTTTGGAATATGCAGTTCAATCGACGAAACATAACATAGAATTGCAATGTCTATGCCCTGATATGTAATCCGACCAAAAATGAATGAATGGAAATTGTATACCGCGCTTTTTTAACCGACTTCCAAAAAAGGACGAGGTTCTCAATTCGACTGTTTTTTGTTTTTCTATGTGTGATAGCTCAGAATTTTGTTCTGGGTGAACCGATTGGGATGATTTTTTTTTTATTTTGAAGCTGGGGCTTCACATATGGTCCCATTTAAATTTGATCAAGTTCTGACTAGTAGTTTTTGAGTTATTCTTAATACTGCGTATTTTTTCCACTTCGTTTATATTGATGATGCATTAATAATTTCCTGTCACGGTAATTTACATATCAAGTAGTGGTTTACGAATGTGTGTGGGACAGGTACCACAACTGAAAAGAGTAAAATAAAAACATTTTAACAAAAAAAACAACCGACTTCCAAAACAAAAACACTAAAAAACGTGAAAAATAACTTTAATTGCGGAAGTCGGTGTCTTTGATTGTGTATTTTCGTTTTTGGCCACCGACTTCCGCAATTAAAGTTATTTTTCACGTTTTTTAGTGTTTTTGTTTTGGAAGTCGGTTGTTTTTTTTTTGTAAAAATGTTTTTTTACACTGCATTACGATGCGTAAAACTTTCTTGTCTTTGAATTTTATAACATGAGATTTCATTTTAATCATATTGTACATGGTTTCCATGGAGATTTAGTTTTTTAATAGACAAAGACTTCATCGCGGCAGTTATGGAAAATAATGTTTTAAGTGTTTTATAATTTGTAATTATTTTTATATGAGTTCATGAATATATTGCCTGCTGGTATAGTACCGAATTTTCACTTACTACAACGTCGAACAATATAAAACACAAAATAAGTTATCAGCGGTACCTCATAACTTCAATTTATTTTGACATTACTAACATTAACCCAGAGTTTAGCGACTTAACTCTTCCACATCGGTGGGTTTAATATATAAAAGTTTAACTTTAAGTAAACCTAGAGATAAACCTCAAGACAAGATGAATAATTATTTGAGTAACCCTGAGTTAGCTGTTAACCGTTAAACGCGCAAGTGGGCAAAGTCAAAGTCAAATCATTTATTTCAAATAGGTACATGAAAAGCACTTTTGAACGTCAAAATTTACAAAAAAATAGAATTGATTCTAGTTGCCCCTTCCAAAAGGTAGTTTCGTATGGAGAAAAATGGGCAAGAAACTCCACCGTTACTCTTTTAAAATGTTTTACAATATTATGTAGGTTCACATGAATTATATAATTATACTAGCTTCTGCCCACGGCTTCACCCGCGTGGATGTCGGAAATTATCCCACGGGAACGTGCTACCGGGATAAATTATCCCACGGGAACGTGCTACCGGGATAAATTATCCCACGGGAACGTGCTACCGGGATAAATTGTCCCACGGGAACGTGCTACCGGGATAAATTATCCCACGGGAACGTGCTACCGGGATAAATTATCCCACGGGAACGTGCTACCGGGATAAATTATCCCACGGGAACGTGCTACCGGGATAAATTGTCCCACGGGAACGTGCTACCGGGATAAATTATCCCACGGGAACGTGCTACCGGGATAAATTATCCCACGGGAACGTGCTACCGGGGTAAATTATCCCACGGGAACGTGCTACCGGGATAAATTATCCCACGGGAACGTGCTACCGGGATAAATTATCCCACGGGAACGTGCTACCGGGATAAATTATCCCACGGGAACGTGCTACCGGGATAAATTATCCCACGGGAACGTGCTACCGAGATAAATTATCCTATTATCCAATTCCATTCAGCCGTTAAAGCGTGACTATTCACGCTTTAAAGCACAGAGAAACAGGACACAGGAAACAGAAACAGGTAACGACAGACGGACAGATAATAAATGCATATA
The DNA here is from genome assembly GCA_917490735.1 of Dryobotodes eremita. NCBI lineage: Eukaryota > Metazoa > Arthropoda > Insecta > Lepidoptera > Noctuidae > Dryobotodes > Dryobotodes eremita. Next base: position 3,608,123 of record OU823263.1, on the reverse strand, counting down.
TAAAATCTTTTTTATTTTTATTGAACACGTTTTTTTTATTCTAAATGAAACTTACAAGTACTACGTGTACGTGTACTTTATAAGTAACTAGCTTCTGCCCGCGACTTCGCGTGGAATAGTGGGCTAACGCTTACTTTAACCCGCGACTTCGTTTACGTAGAGGGACGTTAAGGAGCTGTTTTAGGTACCTACATCACGCTTTTAATCAGTACACGGAGAAATAATTTCTTAAAATATTTCTGGGGAGTTTATGAATTTTTACTGGGGCTCTGCAGTAACGCGGGACCATAATATGTGCAAATCCAAGAAAATTTACCGGGTTACCCAATACAAATTCTAGAACAATTTTTTTTTAAGGTTTTAGAAATTTTACTGGGTTACCGATTCAATTTTTACTGGGATACTGAACGTCATTTTTGGTATCTCGCAGAGGTAACTGGGGCCACCGCCCTTCCCCGTCATGACCACCCGCCGCCGGCCTTGCACCATTATTTTGCTGCGATGTTATTTTAATACTGCGATATCTCCTAAGATATTCATTGAAATCAAATGATGTAAAGGGCAATTTTGTTTTAAATTAAATACTTGTGATGAATAACGTATTTATTTGGATAAGGATTAATATCATGTTTATAAAAACACCTTCGCAAATAATGCATTATTTTAGAACAAATTTGGTTAGAATAAAAAAGTTCATAGTGAGCCAACCTTAAAAGATAGACATAAGCTGTCGCAGACTTTTTTTTAGGACTTTTAAAGGGGAACAATTCTGTAATACATGATTTTTGTGAAACTTTAACCGTTTACGCAGCGCACGCAGCGGAAGCTCTCAAAAGGAAAAAAATAACCTACGATTTTGAAACATTGCTCATTGATGCTCCGTCCCTATTGGTCTTAGCGTGATGATATATAGCCTATAGCCTTCCTCGATAAATGAGCTATCTAACACTGAAAGAATTTTTCAAATCGGACCAGCAGTTCCTGAGATTAGCGCGTTCAAGCAAACAAACAAACAAACAAACAAACTCTTCAGCTTTATTATTAGTATAGATGTGAAGACGATGCACCTAGAATAAAATTACTATACCACAATAGGTAAAAAGAATTAAATATAATGCAAAGACAGGTATATTAGATAATATGTGATAGATACATGGTGCTCACATATTTACAAATATTGAAAAGTAAATAATTTTTTCAAAATTTTAACAAGTAATCATTTAGTGTGTGAGTTAAAGTAGTTAAGTACATAATGTAAAAAACAATGTTGCCTAATTAAGACAAAGTAATCATTCCAAACTCTTATAGTCTGATTACGAAACTCCGATAATAATCATAAATACTTCTTTGACAGTAATTACGATTGTCGTGGAGAGGGTGCGGGGTGATCGACGAACTCAAAATAAAAATGTCATAGCTCACAACCACACGGCACCGCTTCTTCCCTCGAAATAAAATGTCCAAGAATATAGAATTTAGTACAGAATAAAGCGTTTTTGTCCAGTCCGTGTCTATGCCTCATCTCTTTTATATAATTTGAAAGGCCGCATCCGCATGTCGTCTGTGCCACAACTGAGTCTCGTCCTCGTCTCACGTCCCTGCTATGTGGCCCGCGCTTAATATAACATACGTCAATTGGCAACAGGCAACAATGTTCACTTATTTTGAGATAAATCACCTGCTTGTTTACCAACCAATTACATAAAAAAAACGAAATACCTTTTGCCGAAGCCTATTTCCTCTACAATATTATTACTTTCAAAGTCATAAATCTTCAACCCCTTAGTTTATTTCCCTCTCTGTCGTGACATATGGTCTAACTTCCTTACCCTGATGTATGGCAATCGAATTATCTATTTAGGAAAAAGGTGTTATTACTTTCTTGACTTTTCAGACGAAAAAGGAACGATTTTAGATCTTATTAGTTAAGCTATGTATGTATGGGAGATAGTTTGTAACCGCGTCATGTGTCTAGTCTTTTCCCGACTATGCCGGGGTCAGCTTCCTGGCTAACCGGATGCAGCTGAATACCAGTATCTTACATGGAGCGACTGCCTACCTCCGCAATCATAAACTGATGCCTTCTTCCCATGGGGAGTAGGCAGAAATTACAGAACGCCACCTGCGACCTGCTACTTATATATAGATTCTTCTATATTTTGTGAATGCGAGAACGTTGTAGGCTTAACTTGTAGGCTGTAGATTTGTAGACCTTTTTCTATTTTGTTGAGTACCTGTTTGGTACTTGTTGACAGGCTTATACTGTCCTCCCATACCTATTAACACTGTAATTTGAAATATTGTAACAGCCAATTATTTTTAAAAGAGTAACCGTGGAGGTTCTTGCCGGCTCTTCTCCATGGGAAACGACCAATTGGAACCGTGCATCTAGCTTCTGATGTTTCATAAGTGCCCATGTAGGTTTATGTGAAATAAAATATTTTGATTTGATTTGATTTGAGGTAACATGATGCCCCTTGGTAAGGCTAGTGGTCTAACTTTGTTAGTTTGTTATCTCACACCGTCTTTATTACTGACAAGATTCAACAAATGAGGTGTTGTTGGAATTACTTTGATCCAGAATCATATACCCTTTATGACGTCACATGAAATTCAAAATGGCACACGCTAAACGTCTTAATTTTGATACTTTTCAGTTATTTTTTTTTCGTATTTAGGTTTAGTTTATAGTTCTCATAAGTCTTAATTCATTTAAATCACATCACAAATATTTTGCTAACGGAGAAACCAGTACCGTACCTACGTTTAAAAGTACACGCACAATTCAAAAAGTTTTTTAAGCATCTTTGATCGACGGCTACTCGCTTGTTATGTCAAAATCTCTCGTCCACACACAGATTCTGACATAGCTAGCGACAAATTGGCTGTCAAAATCTATGTGGGGATATGAGATTTTGAGATCGCTAGCGAGCGGCCGTCGATCAAAGTCAATGCGTAAGTACCTAACATAGAATAGAATACTCTTTATTATTTACACCATAAAAATTACAGATATAAATGTAGAAAATTTACGTGTTACGCGTGACGTCAGTGTGACGTGTAGCTCGCATGTGGCGATGTAGATACCGCTACATGTGTGTGTGAAGCATAAGTCTCATGTAATAGGAAGCCACTTAATTATTGGCACTGACAGGGCTTAATACATCCAAGTCTTCAGGAATGAAAATGTAAAAGACTTGAACAAGAAATGTTCCATTTCCATGTGTGTTCAAATGCCAATATATCTTTGCGAAGCTCGTAAGTCAGGGAATCAGAGCGAGCGAAGTGCGAAACGGTCCAACGAACATTGGCAAGATGTTTTGAACTTGGTTATACGAGGACTTATGTTATTTCGAAAGATTTAGCACCTCAATGAACACAATAGTATCAAGGAATAACTGGATTTTATCGCAGGATGACCAGTTTTCTTCTATGGGAGAATAAGAACTTATATTCAGTATTAGTTGCTGCCCGCGGCTTCACCCGCGTGGATGTCGAAAATTACCTGACGGGAACGTGCTTGCGGTGAAAAATGTTACTGCCTATAATATCAGCTATCTGCCAGTGGAAGTCCCGTCAAAATCGGTCCAACCGTTTCGGAGATTAGCCGGAACAAACAGACAGACAGACAGGTAGACAGACAAAAAAATAAAAAATTGTTTTTTTTTTTGTTATAAGTACCGTCTATACTTTCATACGTATTTAGTAAAAAGCTGTTATTTTGACATAAAAAATTCAATTTAAATATTTTTATAGATAGAAGATTGGAACCGATACTGTTATACCGATTGGTAAACACCAATAGCGACGATTATGGCCCTGTCAGAAAAGAATAGAAAAAAAAATTGAATAATAAATACCAGCGCTAAGGTATTTTTTTTTAATATCGCTGCATTATGCTGAGATAGGAGCGTTTTGGCCTCGCACAGGTCTTTTATTTTTACTTGTTTATCGTTGTTTTTAATGTTAACTTTATTCGTTTTAAATGCTGCTTTTTATTTTTTATTGTTTTGTTGTTTGTATTTCCTGTAGGTACGTGTCCCAAATAAAATATTTTTCTTTCTATTCTTTCTTTCTTTCTTTCTATGGCTATAGAGAGAGACATAAATAGAATAAACTTGATAGTAACACAGCTCGTATACCTACGTAACATTGTTGAGCAGCACCCTAATTTCGTAACACAGTATCTGTCACAATCTGAATCAAAAAATGTTGTTCGAAAAATGTGTCTGCTCAACAACGTAAATAACGCAATGAATGTTGTTGAACTGTCAAAATGAAAGCTTTTCCTACTGTTAGTGTGTTACGCAATTACCCCGCAGGAACTAAGAAGCAAACTTACACTCGGCATTCATTCGTCTGTTTTACTGCCTCTGGGTAAGTACCGGTTTTTTTTTTTGCCTGATTGTGCTAAACTTAGGCCCGCTTAAACCAAAAATCACTACTTTACTACAAATCACATTAACCATAAATCCCACTAATATTTTAAGTAATGCATAAATAATTTAAAACATCGGCCTAGTTCTGTGAATCGTTTGAAGATGTCAGAAACAGAATGATGACTTCAATACGTTCGAAATTACAATACGTTTAGTTCGTGCGTTCGTGCTAGGGTCTCCGAATGGGGTGGTGTCAAGATAGAAAACATTAGTAAAAAACACACAATTTTCTTCTCAAAAATCCATTTAGCAGCAAAGTCTTCAGGATCAAAACCAAGATATGTCGAACAAGGAACAAGCAATATGTCTCCCGGTCGTAACTCAAAGTGTTCACTTTTATAATTCTTTCATAGTTCATGAGTTTAGTTTATGAGGTCAGCTTGAGGCAATGTGGAGAAAGAAGACATGTTTAATACAGAAAAAAAAAATTGCCAAATACCATCAAATAGAAAACATGTAATTTCTTCTATAAAATATACTTAGTAAATTCATTCATTCACTGACAAAAAGCACCAGTATAATCAACCTATAATATTCCCACTGGTGGGCGTCTGCAGGCGTCCTGTCTGTGAGAGGGAATGGGCCGTATTCCACCATGCGGGTCCAGTGTGGGTGACAAAAAAATGCACAATTTTGCATAAGAGTTCTGTTTGGTTTAAAACTGTCGCATATAGCTATCCATACATTCATGTGTTGAAGTTACACATTCGTTGGTTCATAAGCAGTGTCCAATAGATCTTTCTGTAAACCACACGTTGTTTCATTCAAAATTCGAACAAGCAAACCTCGACCTTATCACCTTAACAAGTTCTTTATATTGCGGAAGTGAGCACTAAGTAAGGATTTTTTAAATTCGTATCTTATATAGTTGAAACAGGGAATGAAAGATTGCATGGAAGTTCGTAATTTTTGCCGATGAGGGATACCATCGGGCACACAGAAAACATAATTTCTTCACAAAAAAGAAATCTTCAACTAAATTAAACTTCTTCAGAAAAAAAGTTAACAAAAGTGCTACTGGACAAGTGCTACTACGCAATTAAATTTTGTTAATGAAAAAAATTTCTGTTAATTGTGTGTATGCTTTTTTTTTTTTTTTTTTTTGTGGGTGGGAAATCATCAAATGACCTCTCCCGCTCTGGGCGGAGCGGAAGGGCGTGTCAGACTCTTACTGACTAAAACCCACCCGTGTTCCTTCAGTTGCCTGTGCGCCAGGGCCACGGTAACTCTTTCGAACAATCCGCGACCCCGGCAGGCATCGGTCCTATCGGACCCCGTCAATGGTGCTGACATCTCTTTGAGGCGCGCGTGAAACACGACGCGCCGTCGACCCGGGCCTGGTCCTTACCGGACGGCGAGCTGCCCATTGCTCGCCGTCCGCAAGCCCGCGCCTACGGTGGCCGGGAGTCGGCAATCGACTCCCGACGCCCAGGGTGTCTCCTCCTCCTGCGGCGGCTAGGGGCGCGAGGGCGTAGAGATTGCCTCTCCCTCTCGCGCTCCGCCTCCTCCTTCGCGAGCATTACTGCTTCGCAGAAGGAGGTGACGGCTTCCCATTCCCTCTCGCTCCGTACCATGGCCTGAACCAGGGCCGGACGCGAGAGGTCGCCGCCGCCGATCGCCGCCACGAGGACACGGCGGTGCTCCGCCCAAGCCGGGCAGACCTCCACCGTATGCTCCACCGTGTCCTCCGGTCGATCCACACAATGGTAACACCCGGGCGTTTCCTCCCGCCTTATCCGAAACAGGAACCTCCCGAAACAGCCATGTCCGGTGAGGACCTGCGTCAGGCGGAAGGTGAGGACGCCGTGGCGCCTCTCAAGCCACTCCTCAAAGAGGGGTCTTACCGCCGCAATTGTGGCGTGCCCTGCGCTGGGTTGCGACAGTCGCACTCTCCATGCCGCCATGAGATCCCGCCGGAGCTCTGTCCGCTGTGCCGTGATTTCTCGCGGCAGCGGAGTTACGCCCCGGCGTTTCGCCTCCTCGCGCCACTCCCAAACGTGCGCGAGGACCTTTGCCTCCAGATCCCACGGCGTTAATCCGGCAAGGAGGCTCGCCGCCTCGCAGGAGACCGTGCGGTATCCCCGTACCATCCGGATGGCCATGACCCTTTGGGACGCGTTCCTTGAGGAACGCGCCCACACCGGTGCCCCGTAAAGGGCCATGGACCGCACGACCCCCGCGTAGAGCCTCCGGCAGGAGGCGTTTGGCCCCCCCAGATTGGGCAAGAGCCGCTTCAAAGCAGCCCCGGCCCGCTGCAGTCTGGGAGCCAAACGTCGGAAATGCTCCACGAAGTTCAATTGTGTGTATGCTGCTTCTTTGTGATTTAATTTATTGACATTTCTATCTTCAGTTTCATCGCATTTCTAATTTTATTTCATTTTTCCTTTAATTTCTTGACATTTCTAGTTTAATTTATTGGCATTGCCTAATTCCGAATGATTTTGAATGATAAGAGTATTTTTTAATAATGATAGTAATGTTGTTTATTGAATGGAATGTATTATTATTATTATTTTTAAGCTATTGCATAGCTTTTATCGCGGGCTTTGAGCGCGGCGACCGAATCAAGAAATTCCGTAACGAAAATAAAACCTAACACCCCCCACTCCGCCTACCATGTAGCTCGGCCGAGCGTTCGCTTAACGTGTATGTATATGGTACGACTGTACTTGAATTAATATCAAAGAAAAAAAAATACTGCATAAATAAAAAATAAATAAATAATTATAATTGCATAAGTTGATAAAAAATGCTATGCAATAGCTTTACCACGGCAGTCCCCGAGTGCCACACGTGTTTTTTTAATGTTTTTTTGTCTGTGACATGTATTATATTAACTAATTTTGCATGCCGTAAAGCAAAATGTATCGGGACTCATTAAAATAAACATCATATGTGTATACCTACATTATTGGCAAATAAATGATTTCTTTCTTTATTTCTTTCTCCAAAATACAACATAAATCAGGAGAAAAGTCTTTAGGATCAAATCTAAGGTATGTCGAAGAAGGAACGAGCAATATGTCTCACGGTCATAACTCAAAGTGTTCACTTTTATAATTCTTTGATAGTTTATGATTCTAGTTTATGACGTCAGAGTGTGGTGGTGTGAAGTAGTTTATAGTGGTTATTACTGGTTCTAAGTAGGTATGTATTGTATATATTGTGTGTTTTAAAGATGGAAGAGTTTTTGGGATTGAACGCTTGAAGGTATTCTTTTATTTAAGCCTAGAATTTATAGGCCAGAAAAACATAATAATGCATGGATTATTAGATTTATTATTTAATACAAATTCTGGTTAGTTAACCAAAGCTTAAAAAGGTATGCGTTTCTTTATTTGATTCTTATGGTGGAACTATTAAATCGCTTTAACATAATTCTCACATAGATTGGTAGTATTAGCTTAGTTTTGTTTAATTTATCTAGCTTATAATTTCATACAAACTCTTTTGCAATTCAGTATTTATCTGATCTACTCGTATTATAAGTAAAAATTATGAAAGTATTGCATCAAAAATTCTAACACACATAATGTTGAGACCATGGTATAATAATATACTTCGCCAGGTATAGCATTCCGAGACACAGTGGTCGGGTGGGAGACACAAGCCTACGTCATCACCGCTGTGTTACCAGTAGTGTGTAATAATAACTCCCCAAACGCCTTTATTACCTGTGCGAATCCGATAAAACAATGAAGTTTTAACTAACAATTACGTTGATATATGTTTAAATTGAATTGTTTCGTTTGATTAGAAAAACGAAACGACAATTTAAATGCTTTATATATATTTTTTTACAGAATGGTGACTGAAAATGTTAGCATAATTCGTGTGTTGTTGCAATAAAATGGTAACTGGAGAGTGACGTAAGCATGTGTCAGTCCCGGAATGCCAGACCTTGTTTTTTTAGACCATGCTTGAGACCGCTCCTCTCAGGAACAGTAACCGAGGGGCGCGGGGACAGCGGGGAGTCTGCCGCCGGCCGACGACGGCCGAGCGCGCGCCCCCGCATCACAGCATCACACTAGTCAGCTGTTGTACGCCTCCACGCACAGCTGCGCTTGCGCGGTTTATTAATGGCCTTATCTTGAATACATTTTAAACCAACCTTTTATTACCGTGTTAATTTTATCTGTCTTATGTCTTTCACGTATTTTTAGTGTTTGTTTTGGAAGTCGGTTGTTTTTTTGTTTATTTTTCACTTTTCAGTTGCGGTACCTACCCCACACACATTCGTATACCACTACTTGATGTGTCAATAACCGTGACAGGAAATTACTAAAACATCCTCAATATAACTAAGTGAAAAAAATATGCAGTATTAAGGATAACTCAAAAACTACCAGTCAGAACTTAATGAAATTTAAATGGGACTACATGTGAAGCACCAGCTTTCAAATAAAAGAAGAATCATCTAAATCGGTTAACCCAGAAAAAAGTTCTGAGCTAACACAAATAAAATAAATACAGTCGAATTGAGAACCTCCTCCTTTTTTTTAAGTCGGATAATAATGGTCACTTTTATCATTTGTTTGATAGTATATGAAGTCAGAGTGTGATGGTGTGAAGTAGTTTTATAGCGGTAATGACTAGTTATTGGTAGATACTGTTATACCTTTCTCAATGTATGAAAGTGGGGGCGTATGAGAAAGGAAACTATATTTAATGTTTAACTAGATTGTTATATTTATCAAGGAATTTTCCTAATTAGATTGACAGGCCCTAGCCCTGCCTATCTACTTTCTAAACAAAACTACCATCACTTTTCCTTCTAAACCTTATTTCAAACTTGCCTGACTGTTCGAGTCACCATCGATAATATAATTACCAGCCAGTCAACATAAGGTTGACACATGCAGATAACCTCTACAGTACTGTGAGGAGATTAAAACTGGAGGAGCTTTTGCATTATAAACGATTTCTTGGAAGGACTTATTTAGAAGAAAGAAAGAAAGAAAAATAGTTTATTCTGCACAAACAAAACGCACCTAACAAATGAACGACATTAATTTAGAGACACAAAATTTACAGGGCAGTTGAAGCACAATTGTACAAAATTGCATCGCACTTCAATTTTCGCATTTTGCCTATTATTGAACTGCTATGTATAAACCCGCTTTCTAACCAAAGCGATAGTTGCGCGAACATGCAACCTTCGCGTTCATTTTGTTCGCTAACCCGAACGCATGGTCGCGCCGACAGAGGGCGCCTTCTGGTTTACAAACAAATGAGTAACATATCGCACACCTAGATAAAGGGTGGCACAAGCACAACTCAAAATAATACAAAATCGAGTTATTGCGATTATCGGAATCTGTATGATGCTGTATATTATTTTACTAAGATATTAATTGTGCAAATTAATATCTTAGTAAAATAATATACAACATCATATAACAATAATTTTGTTTCGGTCAAATAGAAAAAGAGTAAAACGTTTTTTGCTGTTCCTGAAAAAAGAGGTATTTTGAGTTGTACCACTCTTTACCTAGGTGTGTGATATATGAAGGCGATGATCGTGTATTCGTGAACCGATCGCTTTTGATATGACGCAGGGTAAAGATGAACATCTTCAAACATTACTCATGGTTTACGTACGGGTATATTCGTGTGCATTTTATTGGAGATGCCCGGGCTAGAACTGAGCTGAGGGTCTTAACGAAGTGTCATGATCAGAGATTGGATATTCGGATGCATATTTACCTAAAGTAAATTTTTACCTGTGAAAGTATGGAAGCGACTTCTCGAAATATATATATTTTTTTTAATTTGCGGGATGCCAGGAACACCAGTAATACATAACTATTCGGAAGTTTAGTATGGAAACGACTTCTAAAAAATATTTATAAAAAAGAACCCGGGATTTCTGGATTGCATAACTATTCAGATGCATATGTATTTAAAATTTATGTGTAACCCCCGATAAAAATATGTCTATGTACGGTATAAGACGAGGGGTCGTGTGTTAGGTAAAGTTAAGATTTATTCGATACAAAAGCGCATTCCTTATTAGCCAACATCTCAAAATTAGATCAAAATCAAAATATTTTATTTCACATAAACCAACATGGGCACTTATGAAACGTCAGAAGCTAGGTGCACGGTTCCAATTGGTTGTTTCCTATGGAGAAGAGCTGGGAAGAAACTCCACGGTTACTCTTTTAAAAATAAGGGGCTTTTACAATGTTTCAAATTACAGTGTTGATAATGGGAGGACAGTGTAGGCCTGACAACAAGTAACAGGCACTCAACAAAATATAACAAATAAAAATATAAAAAGGTCTACTAATCTAGTCTACAAGTTAGGCCTACAACGTTCTCACATTCACAAAATATAGAAGAATCTATATAAAATAAAAGCCTATTTAAAACATATGACATAACTGCCATTACAACTGTATCAAATCTGAATTAAAATCCTGTTTACAAAAGCCATAAGTAAAGAGTTGAAATAAGAATTAGAGGTATATAATGTCAAATTATGCGAAGATTATGTCAAAGAAGAAAGTAATAAAATAAATTTCCTAATTTGGGAGCAGTTAATAGACCCTTACATAGTGGTGCCGTTAATGAAGTACCAGGGAAGCCACATGTGCAGAAGGAATTATTGCCAAACTTCCTTGTCTTCAACGTAGTCTTTAATGAATGAAAGAAATTAATAATAGCTGAATATGCATCCGAATATGCGATCTCTGGTCATGATTGAAAAGTCAAAAATGTATTGGATTGACAAAAGCAACCGAAAAGCTGATAACAATCCTGTTGAAAGTCGTTGTAGAAATAAGAAACGCTTTGAAAGCGATTGCCACTTGCCTAGGCTCCCAGGTCACGTGCAAGAAAAAGTAACTTGGGTTAGTAACCCTACTAATCAATTTACTTTAGTTTCATAAACTATTTACTGTGTCTGCAAACTCACTTGCTTGTTAAGTTTAACTAAGTTAAACTTAGATACCACTCTGTACTTTTGAAATACTAAATCAAATTTTAATGAAAGAAAGAAAGAAAAAGTATTTATTGGGACTCGCACAAGATATCACAAACTAATAAACTAAACACAATCAAAAAAAAAAAAAAAAACAAAAGTAAAATGAAAATGAGAACAGAAAGTCCTGTAAGAGGCCGAAAGTCCCCATGAGTCCCGGCGAAGAGAGCATAATGCTGCAACATTTAAAAATAAGTGTCGCAGCGCTGCTATTCTGATAGGGCCCGCTGCTCGATTACCGACTGCCGGCCACAGTAGGCGCGGGCTTGCGGATGGTGAGCAATGGGCAGCTCGCTGTTCGGTAAGGACCAGGCCCGGGTCGACGGCGCGTCGTGTTCCACGCGCGCCTCAAAGAGATGTCAGTATAATTGACGGGGTCTGATAAGGTCGATGCCTGCCGGGGTCGCGGATTGTTCGAAAGAGTTACCGCGGCCCTGGCGCACAGGCAACCGAAGGAACACGGGTGGGTTTTAGTCAGTAAGAGTCTGACACGCCCTTCCGCTCCGCCCAGAGCGGGAGAGGTCATTTGATGATTTTCCACCCAAAACAAAAAAGGGCTCAGCGGCCGTTGGTAGTTTTGTTACTTGTAGTTTGAGTTGAGTTTGAGTTTGAGAGTTTGATATTTTATAAAAATAAAATACTTATAATTATTTCTGATCCGCGTGTCAGTACCCGACGTAACATCAAACGTCATCATTTCTAGTGGACAGTGCCTGAATAGGCACTGTAAAACAGACCCTCATTATTCACATTATAAGTAAAAATTATCATAATATCCGATCCAAAAACCCAAACACACATAATAAGTTATTCACCAAAACCTCCATCTAATGATCCATTCACCTGTGTTCAGGTAGCAAAGAGTAATTTGTCACTAGAAGCCATCAATGGCCCTGTCGAGAACAGCTACATCTTTTACTGAAATCACCACTTCGCCTTTTTAAAAGATTTATTGAAAGCTATTTCTGAATGAAATGCGCTTTTGAACTACGGATTTATAGTTTTCGAGAAAGAAGTGGTAGGAAATGGTGTAGAAAAGGTGTGTTATTGTGTTGTTATAGTGTTTTTTTAACAGACTTCAAAAAAAGGAGGAGTTTCTCTATTTTTTTTTTTTACGTGTGTTACCTCTAAAGATTTTCTAAGTGAACCGATTTTGATGATTCTTTTTTTATTTGAAAGCTGGTGCTTTTCATGTAGTCCCATATAAATTTGATCAAGATCTGACTAGTAGTTTTTGAGTTATCCTTAATAATGTGTACTTTTTCCACTTAGCTTATATTGATGATGTTTTAATAACTTAATGTCACTGTTATTTACATATGAAGTAGTGGTATACGAATTTGAGTGGGATAGGTACTACAGCTAAAAAGTGCAAAATAAAAACTTTTTTACAAAAAAAACTCAACCGACTTCCAAAACAAAACACTACGAAGTGAAAAATTACTTTAATTTTGAAAGTCGGTGGCAAAAAACGAAAATAGAAAACCAAAGACACCAACGTCCGAAATGAAAGTTATTTTTCACTTTGTAGTTTTATTTTTGGAAGTCGGTTGTTTATTTTTTTGTAAAAAAGTTTTGTTTTTACAAAAACTGTGTTTAGTCTAAGTAAATATATTAAAATCAACCAAAACAAAATTACAGCAAAATTATGCCCAGCTAGACTGGCCTAAAATTGCAAAAGAAATCAATCGAAAATACTAATATTATGTCAAGTAAAGGAAATCAAATAGAGGTCCTATACAAGGTCAAATTAAATTAGCTAGCGAAACTCCATAGATCGACCGAGTATCGATACAAGGTATAGGGTATCGATGCTAAACAAGATAAATAAAAGGAAACATTTTGTTTTGTTGGCGTCGTAATATTTAATTTTGATAATGTCTATAAGAGTTTAATGATTATATGCTTTGCCGTAAAAATTGTGTTCTACAAAAGATAGAATCAATACTGAATCTTGATTATTTTGTGAATACTGAAACAGTAGGTTGTGGGTTCAAATCAACGGGTAAGTACCAATGTGACGAAGATGAAGGAAAACATCGTGAGGAAACGTGGACTTATAGTTTATTTAAGTCCGAAATCGCCACCCCATCTTGACCAAGCGTGGTTATTAATGCTCGTGTCTTCTTTGTATGAGAAGAGGCCATTGCTCTGCAGAAAACAAAAACAAAAATGTCAGACAGAACTTCACAAGGTCATTCAATACAAAAATTACACAGAAACATCTAACATCTCATTCTTCGGAATAAATCAAATGTAAAACACGTAATATTCTAAATCTAAACCGAGGTAGGCTCCTATAGAAAACGTTCTACGCAACTTTTATTCGCGAACATATTTAAATGGAGCGTGACTCACAAGTTACCGCAGAAGCTATTAAAGTCGCCGACATGGGGGATGGTTTGAGTGATAGCAATTTTGTCAATGAAGACAACGTATGAGTAAAGAAGAGAGCTTCATCCAGTGTTGTTAAAGGCTGGCTGGCTGGTTATGTAAACCAAGTCTACATCATCACTACACACATGACACGTGTCACATGTCATGGTCACTATTTTATGTCTTCCTTTCTTTTTCTATTTTTCTCTTGTTGTATATTTGCACTTTGTACCTACTTAGTTAAATTGTAATCACGTTAAATTATTATTTAATCGTGCTTTGTATGTTGTGTTATATCTCTTGTGTTCACCAAATAAACGTTTTATCTATCTATCTTATCTATCTATCTATCTTCCCCTGACAGTATTTTGTAGTTTCCTCATTCATTGCCTCATGGTCATAGTCTTAGTAATCGATTATGTAAGTTTTTTTTTTATACAACAGATGGAGCTTTAACGCATCTGCACTCTTATATCGGATACCTGACGCGTGCCCTCGATTTACACAATTACGTACGTCTATTATCAATTATCATACATCGCCTCTTGAAAACAAGTTTGTAATACTAATCCTGAAATTTTCATTGGGTATCTTTGATTTAATAATTCCATTACATACTTCACACACAAAAATACCAAGTTTTAAATACCAAATACCAAGTTTTTAGTACAAATAGTTAGTTTAGAAAGAACAGAACAATATCTAACGCTACTGGTAAGACCACTCCCCAATCTACGTTGAAATTAAAGTGATGACAATGACAAATTAACAGTTCAAGTGGTACCTAAAGTAGTTTGCGAAAACTGAGAAGTTGTGTAATACAGTGATCTGCGTGGCAATTTCATTTTCTTCTATAACATTTTATATGCCTTTGAATTTTTGGTGATCAGGTATAATATTTCTGACACGTTTATCTGCACTTTCTAGAGTGTAAAACTTTGGTAGAAGTTAGATAAGGTTAATGTCAGTTATTAAGTTTTGCTCATTCATGGAATTCCTAATATATAGTTGTTCATTGCGGTTACAGTTGGATTGTTATATTCGTTTTCTTCTTTTCATTTGAGTTGACTTTCTTCTAGCTAAAGTATAACAGGTAACCTTTGTTTTATCGATTGCCTTATTTGAACCGTTAGCTTTGTCTTATTAGCAAGGTCACGAATTTCATCGTCGTCATATTTAAAAGTATTCTTACCAAGAGCATTCCTGGTCGTGTTTTGATTTTGGTAATTAGACAATTTATTATTTTATTATATAGAGTGTTTTCAGCTATACACACGAACTTTTATTAAGGTATAACTGCTGTAGTTTTCTAGTTATTATGCTTTATGTTGAAAATGACCGGGTGTCACGCGGGGTCAAAGTTAGAAACGCGCGAATGGACGTATCGGGGGTCAATAAACGCGCGGCATGGACAATAAAGCAGATAGAAACACAGATGCGATCTTTTCCATTCGATTCCATTCTTGTCCACAAAAAATCAGTTTAACCTTCTACGGTTAGGGTGTGGGCAAAACACCAGCCCGCTAACACTCACTCCCCACCCGAATCTACGTTGAAATTAAAGCGATGACAAAGACAAATTAACAGTTCAAGATGTACCTACCAACAGACTGTGAAATGTTCGTGTTTGAGACCCACTGCGTGACGATGTGGACGAAATGTGTGAGTAGATGCATGGTCTTGTGATAATTATATGGAGGGGTGCGTGGTGGGATTGGATGAAGATTCTGTGTTAGACTTAATGATATTAGTGAAGAATATTACTTCTAATGCTACCTGTCTATAAATAGTCTGATTATGCTTGGCTAATAATTGTAGCTCGCTCCTGACGTTGATCTCCTATAGTAGAGCTAGAGACTATGCTTCAACAATGGCTTCAATATGAGACTTTTAATTTACTCAGTGATGGTTGGTAAGTCACAGTAAACGAACCAATGTATATTAAACAAAATGGTGCGGTATTTTCCTTTACGCTAGCAAAAAAATTTAATCCTGTATTTTCCAATCTACGTTCAGCACTATGGTCGTAACCAGGGATCGGATATTCGGATGTATATTTACCTAAAGTTAATTTTTAGCTATGGTAGTATGGAAGCGGTTTACATTTATTTTGAACCGACTTCACAAAAACGAGGAGGTTCTCAATTCGACTGTATTTTTTATTTTTAATGTTTGTTAGCTCAGAACTTTTTGCTGGATGAACCTATTTGGATGATTCTTTTTTTATTTGAAAGCTGGTGCTTCACTTGTTGTCCCGTTAAAATTTAATCAACTTCTGACTAGTAGTTTTTGAGTTATCCCTAATAATGCGTATTTTTTCCACTTGATTTACATATATTGATGATGTTATAATAATTTCCTGTCACGGGTACTTACATATCAAGTAGTAGTATACGAATGTATGTGGGGTAGGTACCACAACTAAAAAGTGAAAAATAAAAACTTTTTACAAAAAAACAACCGACTTCATAAAAAACACTAAAAAACGTGAAAAATAACTTTAATTTCGGAAGTCGGTGGCCAAAAACGAAAATACACAACCAAAGACACCGACTTCCGAAATTAAAGTTATTTTTCACGTTTTTTAGTGTTTTTTATGAAGTCGGTTGTATTTTTGTAAAAAAGTTTTTTTATTTTTGTAAATATGAACCCGGAATGCCAGGAAAACCAGGAATGCATAACTAGTCGGATGTATAGTATGGAAGCGACAAGCAAAGCAAAAAATATAAAAAAGACCGGGTTCTTAGATTTCATAGCTATTCAGATGCGTATTTATTTAAAATTCATATTTAACCCCCGATGCAAATATGTGTATGTATGGTGTAAGAGGAGGGATGGTGTGTTAGTTAAAATTACGATTTTTTCGATGCAAAACCGCATTCCATATTAGCCAACATCTCAACTTTAGATGAATATGGATCCGAATATCCGATCTCTAATTATAACATTGGTTTCTTACTGTTTTTGTGCAGAACGAGGTCCATATCATAGCAGACTCTAACAATGACATGGGTACAGCCTACTATGATGATGACAGTTAATAAAGAATATATTCAGATGAATACAAAACCTCAAATGAAAAATCTACCCATACTTAAGGCTAACAAGGCTAAAGATACGGACACCAAAGTTTGCTCCGACTACAATGCCTCCCGGATGTACGAAGTAGTCGGTGGCGGGAAGTGGGGGGACTTCCGCTGAGAGCTCGTTATAATACATAATTTTTTAAGGTTCCGTTTTAGTTTTAAGATAGAATCTTCTTTCTTTCTGTCTTGTGTCAGTTTATTATTCTGATTACAGATCTATACTTAAAAAACAACACTTCAACAACAACTTCTTACTTACAAAATTGTGAAACTTTTATAACATGAATACGAGGCTTTTGGCTATTTTGTATGTCTGTAAATTAATGTCGTTCATTTGTTAGGTGCGTTTTGTTTGTGCAGAATAAACAATTTTTCTTTCTTCTTTCTTTCTAAAATTAAAAACGCGAAAGTTTCTTTGTTCTGTCTTTTACCTTTTTACGTAACGGATTTCAATAAAATTTGGCAGACAGGTGGACATAGAACATCCCTCCCGCATAAGTAGGATTCGCTGCCCGAAGCATAACATACATACTATACCATACCTGGATACCTGCATACCTTTATGATCCCTTTCACTCTCTGCAAATTTCTTAAACAATGTCCGACGATACAACACTCTATTTCAAATGACATTTATAATGTATAAAAACTTTATCACCCATTTTAACCCCTTGGGGATGTCCACTATCCTACACAGTTTTTAAATTCGCCTACTCCTATCTAAATGGAAAGTCACAAAGCTTACCCGTGCGAAGCTGGGGCGCGCCGCTAGTAGTTTATAAACTGGATTAACACATAGGATACTTTGAATTGCGTAGTACATCCCTGTGGGATATTTTCTGAAATCCACGCGGGCGAAGCCATGAGCAAAAGTCAGTATTTTAATATAACTACGAACGGAAAGCAAAGATATTACGGAACCGGCACATTTCAAATTAAAAGACACTTCACTTAGTTTTTTTCTTGAAAACTTTGATGACACTCAACGAGTCTTCGCAGAATTTTCTGACAGACATAAGATGAATGTGCTTAATGAAATAAGAGATTATTCTAGTTTCATGGAACCTTAATGGAGTTAGCCGAATGTGATGTTAATTTGTGAAAGAATGAATGAACACTAATTATTTATAATTTATTTTGTTTGAACGTGGTATATCCCACCACCCACACCACTGGTTGCATTCCATTCTTTCTCACTACACACACACACACACACATCCTACACTCACTTACTACACATACACACAAACCCTACATTTATTCACCTTACCACACAGTTAAACGTTTTTCATTTTGTTTTCTTTTCATAAATTATATCCTGTTTTCTTTTACACCATTTACTTATTGTTGAAACGTCCTGATTTATTATACTCTAGCGGTATCTAAATCGCCACATGCGAGCTACAAGTCACACTGACGACACTCAAAATCCTACATCGCGCAAGCAGAGTTTACCGCGCAACTAGCATATATACAACATCCTGACATCAACCGTTGGGCAGTTGCCCACCAGACACGACACCTGTCTGGTCGGAGGATCCTCCCTTTTCCATAGAGTATGACTGAACTTTACACCCTGTTCCTCATACCTCTATAATACTATGGCTTTGTTTGTTACGGAGAATCACTGACTCCTAAGACACAGGCACATACACCTAGTTTAGGAGTCAGAGTATTTAAATTATTGTGACCTAGTTATAAGCCTTATTTGCTCATAATCTCTGAATCCAATTGTAATGACTGTTTTTGGTGAAATAAAGAATTATTTATTATTTTTTATTTATATGTTATGATGTTAGTAGGAGGATGATTTAAAATGATGATGATTTAAAAGAGTGTCCATGGAGTTTCTTGTCCGTTCTTCTCCATAGAGATCTACGCTTTGGAATGTGCAACTAGCTTCATCTTTCTGACTGACCGACCCCTTGACAATTCAAAAGTGCCTGTAATTGGTTTATTTGAAATAAATGCTTTGAGTTGTAGTTTGAGATGTTGTGACAGCGGAAGGTTTCAGATTCAAATTGTGACTTGGGTAATATTTTGTGTACCTTCATAACAACATCGCGCCTGATTTCCGCGAAGGGTTGGGCAGAGGTACCTATTGTACACCCACATTTCGCCAGTTATAATTAAGTCCCATATAGTAGGGGGACAGCCTAGTGCCATCAACTGGGCACAAATCCAGACCCCGGGCTACTTCTTAGAAATTCTAGATAGAAAAAACCAATAAAACTTTGCCAATCGAACCCAGAATCTCATGCGCTGCAGTAGCACTTAGGACCATTTCACCAACTTTGCGTACTTAATTAACATTGTTTGATTCAAGACAAAACCATCTCATGGTGAAGATAAAGATAGTAAGGGAATCTGAACTCAAGACATTATTGAAGAATGATGAAAACATCGTGAGGAAACATACATTTTTTAACCAACTTCAAAAAAAGGAGGAGGTTCTCCAATCGACTGGAAGTTTTTTTTTAATGTGTGTTAGCTCGTTTTTTTTCGAGAAAGAAGTGGTAGGAAATGGTGGAGAAAAGGTGTGTTATTGTGTTGTTATAGTGTTTTTTTTCAACCGACTTCAAAAAACGGAGGAGCTTCTCCATGTTTTTAATGTGTGTTACCTCTGAAGTTTTTTCTAGGTGAAGCGATTTTGATGATCCTTTTTTTATTTGAAAGCTGGTGCTTCACATGTGGTCCCATTGAAATTTATCCTTAATACTGCGTATTTTTTCCACTTAGTTTATATTGATGATGTTATAATAATTTCCTGTCACTGTTATTTACTTAACAAGTAGTGGTTGACGAATGTGTGTGGGGTAAGTATCACAACTAAAAATTAAAAACTTTTTTACAAAAAACGACGAATTTCCAAAAACGAATCGGCCAAGTGCGAGTCGGACTCGCGCACCGAGGGTTCCGTACAAACCTGTAGGTATATAAATAAAAGTTATGGTATTTTTATTGCTAAATGAAATCCATAACATTCCAATGTGGAAAACTGGAGGAGCATACATTTAAGACAGAGGTCTCTTTATCGTTTCAGTAATCCTTTATTTTATATTAACAGATATCATTTATTTTATAATATAACTGAAATACCTACACTAGCCTTGCAGCAGCCTTGCAAAAGTTCTTTTATCAAAGTTATTCATTTACAAAGTTTTTTAGTCACTATTTAGAAATCTGGTTCAAAAATACTAATTAAGTATTAAATTTGAACCTTATTATGTGATGTAACTAAAATTTTAAGGTTTTCGGAATTTTTCCTTTATATGTACTATAAAATGTTATTTCATGCCAAATTTCAAGATTCTAGGTCGACTGGAAGTATCCTTTAGGTTTTGATTCCCTTGAGAGTAGTTGCGAGTTTCAAAATATGCGGCTTAAATTGCTGTCTCTTTTGATTGCGTTGACATAGAAGTTTGATTTTGTTACAGCTTAAAGGTATTATAGACTTGAGTATTTGGTATGATTTTCAATATAATACCACTACGCGTTCATGAGGAAAGGGGTAGTAAGTTTAAAAAAAATATTATATGATGTAACAAAAAATGTATGGTTTTCGTTATTTTTCCTTTATCTGTGCTATAAGACGTTGCTTTGTACCAATTTCAATATTCTGAGATCACGGGAAGTACCCTGTAGGTTTTGATTCCCTTTCGAGTGTCGAAAATTTGCGGCATAAACGGCTGTATATTTTGATTGCGTTGGCTTAGAAGTTTGATTTTTTCACAGGTCCAAGGGACAGTAGACCTGAGTATTTGTATGAATTTCAGCTTGATACCTTCACGCGTTCCTGAGAAAAAGGGTCTTGACAGACAGATAGACGGACAACAAAGTGATCCTATAAGGGTTCCGTTTTTTCCTTTCGAGGTAAGGAACCCTAAAAACACTAAAAAACGTGAAAAATAACTTTAATTTCGGAAGTCGGTGGCCAAAAACGAAAATACAAAACCAAAGACACCGACTTCCGAAATTAAAGTTATTTTTCACGTTTTTTAGTTTTTTTTTTTGGAAGTCTGTTGATTTTTGTAAAAAAATGTTTTTGTTTTCTAGAATTGCAAACAAGAAGTGATCTAGGGTAATTTCATCTCCGTAAAAGGCCTTTTAATGAGACGGCAGAGGGACAGGTAACAAAGTGGTATTTATGGTTTATGTTCTTTCCTACACTCTGAGTTAAATTAGCCACAGACGTTAACGTAACTACGCTCGTAAAACTCCGAGCGCTACAATGTATTCTTAAAGATATCTAGATCCAGAAAAGAGGAACAATTAATCTGCCACGCTTCCCAACTATGTTGTGGTCAGCTTTCAGTCTAACCGGAGGCAGCTGAATTTCACACGGAGCTAGTGAAATAAAGAAAGAAAGAATAACGTTTATTTGGACACAATTCGTAAAACACATAATACAAATAACAAAATAAAAAAGTGAAAATAATGTTTTAACAACAATATTTTGTACCTCACGGCTTCGCCAAAAATATTAATTTCAGCATGAATGCCAGACAGATGCTGTCTGACTCTAGTTTTCTAATGAACCTTTAGTGATAAGTGACGGGGCAATACAAACAGTTTCAACATACCTAATACATAATTTTGATACTTATAAATAAATAAATAAATTAGTAATCAAATATAATAACAAAAAAAAAATGGCCTGTTTGACCTCTAAAATCCAGTTACTGGGTAAAAGGTATTTTTTTTTTTTGTTTAGGTTGGGAAATCATCAAATGACCTCTCCCGCTCTCCGCGGAGCGGAAGCGCGTGTCAGACTCTTACTGACTAAACCCCTCCCGTGTTCCTTCAGTTGCCTGTACGCCAGGGCCACGGTAACTCTTTTGAACAATCCGCGACTCCAGCAGGGGGTAACACGATACCCCTCGGTCAGACTGGTCAATAACAATATTCCACATAATAACATCGCAAAATGAATATGTCGGCGTGAATAGCTACCAATGTATCGCGATGAACGCCGAAGTGCAAACCACAGTTCCGTACAGTTTCAAATTCACAAACTTGAACCTAGGTCTTCGAAGTACGTGGTCGAGGATATAAAGTTTGACTGGAAGAGACGGTTAGTGATAAGAGCGTGAAAAGGGAGGCGAATTCAATTTTAACATGGAGATTTTTACCTGGGTGATTCAAAATCAAAAGTAATTTACTCAACTAGGCTGAAAATCAGCACTTTTTAAACGTCAAAATGACATAAGACAGTCTCCCAAAACGCCTGCCCTACACCAGTTCCTAGTGCTTTGGCTGGGAAGAAGTGGCGCAACGAACTTGATTCTAAACAATAGTATGCAAAATTATTAAAATTAAACCTCAAACTCAAAGCATTTATTTCAAATAAACCAATTACCGGCACTTTTGAATTGTCAAGGAGTCGGTCAGTCAGAAAGATGAAGCTAGTTGCCCATTCCAAAGCGTAGTAGGTACCTATGGAGAAGAACGGGCAAGAAACTCCATGGACACTCTAAATAAACCCAAAACATTAAATTAAATAATGAATAGTTATGGCTAACCTGCTCCAAGGTAACAACTGCTAATCACAACTAACATATTGCCTGGCAGGCTACGTATACTTCTGGGGCTTATTTAATATACCTAATTGATGATGTGACATATTATTTGTAAAAATAACTACAAAATTGTCACATTTTCACGACAGGTGCTGTTAAATAGAGCACTAAAACTATGAAAAAATACCTTTTAAAATTGTCGGATTGTCACGTGTCGTCCATCAGTTCTACCAAATAGGCTCTTGATGTCAGGCTTACTATACGAATCATTACCATCAAGCAATTAATAACTCAGGGAAATTACCTCATGGTGGGAATATTTCTCTGGACAAACCCTTAATTAACAAAAGGATCCGTTGGCCAATTTTGATGCGAACGGCGATATTTTACGTTATATTTTGCTGAACTAGAAGATTGTGTGCATATGTCTACATTAAAAAAGTTATGCGTGGTCATACATAAAAAAAAATATATACGGGTCGACTTGAGGACCTCCTCCTTTTTTTTTGTCGGTTAAAAAGCTGCCCAATTCCCGATATTGGTGCCGATTCTCTTGTGCACCTAACTAAACTATCACAAAAAGATATTATGTTTGGTTAAAAGAATCTTAAAAGCTATTCTGCAAACAAGATTCTCTAAATTTAAAAACAATTTTGACACATCTAAAATCGAGCTTGACAATCGCTAAGTTGAGTAGAACATAGACCAAGATTTGTCGGAAATTAAAATAAATAATAATATTTAAAATTGTCTAAGGGGCCTCTGCGAGTCGGCTTCGGCCCCTCGTACGCCTTCTAAAGGACCGGGATCTCATGACCCCGAGCTATGTTAACATATAAAAAATAAAAAATAAATAATAATACTTTATTTCAGACCATGATGTCCATTTTGTTAGTAACAATGTTCTAATAAACTAGTGTTAGTAATACTTAAAACTACCCACAACAAAAATATAAAAGAAAATAAACTCAACAATCATTACTGCGCCATTTCATGACAAATGGCACAGCAATGACTGATGTAACCACAGTCCAGGCGACTAGCGATCATGCTAAGGATGCTGTTGGCACTGCCACACTCTACGCACCAGGGATGCGTACCTTTTACGCATCGTAGCGTAAAAGCAGTCTACGTGATGTTCAGCAAACATCCCTGATGCACTACGGAATCGCCGCAGCCCTATCAGCACCCTGAACGCATTATTAAATTGGACTCGGAGGGCACAGTAAGACTTTTGAATATAGTCGGCCCACAGGCTGCAAAATAAAGAGTGAATGAAATTTTGTTTTGTATAAACAGATTTATATATACAAATATATGAACACTTTTTTAAATATATTATTGCTAAGGAATGTCATTTTAGTCAATTTCAGAATGACAAACGTCGTTTCACATGAATAAACGAAATTTTGGTGATTTTTTGTCTAGTTTAGAAAAAAATTGTGACAAGAGAATCAGCATCATTATCAACTAAAAATGAAGCAAAATGTCTTTAATAAGCAGACGATTTTTTAAAAGCCACTTTCCTCACTACACTTCCAGCTTTTTTTAACTCCTGTTACCGCACCCAAGTTGCCACAACTTCGCCGGTTGCATTTTAATGCCCCGCTAAATAACACTACGACTTTGTATCCTTGAGGTTTCTCACTAATAAATCAATGTATCTGCACTTCACATCAATTTGATTCCGAAGTTGTGCAGTTTGCAGATGCTTCATTCATTGTCAAGGTTTGCGTTTCAGGATAGTTTAAATTTAGTGTAGATGTCGTAGGAGTATTTAAGAACCGGATAAAATGCTGTAAGATTCATCTAATTATCACGGACTAGACAAAAAAGAAGGACGCCGCGCCACGCTTACCGAAAGTAAAGCACCGCACCGTACCGATCTATGTGTGCGTGATTTGAGGGATACCGAAAACAGTACCTACAATGACGCCGTAGTGCCGCGTAATGGCGGTCGGTCGGCACCTTATGATGTAAATGTGTGCGTGAGGCATGTTTGTAGAAACAGTCCGGCATACTTTTAAAAGAGTAACCGTGGAGTTTCTTGCGGGCTCTTTTCCATAGGAAACAACCAATTGTAATCGTGCACCTAGCTTCTGACGTTTCATAAGTGCCCATGTTGGTTTATATGAAATAAAATATTTTGATTTTGATTTTTGATAGTGGTTTATTGGAGTTTTTTTTAACTTATAGTACTTTCGATACGCGTGGCGTGGAGTCCATCTTTTTTTTCTAGTCCGTGCTAAATATTTATGACTTGTCCAATGTCACAGTCCCGTCCATAGATATAAAATTCTATGATCCCGTCATTAATGCAAGTCAGTAATGTTTTGTTTTCCTAAGAAAGTGGTGAAAGGTCACACAATAACCGCTGTATAAAAACAGAGCATTTTTCAGACACCTTAGTGTCAAAAACTGATGAAAATGACGGATTTTCACGACGGCCGTTATTATTAATATTATTTATTTAAATCGAATACAAATTATTCATAGTTTTGTTAGTAACACTTATAAAACTATGCTAGTAACATTTCACATAAAAATAAATAAAACTAAAACTAATTCAAGAACCAATAATTATGTTCGCTTCCCGCTACACCAGACCTGTAGCTGTGCAAACGGGTCCAGTGCCCCAGGAACAGACAATCAAGCTTATTCACTATCACCTTTAAAATGCTGTTGGTGTTCCTCTGAATCCTTCACATCAAGGATGCTGTTCTTTTTCGAATAACAGCTTGAAAGCTATCTGTATCTGCTTCAGCAAACATTTCCGATGCGCTACAGAACCGCGAGAGCCCCAAGAGCACTCTTTTTTTTTTTTTTTTGGGTGGGAAATCATCAAATGACCTCTCCTGCTCTGGGCGGAGCGGAAGGGCGTGTCAGACTCTTACTGACTAAAACCCACCCGTGTTCCTTCAGTTGCCTGTGCGCCAGGGCCACGGTAACTCTTTCGAACAATCCGCGACCCCGGCTGGCATCGGTCCTATCGGACCCCATCAATGGTGCTGACATCTCTTTGAGGCGCGCGTGAAACACGACGCGCCGTCGACCCGGGCCTGGTCCTTACCGGACGGCGAGCTGCCCATTGCTCGCCGTCCGCAAGCCCGCGCCTACTGTGGCCGGGAGTCGGCAATCGACTCCCGACGCCCAGGGTGTCTCCTCCTCCTGCGGCGGCTAGGGGCGCGAGGGCGCAGAGATTGCCTCTCCCTTTCGCGCTCCGCCTCCTCCTTCGCGAGCATTACTGCTTCGCAGAAGGAGGTGACAGCTTCCCATTCCCTCTCGCTCCGTACCATGGCCTGAACCAGGGCCGAACGCGAGAGGTCGCCGCCGCCGATCGCCGCCACGAGGACACGGCGGTGCTCCGCCCAAGCCGGGCAGACCTCCACCGTATGCTCCACCGTGTCCTCCGGTCGATCCACACAATGGTAACACCCGGACGTTTCCTCCCGCCTTATTCGAAACAGGAACCTCCCGAAACAGCAATGTCCGGTGAGGACCTGCGTCAGGCGGAAGGTGAGGACGCCGTGGCGCCTCTCAAGCCACTCCTCAAAGAGGGGTCTTACCGCCGCAATTGTGGCGTGCCCTGCCCAAGAGCACCGTAAAAGCGTTATTATACTGTACACGAAGAACGTTGTAGAGCCTCTGCGTATGTCTAACACACATGTTGCACGTGTAGACGTGTGTTATAATATGACGGAACCTTACCTAGAAACTTAGCTATAGTAAGGTAATTTATGTATTTATTTATTTATGTATGTAAGTTTGGTAAATACATCGAATGATAAGCGGGGTTGATTTATGACTAAAATGTGTGTACATAGTAAAAATCATATCTTGGAAACGATTGCGGATTGTGCATGTGATAAACTTACATGATTTCCAATAAAAGTTTTGCTAATGTGGTTGAAAATTCTGTGTCTTCGGAACAAAAAATGACGGGCGTTTTTTTTAAATAAATCAAAATGCAATCGCATTCGTAAATTTTGGCACATTGAGTTTAAAGATAGGGTTTCTTAACTAGTCAGGCCCGAGGTGGCCCGCTAGAGGGCCAAAACAATAGATAATCAATTGTGTCTCATTAACGATGCTTGATGAGCTAGAAGAGCGGTGGTCACCACAAAGCGTCCGCAATTTACCGGCGAATGACGTCACTGAATCATTATATAACGGGTGTAAAAAGACACTTAAAGAAGCCGAGAGTCACGTATACGGAGATATTGAAGGTCAAAATTCCAACTCTTACTGACGTTTTTTTAACGAAAATAAGATTTATAATGTTATAAAATAACTTTGAAAACCCGCACGACTCTTGCACCGTTGTATGCACCCATGAGCACAATCTTTTTCGTGTGTTACATGGCGCACTACTGCAAATAGTAAATTTTCACACCAAAAACAAAGTCGTTTCCCAGCAATTACTTTTTGAGCAATGTTACTTAGTTTGATGTACAGAATGCCTAGTTGACGGCTATGTGATGGGTCTTTTTACACCCTGTAGATAAATAATTTGCTGTGTTTCCCTAAACAGCATATTTGACACCGTAAAGTCCAACTCCATCATTTCCGTTACAGCTGCCACTGCGGCCGTTATGTGGCGACCACCGCTGTCGTAGAAAATTGTAGCTTTAGATGTAGAACGGCTTTGTTGAGTGTAGTATGTACTTGTGTGTCTCTTTCTAAAATTCGATATGCTTTATTATTTTATTTATCAAACATCCAAAATGCTACATAGTCTTAACAGTTTAAACACAACGAGCCATCAAATCCAGGAGAGCAGATAACCCGATTTCCATGAGCCGGAAACGTCCATTACAGAAACTAGGACTCCCATTTGGGCGGGACACGAATTACGATTGTAGATGAGTCTGTCTGGGTCCAAAATGTATTCCAACCAAACCTAGAATCAGAATTCTGTTCTAGTCTGTTGATTTTTCCTAGTTTTTTGGCTTGTCACCAAAGATTGTTTTAAGTATTGTCTTGTACGTGCATTAGAAAATGTAAGAGATATAAAATTACAAGTTTCCGATTATATGTTGGCTATCTCAAGCACGAATTCCATGATCTAAAAATTTTGTTTTGGTGGGGTATTATACTGTCTAATAATATTGTTATATATTTCGTATCTTATTGGGCGGCAAATTGGCATACTTATCTGCAATACCTAAAGCACAAATAAGCGTAGCCATTGTAGCACCATCTACAACACCACATGTAAACTACGCGTCACACTGACGTCACGCAAAATCCTGCATCGCGCAAGCAGAGTTTACCGCGCAACTAGCATATATACAACATCCCGAAATCAAACGTCGGGCAGTTGCCCATCAGACACGACACCCGTCTGGTCGGAGGATCCTCCCTTTTCTTTAAAAGATGAGTTAACTTTACACCCTGTTCATCATACCTCTATACCATCTCAGACACAAAGCTTCAATGACTGTTTTTTTTATTTAAAAGTATGTCCATGGAGTTTCTTGCCCGTTTTTCTCCATAGGAACCTACGACGCTTTGGAATGCGCGACTATTTTTCTGGCTGACCGACACCCTGGCAGTTGAAAATTGCCTGTAAATCGTATAATTGAAATAAATGCTTTCAAATCAAATCAAATCAAAATATTTTATTTCACATAAACCTACATGAGCAGTTATGAAACGTCAGAAGCTAGGTGCACGGTTCCAATTGGTTGTTCCTATGGAGAAGAGCCGGCAAGAAACTCCACGGTTACTCTTTTACAATGTTTCAAATTACAGTGTTGATAGGTATGGGAGGACAGTGTAGGCCTGTCAACAAGTAACAGGTACTGAACAAAATATAAAAAAGTCTACAAATCTACAGTCTACTAAAGACATGATTGCCATTACAACTGTAACAAATCTGAATTAAAATCCTGTCTACAAAAGCCGTAAGTAAAGAGTTCAAATAATAATTGGAGGTATATAATGTCAAATAATGAGAAGATTATGTCAAAGAAGAAAGTAAAAAGCAAACTTTTTTTTTTTTAAATAGCCTTCCTAATTTGGGAGCAGTTAATAGAAATTTACATAGTGATGCCGTTAATGAGGTACCAGGGAAACTTTGAATTTGAGATGTGTTTGAAATTACACAAACACCAAGACCCTTCAGTTCTTGTATTCCATCTAAGCGATTTATTTTGAGTTCATTTCATTAATGTTTAATCAGCCGTTTCCATTGTTTGGACAGAGGCCTCCTCTCTGTTAGAGGGAGTGAACCGTAATCCACTGCAGATATCATATGTCCTAGAAATTTCGGTTCTTGGACATACAATCTTTAGTGCGATAGACTGAAATTCGATCTATTATTCACTTTTTTATCGCAATAGACCAATCAAACCAATCCGACGTTTCTAGTATGGGTATTTCCACTAATTAGTCCAACCATTGATCTAGAAAATAGCGATAACCCAAATAGCCATTCGAACATCAAAACGACAAGTTGAATAACAAATCATTCTCCTGAATGATTGAATTATCTCGCTCTCAAATGCCTACAACGTCAATCATCTTCCTTATCAAGTTTCCATTTACGTCTTTTGATAGACAGCAACAATTTGCGTATCTTTCATTCACAGATGTTTGCACAACATCCTTATTAAAATTATAAATCCCAAAGTAACTGTGTCTGTCTTCTAAATTTCACGCTTTAATGGCTTCTTTTTTCTTTTTTTTTTGGGTGGAAAAAGCGAATAATTGCTCCCGCTCTGGGCGGAGCGGGCGGGCGTGTCAGACTTTTATGACTAAAACCCACGTGTGTTCCGTCAGTTCCCTGTGTGCCAGTTCCACGGTAACTCTTTCCAATAATCCGCGACCCCGGCAATTATCGGCCTTAGCAGAACCCGTCCATTAGTGCTGACATCTCTTCGAGGCGCGCGTGGGACACAACGCGCCGTCGACCCCAGCCTGGTTCTTACCGGATGGCGAGCTACCTATTGCTCGCCATCCGCAAGCCCGCGCCTACAGTGGCCGGGTATCGACTCGCAACGGCCAGGCTGTCTCCTCCTGTGGCGACCAAGGGCACGAGGGCGCAAAGATTGGTACACCCTCACGCGCTCCGCCTCCTCATTCACGAGCATTACTGCTTCGCAAAAGGAGGTGACGGATTTCCATGCCTGTCGCTCCGTACCATGGCCTATACCAGGGCCGGATGCGAGAGATCGCCGCCACCGATCCCCGCCACGAAGACACGGCGGTGCTCCGCCCAAACTGTGCAGACCTCCACCGTATGCTCCACCGTATCCTCCGGTCGATCCACACAATGGTAACACCCGGGCGTTTCCTCCCGCCTTATCCGGAACAGGAACCTCTCGAAACAGCCATGTCCGGTGAGGACCTGCGTCAGGCGGAAGGTGAGGATACCGTGGCGCCTCTCAATCTACTCCTCAAAGAGGAGACTTACCGCCGCAATTGTGGCGTGCCCAACGTTTTAACGGCTGAACTGACTTTGGATGAAATTGGGTACATGGAACCTGGGTTAGTTTTGATTCTTATTTTTTTATTCCTATATTTTATAAGAGACTTTTATGTGCCGCGGTGGCAAGTCAAATTCATCAAAACTTTTCTAAACTAAATCGGGTTAGAACAGGATACTTTTTATCCCAGTAGCGTTCCCGGGAAATAATATCCGACCTCCACGCAGACGAAGCCGCAGGCAAAAGCAAGTCCTTTAATATTTTCATAACTACAAATTGAAATGAAACATCAATAGCGAGGTTAGCTGACCCAAATAAGATGTAAGGTCAAATTGAATTTTATCATTTCTAGGAATCAATCTACCAAAAACATTCATTCCATCTGTTTTGATCTGTCTTCTGGTTTTCTGTTTGTTTGTTGGAGATAATAATTTTACTTATTTGTTTGGTTTCATTTCATTATGTCGTTATTAAACATCATAATTATGATCAGCCTTGGTCGTTACCATATTTTCATGTTTATACAAAATTCCGTGTGTTAAGTGTGGCCTGTTCTTTTAAACAAATACGTAATTATTTTTTCTTTTTTATGTTTCTTTTGGACCATACTACGGTATTGGATCCATTATTTTAGTCTATTCGAATTTAGGTTATTCAAAAATACTCCCTAAAAACAAATCACAAAAACTGTCCATTACCGAACGAACGCGGGAGCTTCATGAAGCAATCAATACTGATGTTTTTGCCCAATCAAAATTTCATTCGATAATAGTGACCGTAGGTAGTCCGGGCCACTTTCCAAATTGGATTCTGGGTGAATTCTGTATAGGCACTGGCAGGCTGAATCAATTACGATTCACCCTTACCGGGTAAGTAGAGATCGCAATGATATATTTCTGAAATGATGAATTTCCAGAAAAACGAAAATAGCTTCGAGATTTTCGAGCAATATTTCTATCTCGGGTCTTTATGAAATTGCATTTTGTTGAAAATGTTGTGAATTTCTGGAAAAAATTCAACGCCTCCGAGTCTTTTCGTGGAAAACAAAATAGAGGTGTTTGTTTTTAATATTATTATTTTTGTTAAAATCCACCCACTTTTTCTTTAAACTTGTTTGTAAAAGTCAATTTTTAAGGCCTATCTTTGGCAGCAGAAAACCCTTAATCATGTGCTGAATCTACTGTGTGTTAGATAAAACAAGGGACAAAATGAAGGGAATCAACTGATTTAGTTTTTCATATTTTAGAGTTGCTGCTATTGTAAAAGTTGATAATTTTCATGAATACTACACTCCGTTTATGTCTCTTGTGTTATGTTTAACCTGACACCCTTTTATTTAGCATATGTATGTCATGATGGCCCAGTAGTTACGGTCTCGCCTCTGATGCACGAGGACAATGGGTTCAAATCCGTACAAGTACCAATGTGACTTTTTCAATGTATATGTAATTTCTGAGTTTATCGTGGACATTTATGACACCGGTGAAGGAAAAACATCGTGAGGAAACCTGAAGTTACAGGTAATATAAGTCTGAAATCGCCAACCCGTCTTGAGCAAGCGTGGTGATCAATGCTCGTGCATTTTCTGTATGAGAAGAGGTCTTTGCCTTGCAGTGGGGGCAAAATTGGCTGGTTTTTATAACCGATTACGGGCTCAAAAACTTCCGCTTAGTTCCCAAACTAAGAAAGATTTATTCATAGTAAAGTTTTGGACGCAGATTCAGACTGCGATAGATGATTCAGTCATAAGGTTAATGTTCCCAGGCATAACTTAAAATATATGTCATACTAAATGGTATAACAACTAAAATAAATTTGCTTGTGTAGGATTCAGTTTGGCTACAAACAAAACTTCTGCAATAAATCTTATATTATGTTAATCCACTAGGAAAACTAAAGCTAACTAAACTTGTGCAAAATTTAGGAGATATTTGTTGACATTTGCTAAATATTTTGATAGTATAGGAACTATTTGTGGAAACTTTGGTCGTGATTGTTGGTTTGTTAGGTATATTTGACTTATTTCAAATAAATATACGTAGTACCTACCAATCACGGGCTAAGCAAATTTGGAAGGGTGAAGGGGCATTATGATAAATGAATAATAAATAATCTTCATTCTATAAGTAGATTTCTACAAACAGTTTTACACGTCAACCATATTTTTTAAACTAGATGAGGTCGGCGTTTCCTATCTGACTACTCTGAGAAGAAAGGCCGAAACAGACTTTTTTAAAGCCCAGACATAATCTTGGTCAGATCATGTAGATTGATGTCTGAAATGGTCTTCTAAGAAAAGAACCACACAGATTGAGAGGACCTGTGCAGTCAGTGCACGCATTTGTCAATAATCATGCAGCTCAACTCAGAACTTAAGGAACTCAACGATTCGACGAACAATACCAAAGAAAGGACATTTGGGTAGGACACACAAATTACTCAAACTGCCAGATCATGATTAAACTAACTTGTAATAAACTTAAATATAATAGTAAAGTAATTTCTATGTTTTGTCAAGTCGCAAAAACCCTTTAAAGCAGGGGTGGGTCGCTAGGTATTAATAAGATGGTTAGAGTCACCAGTTTGCTTAAATAAATCAATAACTGAGAAAAAAAGGCAATGACCCACATAGTCCTCACATTCATAGTAATTAAAACACAATAATACTTCACAAGTAAATATTGCATTGCCGTACAACGTGGTAGCTGCCGTCGTTTTGGGCACTTTTCCTATTGACAGCGAGTTGAACAATTTTTATAATTGCCTACGATTCTTCCCCCTCCTTTTTATATACATGTTCATATTGTTATTATTATTTTAAGACTGTTGGCAAATATATTAAGCAAATATAAATTTACTCGTTCCTCGAATAAATTACAAAATTACAGTCCTAATGTGGAAAAGCATAATATTCTGCTTAGCTCCGCAAGTTTATAACAAAATTCCAAAATCAATCAAAGAGTTAAATTTAAATGCATTTAAAAATAAACTTAATGACTTGCTATGTAATACATTTTATTATAAATGACTATTTGAATGATACTTTGACATCTTACTCTTTGATACTCTGACATTTAATGATACTTTGACATCCTAAATAAGTTGGATGTTTATGATATTATTTTTAACCGACATACCTCAAATTGTAATTTTAATTCGTAATTATGCAATTAATAATGTTAATACTAACCTAATAATCTGCCCTGTAACAAATCTAATATATAAAATTCTCGTGTCACAGTTTTCGTTGCCATACTCCTCCGAAACGGCTTAACCGATTTTGATGAAATTTTTTGTGCTTATCCGGTATCTATGAGAATCGGCCAACATCTATTTTTTTTTTTTTTTTTGGTAGGTAGGGTAGGGAGTTAGGGAGGTAGGTAGGTAGGGTAGGTAGGTAGGTAGGGTAGGTAGGTAGGTAGGGTAGGTAGGTAGGTAGAGTAGGTAGGTAGGGTAGGTAGGTAGGGTAGGTAGGGTAGGTAGGGTAGGTAGGGTAGGTAGGTAGGTAGGGTAGGTAGGTAGGGTAGGTAGGTAGGTAGGATATGTAGGTAGGTAGGGTAGGTAGGTAGGGTAGGTAGGTAGGGTAGGTAGGTAGGGTAGGTAGGTAGGGTAGGTAGGTAGGGTAGGTAGGTAGGGTAGGTAGGTAGGGTAGGTAGGTAGGGTAGGTAGGTAGGGTAGGTAGGTAGGGTAGGTAGGTAGGGTAGGTAGGTAGGGTAGGTAGGTAGGGTAGGTAGGTAGGGTAGGTAGGTAGGGTAGGTAGGTAGGGTAGGTAGGTAGGGTAGGTAGGTAGGGTAGGTAGGTAGGGTAGGTAGGTAGGGTAGGTAGGTAGGGTAGGTAGGTAGGGCAGGTAGGTAGGGTAGGCAGCTAGTGTATGTATATAATATTTGCACGCCACTCTTGGCAGAATGTGATGATACCACTGACTAATCTTAAGACCATAATTATAATCCTATCCTAACTTCCTAATCCTAATCCTAATCCTAACTATAATATTATAAATGTGAAAGTAAGTTTGTTTGTTTCTTTGTTACCTTTTCACGCCTAAACCACTGAACCGATCATCCTGAAATTTTGCATATACGTTGTCAAATCTACAGAAACGGACATAGGGTACCTTTGATCCCGAAAAAAAGTACTGTTCCCGAGGAAAACAACAGTAACGTTCTTATGATAACAGATGGAGCCACGTGTCTTTCGAATAATGATCGAATTATATTATTATAGAAACTTTAGTGGTGTGTAACGCGAGCGAAGCCGCGGGCAAAAGCTAGTATGCAACAAAGTGAAAATCGCTAAAATGATAGTTATTAGATATTGATACTGCACTGTCGATATTCATGTTTGTTATCTACATAAATATAATATCACGTCTATGTTCCCTGAATACCAGTGTTGCGGTATTTATTATTTTTTTAAATATCGCCGCATTATGCCGAGATAGAGGCCTTTTTGGCCTCGCACAGGTCTTTTATTTTGACTTTTAATTTTATTGTTTTGTTGTATGTTTTATTGTTAGTTTTAAATGCTCCTTTTTATATTTTTTATTCTAAATTTATTTTTTTGTTTGGATTTACTGTGCGTGTCCCAAATAAAATATTTTTCTTTTTTTCACATATCACTAGTTTTGTTCAAGTCCCATGTTACAAAGGCAAGTCTATCAAATCCAGGTAAGAAATTCTTGATGGAAAACCCCAATTTCACCAGCGAATCGAATTTAGAATTCCAGTTTCCCGGGCATACCTAAATACGTGAGTAAAACCGTAACCATTTCCATGATTACGGTTTTAATGGAATACTAATGAGAAGAAATTTATTTGTTCATAGTTTTGAAAATTTTGATTTAACGAAAGAACCTACCATATAAACTCGTTATATGATTGCGGGGCTGTTCAAAACAAAAAGAAAGAAAAAAGAAAGAAAGAAAATACATTTATTTGCGGTAAACATGACGCAAAGAAAAAACACACAAATACAAAAAACAACGAGTAATTTTAGTATAACTTGGATAATTATTCCATTAGACTACGATATTTTTACATTATTCTATATTGCCATCCCTGTCAGCTCTAATTCATTTGTTCTATTTTTAATAGCAATTAGCATTTATCTCATAATCTTAAGGCTCCCACAGACAGGCGCGACGCGACAGCGCTACACTAAGGCGCCGTTCGTCGCACGATACGCGGGGCCTTTGAGTCGGGCGTCGCGTCGCGCCAGTGTGTACGAGCCTTTATGCTATTATCTTATAAATATTCGAAAAGGTAGCATGTTACAACCATGCAGATATTTCTACAATACTAATCATCGTACACAAAAATGACAATACGACTTTTTGACTGGAAATATTAAATTAATACAACCAATTAATCAATGGATTACAAAATTATTACAGTTTAACGAAAATAACGAGTGAAATTCGTAAAATTGATGACATACACACACACTGTGCAATCAGCGCCTCAATTGCGTAACACACTTAAAATCACAATCCGAAGGATTTTGAAGGAAATTTCAAATCCATTGCTATACATAATTACATAATTATGTTTGAAATTCGTCTGCTCAACAACGTAAGTAACGCAAAGAATTATCAAAGTGAATAGCATTGCCATCGTAAGTTATTGTTACGCAATTACCCCGCAATCCTGCTACCAGCTTGCTGACTATACCGGCTGAAATTTTTTACCGTCTGGACAATAATATGGTGTTTTGTGTAAATAGAATAGAACCCATACACGCTATCATATGCCTGGTACCATTGATTTAATAAAGGTTCGGAATATCCTTAAAATACATGAAAAAGAATACATCCTACGGCACTCGCGTAAAACTAATAATAGCCAAAATAGGTAATAGTAAACGGCGTACGCTGCGATCGCGCATGAATGGAGCATGATGGAAGTGTGAGCGAAACGCTAGCATTAATTTCGCAAGCTACATCTTTGCGGGTGCGCATAGGACGATACCGCCTGATCCTTCTTCCTTACACACTCACGCACACATTTGCGCGTGTACCTACATACGTCACCGTGCTGTATGTAGTTGTAGTAGGCAAATAATTTGTTACACTCAGGTGTCCGTGTCACGAAACCGTAAACCAAATAAATTACGTCTCGTAAGATCGTCGGTAAAGCTTTGATAGAAATGTAAACAAACCCGTTGATGTTTATTTCTTAACAATCACACAGTAAACATTCATCTGTATTTTGACGGTTTTAACTTGATGTGTAATGAAAAATGTATACTAATAATTATTATTTTAATTTAAAACTATTGAAACAAACTAGTGGACTGAGCGAATTCCCTAAAAATACGGTAATAATAAGACGGCTCGTTTGGTGAAGTGGTTGAGCGATTAGCTGCTGCACGGAGTGCCGCGGGTTCGATTCCCACACGGAACGATTTTTGTTTCGAATAGATAGTTGTTTCTAGTCAGGCTGTTTGTGTATGTTCTCGTATGTAAGATTTCGATCTTTCCTTCATACTTTTACGGGCTTAGGATCGTCTAATATGCTGTAGGCAGTTGGATAGAGGTAAGATCGTAATCAACTTATTTACAAATAATTACATTGATTAATGTTTACAAAATTACACAAAATTACTATTATTTACAAGAAAAGTACCTACCTTTTCAGCGATATCGCAATAATTGTTTGAAATGTCCTCCGTTTCTTTCTAAACACAAACTAGCACGTTTTTGCAAGTTGTTTGTTAGACTTCTAAGCGTATCTCTGTCATTTTTCAGAATATTAAAAGCGTCTATTATTCGCTGTTTTAACTCAGTTACACTGCGAGCTTCTTCGGTGTACACTAAGCGTTTTAGTTCGGCCCACAAATAAAAGTCTAACGGCGTCAGGTCTGGTGATCTCGCCGGCCAGTTTACAGGTCCACCGCGACCTATCCACTTATCACGGAATTCAGTGTCTAAATACGCGCGCACAGATCGCTCGTAGTGAGCTGGACACCCGTCGTGCTGGAAATACATATCCTGCAGATAGCGCAGGGGAACGTCTTCCAACACTGTTTCGATAACAGACTGTATCATTTCACGATACGTTATCCCTGTCAATCGACCTTCGATCCAAACTGGACCAATTATGCGATCGTGTATTATCGCGGCCCAAACATTCACACTGAACCGAACTTGATGAGCGTGTTCTTTTATTTTATGTGGGTTTTGAAAACTCCACCAGTGCTCATTGTGTACGTTGTAGATACCAACGCGGGTAAATATGGACTCGTCGCTCCATAGAATGTTCGCCTGCGGATGGTACTGCAGCCAGCGACAGAACTCAATACGAGGCCCAGGGTCCGGAGCATGCAAAGCTTGCACGCGTGAGAAGTGGTATGGATGCATGTCCATTGAATGGAGTAGCTTCCATACCACATACTGGCTTACGCCAAATCGACGAGCTGCTTGCCGGGTGCTCCTCCTTGGGTGTCGCTGGAAATATTCCAGGATGGCGTCTTCGACGTGTATGGACAAGGGTGGCCGGCTTCTGCCTCTGGCATGACCGGGAAGCTGGAACTGGCCATGGTCAAGTAACCGCTGATAAGTGCGGAGTATCAAGTCTGTGCTGGGGATCCGGGGGGCAGGGATACCGTTCCGTCTAAGGGATTGCAGATGTTCCTCGTCGGCGTACATTCGCCTCGCACTATTTAAATTTTCACCAGACAAGAAATAATACCTCATCATGGCAAGGTACTCTACGTTGGAGTATTCGTACGTCATTATCAAAACAATCACTGGGCGGCCGAAGCACACGCGGAAACGTACAAAAAAGCGATCGACGTCACGCTATGACAAATCGCAGGTGACTGGAGGGAACGCGGGACGCGGTACTCGGATCGAAGGGCGCGCGCGCGGGGTGGGGTGCGCATGCGGTGCCACGTGAGCGGTGCGCCTGCGGAAAGATATGATGTAGTTACCTATCAGCCGGCTTCAATCAAAGGATTGAATGTCGCTACGAATTCATTGATCATTTCTGCGCGTAGAGTAGGGTGCCTATAAATTGAATTTTTACATTATTTTTCAATATTTTGTTTTTTTTTTTGTTTTTATTATTTTTTTGTTTTAATATGATTAGTTTACTACAAATAAGTAATACTATTTATTGATAGGTTAATTTCATTTTAGGTTTTTTTTTTAATAAATAGGAGATTTCTGTGCTATAGGCTTCTACTCCGTTCACCTATTATACCCTATTTTTTTCCAGACGGTAAAAAATGTCATCCATATATGATCTTTTTACCGAGACATGAACTAATTTTGTTCAACTCATTGCCTAGGTATACATCAAATAACGAAAAACTAAATGTCTACAGGATAAACAAACATTATTGGCAAAATATATTGGCTACAATTTAAATACTCACCAAAATAATTTTTAGAGCCTAAGACTAGGTAAGTATCAAGTAAAATATGTTAACTTCAAATAAAATAAACCCACTAAAATAAACCCACTCTATAACGAGGTGCCTAAAGAACAACGTTTTAAGGCTCCCACAGACAGGCGCGACGCGACAGCGCTGCACAAAGGCGCCGCTCGTCGCGCAACATGCGGTGCCTTTGTGACGCGCGTCGCGTCGCGCCAGTGTGTACGAGCCTTTAAGTTCCAAAATAATTATACACTCATCAGAATAATTGTACGAGTTGTATTTATATTCTTTATGCCTACCAAAATGGATAAATGCTCACCAAATCTTGTAAAATTATAAATGCGAAAGTAAGTTTGTTTGTTACCTTTTCGCGCCTAAACCATTGAACCAATCATCCTGAAATTTGGCATATACGTTGTTAGGTCTACAGAAACGGACATAGGGTACCTTTCATCCCGAAAAAAAGTACTATTCCCGAGGAAAAGAACAATAACGTTCCTATGATAATAGATGGCGCCACATCTCTTTCGAATCATGATTGAATTATAGTATTATAGAAACTTTAGTAGCGTGTTAAGAGATTTTTTATTTTTTATGAGTGTCGATAGACCGGTTTTTCATCCTTCTAACTATAATTACCCGAACAACCCGAATTGATTGTCAAATTCTAAATTAAAGGCAAAAGCTAGTGTACCATATTCTGACAAATTAATGATTATGATTATAAAATATTTTCAATTGTTACAATTCTTTATACTGCAAAACTAACTTTATTAAATTGCTTCTCCGAAGAGCAAATACAATTCACTGCTTATAAACTCAACAACAGTTTCAAGTTTTACGAAGATAAAGTATATTTTTCTTAACTTCTTTTATTTGGTTAACAAAATAATATGGCGCACTGACATTTTAATATCACAAAAACTGTAGGTTTGTATTTATATGGGTAATGAAAAGATATTTGTGTGTTATTTATACCGTATGTGTTTTTAAGAAAGATAAAGATTTTCATACCCATCTGAAAATGTGTTTTGGTAGCGAAAACTCGCTATTTTCATACTATGTTTCAGTAAATAATACATAAAAGAAAAATATACTATAACTAGCTTTACCTACATACCTACCCTGCCTACCTACCCTACCTACCACCCTACCTACCCTACCTGCCCTACCTACCCTACCTGCCCTACCTACCCTACCTGCCCTACCTACCCTACCTGCCCTACCTACCCTACCTGCCTACCCACTCTACTTACTTACCTACCTACCTTTACTACCTACCTACCCTTACTACCTACCTACCTACCCTAACTAACTACCTACCTACCAACCTACCTACCTACTCTACCTAGCTACCTAACTAGCTGACCCGTCAGACGTTGTCCTGTCAAATTTTTTCCTTTGGGTCTTTCCAATTTTTATTTTATTTTATACCACCCAATAAAGAGGTGAATTACACAAAAAAAAAAAACAAATCAGTCAACCCGTTTCTGAGTTTTAGCTAGACTAACGAACAGCAATTCATTTTTATATAGGTATATAGATTTCAAGAAATACCAATTCCCGTGGTCGTACATAATAAACTTTGTTGGACACACTTCATCGCTCGTTGTTCGGTCACTTAGTACAGTTCGTAGTTACTTCGACTTCGAATTGAGTAGTAGCTTTTATAGTGCTTCGGGGATTCAGCGGTTTAAATTCTAAGTCTGATATAATGCTGTTGAATGGCTATTTGGTAGCCATAACATAATCTATGTATATATAAAACACAAAAATTGTTTCTACCTATGTCCGTTATAGACATCAAAACCATTCAACCGATGTGCCCCAAACCTAATTCATTAGATTGACAATAATGCGAAAATGGTTTAAAATTACTAAAAATATATAGATGATACTTTTATTCCGGTAGTATGTTGCATGCATACAAGACAGTATTCAGTTCACGACTCGTTGTGCACAATTTCTGAGCAAAAAACTAACAAAAAGTACTAGGCTTGCAAGAATTCACGATAGTATTTCAATCATTAGTATTAATTAAGCTTCTAAAAGGATTTGGATGAAATTTGAAATTTTGCTGAGAAACGACCTGTTCTTGTACAGATGCGACGCACGATTTCATTTTACTTGTATTTTTTGTTTGTTACAAAAGTAGATCATTTCATGTTTTTTTTGTTTGTTGTTGTCATTTGCCAGTGTCGTAACGCATTACGCAATGTGTATTATTGTCTTTGGTCTTTGGACATCAAGCAATAGACAACATTGTCAATTTTTTTACGTTTTTAGTACGAGGCTTTTGCATAATCAGCCTATAATGTTCCCACTGCTGGGACACAGGCCTCCTCTCTTTGCGAGGGAATGGGCCGTAATCTACCACGCGGGCCCAGTGCGGGTTGGTAGATGTCACACGTCTTCGACTTATTGGTTCTAGGACATGCCGGTTTCCTCACGATGTTTTCCTTCACCGTTTTGAGAGCAGTGGTGATGAAATTATTTACACAAAGTAAAGCGCCTGCCTGGGTTTGAACCCAGGACCACGGCCACCACTGCTCCACGAGGCTTTTAGCTACTTTTAATTAGTGTATGTATTTTGTCTATAATAGTTTTTGTAATGTGCGTCTTTGTGCTAAAAAACATTTTTTCCTTTCTTCCTTTTTAGATAGTTTATAACCAAGATTGATACATGGGATATTTTTTATCCCGGTAGTACGTTTTCGTGGGATATATTCCGACCTTCACGCGGGCGAAGCCGCGGGCAAAAGCTAGTAACTACCATAATTGTACTAGATTCAACAAAGTTTAAAGTTGCGACCCCTAGTAACTTAACATCATGCCTGCAGTCCCCGAAAGGTTAGGCAGAGATGCAGCTATAGTAAATCCACATTTCGCCAGTTATGTTTAAGTCCCATGTAATAGGGGACGAGCCTATTGCCATCAACCGGGTACAAATCCAGACTCCGGGAAATCCCATATGGAAAACCCAATAACATTTTGCCCAACCCGGGAATCGAACCCTGTATAGCAGTAGCGGTTGTGAGCACTACACCAACGAGGCAGTTCCAATATAGTTTTCTTGTAAATTGGTTTCCTAGGGGAAGTACCTATCAACATTCTTATTACAAACGTGATGTGCTCACAGCTACGCCGTAGCTGGTCGTAGCGAATCAGCTACGCCATAGCATCCCATCCACCCCAAGTAATTTTAGGTCATAATTTATACTGTACCGTAATATCCTACAGCTGCGGAGTAAAAGTGGCTTCAAATAGAGACAAGAAACAAGAAATTAATATGCACTAATGAAATAGATATATATGTATTTATTATTGATATAATTATTAATTGTTTCACTACAGACGATGAAAACACAAGTTTAAATCCGTTTGAAAATACAATTCACTCAAAATTATGGAGCTCTAACATCTATATATCTAAATCCAGAACAGTTATCAATTCTTTAATCCATCTAGAGACGAACTAGAAGTTCTATGAAATATCACGGCTCAAACTTCTTGTAGATGTCGCAGCATAATTGAAAAACCGTTTAATTTTGCTAAAGTCCTAGGATTTTTACAAAGTATCGGATTATTGATAACTAAAAAAGATTTTCCTATTATTACTTTACTAATCGGTATCAGGATTTTTGCAAATAACCCAGTCACTTTAGGGCAATTGGAAACTAGCTAATCTAGAGTTAATTTAAAATATCTGGTCTATCAGGACATGTCTTGAAAGTAGCCGTTAACCAATCAGCGTATCCGTCAGTGTATAACGTTCGTATCAGCCAATCAGCGTTCATACTTATCGTCGTTGCTTGCGATTTACCTAAGATAAGTTTAACTTTTTAACCGACTTCACAAAAAGGAGGAGGTTCTCAATTCGACTTTTTTTTGTTTTTCATGTTTCTTAGCTCAGAACTTTTTTCTGGGTGAACCGATTTGGATGATTCTTTTTTTATTTAAAAGCTGCTGCTTCACATGTGGTCCCATTTAAATTAAATCAAGTACTGTACAGTAGTTTTTGAGTTATCCTTAATAATGCGTATTTTTTCCACTTAGTTTATATTGATGATGTTATAATAATTTTCTGTCACGGTTATTTACATATCAAGTAGTGGTATACGAATTTGCCTGGTAGGTACCACAACTAAAATGCGTTTTTTTTTTTACAGAAAGAACAACCGACTTCCAAAAAAAACACTAATAAAAAACGTGAAAAATAACTTTAATTTCGGAAGTCGGTGGCCAAAAACGGAAATACAAAAACCAAAGACCGACTTCCGAAATTAAAGTTTCACGTTTTTTATTAGTGTTTTTTTTGGAAGTCAGTTGTTTTTTTTTTTTGTAAAAAATGCTACAATACTGACATTAACTCGTATTATTACGAAATCTTTCAAGGTTTTAATAATCCAGCCCGGCAAAAATCCTAGAATTTTCGGTCAAAAACGATTTTCCCAATTATCCTGCGTCGTAGGTATCCAGTAGTTTAAAAGCAATTGAAACTTTAATTGGAGCATCTACGACCAGGTTTACCTGTACGCCACAAACTTTGGCAAACATATCAATCACTGAAGTTGTACGGCGGGTGGTACAAGAATAGATTTACCTTGATGACATGATAGTTGGTGACTAAGTACTCTAATTTGCCAATTAGGGTAGCGATCTGTTATCTAGACCGGTTTAAGGGGAGGTTATTTGGTGTGTATTTAGGGTTGATGGAGTATTATTATTATTAGGAAAAGATTACGAATGTAAGCATCTTATTGAACTTTTGGTTTCCGCAACAGTGTTGTCGTTCGTCACCAAAATTAAATTAAATTAGAAACTAAGGATATGGTCAAATAGATATTCAAAAGGTTAGATTTACTATCTGCAATTTTTTTATAACCCACAAGTATAATATTTTTTCTTTTACGTAAATATTTAACAATTACAAAAAAAGGTGTTTATGAATGGTGGAAGTCCGGCTTGAAGTACCTACACACATAAAAGTTGTAACATATTATTTATTACTAGTTTCTGCCCGCAGCTTCGCCCGGTTGGATGTTGGAAATTATCCCACGGGAACGTGCTACCGGGATAATTAGTAGCCTAAGCTACTCTTTATAACGTCAGCTATCTGCCAGTGAAAGTCCTATCAAAATCGGTCCAGCTATTTCTGTGATTAGCAGGAACAGACAGACAGAGAGACAGAAAAAAAATAAAAAAAAATTATATGCATTTAGTAAAAAGCCGTTATCTTGAAATTACAAACAGACGCTTCAATTTTATTTATTTGTATAGATTCCATACGTTTTAACCGGGATAATTATTGTATCTAGATTCTGTTATAGCTGAAGTTTCTACACCAAATATTATAAAAAAAATGTGTTTAGAATCTCTAAAGAAAGCTCTTTTAAATGTTACCTAACACAGTATGTTTTTTTTGCTAAGGATAGATTTGACCGGGGAAATATTTTTATAAAAAATATAATGTTTTAAGCTATTGCATAGCTTTTATCGCGGGCTTTGAGCGCGGCGACCGAATCAAGAAATTTCGTAACGAAAATAAAACCTAAAACCCCCCACTCCGCCTACCATGTAGCTCGGCCGAGCGTTCGCTTAACGTGTTTGTATATGGTACGACTGTACTTGAATTAATATCAAAGAAAAAAAATACTGCATAAATAAAAAATAAATAAATAATTATAATTGTACAAGTTGATAAAAAATGCTATGCAATAGCTTTACCGCGGCAGTCCCTGAGTGCCACACGTGTTTTTTTTTTTGTTTGATAGACTATTTGTGAGCGCGACTCGAAACGTAACGATGTGCCAATGCTCACATTCCTACGTTGCTCAGTTTTGGCGAAACACCGGTGTGACAAATGGACAAAAAAGTGATATTTTAAAGATTACGATTTTCCTTTAAGGTTTTAAAAAAATATATACTTGGCTTACATAACAGAGTAAATCTTCGATCTACAGAGAGAATTTCAATAATTCCCTGTAATAGGTACCAGGATCACATAGGCACTGCATAGCTCAATTTAATGAATTTCCAACCAACACTCGTGCAAACAGGATTTCAAGTGGTACGCGGCACTAATTGTAACTCAGTTCCTCGTTAGCAATCATTAGTATGATGTTACGAATGTACTTCGTTTCTAAATCAGCGTGAGTTTATTAACGCACTGAATTTGTTAGCGGATTTGATGTAAATTAGTTTTAAATGATAAATGATTTTATTTCTGTAAGTATGTTTGAAGAAACACTTTTATACGTCAATCATATTTTAAAAAATAGATGAGGTCGGCGTTTCCTATCTGACTACTCTGAGATGAAAGGCTGAAACAAACTCAGAGGTCACAGTCTCTTTTAAAGTCCGGACATAACCTTGGTCAGATCATGTGAAGACCATGTAGATTTGTGTCTGAAATGGTCTTTAGAGGAAAAGCCACGCAGATTGAGTGGACCTGTCTAGTCAGTGCACGCATTTGTCAGTAATCGTGCAGTTCAACTCAGAACTCAAGGACAGAACTTTTCTGCTACTTCTCAGAAACTACATTATTGAAACAGTTAAAACGGATGAGGGCCTACCTAAAAAGAATGTTAGTAAAAATTCATAGATAAAATCAAATATTTTTTGTCATTCAAAGAGCGATCACCACTTTTTTTAAACAACGGATAAAAGGAGGAGGTTCTCAATTCATCTGTATATGTTTTTATGTTTGTTAAGCAATATCTCCGGCAATTGTAAATTTATTTCGAAAAT
Organism: Dryobotodes eremita; assembly: GCA_917490735.1. Taxonomy (NCBI): domain Eukaryota; kingdom Metazoa; phylum Arthropoda; class Insecta; order Lepidoptera; family Noctuidae; genus Dryobotodes; species Dryobotodes eremita. The sequence goes on along the minus strand of OU823263.1, from coordinate 3,563,159 downwards.
TATTTTTTTAATAGATAGGATTTTTTTTTTTTTGGGTGGGAAATCATCCAATGACGTCTCCCGCTCTGGGCGGAGCGGAAGGGCGTGTCAGACTCTTACTGACTAAAACCCACCCGTGTTCCTTCAGTTGCCTGTGCGCCAGGGCCACGGTAACTCTTTCGAACAATCCGCAGCCCCGGCAGGCATCGGTCCTATCGGACCCCGTCAATTTTGCTGACATCTCTTTGAGGCGCGCGTGGAACACGACGCGCCGTCGACCCGGGCTTGGTCCTTACCGGACGGCGAGCTGCCCATTGCTCGCCGTCCGCAAGCCCGCGCCTACGGTGGCCGGGAGTCGGCAATCGACTCCCGACGCCCAGGGTGTCTCCTCCTCCTGCGGCGGCTAGGGGCGCGAGAGCGCAGAGATTGCCTCTCCCTTTCGCGCTCCGCCTCCTCCTTCACGAGCATTACTGCTTCGCAAAAGGAGGTGACGGCTTCCCATTCTCTCTCGCTCCGTACCATGGCCTGAACCAGGGCCGGACGCGAGAGGTCGCCGCCGCCGATCGCCGCCACGAGGACACGGTGGTGCTCCGCCCAAGCCGGGCAGACCTCCACCGTATGCTCCACCTTGTCCTCCGGTCGATCCACGTAATGATAACACCCGGGCGTTTCCTCCCGCCTTATACGAAACAGGAACCTCCCGAAACAGCCATGTCCGGTGAGGACCTGCGTCAGGCGGAAGGTGAGGACGCCGTGGCGCCTCTCAAGCCACTCCTCAAAGAGGGGTCTTACCGCCGCAATTGTGGCGTGCCCTGCGCTGGGTTGGGACAGTCGCACTCTCCATGCCGCCATGAGATCCCGCCGGAGCTCTGTCCGCTGTGCCGTGATTTCTCGCGGCAGCGGAGTTACGCCCCGGCGTTTCGCCTCCTCGCGCCACTCCCAAACGTGCGCGAAATAGATAGGATATGCCTCAGGGGATGTCTCATATACATTTTATTAACTTTGCTTGGGTAGGTTTTCATTTAGCTTCAATAATACGTATCTGTTCCACCTTGAAAGTATATTGTTGATGAAATTCCTGTCATTGTTATTTACATAGCAAGTAGTGGTATACGAATTTGTGTGGGGTAGGTACTACAACAAAAAGTGAAAAATTAAAACAGTTTTACAAAAAACAAACAACAAACTTCCAAAACAAAACACTACAAAGTGAAAAATAACTTTAATTTCGGAAGTCCGTGGCCAAAAAAGAGAATACAAAACCAAAGAACCGACTTCCGAATTAAAGTTATTTTTCACATGGTAGTGTTTTTTTCTGGAAGTCGGTAGTATTTTTTTGTCAAAGTCAAAGTCAAATCATTTATTTCAAATAGGCACATAAAAGTTTGTTGTTTGTTTTTTAACAACCGTATTATGGCAACATCTTTTACAATTTATCATTAGAGACGTCATTATGAAAATAGGACAACTTGAAAACGGAAAATTCACTCCAAGTTAAAGTGAAACTAAACTAAGTTTTCGACTTTTGTAATCATCACGAAAAGCGAACTGCCAAAAGCCGTCTTCAAAATCTTAAATTCTAATTTCATCTTTCTCATCTTCAACAGTAATCACACTAAAATCTTCTACATTTAACCTAACAATTCCACCGGAATTTTTTGTTTCTGTTATAGTAAACAAAACAAATGAAAAAGTTATAGCTTCCAGAGAAAACTTAAAATATGAGGGTCGAAAGTTATGGCAGGCCGGGTCTGAGGATCGCGGCACAGCATAGTAGGTACAAAAGGTCAGCTCCATGCGACGAGCGAAAACAGGCGCACCCACACATAGACGCGTAAGTACGTGCGATTCAAACAAATGCCAGTCGCGAGTGCACTTGCACTCGCTGTACGTGAAGCGTGTCTGTGTGTGCGTGCGTTTTTGCTCGTTTTAAGTAGCCGACCTTCTGTAGCTATCTATTTTGTGCTCGCAGTAAGGTAGAAAGATTTTATACTGATGTTCAAGTAAGTGTTATTATTTTTAGCGGTGAGAGTGAAGTATTGCAATTTGTTGGTTGTTTAGAAAAGTTGGGCGAAGGAATTATGTTAATGGCTCCAGGTTGAATAACGAGTGTTGAGGGGAGAAATAATTTACATGGATATTAGTTGATTGTCCTGTGTAATGCTTAAAAGTTTTCAAGAATTTTTGTTTTAATTTATTACCGTGTATTTCTCTTCCTTTCTTGAATCACTGTTGATAGCCTGCTCTATTTTACATACTGTCAGAAACTCGTGCTGAAGAATAAACCTAAAAACTATACCCATAGCAATACCACTTACCATCCATGAAACCTAAACGAAAATTCTTTTTTTTAAATTCGATGACTCTCCGTTTTTTTCTGTCTCAATTGGACAACATTGTCAAACTTTTAACGTTTTGAATACGAGGCTGTTGGCTGCTTTTTATTAGTGTATGTATTTTTTATAGTTTTTTTTTTTTATGTGTCTTGTTTGTGCAGAATAAACAACTTTTATTCCTTAAAATAATAATAATTATAAATCATTTATTTGCATGAAATATGGTTACACGAGATGTTAAATTAAATTATAGCACAGGACATACGAGTATTTCACCCTCATTACGGGCATGCAAAATTATGGTTAATTTACAACAATTATTTATTCCTTCCTTCTTTTATTTCTTCTTCTCCAAAAACTAAAGTTCCAAACCCGACCCCCTGAAACCGATAACATGTGAGGCTCATCTGTTTATTTTAACGTATCGCCAGTAAAAAGTTATATACTGCCTATGACACATGCCCCTATTCTTTATTCTATTTACAACCTACCCTTTGTTTTTGTGAGCTGGCTTCAGATTACGACCCTGTTTGTTTTACAAGGAAGGTTATATTTAGAACTCGTCGTTGAGCTTCTTAAGTTCTGAGTTGAGCTGCACGATTACTGACAAATGCGTGCACTGACTGGACAGGTCCACTCAATCTGTGTGGTTTTTCCTTAAAAGACTATTTCAGACACAAATCTACATGGTCTTCGCATGATCTGACCAAGATTATGTCTGGACTTTAAAAGAGACTGACCTCTAAGTTTTTTTCGGCCTTTCTTCTCAGAGTAGTCAGATAGGAAACGCCGACCTCATCTAGTTGATAAAATTTGATTGACGTGTAAAAGTGTTTATACAAACCTACTTACAGAAATAAAATCATTTATTATTTAATTGGATTTTGGCGAGTAGGTGTAAAGCCAGGAATATACTCGTGAATAACTTACACAAAAGTAATGTTAGTAGCTTGTAAGTTATTGTGTTATTATAACTTCTGATTGGTCCTAACCAGAGATCTGATATTCGGATGCATATACACCTAAAGTTGAGAAGTTGGTTAATATGGATTGCGCATTTGTATGTATCGAAAAAATCCCGCTAACGTCAGATTTTAGTGACCAAACCGAACTAAATCATAGCGATCGAAAGGTAGTGATTAAAGTTATATTTACGAGGTAATATTGACGGCCAATCAGAATATAGTACTTAATTTAATAAAAATAAAAATATATTTTTTAGAAGGCTCTTCCAGACTATACACCCAATTAGTTATGCATTCCCGATGATCCTAACCTCCCAAGTTTTTTTTTTACAAAACATATATTTTAAGATGCTGCTTCCATACTTTAAATTAACTTTAGGTAAATATGCATCCGAATATCCGATCTCTGGTCATACCATAGGTCGGGTATGGCATGCAAGCTACTAGCATACTTTGTCCTGATGGTGCAGTGTTTAAGGCTTCACCTCTCATGTACAGTATTTTTATCTTAAGAAGCGACGCGTGCTTTACTCGTGGTAACCAAGTGTACAAAGACGCTGTGAATGTATGCGTAAAGATGAGTAGTGTTAGCACATAGCACACACACGCACACAAACACACACACACACACACATACTTCCGACTTTGCCACCGTCTCGGATGGTACCGAGACCTCCTGCGCTTTTACACACACATTCACAGCGTGTTTGTACACTTGGTAACCACAAGTAAAGCGTGCGTCGCTTCGTGAGACAAAAATACTATACGAGGCTGCGGGGTTAAATCCGGCAAGTATCAATGTGACTTTTTCATTTAATATTTATGAGTTTATCTTGGACATTAATATATCAGTAAAGGAAAAACATTGTGAGGAAAACTGAACTTCTAGTTAATATTAGACTGAAATCGCCAGTCCATCTTGAGCAAGCGTGGTGATCAAAGCTCGTGCCTTCTCTGTCTGAGAAGAGGCCTTTGCCCTACAGTGGGACAATAATCGTCATCCACATAACAATACAATAATAGGCTGGTATTATTATTATTATACATGCAAGCTATTTGTATATTTTGCGCAAGTTAAATCGGATTAACACGACAGTTACGTGATGCATGGAATATCAGAGCTTGTAGGAGTTGTTTATTTTATAAAGAAGCGTGCATTCTATTCTGACGTGATGCACCATTAGAGTAGTGTGTGAATCTGCTTTTACAGACACGTGTATTCCTGCACCCTAATTACGTAACACACTATCTATCACAATCTGAATCATTTTGAAGCCTATTGCTAATCCATTGCTTCTTAAGTTCGAAAAATATATTTGCTCAACAACATAAATAACACAATGAATGTTGTTGACCTGTCAAAATGAAACACATTCCTACTGTTATTGTGTTACGTAATTACCCCGCTGGCTATAAAAGAAAAACAAGGAGTTCTTATGTTGGTTACGAATGAAAGAAAAACAAATTTTAATCATGTGGTGCCTCTCCATACATTTTTAATTAACTTTGGTGTTACAAACAAATTATTTTGGTCGAAATTTAAATTTCTAAATCCTCTTCTAGCCCTTTTGCACTTATTTTCAGTCTGTGTTTTAATTTTGTCGTGACATATTTCGTCGTGGAAATTCTCGGAAAATCTAATAAAACTTAAGTGACCTTAAACGTTGTCTAGACTACGTTCGTGTCTACATCCATAAGTCTTCTCTATTTCAACGAAATAAAATGAAAAAGTTTTGTAATTTTCCAAATCTTTTTGCCCTTTCACAGAATTTATTACTGCAATCTTTCAATAATTTTCCCCTTTAAATTCTTTTCCGTCTAGATCATTGACTTTTGATTCATATTTTACAGCACCAATATCTATAAACGTTATAGTTTATTATCCTACTATAAAAGTCGAATGTCCACTGCTCCGTAGGATATGGACGAAAAAGTTTGCCACGTTTCTGCGCAGTTCATTTGTTTACCAGTCACACAAAATTAAAAATCAAAATCAAAATATTTTATTTCATACTAGCGACCCGCCCCGGCTTCGCCCGGGTAGCAAAGCATAATATAATATAGCCTATGTCACCCGGAGATAGTGTAGCTTCCCAACAGTGAAAGAATTATTGAAATTGGTTCAGTAGTTTCGGAGCCTATTCAATATAAACACACAATCATATCTTTTCTCTTTATTAAATTGTAGCTTATATGAAACGTTTGTATTTTTAACATAGTGCCATCTATTGAATACTTACTCAGTCCAGTCAACAGATATCGCCATCTGTTCGAATCTTTTGGAACTAACAGATAATTGTGACTGTCAGTTAATGGACAAATAATTTGCAATAAAATAATATTGCGACTATAAATTGAGATGTAAGCTATCCTATCTTTCAAGTTGGATCAAATTGCACACGGTGTGCAAATCAAATTTAAAATCGGTTCAGTAGTTTAGGAGTCCATCGCGGACAAACAACGTTACACGTAATTGTTATATATATAAAGATAAACCAACATGGGCACTTATGAAACGTCAGAAGCTAGGTGCACGGTTCCATTTGGTTGTTTCCTATGGAGAAGAGCCGGCAAGAAACTCCACGGTTACTCTTTTAAAAATAAGGGGCTTTTACAATGTTTCAAATTACAGTGTTGATAGGTATGGGAGGACAGTGTAAGCCTGTCAACAAGTAACAGGCACTCAACAAAATATAAAAAAAATATATAAAAAGGTCAAGGAAATACATTCGTGCGAAGCGTGGGCATGGGTCACAGTGGACGATGCCGCCTACATTTTTAACCCTCTTCAAAGAAGGAGGAGGTTATATGCTCATGTTTGTGTTTTGTTTTTTTAATATGTTCATCGATATTGTCGTCAATTGTGAACCGATTTTGAAAATTATTTTCGCATTCGGTAGAAAAAGCTTGCGCGATGGTTCCATATAAATTTTATTAACTTTGCTTGGGTGGTTTTTGATTAGCTTCGATTACACGTATTTAATCCACTATGTGTAAATGATAAATGATTTTATTTCTGTAAGTAGGTTTGAACAAACACTTTAACACGTCAATCATATTTTAAAAACTAGATGAGGTCTGCGTTTCCTATCTGACTACTCTGAGAAGAAAGGCCGAAACAAACTCGAGAGGTCACAGTCTCTTTTAAAGTCCAGACATAATCTTGATCAGATCAGATCTTGATGATGTTATAATACTTCCTGTCGCTGTTGTTTATATAGCACGTAGTGATATATGAATTGGTGTGGGTTAGGTACGATAACTAAAAAGTGAAAATTAAAAACTTTTTTACAAGCTTGGAAACATGCTGGTCCTACTCCATAGGACAATCTAGAGTCTAGACGAAATCAAACTGGTTGATAATTTAATTGTATAATTTATCATTTTTATCATATTGATTTTACATTCTGTAACTATTTTAACTCACACACTAAATTACTACTTGTTCAAATATTAGAAAAATCGTCTACTTTTCAATATTTGTAAATATGTGAGCATCATGTATAACGTAATTAATTTACCTTTCGTTGCTTTATATTTAATTATTTTTACCTATTGTGGTATAGTAATTTAATTCTAGGTGCATCGTCTTCACATATAATTACATAATTAATGTATACAAAATATTGTCAAACATTTTAAAAGAGTAACGTTGGAGTTTCTTGCCCGTTTCTTTTTTCTTGTCCATACGAAACTACCTTTTAAAAGGGGCAACTAGAATCAATTAAATTTTTTTGTACGTTTTGTCGTTCAAAAGTGCCTTTTATGTGACTATTTGAAATAAATGATTTGACTTAGACTTACTTAGTTATTTTTCATTTTGTAGTGTTTTTTTTGTCATACAAAGCAAAGAATACGTGCGTAGCTAAGCCGTGGGCTACTGTGAAACAGCGCCTTTATTCACGACTACACTACAAGTTGTAAAATTTGCCTCAGGAAGTCTGCTTATAGCAAAAAACCAGCCAAGTGCGTGTCGGGCCACGCACAGTGTAGGGTTCCGTAGTAGCCCGTTATCACAATATAGTACGATTCTGTTATCAAACTAAATATTCACCCCACTTCACATGTAGGGGAGCTACCCTAAAATTTTTATTTTTATTTTACTACTTGGTCGGCGTAATTGATATACACACTCCTATAAAATTACAGCTTTCTAGTACTAACGGTCTCTTAGCAAAACCTCGGACAGACAGACAGACGGACATGACGAAACTATAAGAGTTCCTTGTCAGAACTACGGAACCCTAAAAAACAAAAAACCAACATGCAAAGTTCTTCGGAAAAGTTGTTATTATTTACCGAGTTACTTTTAATTAGTTGTAAATAAAATGGCATTTCTTGTTCCTATTAAAAATTACAATACAGGTTGTAAGTATCTTGTTGTTAGGGATGCTTTTTCCTGTTGTTTTATGCAATTATTATTATTACGGTTAGTAAACTTGAAAGTAATGGTTTTAAGTTTATAAAATAAAAGCTTCTGCCCGATAGTTGGAAGTCTACTTTATCATAAAACATATTCTATGGCACGTGGTAATTAAATAGTGCAGCTTTCGATCAGGAAAAGATTTTTAGGTAGGGGTTCTGTAAGTCCAAATGCAAAAACGGAACCCTTATAGGGTCACTCGCGTCTGTCCGTCTGTCTCAGCCAATTTGTTCTGAATCTAATGGACCAACAAGTTGAAATTTGGTACACAAATCAATTTCTGTGACCCAAACATGGACGTGTAACGTAAATAAATGAATTTAGAATAATTATGGGTGTCACTATTGGGAGTCAAACAAGAAAAATTCAAAATGTCATTCATTCATGTTAATTTTTGTTTTTTCCTTTTTAAGACGTTTTCTAAGACGGTCTCAATTTTTTTTTAAATAAATTTGAAGAAATTGTTTTAAAGTTGTTTAAGAAAATATATGGAAATTGACCATTATCACCCGTATCTCCGAAATTGATGAACCAATTTTTTTTTTAAATACAGCAAAAGTTCTATTCTTATACATTACAAGAAAACCTTTGAAGTTTATGGTCATAAAATAACATGGTAAATTTCTCAATATTGTGCGTACAAACTTACATTCGTAGTTTGAAATGTATAGGAAAACATGTTTTTCACACTACAATGTTAAGTTCCGAATCACATTTTTTTAATCTTTAAACGTTTCCCCACACTAGGAATTTATCCTGTATTGTGGGTGCGTTTACAAACATTTAAACTCACATACACAAACAGCCAGACCCGGAACAACTATTTGTAGGTCTTACAAATATTTGTTCCGTGCGGGAATCGAACCCGTGACACGCAGCGCAGCAGTCAATCATTTAACCACTGCGCCAGCCGTGCCGTGCCCTCTTTTATTTGCATCAGCGGGGTAATTACGTAACACAGTAACAGTAGGAATGGGTTTCATTTTGACAGTTCAACAACATGCATTGCGTTATTTACGTTGTTGAGCAGACAAATTTTTCGAACTTATGAAGCAATGAATTAGCAATAGGCTTCAATATGATTCAGATTGTGATAGATAGTGTGTTACGTAATTAGGGTGCTGTACCTCTCACAAATAAACTTACAATTTTACCTATGTTTTTAGTTTAGATGCACGATATTTGGGTCCAAAATATAAGATATAAGGATGCCCTTCCCGCGGGGTAATTGCGTCACAAGATATCTGTGTATTTAAAATATCTGGAGGAAAATTTGTTATAACGCCATAATCACGTACGAGCGTTTGTATGGGCATTATGAGGGGTTGGGCGCTCTTAAGGAAAGACCCTTATTTAAATATAGGGAAATTATTTCCCACCCGAATGTTTTATACATAATATCTGCGTTTTATTTCTGAACGTTTGCCGATACCTTGAAATAATTTGAACGCATTCTAAGCTTGTAATAAATACTTTAATGTATGGCAACACTTTTTTCCCAAATGTCATATGTCTAATGTCAAAATATGTTGAAAGTTACAGTTCTAGTTTTTTGTCGGATTTTGGCGCAAAATTAGAGTGGTTGTACAATGTTTTTCGTCTGACGGGCAGAAAAAAATCTTGTTAGTACATTACTGTATTTATTTTTATTAGTAGACTAACATAATTACGTGGTAAACAGTGTATAAAACTAAAAATTGTAGTAGTTTAGAGAGTTCAAACTTGGTGGGAAGTATTTTCCCTACCTATATCCATTTAGCAAACCATTAAATCGGAAAATAAGTCCCTATATCCGCGTAGAGTTCCTAGTTGAATCCAAATCTACGTACATACGCGCGTACGTACCTACGCGGTCGAAATGTAAGGAAAAGCAAAAAAAAAAAAAAAAAAAAATTTCAACGCATTGGCTTCAGAATCCGGAGGCTCTACGCGGGGGTCATGCGGTCCATGGCTCTTTACGGGGCCCCTGTGTGGGCGCGTTTATTGAGGCGCCGACCAGCCTGCGATTTAAGGCGTCCCAGAGGATCACAGCCATCCGGCTGGTCCGCGGATACCGCAAGGTCTCCGGTGAGGCAGCGAGCTTTCTTGCCGAATTGCCGCCATGGGATCTGGAGGCAAAATTCCTCGCGCACATATAGGACTGGCGCGAGGAAGTGAAATACCGGGGCGTAACTCTGCTGCCGCGTGAAATCGCGGCACAGCGGACAGAGCCCCAGTGGGATCTCATGGCGGCATGGAGAGTGCGACTGTCGCAAACCAGCGCAGGGCACGCCACAATTGCGGCGGTAAGTCCCCTCTTTGAGGAGCGGATTGAAAAGCGCCACGGCGTTCTCACCTTCCACCTGACGCAGGTCCTCACGGGACACGGTTGTTTTGGGAGCTTCCTGTTTCGCATAAGGTGAGAGGAAACGCATCCGGGTGTTACCTCTGTGTGGATCGCCCGGAGAAGACGGTGGAGGTCTGCCTGACTTGGGTGAAGCACCGCCGTGTTTTCGCGGAGGCGATCGGAGTCAGCGATCTCTCGCGTCCGGTTCTGATTTAGGCCATGGTACGGAGCGAGAGGGCATGGGAAGCCGTCACCACCTTCTGCGAAGCAGTATTGCTCGCGAAGGAGGAGACGGGGCCCGTGAGGGTGAGGCAATCGTTACGCCCTCACGCTCCTAGCCACCGCAGGAGTATAAGCCCTGGACGTCAGGAATGGATAGCCAATTCACAAACACCGTAGGCGTGGGCTTGCGGACGGCGAGCAATGGGCAGCTCGCCGTCCGGTAAGGACCAGGCCGATATCGCGTTGTGTTCTTCTCACGCCTCAAAGAGATGCCAGAAAACATTGACGGGGTCCATTAGGGCCGATGCCTGCCGGGGTCGCGGGTTTGTCCAAGCAGGTTACCGTGGCCCTGGCATACAGGCAACTGAAGGAAAACGGGTGGGTTTTAGTCAGTTAAAGACTGACACGCCCTCCCGCTCCGCCCAGAGAGGGAGAAATTATTTGATGATTTCCCACACATAAAAAGGGGGTTCAAAATCATGTACTGAATACATGGTAACTAGTTGCGCGTCAATGCGCCTGCCACTCTGTATACCAAATAAAACAAAAAAGACAAACAATTCTAACAATTGTACAATGAGCGGTTAATTTAATAATGAAGGAAAGAAAACCAACTGTAACCCCATCAAAAACTTATCAAATTGTGAACGCAGTGGTCAAACTTGCAAAGTGAACAGAACTCGACGAACATTGTAATAGTTCATACAGAGTGAGGTACAAACGACACAATTGCATGCGTTGAGTCGACCTCTTTAGTCTTACCAATAGAATTTACATTTAGATAGGACCCGACAATTCTCTCTCTGTATCATCAGATGCAAAAACTAGATACCTTACAGCGTAGGAAGCATCCAGGAAATTATAAAAATAATCAAAGTGCTTGCCATCGTGGGGTCAGGGTTGGCAAAAACTGTTTTATATATTTTAAAGTAGTAATTTATAGTAGTAATAGTCTTGTAGTATTTTTTATACTAATTTGTCGTTGCCCGGAATGTTACCATTTTATAAACAGTATGTTTATTATATTATAAATATTTAGAACTAGGTATAGTGTATTTATTTTATTTCTTATTTTTTTGTTATTTTTATATTTTCGTATGCTGCACTGGTTGACGTCATCACATCAACGCCGGCTGTCGCTGAAAACCAGCGCTGGGGCTCTGTCTCGCACAGGGTCGTAGCCGTAGCATTATGCTGAGTGATTGCCGTTTTGCATGGATGTGACGCATATTTTCCCCCAACTCGTTCTTTGTTATATTTGTGTGTTTTTCTCTGCGTCATGTTTACCGCAAATAGAGGTATTTTCTTTCTTAATTTTCTCTCTTAATTATGTATTTGACATAATCTTTGTTATAACTTAGTAGATATATTCCTTTTTTTATTAAATAAAAAGCAGTGAATGATAGAGTAACCGTTGACACGGGAGAATGAAGGAAGGAAACGTGTTGCGCCTCCCGCATAGGACATGGACGGGAAGATGATGAATAGTTTCAATAAATATGAATCGACTAACGGTGGAAAGTAATGCTACTACTTCTGCTACTCTTGGCCTGCATCATCCCACTGCTGGACAAAGGCCTCTTCCCATGACTTCCAGCTCTTTTGATCCAGGGCTAAAGTGGACCACTGGTCGTTTGTTTTCTCTTTGTTAGCTCGTCCCGTCATCTTCTACGGGGTCTGCCGCAACGCCTTCTGGCTGTGTCAGGGCTCCACGTAGTGGTTATTTTGACCCAAAGCTCATCGGGCATATGGCAGATGAGGACAGTCTAGTCCCACTTCAGCTTAGCGGCTTTTTGAGCAACGTCAGTAATCTGTGTTTTGGAGCGCAGTGTGGTGTTACGAATATGGTCTGTCAATTTGATGCGCGAAATACGCGGAATAGTAATACGGTAAAAAATCAACACAATCTTTTGAATTATTTGAAAGTCGTGCCCCAACCAATCTCTCTATGCCCAACTACGATAAGACCGCCGATTGTGTCACCCTGTGTAAAATGTCTACATTTATATCTGTAATTTTTATGGTGTACATAATAAAGAGTATTTTTTCTATTCTATTCTACACTACTAAGCTTTTAATCTAACGTGAAGTTTCTTAATATAAATAAAACATAGACCAACTGCTATCTGACCTTTGTCACCAAATTATAGTGCAACACTGATATTCATTTTTTATTGCTTGACAAAATTCCCACCACTTTCTACGTTATTGCCATCCCTAGTCTAAATAATACCATACTTTTTCCCTCTAACAATATCATGACACGAAACGGCTTCCTCGGTAGCACCATTCACCTCGCCACTCATAACTTGATACAACTAAAACTTTCCAACTTTTATAACAGCACCACCTCCTATACATAATTCATATATTTGTTTTCCACTATTTTCTACACAAAATAGGTAGGTACAGAAGGTTGGCTCCATACAACGAGTCAAAACGCACGCACTTATAGACACGCTTCACGTACAGCGAATGCAAGCGAACTCGCGAGTGGCATTTGTTTGAGATCGCCACCGCGCTGGATTTATGCGTCTGTGTATGCGTGCGCCTGCTTTTATTCGTTGTATGAGCCGGCCTCTTGTAACAAATTTTGTGTGTCCTATCCCTCGAATAGTTTGCAAAAAACCTGTGCCTTCAAAAATGTGATAAAGTTAGCGCCCATTCTCAAGTATTACAACCACACCACATCGCAGCGACAAAATGTGGGCAAACAGAGGTTACTTGTGAATAGTGTCGCTGCAACTTCTTGTTTTTGCGTTGTGGTTGCGTTGTCACTAGAAGTTGCAATGTGGTGTCAGCATTTTCGCAGTAAAGGATTTTTTACCGAATATTTTCGTTTTGGTTTTCCTTTAGGCGATGGCCATATAGTTTTTTTTTTCATTAATCCGGACCGATGTTTGTCAACACCGTGTGTGCGTGCTTAAGCAAATATTCAGAGAATTTCAACGAATTGCAGACTTTTGTTAAAATAAAGAACAGGGTAGATTACTTACTGGAACTTTCTTGAACTATTTCATAAAGATATTTGAAATATCTACAACTACAGGTCGCAAAATTCCGTTACTGGATTAAAACCTGGTAATCAGCGGATAGAATGAGCTGCCTACCCTTTTGTCGGAATACGGGCGCGAGGAATAATGATATTAGATTATTTATTAGTAGTTTACGCCTGGGACACGAATTCGAAGTGAACTTTTGGAAATTACATCTTTCTTGAGTTTAATTGCATAGTTGGAAGTACTAATACAGGGTGTCCAATAAAAAACTTACTTTTGTTAATGCATAAAAAAATTACAAATATATTTATATATACACGTTAAATTACAAAATCAGAAACTGAAGACATGGGAAAATTACTTTTTGAAAATAACATTATTCAAATGTCGTCCTTCGTGGCTCTGGCACTCTTCAAACCGATCTCTAACATTCATGAAAACGCGCCTCAGAAGTTGAGTAGGTATGTTGCTGATTTCTTGTCTAATGTTTCCCTTCAATTCAGATATGGTTGATACATTACTGTTTTGTACACCTGACATCCAACTCTTCAGATAACCCCAAAGGAAAAAATTGCTGAGGTGTGAGGTCTGGGCGAGTGCGCCCTCACGCCCCAAGGCGCCGCACGAGGAAACGCCCTGGGCATCGGGAGTCGATAGCCGATTCCCGGCCACCGCAGGCACGGGCTTGCGAACGGCGAGCAATAGGTAGCTCGCCGTCCAGTAACGATCAGGGTCGACGGCGCGTTGTATTCCACGCACGCCTCAAAGAGATGTCAGTACTTATTGACGGGGTCCGATAAGGCCGATGCCTGCCAGGGTCGTGGATTGTTCGAAAGAGTTACCGTGGTTCTGGCGCACAGGCAATTGAAGGAACACGGGTGGGTTTGAGTAAGTAAAAGTCTGACACGCCCTCCCGCTCCGCCCAGAGCGGGAGAAGTTATTTGATTATTTCCCACAAAAAAAAAAGGGCACAGGTCTCACTTTCCTTTTTCAACTCAACTCGATACTGAGTCAATATGGATCAATCCTCATATAAGCGTCAAGTTTATCCCGCAATCTAAGCCTGAGGCTTCCGCGATACCATTAGACGTTTTCAGGAACTCATGACGTGGTGGTCTTAGCCCACAATGCTTCTGACATGCTGCAAACGTGTCTGACCCAGTCCCATTTGAGCTTGTCTGCTTTTTGGTGACGTCAGTGATTTGTTTCTTAGAGCACTGTATCGTATTCCGTGTCCGGTAAGCTACCTGTTTATACTTAATCCTTTTTTTATTACTTGGTAATACTCATACAACGCTAGAGGTTATGAAACGGATCAGTAAACTCAGCCCACAACGTCATCCAAAATACGATACTACAAAAAGCTAAGGTCAAACATAATAAAAGTCACAATAACTAAGAAACATCATAAAAAAAAAACTATTACAATCCTAAAACCATCTTTACGTGACCCAATTCAGAGAGAAATCCGGACATTCAAGAGAGTAATAAAAAAATAATGATTTCTGAAAGAGGGCGCTATGCTAAATTAACGGAATACGGATGAAATAGCCTTCATTTTTTTATTATTTTTTTGTTAAAAAGAAGTTACGAGGCAAAGTTGGTGCTTCATAAGTAGGAGGTGGCGGTGTCCGTAGTAAGGTGAGTATGAAATGTGATGATGTAGGATAATTATACTAAATAGAATGCCCTTTTTTTGTTTTCGTGGGGAACCCTCAAAAGGCACCCGACTTCCGGGGAAAGAGGTCGGGGAGTGTGGGGTTTTACCTCACTAAAACCACCTCGGTGATCACCATCAGCACATAGAGGGGGTCCCGGTTCCTCTTTAAAGAACAATTCCGGAACCCCCCCTGTGCAACGCCTGTAAGGCACATCCCTGGGCAGACTGTAAAGGGGCCTACCCTGAGCCTCGCTTTGCACGACAGCACGTAGTCACTGTGCCACCGTGTTTTCTAGGGTCACTCGGTGGGCGGATAGACTCCCTACTCTGTGCGCCCATGAGTCCAAAGGTGCACCTACCTTGATTGGTAAGCGGGTTTCGGCGTATTAGGCGCCAAGGCGGTTGCCTCTCCGACGCCTTATTCTCCGAGCAGAATCAGCCCTCTCCCGATCCCGTTCGGCGGTTTCCTTCTTGACCATCACGGTCTCACAGAAGGAGGCTACTTCTGCTCTACTCCAATTCTGTCTCTGCCAGCATAGTCTTCACTACTGCCGGCAGAGTCAGCTCTCGCCTAATCCTGGCAACCAAGACCCGCCGCTCGGAGGCCCACGCAGGGCACTTCTGAAGCGTGTGTTTTGCGGAATCCAGGCTGTCTCCGCAGTGGTGGCAACTTTACGTGGCCTCTAACCCAATTCTTTTCGGGTACTCACCGAAGCAACCATGTCTGGTGAGCACCTGGGTGAGCGTGAAGGAGATGCGCTCCCTTCTTTTCAGCTAGGCTTCGAAGAGCGGCAGAACGGCTTCGACAATGCGCTTGCGCGAATATTGCGGCTCCTGTAGCCGCTTGCGCCACTATTCGAGCGCGTGTCGCCGATCCCACCGCCTCACCCTTACGAATGTGCTTTCTGGCACACTCTTTCTCCAGCCTCTCAAGTATGGCCCCATCCGAAGAAAGCAGACCACTCTCCCCTGACGCCGCTCGCTCCGTTTCTGCCGCCTTTCGCGTTCCGTAATGCCCTATGAATCCTTCCCCCCTTTTTATAAATGTACATTATTAATACAAGACTGTTTGCCAAATAAATTAAACATACATATTTCACTGTCAATAAAAACAGACTGGTTAAAAACCAAAATGAAATTAGGTAAATATCAACGTGTACTCTTAACGTAAACCTAATTTGAATACAAATAAACGAAACTGTTCAAAGCCTATTAAAAACTGGATTCATAAACATATTTTATTTAAACAAAATGTAACTACATAGCTAACGTATTAGTGTCTGTAAGTAATTTTAAATGCAAATACATTTTTCTTTTTCAATTCATAATATGTAAATATGGATTTTGGGAGATAATCTACCTAGTTTATTCATCCAACTGACTGGCTTTCTATTGATAAATATTTGAATAAAGCTTTGATATTTTCACAATTTTGAAACGTCAGCATAGTTTAATGTGCTTTGCACACGTTAATAATTCGGTTCTCAATGTCAAACCTCTATCACTCTAACCTCCAAAATTATAAACGACAATAAACTTTAAAAAGGTTTCAACAACCTCTCTATTAGAAAGAAGAGAAGACAGGGAGAAATAAGATAAATCAGTTTTTGCCACAAAAACAGGTGTATATGACGGAATGTTCGAGCGGCTGAGACACCACACGTCGTTGCTGATCCGTCATCTATTACTCCTTCGTCATGGGCGTGTACGTGCGGGCGTTTGGAAAATAATACTCGCAAAATAACACACTTAATTTACTTTCAAATATCGCAACGAGACTTGACTATAAAATTTAATGATTACAATGATTATCACTCATTAAATCTAATCACAATAATTGTTAAACTTGCATTTAGAGCCAATGGATTTGTGCGTGTTCACCGCGTGACGATCGCAATGCTCGCCATCGCCGCCATGACACTCACAACCCTATTCAGTGTTACCCGCTCTAAGTTAAAAATACCACAAAAAAAAAAAAACTAAACCACAGAGTAAAAATAATCGATTACAACTTTTAAAAAGCGTTACAATAAATTGACTAAATCATCACGCACCGTCATATATAAAAATATAAGAAACCTTGATTAAATGATACTACTCCTAAACCGTACTGTACTTCATTAATTACACCTTAGTGACAGCCAAGAAGATGCATGGATTGTGTAAGGAATGATATGAAAGAGAATGATAGCGTGTCGGTTGACAGGGGAGAATCTTGGCTGTCAAGAGAAACAACAAGAACATTTTTTATTCCTTCCTTCCCTAAAGCATATGTACCCTACCTCTGCGCCGTCATGTCCTCAGCAAACTTTCAGACCGAACGATCGCGGAAGAATTTAGTCGTAGCTGACGCCAAGTCCACATTGTAACTATGGGAAAACATTTGGGAGTCAGTGCGCTCCTTAATATTTACTGTTTGAGAAAGACTCATTGTTTGGTTAATGGGAAGCAAAAACATTTAGATTGCTACTTCATTACCGCTTAACGTGGTAAGCTCTGTGTCAAAAGAGATATTTATGATTAACTAGCTTTTGCCCGCGGCTTCGCTCGCCTTAATTTAGAATTTAACAATAAATTCGGGTTGTTTGGGGAATATACTAACAAAATGAATTAGGTACTTAAATAAAAAATAAAAAAGCTCCTAACACACCACTAAAGTTTCTATAATAATATAATGCAATCATGATTCGAAAGACACGTGGCGCCATCTATTATCATAAGAGCGTTATTATGGTTTCCCTTGGGAACAGTACTTTTTTTCGGGATGAAAGGTACCCTATGTCCGTTTCTGAACACCTGACAACGTATATGCAAAATTTCAGGATGATCGGTTCAGTGGTTTAGGCGTGAAAAGGTAACAAACAAACTTACTTTCACATTTATAATATTAGTTAGGAAGTTAGGATAGGATTAAGATGTAACACTGGCGTTTGCCCGCAGATTCGCCCACGTGGAGGTCGGAAATTATCCCACGAAAACGTACTACTACGTTTAATGGATCTTTTTAAGAGGAATAATTTCGTAATATATTGTTTTCATATAACCGCATTGGTTTACGCGGCTCAACCAGTAAAGGTTCCAGTCGGCATGAGTTTTCCTGACATTTTCAATAACCATCGCCATATTTCAACCAATTTACAAAAAACCTGGAATTAATTCCTCATGAATCCCTGCGTCCAATTGGTGAAAACTGTATGAAAATCCGTTCGGTAGATTTTGAGCTTATCGCGTTCAGATTCAGACAGACAAACAGGCGCGGTGGGGGGACATTGTTTGATAATCTAATATATACCTAAAAATCTCGTGTCACAGTGTTTGTTTTCGAATTCCTCCGAAACGGCTTGACCAATTTTTATGAAATTGTATGTGTATATTTTGTAGGTCTGAGAATAAGTCGCAAAGTGTATTTCATACTGCTGCCAGTGAAACCGCGGCGCGGAGCTAGTAATGTAATGTATGTATGTATAATGTTTGTGTATATATATGTAGTAATAATGCTAAATGGTACAAAGGCGGATTTCATGCAAATAGAATTAGACCGCACGGTTGGCGCAGTGGTTAAGCGATTGACTGCTGCGCTGCGTATCGCGGGTTCAATTCCCGCACGGAACAAATATTTGTATGACCTACAATTAGTTGTTCCGGGTCTGGCTGTTAGTGTATGTGAGTTTAAATGTTTGTAAACGCACCCACAATACAGGAGAAATTTCTAGAGCGGGGTAAAGTTAAAAAAAAAAATGCTTTAGGCATTCTCTACCAGTCAACCAAGAGTGGTGGAGAGATAACATGGCAAGTGTATTGTTTTGTAATTTATTTGTCTTAAGTATAGATCTCATTGCATTACTAGATCAAGTAGCCACAAGTAACTAGAATGACAAGACTATTTCTAAAATTACAAACTTGGTCAAGAAAGTAACTATAAATCAAAATCAAAAGTCCGGGCTGCTACTGAGAACTTTCAGATAGAAAAACCCAATAACACTTTGCCCGACCTGGGAATCGAACTCAGAACTTCATGCTTAGCAGTAGCGCTTGACCAACGAGGCAGTATGTCACTTTAGTTTAGGGTAAATATTTATATATTGTGTTTGTTTTTGTTTTCTAATATTAGAAGCTTTCCGCGAACTCTAGTAATTATCACGTAATTACGTTACAATATTATGTGAAGATATAATTTGACGAAGATTAATTATTTTAATTACTAAACAGTATCTACGTTGTTAGCGATGTCAGGTGAAATGTTCGTAATTCACTTTGTCTCGAGTAATACTTGTTTTGTTGTGATGTTTTAATAAGATAATATGTTCAGAATTTCCAGGAAATTATTTTCATTATTATGTCAAGAGTTATGTCAAATCAGCTTACGACTATGAAATGACACATGAGACATTATGATGTGGCAGGGGCAATAAGTCTGATATGCTGAGGTGGGATTGGGCGGGCCACGTCTGTAGGATGCATCGAAACAGATGGGTCAGA
Organism: Dryobotodes eremita; assembly: GCA_917490735.1. Classification (NCBI taxonomy): domain Eukaryota; kingdom Metazoa; phylum Arthropoda; class Insecta; order Lepidoptera; family Noctuidae; genus Dryobotodes; species Dryobotodes eremita. The sequence continues at coordinate 3,543,770 of OU823263.1, read as the reverse complement.
GTCGTCACGTAGTTGGGGGTGCATGTTCCACGTGCGCCTCAAAGAGATGTCAGCACCATTGACGTTGTCCGACAGGGCCGATGTCTGCCGGGGTCGCGGATTATTCGAAAGAGTTACCGTGGCCCTGGCGCACAGGCAACTGAAGGAACACGGGTGGGTTTTAGTTAGTAAGAATCTGACACGCCCTTCCATTTCGCCCAGAGCGGGAGAGGGTATTTGATGATTTCCAACAAAAAAAAAAAGATTGCATCAAAACAGACGGGCCAGAGTCGTCACGTAATAGGTGCCAGGAGGCCTACTCTGTAAGTCCGTCAACAAAGATACGGGCCCATTCGAAAGAAGGTCGATACTTCGGAATGAACCCTACTCCCGATTAATCAATTAACCTTTTTGGACGGGCAAAAACACATCGGCAATAAGGATAACTGTCAAATGGTGTTGTCATTCATTCTTAGTTCGAGCCTCGAATTAATCTTATCGCACCTTTAAAAAGACAAACCGTTACTAAACGAAAATATAAAATTTTACACAGGAGCTTAAATAAAATAAAATACACGGATTGTTCGCAATAGAATTTAAGATTATGGTGCTTTGAGCAATCTTTTGAGGTCATAATGATGGATATTTATTTACACAATAACATAAATTCTATTGCAAAAAAACCGTGCATAAAGGTGCGTTATATACGTATAGAGGTATGAGGAACAGGGTGTAAAGTACACTCATACTCTATAGAAAAGGGAGGATCCTCCGACCAGACGGGTGTTGTGTCTGGTTGGCAACTGCCCGACGATTGATGTCGGGATGTTGTATATATGCTAGTTGCGCGGTAAACTCTGCTTGCGCGATGCAGGATTTTGCGTGACGTCAGTATGACGCGTAGCTCACATGTGGCGATTGTAGATGCCGCTATTTCACTCCCCCCGGAGACCGGAGGTCGATAGCGGGCTGAGTCGTGTATCTTGCGATGCTTGCCTGGGCCAGTGAGGTTCCAGTGAATCGGAACCGGTTGTCGCATAGTTCGCGGTGAGTCGGAACTGTCTGCGAAGATTCCCCAGTGAGTCGGGGTGGCGCTGCGTTATGCTCCAGTGCGTCGGATGTGGTACAGCGCCAAGTTGTGGCTGACTGCTGGCGTCGACCAGGAGAGGGTTTGAAGACTCTGCTTGTGGACCGGCCGAGAGTGCAATGTGCTGTGCCAAGGTTGCTGATGAGGCTGAGGGTGATGACCAGGTATGCGCGGTCGCTGCATGCTGCTGGTCAGGATACCCGTAGAAGCCTTGGGTGCTGGCTGGCTGTGTGACTCGCCGCTCTAAAGCTTGCGGAAGTGATGATGATGACGTCACGCTGAAGTAGTTGCACGAAGGCTGCGCTGACGTTCATGTTCGGGGTCACCAGTATAGAGGTATGAGGAACAGGGTGTAAAGTTCACTCACACCTCCATAGAAAAGGGAGGATCCTCCGACCAGACGGCTGTCGTGTCTGGTGGGCAACTGCCCGACGATTGATGTCGGGATGTTGTATATATGCTAGTTGCGCGGTAAACTCTGCTTGCGCGATGCAGGATTTTGCGTGACGTCAGTATGACGCGTAGCTCGCATGTGGCGATTGTAGATGCCGCTACATACGTAAGTGATACGGAATGGCCAGCGCCCACATCTTGGGCCGGAATTACGGATTTCATGCTTAGAGAGTAGACCCCCTGAAGACGGGTGTCGCGTCGTCGCCGAGCGAGGCAAAAGAAAAGCTAGCGCCGATGATTTAGATTCGTTTACAAGGAACAGTAGAGTTTTCTGGGGGAGATCTTTGCCCAGCCATGGGACACTAAGAGCCGATTGAAAAAGAAAGTACACGCTCCGAGCATAAATACCTTAGGTACACTTATACAAGATTCAAAAGTGATTTGCTCCTAAAGTACTGATAGATATTTTATGAATTTACTAATATAGTATTATCGAAACCAAATTATTATGAAATAGGCAATTTCTCAAAGATGCAGTTGCTATTTCACAAGAAAAACGCTTTTGAATTTTGCACAGTACATGCTCGTGTGTACATGCCTGGCGCCGTAAATGTATGAGCATCCAAGACACAGCAAGGTAGCAAAAAAACTAAACCAGTAAACCAATTAAAAATTAACATAGTTTAAAAAGAACCTGTTCCTTAGCAGAAGTCCCTGTGAGAGGGAGGAAGTGGGCCGTAATTCACGGCAGTGCGGGTTTTTGGATGTCACAATCATGTCTTAAATTTTTTTCGTTCTAAGACATGTCGTTTTCCTCACGTCTGAAAGGCAGATGTGATGAAATAAAATACACAAAGTTCTTACGCTTCATTTTCCTTAAGGCAAAATAGACTCTTAATAGCTAGGAAAGTAGTTAAGTAATAAAACTTCCTAACTCAGTATTACGTTGGTTCTTTATTGCACAGAGTAAGGGGATCACGAATAAAGGCATGCAGTCTTCCAAAGAGTAAGCCTACTTAGCTTTAGTCTCTAAAAAGTTTCTCACATACTGTGATCCCGGGAAAAAGCCGAGACCCAGCAGTCTAACTTTCTTATAATCTTTTATGAACAAATTTAATTACTGCACAGCTATTGGCAGTAATAATAATAATAATAATAATAATAAAAAAATAAACTCTGGCAACACCGTGTCAACAAAACGTCTGGTTTTTCAATTCTTGTTAATATCCATAGTGAAAATAAATTTTACCCATTCTTGCAATAGTTTTCCATTTTAAAACCAAATATAAAACCCAAAAATCAGTAATAAACCAAAAAGTATATAATATTCACCACAATGTAAAAGATTTGATAAAAAACTGCCGAATCGGAGGTGACATGACAGTTGTCACCTCCGATAAAACAATCATGAAAACAAGATAGGAAAATGAAGATAAAATGTTGACAAGATCGGCCGCACTACGAGCACGCCCACCACCTCCGGACTCTTCGCTCAGCTCCGCCTCGCCGCCGCCGGTACCCAGCCTCACTGTGAGCGCTGTGACGACACCGGCTGCGGTAGTTGCGTCGAGCTCGAGCGACGAGTATTTCTCCCCGCCCACGACGCCACCACCTGTTCGTCGACGTGGAGGACACCGGCCGCCGGACGGCTTAGGACCTCGAGGCCCACTGGCCTCTGACAGGGTCCCAGCTCCCGGCGGAAGTGTGCAGCGCATGAGATGGACACGATCCATCAATGAAAACGTCATGCGCTCATACTATGGGGCTACAGAGGGGGGAAACAATCTGACAGCGTACCGTGTCCGGATGCTCTCTCTTTTTCAGGTGCTTGAGCCAGCTATCAACGTTTCGGCACAACGACTGTCGGATCAGGTGCGGGTCATCCAACGTAATCATATGTTGGATGACACTGTACTTGATCGCCTGCGAAATGAAATGCAGAGTAGTCATGTCATCGCCCCCTCGTCTCAGACTGTTGTAATACTACCACAGTCTAACACGAGTCAAGTAGACGAGGAGATTGATGACAGGGCTACAAACGTAAGTACCCAGTGCAATGAGGAATTGAGGAGTGCTTTGGAGGATGCGATTCGAGAATATCGGTTCATATCGCCCGAACTTAGACCACGCTTACCTCGTTTGCCCATGCATAATAAAAATAGGGCGCTGGTGGCGGTCCTGGATGCGCAGTTATCAAATTATTTTGATGACTGCGTAGACCTCACCGATACTCATTCGATTCTGTACTGCGCGGCTGTAGCGGCATGTCGTGTAGCTCACGTCAAATTTTCTACTGATTCTAGAGCTACACGACCGAAACCAGCCGTACCAGCTTGGCAGTGCAGAATTGAACGCCGTATTGGTGGGGCCAGAGCGCTCATCGGCAAACTAATCTGCTTCAGGGAGGGCAATACTCGCCCTAGAGTGATGCGCTTTGTGAGACGCGCGTTCGCAGGGACTGATATCAGCCCTCAGGATTATATGTCCTGTGTCACAGAGCGCATCGACTTCCTGAAGCAGAAAGTGTATGCATGGGCAAACCGTATTCGTAGGTATAAGCGGCGAGTGGAGCGATACACTCAGAATCGTACTTTCCAACGCGATCAAAGGTGGGTTTATAGGGGTTGGGAGCGACCGGATCAAGATGTGGCTGACACGTGCCTGCCAGATGATGATGCCATGTGTTCTTTCTGGCGCAATATCTGGTCGGTGCCTGTCAGTCACACCGAAGGCGATTGGGCTCGGAGAGTTGAGCGAGCTTGCGATCCAATACCAGAAATGGGGGCTATTACCATCTGCCCCCAAGATGTAACTCGTGCAGTCCGTCCGCTGCCTAACTGGAAGTCTCCAGGGCCGGACGGACTGCAAAACTTTTGGATCAAATGGTTCGTTGGGTCGCACGCTCGCTTGGCGGCTCAGTACCAGACTGCTTTGGAGTCTGGTTCGCTACCCCAGTTCCTAACAACAGGAGTTACCCACCTGCTCCATAAATCAGGTAGCACTGCGGAACCCAAAAATTATAGACCGATCACGTGTTTACCGACGGTCTATAAAGTTCTTACATCCATTTTGAGAGCTAAAATAAACAAACATATAGACACCAACTCTATCATGTCTCCTTCTCAAAATGGATGTAGGAACGGGTCCCGTGGTACTAAGGAGCTACTCCTCATTGATATGGCCATTAGCCAACAAGTTCGTCGTTCCCGAAAGGATCTCTCGACATGTTGGATAGATTACAAGAAGGCCTATGACTCGGTACCACATACATGGCTTATGAGGGTGCTGGAGTTGTATAAAGTAGATGCAACTCTGCGCACCTTCCTGATGTCATGTATGGGGCAATGGAGAACGGTCCTTCACTATCCAGGATGTCGAAATATCCAGAGGAATAGCGAACCAATAAGGATCGAGCGCGGCATATTTCAGGGTGATAGTTTGAGTCCGCTTTGGTTCTGCTTAGCCTTGAATCCTCTTAGCACACTGCTGGAAGATTCAGGTCTAGGCTATCGGCTGAGGAGAGGTGGTCAGGTTATATCTCACCTCCTTTACATGGATGACCTAAAACTCTTTGCCTCCAACAATTTGCAACTGATGGAGCTACTGAAAGTAACTGAAATTTTCAGTAGCGCCATCAGAATGGAATTTGGTGTAGACAAATGTGCGGTCATGCATGTAAAGCGAGGGGAGATTGTGGAATCCGTCGGAACCCAACTCTCGGATTCTATAAACCTTAGAACCCTCTCTGCATCCGAAACCTATAAGTATTTGGGTATGTCGGAAGCATTGGGCATCAATGATACTGACATGAAGCAATCGTTAAAGGAACGCTTCTTTGGCCGCCTGAAAAAAGTATTTAATAGTCTTCTATCAGGCGGAAACAAGGTACGCGCCTTTAACGGTTGGGTCATGCCGGTTTTGATGTACTCTTTTGGCATACTCAAATGGACTCAGACCGAACTCGACGCCCTGGATAGGAAGGTCCGTACACTGCTGACTGCAAATCGAATGCATCATCCACGGTCATCGGTAATGAGGCTGTATATCCCGCGAAAATGTGGAGGTCGAGGCTTTTTAAATGCTAAAAACCTCCACAATCGCGAGATATGCAGTCTCAGGGAATATTTCTTAGAGGCCGACGTGGGGATGCATCGAGATGTGGTCAAAGTGGACAAGGGCCTCACCCCGCTCTCCTTGGCTAAAGAGAACTGGCACAAGCCAGTAGTGCTTGACACTAATGATCGCATGGAAGTATGGCAGAGTAAGGAGCTTCACGGACGCTTTTTTCGGGCCCTACATGGACCCGATATAGATCAACTAGCGTCCGTAGCCTGGTTGCGTTTCGGTGATCTCTTTGGAGAAACCGAAGGTTTTGTCTGTGCAATTATGGACGAAGTTATGATGACAAACAACTACCGGAGATTTATTGTGAAAGACGGCACGGTTGACATTTGTCGGGCATGCCACCGTCCAGGTGAATCAATCAGACACATTATCTCCGGATGTTCTAGTCTAGCTAACGGAGAATACTTGCATAGACACAACCTTGTAGCCAGGATTATCCATCAGCAACTTGCTCTCAAATACAGCCTTGTAGAACCGGAAGTGCCGTACTACAGGTATGTGCCCGACCCAGTTCTCGAAAATGGAAATATCACATTGTACTGGGATCGATCCATCATCACTGACAGGACTATTGTTGCCAATAAGCCTGATATAGTGGTGGTGGATCGATTAGAGCGGCGTGCAATGATTGTTGACATAACGGTCCCACACGACGAGAACCTCGTGAAAGCCGAGAAAGATAAACAAATCAAATATCTTGACTTGGCTCGCGAGGTTGTCGACATGTGGGATGTGGACTCAGCGATCATTGTACCGATAGTCGTTACAGCCAATGGACTAATAGCCAAGAGCCTCGACCAACACCTGAGGAGGCTCTCGTTGGGTAGCTGGATCAAGGGCTTGATTCAGAAGGCGGTACTTTTGGACACGGCCCGCATTGTTAGGAGGTTTCTCTCTCTGGAGCCCTGACCGCCGGTAGCTTGGACCCTGTTCCCGATACCGGTGGGCCACTATTTTTTATATTTTTAAATGTTTTTATATTTTTATATTCTAATATTTAAAAATATAATTTATATGTATATATATGAAATAAAGGAAAATAATAATAATATCGTTTATTTGCATGAAATATGGTGCTTACAGATCTCATAATACAATACATAGTACTTCATATTCCGCCTATTAAATTCAGCATGCAAATTTAGATTGTGCCATAATTTTAATGAATTAAAAAATAATTGAAATATGTCACGATGGGAAAATGGCAAGAAATTAAAATACAAGTGTCAAACTATGATTATTACAAATATCAAACTATGAAAATTACAAAGGTCAAACTATGAAAATTACAAATGTCAAACTATAAAAATTACAAATGTCAAACTCTAAAAATACTAATGTTAGAACTATAAAAATTACAATGTTCAAAATTAAGCATACAGGAATGTCAAAGTTAGTTTAATTACATTATTCATGTCTGTAATAAATTCCTCCTCGTATTATAATTCATAAATTCATTAATAGAATAGAAACAGTTTTCAATGAGCCATGTTCGGAGTCTTTTTTGAAATAGATTCGTTGGCAGTTCTCTAATTATCTTAGGTATATTATTATATGTCTTTATTACCATTCGACTGGTGTTTTTGTGGCAAAATGCTGTTCTACACCTAGGCATAGCCAATCTGGTTGGATCCCTTGAGTGTTTACCTATTTTATATATGTTTACACTATCGGCTTTACTAAATAGGTTAGGGTGTTTTTTTACAAACACTCCCATTTCCAATATGTATAAGCATGCCAGTGATAATAATTTATGCTCTTTTAATATGGGTCTGCATGATTCCAATGGACCTGCACCAAACACAGCTCTTAAGCACTTTTTTTGAACAATAAAAGCCCTATTGCTGTCCGTAGAATTGCCCCATATTATTATGCCGTATCTAAGTACAGATGAGACGTAACCATGGTAAGCCAGTAGAGCGGCATTTACTCCAACAGTTTTCCTTAAATTCCTTAGCGCAAATGCAAAGCTGTTTAGCCTGTTGCATATGTTGTCTATATGTTTTTTCCAATTGCAATTCTTATCAATTACTATGCCTAAGAATTTTGTATCGTTAACTTCTTCAATGTCATTATCACGCCCAATAATTTTCATTGTTTTATTTGTCATCTTGTAATTACAGAAATTAATATATTTTGTTTTGGAAATATTTACACATAAATTATTTTGTTCGAACCAGTCTAGTATGCTTTCTACGGCAGTATTTATTTTGTCCTCATGCTGTTCATTTTCATTTTCATTATTTATTACTAATGAAATGTCATCTGCAAATAACACGCATTTTTCCTGTGTTACTTTTGGCAAATCGTTCACATACAGAAGAAAGAGTAGTGGCCCCACAATGCTACCTTGAGGCACGCCATATGTATTGGTCCTAAACTGAGATTTATAATTTAACACTTCTCTTTCTTTGTTCATACCTAAAACTTCAACACGTTGTTGTCTGTTACTTAGGTAGTCTTTAAGCCAATTTAACGCTTTTCCTCTTATTCCGCAACTCTCACATTTTCTTAACAGTATGTCATGTTTTACAGAGTCAAATGCTTTGCTCATGTCAAAAAATATAGCAGTGACTGGTATTTTCTTATCTATATTCTCGGTAATTAATTTAATGAGTTGATAGCAAGCTAGTGTAGTTGACTTCCCTCTTTGAAAACCGTTTTGTTCCGGACTTATTATACTATATTTATAAATAAATGAGACAATCCTATTACACATAGCTTTTTCATATATTTTTGAAAATACCGGAATTAAGGTTACGGGTCGGTAATTATTTAAATCATATTTGTTATTTTTTTTGTACAAAGGCTTTACTACTGAAAACTTCAATTTGTCAGGATACTTTTCTTCAAAGAAACTTAAATTAATCATATGAGCTAAAATAGGTGACAGTATATCAACACAAGATTTTATAATTTGTGTCGAAATCTCATCATATCCCACAGCGTTGGTATTATTTAATGATGCAATTATTTTACTTATTTCATTTGGTGTACAGGGTTCTAGATATATACTATTACCTTCATTATTAGTATTAATCGTGGATCTATTTTTACCACTATTTGTTATGTCAATGTTTGTAGAATCAATAAAATGATTAGTGTGTTATAATGATAGTACAGTTAAAGTATGGATAAGACAAGCTTGAGAAATCTTTTTCTTGTTAATTTGGCCGGTTCTGGTTTTCTTGGCATCTGATAATACCTAACCGCGGATAAAAATTAAGCATCTACACAATAAACTTTTCTTTAAAATTCTTGTTTTTTTTGGAATTGATTACAAGCAATTTAAAGATTGAGAATGGTTAGATAAAGAGTTTCGCTATGTAGCTATGACGCCAATACTCCCCGAAGGGTTGGGTAGAAGTGTAATGTGTGTGTGTGTGTATGTGTGTGTGTGTGTGTGTGTGTGTGTGTGTGTGTGTGTGTGTGTGTTGTGTGTGTGCGTGCGTGTGTGTGTATGGCAAGATGTGTGTATGGCAAGATGTGGGTACACCCACATCTTCCAGTTATATTTAAGTCCCATGTAATAGAGGGCGAGCTTACCGGGTACAAATGCAGACTCCAAGCTGCTACTGAGTTTCTGATGGAAAAACTAAGAAACAATAAAAAACAACGAAAAATATAAATTACTTTATTTACCCGCCTCCTGAACATATCCAGATATTAACTTTTGTGAAACTGTATCTGGAATGGTGTTTTATTTAACAGGATTTAAAAAAATTGCTCAAATCTGAAAAATCTGTTAAATGATCTGTCTGTTTGTTTTAATGTTCTTGAGAAAGGTCAGGTACATAGTACTCGCAACCGGCGTGGGTGTATAACCAAATGTGTGAACGTAAACGAGGCAAAAGGAGTATGTAAGGATTGTAGCAGGTGAAGTTCTGTAGTTTCTGTCTACCCCCATTGGAAGAAGGCGTGAGTTTGTGTATGTAATAAACATTTTATTTCTTTTTTTTAACCGTTCTCGTGTCTACAATAGGACTTTCGAACATACAGGTATTTTTGCATATGCTCCCTATAAGTTCAAAAATTTTATACATAAGGAGCTCACTTGAATATATTTTTCCATACATATATATCTTTATTGTGTCAATTATTTCATGAATACTATTTATATCATAAACGCGATAGTTAATTAGTTAGAAAAAAAAAAGAAAAAATAAAGAATAAAAAAAGAACGATATATATTTGTAAACCTAGCGATTATTATTTTATAATTTTATCCCATAGTTAATCTGTGAACAGCGTTGTGAGCTACAAAAGTGTATATGTGTTTTGTGTATTTCATATTTCGTGTTTTATATTGTAGCTGTTTGTAGTTTCCTTTTCAATAAAATAAAAATCAACGTTATCAATGTTATACAACCTTGTCACTATTCATACCCTTGGTGTGTATATTTGCATCGTGTACCAGTCTAAAAGCTGCCTTTGTGTTAAGTCCATGTTTAACTTGGAACGATCAAGTTTTCTGTTTTTAGTCGTACATTCGATGAAATTTGAATAAGTGGTCCAAATAACAAACTTTCGATGATATCCGCTTGAACAAAGTTTTAAAGTATTTTTTTCTTCGTGAGTTTTTCAAAGAGTTAATAGGAATACTAGCTTTTTCCCCGGCTTCACTCATGTGGAGATCAGAAATGATTAAAATCCCATGGTTTAAAAAAATATTCAATGTCCTAACCCAGGTTATGGGTAAGTACTGTTTTTTTTTTAAATTGTTTTTCATGTAGTGTGTTTGGAACTTTTTAGTTGCAGGCGAGATTCTTTTTTTAACGAATAATAGTAGGCATGTAGTAAAACAGGAATCAACAATTTGAAATTGCAACTTTTGCATTTTATTCTGACCTACAAACTAACAAATTTTGTATACATAATTATTCAGAGTCTAGTCCTGACTTGAACCGGTTCGCAAAATAAGAGTAATCTATTCTGGAACTTGGACCCGGTCCAGATCACGTTCTGCGGTCGCATTATAAAGTATTCAGAATATTTATTACTGCTTAGCTGTCTGTTCTGCGAACTGAGTGGGGAGAAAATAATAATAAGTGACATGTAGGTATAAGGAAAAATATTATGTTGGCAAGACTTGTCAGGTAGACCCTTGTGTGAATAATACAGTAAGAGATTCTTTGTTTATCTTTTGAATTACAGATGGATTTACTTACGTTACTACACAATTAATAAATGAGCGCTCTTAGAAAGGTTACAAAATCTTAAGTACTTATTACAACTGTCACTTTCACAAAATCTAAACAATTTTACTAATTTATTTAATACTAGCTTTACTCGGCCCGGCTTCGCACAGGTAGCACTAAGTATCTAACACCTACCCTACCTACCTACTTACCTACCTACCCTACCTACCTACCTACCCTACCTACCCGACCTACCTACTTAACTACCTACCCCACCTACCTAGCCTACCTACCTACCTACCTACCATACTTACCCTACCTACCTACCTAGCTGACCCGTCAGACGTTGTCCTGTCCAAAAATTTCCTTTGGGTTTTTCCTATTTTTTTTTCTTTTAAACTACCCTAGTAAAGAGGTGAATAAAACAGCAAAAAAAATATTCGCATCCGTCAAGCCGTTTCACAGTTTTAGCGACACTAACGAACAGCAATTCATTTTTATATACATATATAGATTAGGAAACCGAATAAGAATGACAATTTTCATAATTAAAATGCTTGCCTAGGTCACCTCTTTACATCCAAGAGCTAAGCATGCCAAGGCGACTAACAAACCTAAACAACTTTGTTTATCCTCATAAATTGGAAGCAGAGAAATTGGATTGGTCGAACTACCAATAAGTAATAGAGGCAAAACCTAGACTTCCCACAACAATTGAGTCATATATTTAAGGAAGAATTATCTTAAATAGAATTTACTTTATCATGCATAGCTTAACTATACAATACTGCTTGTTACCTAATTTCTTGTTCAATAAGCCAGTACACACTTTCAATCACATTTCAATCATTTTGAAGGATATTGCTAATCCACTGTGTGACTGTACCCGGCCGGACCCCAGCCTGATAAAATTTTCGTTTTTCCTAATTATGGTAATATTAGTATTTAGGTCGGTTTCCCCCTTAGGGGAAAAGGCCGCACTCCACCTCCGTACGGCCCTGTAGAGCTCGTCTCCAGACTGGACACTCTCCCACCGATTGAGATTAAATGAATTCCCAAATAGAAAGAAGTCCGATGCCTTGTCCCATTAATAGGGCAAGGAAAGGATTGAAACTAATAGTAAATAAGACTTAGGAATTCATAATTATGGAAATACATTGAATGTGGTTTTAGAAGTGTAAATAATAGAGGGATGCTAAGTATATTATTATATAAATTTGTAAGTAACCCATACGCTAGCGTAACAGGTATTTGGTCAGTCGTAACTCACACGATACCTCACATCTACACTCGGTGTACTCAGAGCAACAATTCCATAAAGTGACGCAAGTAGCTTTTCAGCGACATTGCGTCAGCATCATGCTCTTATGGAGACATGGTCCCTAGCAGTTCTTTCGAACTGATAATCGTGACGAAGCGGCTGTCCCTGCGGTAACCGTGCGACCGTCCTTGTCTAGCAACGGGGCGGCCAGTTCCAGCGGCATTCGTCGGCATCATGCTCTTTTGGAGACAGGGTCCCTAGCAGTCCTTAGACTAGATATGAAATAGATGTGGTCCCCCAATCCCCTGGAATGTCACTTTTTGCACAACAAGCATATCTGCAAGACACGGGTTCATGTTAGTCTGACCGAAATTATTGGTCTGAGATAAAGAATACAACATTCTAGAATTACTAGATAATAGAGTTGAGAATCGAAACTCAAGAATCATTTAATAGAGTTTTGGATAATCTCTTTTAAAGCCCTGATTATTGGTCGGAGCCAAAGAATACAAAATTCAAGAGTTAGGTACAAGATAAGGTTAGACAATCAAAACTCAAGAATTGTTCATTAATAGAGTTGTAGATCAACTTTCTTGAAGGTCTATAGATAGTCCCAAGGCGCCCACCCTTCATCACTTCCTAGTGTTTGAGCTGGGGAGAAGAAGTGGTGCAACAAACTCCCCAGCAACAGTCTCTGTCTGATAAGTTATAAGAACCAATTAACTCCTAACTCCATCAGCCCAGGATAGTTATCACAATGAAAGACTCACCCAGTCGCACCAACAAACACACACACACACACTGCTAAAATACTAGATTAGGTTAATCTGGGCTTCAACCCAACCATATTTAACTTATTTGATATTAATCGCTCTCACGAGAGCCCACTCAGACATCGCCTTTTCACATTCACCAAATCTCCTAACTGAACTAGCCCAGCCTATCGTGTCCATCACTTCTCGGGTTCCTAAGTCGACTCCTAGAGTATCGTGTCTATCACTTCCCGCGGTGCTAAGTCGACTGCCATACCATTCGTTCCTTTTCATCTTCTAACATCCCCATCACTACACCAGCCTCCTGTTTTTTGTAACATAAACCCAAATTCTCGCAAGTTCGCAGAATACGTTTCTGTAGAATTCCTCAATTGTTTTAAGTGTTCGTTTGGTATCAAGTTTTGGCGGCCAGATGTCAATAATCGCTTTCTTTCTTTAGAAATAGTTGAATTATTGCATCCTAACTGACGTCAAATATTGCCCTTCGACTAATGGCTGGCATAAGTGCCACCCATTATACAATTTCAAGGATATAAGTGTTTTGTTATTAATTAGGGTAACATGTCAAACTGACAGATCATAAAATAGAGATTTAATGTGTCTCTAAGAGTCCCGAAATCGTGGGAAAGTTTTAAAACAAATATAATATTTTGTTATTAATTAGGAATAGGTGACAGACAGTCACAACTGCTTCATATGTTCGAAAAAATTATCTGCTCAACAATGTAGATAACGCAATGAATGTTGTTGAACTGTCAAAATGGAAGCCGTTACTACTGTTAGTGTGTTTCGCAATTATTTCGATTTACACGGTGAGATTTAATTGCCAATTGTTACGTTATGACTACCTAGAGGGCTAATTGTGATGATGCAAGTCATTACTTGCTTCAAGAAACTTGAATCGTGTCAAAAGTGTGGGACACAATACTTTCAAATAAAGAATTGAACAATCAGCCACTTAAACTTCAGAGATAACTACTAAATGTAAAAATAAAGCATGCCAACGCAAACATTCAAAAACAATAGAAAGCAAAGTTCTCACAATTTTCTCAAACAATTTTCATTTCTCGCAGCGTGTCGCAGAATGCAATATTGGAGCCTCCAAGTTGTCCGCTATTGAAACTTATTGCGACATGACTCGACATGTCTGGCTAAATTAGACTTTTCACTGCAATTGTCTGCGACAGTCTGGTTAAGCCCACGTTCACGGCCTCGAGCGATGCAACTAGCGTCGCGACTTGCGTCAAGCGACACGCGCGCACGTCTTGCTTTCGCCCGTTGCTCCGCAAGTCGCGTCGCGGTGGCTCGTGGCATGTTCTAAGCTACTTCTTTCATTTGTTTTCTCCGCAGTCGCTGTCGCAAGACGCGTGTCACTTGAGCGTGTAGCTTGCGACCACGGGGAGGGTCGGGATACAATGCAGCCAGTAAAGGCTTTGGGTGGTCTATGTTTCTGTCTGGAGGTCTAAGAGGACTTGATCTAGAGACTAAGTTTAATTAATTTAATTGAGGTTTTGAAGGTGAACGGCCCTCTACTTCGGATAATTAATTGAATGACAATCTAAGGCTGACACGATTGTTATAGTGTCTGTTATCGCCTGAAACATCTATCGGCATGAACAGTCAAGATAGCGACCTGAAGTTGTCGCTGATGGCGTGTTTGCGAATGACATCAGTCAATCAGCGTCGAGCATGTCGGCTAATTATCGCGAAGCGTCTCCCAACAACTTCACATACATACAGAAATTTTTCGCATGTCACGGACCGCTCGCGCCACCATTTTTTATGTGTTTTTTTTATATCTCTAATAATCCGTCCAAAAACCGATTGTAACGACTATTCTCAATAATAAATGTCTTTCTACAAGAAAAGTAAATCAATTCATTGAAGAAAAAACCGAATCGCAAACACGAACGGGAAGACGAGGCAGCAGCCCTCATCCTTACCCGAATGTATAATAAATTACCAAATGACATTAGAGAAGTAAGCAAAACAAATATATTAATTAATAAATTGAAACAATTTCTGAAATCCAAGTCATACTACTCAGTAAAGGAGTTTTTAGATGACAAATCTATTGCTAAATAAAATAATTCCCTCACTCATACAGAAAACATTATGAAATATATATAATAGAAAATGAAATATAAATATGAAAATATGAATACATAAATAATAGCATAAATTATTAATAATAAAAATACTTCTAAGAATTTCATAATAATTACCTACATTATTAATAACTAATATACTATACATAAACCTGATAATATATATAATATATATACATATACATATATACACCCAATTAAACTCATCCAATAAATTTTAGTAATATTCAATTGTTTGAATTGCTGCTTAGCCCTCCTCCTCTCTCCTAATTTTGCTGTGCTCGACAGGGTCCATATTGATCTTTTACCTTGTTAGACCATCTATGTAATACATATGGAATGCAATAAAGAATTGAGTATTGAGTATTGAGCATCGAATTCAAGTGTCTAATAAATCTTTGAAAAAGTCATCATAGCCTGGTGCGACAACACATGCGGTTCATACAAATCCTTGATTCCAATTGATGTTATATTTTCACTTCAACAAATATCAACTATAACTATTTTGAATTAGATTGATTTAAAAATGAGTAGTTTTACTAAAAAAGTCATAATAATGTTTTAACTTGTAGCGCAAACTGAACTACTTGCGTGGGTTTTAAAGTAATTTTTCCAAAAGCACCTATTTATTTACATTTTTGGAAACTAAATTACGAACGCAGATTTGGTAAAAGCATTGCATGTAGAGTTGATGAACTATTGCCAACTGAGTAGCGTAAGACAATTTATATCGACGATGACCGAAGATTTTTTTTAATTAACAAAATAATGAGACCACCATTCTGTAATTCGCCTTAGTTTTAACGTGCGAGAAGTTTAGGTAAATATTATTGTTTTATCAGCTGCTGGCAAAGCTTTTAGAGATATTAAATTGTCTTAAAACAGCTGGGTTTCATTTTAATTAGATAAAACTTGACGAATCTTGAAACAGCATGACACTTACTAAATCTAAAGTTTTACTTAACTTGTAAAAATATTTTTAATATCCTAATCCTAACTAATATTATAAATGCGAAAGTAAGTTTGTTTGTTTGTTGCGCATTCACGCTAAAATGGTTGAACGGATTTGGATGAAATTTGGCACACAGATAGACCATGACCTGTGTAAGGACATAGGCTACTTTTCATCCTGGATTACAGACGAAGTTGCGGGCAACAGCTAGTAATTTATACATTGTATAACATAACGCCGTTAATAGGTAGTCAGAAAGCCTGAAAGACTGACAACCAATCTTTCCAAAGTGTACCGTGTTACCCAGTACACAGACACGCTAGTAAAACTCCCAGGCGGCATGATTTTTACGACATCATCGTCATATTTCAACCAATTTACACTTAAACCTTCCTCATGAATCACTCCGTCTATGGGTAAAAACCGTACGAAAATGCGTTCGGAAACTTTTGAGTTTATCGCGTTTGACGATGGAGCAGCCCTACCTAGACAAGACTGATGTGGTTGCGGCTGACGAACTGAGAAAACGTCGATTGCAAAAAATCGTTATGGATAAATGAGCCTGTTTTATTAGTTAATAAATCAACAATTTGACAGCACGGTAGTTATAGATTAATATTTATGCGAAGTTTATATTTTAAAACTAATGGAGTAATTGAGTTGAGTTTATCGCGTTCAGACAGACAGACAGACGTGGCTCGGGGACTTTGCTTTATAATATGTACTGATAGTGATTACAAATAAACCTTCCAAAATAAATTATCTAAATGGTGGTGATAACCGCATCAAAATCCGTTGCGTAGTTTAAAAGTACTGAACACCGACGGATATGAAAAGTCAATTTGTTTTATTATCTACTATGTACCTATAGATTAATTAAACATTAATTCTGTTTATTTGTTACGTTTACGTAACAAATAAAGATAATTTATATATTTTTTTTCAATTGAACAGAGTGTTATTTGAAACGAACAAAAATTTATTTACATAGAACTCTATTAATTTCAGTTTTTTTAAGCTGCCTCACAGACAGGTAAATGATAAATGAAATGATAAATGATTTTATTTCTGTAAGTAGGTTTGTACAAACACTTTTACACGTCAATCATATTTTTTAAACTAGATGAGGTCGACGTTTCCTGTCTGACTACTCTGACAAGAAAAGCCGAAATAAACTTAGAGGTCACAGTCTTTGGAGGGACAGGCGTGTAATCAGCCGTGTTTCCTATGCGGATTGAGGACCAGAGAAACATTAGCATGTTGACTGCATGCCGATTCAAAATGCTCGTTTGGGCGAATACATTACAAGTGATTGGTGACGGTCAGGTGGCATCGGTAGTTAGAACCCAGCAAATAATGCAAAAGCGGTACCTGAATGTGCTCCTGGTTCATTCTTGAGGATATTTCTCCGCTGGTGGCCACCAAACGGACTCGTACAATTGTCACTTGAACGTCTATGTTATTACAAATTAATCCAATGCGGGTTGATATATTAATCTTGAACTACCTATATAATGGCAAATGTCTAAGGATTACGGGATAATGCATATAAATTAATTGGTTTAAGCGGGTGTGATGAATTAAGATTAAAATGTGAGATGAAAATGCGACCGAATGGCGCGCACACACTTTGACATCTGATAGCCGTTATTGGCTGTCACTGGTAGCTCAGTCCTCTGATGCCCGATTAAAAGGCCGCCACAGGGAAATCGTCAAATGACTTCTCCCGCTCTCAGTCAGACTCTTACTGACTAAACCACCCATGTTCCTTCAGTTGCCTGTGCGCCAGGGCCACGGTAATTCGTTCGAACAGTCCGCTACCCCGGCAGGCATCGGCCCTATCGGACCCCGTCAATGGTGCTGACATTTCTTTGAGGCGCGCGTGGAACATGACGCGCCGTCGACCCGGCCAGGTCCTTACCGTACGGCGAGCTGACCGTTGCTCGCCGTCCACAAGCCCGCGCCTATGGTGGCCGGGAAACGGCTATCGACTCCCGACACCCAGGGTGTCTCCACCTGCGGCGACTAGGGGCGTGAGGGCGCAACGATTGCCTCACCCTCACGCGTTTCCGTCCTCCTTCGCTAGCAATACTACTTCGCAGAAAGAGGTGACGGCTTCCCATTCCCTCTCGCTCCGTACCATGGCCTGGACCAGGGCCGGACGCGAGAGATCGCCGCCGCCGATCACCGCCACGACGACATGGCGGTACTCCGCCCAAGCAATATATTATATGCATAAGGTGGGACTACAGACGCCGTTAACACCACCCACAATCACAGATGATCTCAGGGGCAATAACTCACCACACCAGTCTCTTTTAAAGTCCAGACATAATCTTGGTCTGATCATGAGAAGAAAGAAGAAAGAAAGAAAGAAAAATATTTTATTTGGGACACGCACAGGAAATACAAAGAGTAAAAAATAAAAAAAGGAGGATTTAAAACTAACAAAATTAACAATAAAAAGAAAAATAATAAAACAACAATAAACAAGTAAAAAACCTGTGCGAGGCCAAAAAGGCTCCTATCTCAGCATAATGCTACGATATTTAAAAAATAAATACCGCAGCGCTGGTATTCTGATAGGGCCCGCTGTGATGCCACGGACACACCTACGGACATTTTTATATCCCACTAGGGGATTATTAACATAAATAAAACTAAATAAAAAAATATTATAAGAAAATAAAGTAATAGAAAATTATTTAGAAAACAAAAATAAATAAATAAAAACTATGATATGTATGACAATGATTAAAGATTGACCTAAGCCCGACGCTCCAACATCACTTGTCTATGTTGTAGACTATTGTTATAGTCTGTGACAAGCGATGAGACGCGGGCGCAACCGCACAGCATAGGCGACCAGCTGTCAATAAAAAATGTAGTTTTTGAATGTGTATTTAAAATAAAATAAAGTAATGATACAAATAAAACAATGAGTGAATAATAGATAAGACAAGAAAGTAGTGCAGATAAATAATGAGAAGTATAGTGGTGTGTATGACTGAATATGTTGTGTTGTGTTATGACGGAAGAATAATGTTCAATCACCGAGCAAAACAAAGCAATCGAAGCAAATCATACTGCTAGGAACATAAGACTCCCCAAGGTCACCAATTTATCAACTGCGTGCAATCCCAGGGTGAGTTCAGAAACTGATTTCCTTTTGTATTCGTAACAAGTGTTGTTTATATTTAACACTAAAAGTTCCAACTGTTTTTATAGCACGAAACGGAGGTGGCAGGTCGTTCCAGCAGCGGGAAGCAGCGAATTTAAAGCTTCCACGGAATGCAGCAGTTTTATGCGTTGAGGCCAGCAGGAGGTAAGATGATGCTCTTGTTTTAATTTGATTTATATCTCTAGACCAAGTCAATTTCTTATAAAGATATTCTGGTTTTTTTGTGAGAATCGTGCCAAAGAGTAGGGTAGCCAGATGCAGCTTTCTACGATCTGACATTCTCATCAAATTACCCTTATTTAAAAATGGAGTTATGTGAGATCGGGGAGGGACATTGAAACAAAATCTCGCACAAGCATTCTGCACTCGTTGGATCAACTTCTCGCTTCTACCGAGAATGCACGCACCATACACAGTATCAGCGTAGTTCAGCTTTGATAAAACAAGTGACTCGCACAGCATGACACGCATATCCACACTTATGTAGGGCCGTACACGGTACAAAAGTTTAAGACGGTAAAAGCAGTTGCGCACAGCCTCAATGACGTGAGTCTCAAAATGCAGGTGCTCGTCAAACACTACCCCAAGATTACGGGCTTCTTGCACCCTATCGACAGAACACCCATCAATCTTCAAGTCCAAAGTATAGCCTAATATTTTATTCAAAAAATCTCTTGATCCCATGAGAATGTACTTGGACTTAACTGGGTTCAGAACCAGAGAGTTTCTTCCTGACCATGCTGAAATCCTATCTAAATCCTCATTCATCTTTTTTACAGCTTCAGCAGAGTTCTGAGGGCGAAATGAGAGATACATCTGCAGATCATCAGCATATAGGTGGAACTTAGTGTTGACCAGACAGTTGGTGATGTCAGCACTGTACAGAATGAAGAGAAGAGGGCCCAGGATCGATCCTTGCGGTACGCCCCGGTTCACTTGCTTGGGACTAGAGGACAAAATATCTCCATCACTGTCACTTGTCACTTGCACAAACTGAGAACGGTCACTCAGGTAACTCTGAAACCATTGGACTGTTTCAGGCTGACATCCGTAGTAAGATAGCTTGGATAGGAGAAGGGAGGTATTGATCGAGTCGAAGGCACGTGAAAAATCCAGCAGTACAAGCATGGTACCCATGCCGTGGTCTCTGGCTTCGAGGATATTTCCAACCACGTCAAGAAGAGCTGTGGCTGTGCTGTGCCCCTTACGAAATCCTGATTGAACCAGTGGCAGAATACCGTGCTGCTCAAGATATGCCCGAAGCTGGTTAGAGACAACTTTCTCCAAAATCTTGGAGAGACACGGTAAAAGGCTAATTGGGCGAAGATCTTTCACGCTGGTGGGATTAGATAACTTAGGTATGGGCCTTACTATAGCTAGTTTCCACAGATCTGGAAAACAGGAGTAGGCTATGGATCTGTTGACAATGGCCGTTATAGCTGCAAGTGTATGAGGAAGAGTCATCATCAGCATCTCTAGAGAGATATAGTCAG
This sequence comes from Dryobotodes eremita, assembly GCA_917490735.1. NCBI lineage: Eukaryota > Metazoa > Arthropoda > Insecta > Lepidoptera > Noctuidae > Dryobotodes > Dryobotodes eremita. The sequence continues at coordinate 3,523,280 of OU823263.1, read as the reverse complement.
ATCCCTGAGCATTGGACTTAAGACTACGTAAAAGCCTCAGCACCATGTCCTCCTGGACTGGCTCAAGCTGGAAATGAGCGTTACCGAACCTGTGGTGCTCAAAGTAAGTTAAGTCAGCGGTACTGACCCCACCACTGCCAGGCACGTCCAAAAAATTATCATTTATTCTCTCAGGGTTGTTAAAAAAGTACGGCAAACTGTGCTCTGGTTTTTTTGAAATAGCTATTGATGATTTAATATGGCTCCATAACTTTTTTGGCTGTTTAATGTTTTTATTTATGTAAGTTTTAAAATAAGCACACTTTTCACTAACAAAAGCGGCCCTGACTAAGTATTTAAGCTCCTTGTATGAGTTTACGTGATGTACAGATTTAGTAGCCTTTGACTTAACATGGCACTTGTCTCGCAACTTTATCATTTCCTTGACAGTATAAGTTATCCAAGGGTATGACTTTTCTTTAATTAAAACTTTTTTAAGAGGTGCATGTAAGTCAAAGAGAGTCAAAATATACTCATTAAATGTTGCTACCATAGAGTTCACATCCTCCAGACTTTCAATATATTCCCAGTCCATCCTATTCAAATCATTATTAAAATTATCAAGCAGTATATCCTTAAGTGGCCTATAGGTGATCCAGTGAGGGGGAGGTTTCTCTAATTTAAAATTAAATTCAACAGATATTACTGCATGTTGGCCAAGCTCTGGTATGTGTGATACAGATATCCCACACACACGGGCGTCAGTGCACACAACATCAATTAGTGTTTCACTATGATCTGTGAAATGGGTAGGCTCAGTAACAATTTGCCTTAGTTTGGAGCAAAGTAAAAAGTTGTTAAGTAATTTTGTTTTACTTTCCAGCTGGTTTAACATGTTGATGTTGAAGTCACCAAGCAAGACAACCTTATCCGCGCTAGCAAAAGAGGAAAGAGAGTCTGTGATCGCATCTAGGAAGACATTCACATCCAACCACGGCGGTCTATATGCGGTGCCGATGATCACTGAATGCGAGTTGATGTTAAGCCTGATCCACATTTGCTCAACCTGCGGCGCCGGCGGGTGCGGCACGGCGCGCACGCGCACCTCGCGGCGCACGTAGAAGCCCACGCCGCCCCCGCGGCCGCCGCGCACGGTGCGCGCGCGCGGCACGTGCCGCAGCCGGTAGCCCGGTACTGTCGGCGCACGACCCTCCTCTCCCTGCCTAAGCCAGGTCTCATTTATCGCCATAATGTCTACCATTAGGCTATCCATGGCTACAAGGAACTCCTCATGGCGCGAACCGAGCGACCCCGCATTAAATAATCCAACCTTTAGATTTCTCGTCTTATTCATTTTTGTACATAGTGGTGTATACATATTATAATAGTAGTATGTTTGTTGTAGTTAGTATCAGATGTATTATGTAGTGTAAAGTTTTGGGTAAAAATGTGAGGTGTAAATAAACCGTAATATATAGTATTCAGTGTAATTTGGGGTAATTTAGATTGAAATATAGTAACTTTTGCAGAAATATACACAGTCAGCCAAAGTGTATTAATATATAAGGTCCATAAAAACAAAAATATCATAAGAAATATAGAAGACGTGAAAATATTGAGCGGAAGTATAATACATACATGTACACAGACAGTCATTGGTCGTGCAGCTGGGCCACTAGAAGAAACCAAGAAATACTGAGACACGAGAATAGACGGCCTCGCACAAAACAAACTCAAATACCTACGAGAAAACAAAACATATAAAAAAAGGTGAAGTTTATGTGTCACATATCTTGCCATATGATAGTGTTTGCCAGTGGTCATGCAATTAGACATCCGTTGCAGTAGACACCTCGCAGCAAAAAACACGCGCAAGGTCCTCCTCCGAGCGGATGCAGTGGGTGGGCTTACCGTCACCCTGCTTAGCTAGAATACGGCCGAACTTCGTCCACGTATATCTCCATCCGAGACGGCTGCCAGCTTCACGGACACGGTAAAACAAATGTTTGTTTTTCTTGGTCAGCCTCTCGTTCAGAAAGAAGCGACGCGGGGGTACGGGGAGTCCTAGATCCGCGGTGGTGGCTCCGCGCCGCACGCGCGCGCTCTGCAGCAGGTCGTCGCGCAGTGCGCGCCGTGTCAGTCGCACTACGATGCGCCGCCCGCGTGCTGTCGCTGCCGCTGCTCCCACTGGGCTCGCTCCACCGACCGGGCTCACGCCGCCCGCAAAGCTCGTCCGTACCTCTCGTTCAGCTCGCAGGCCCACCCGCTGCGCGAACACTATGTCCCGTTCGTCGAGATTCACCCCAAGCTTCGCCGCTACTAGCCCGACGGTGTGCAGCACATTTTCACCGGGAATCTCTGGGATGTTGGCGATCTCCAGATCCGAGCCAAGCAAATCCTGCTCACGGTCATTGAGCTCGAGCTGCAACTGTAGCACTATCTGCTCGAGCCGGCCCACATTACCATCTGGCACTTCAGCACTCTGCCTAGTTTCTAGAGCCTCGATCCTGGCCTCCAGGCTGTCAACCCGCTCGGTACAGACTCCCACTGACGAGTGCAGGCCGGCCATCTCACGACGAAATTCCCTCATTTCATCCCGAACCTCCCGCAGTTCAGATCGGAAGAGCCTAATTTCCTCACGGAGGGTCAGCTGTGCATCCGGCGAGGGCTCCCCATCAGCACCCTGTTCGCTCCCAGCCCGTGACAGTACTTTAGCCACTGCAACGGGGGGCTTGGTCTGAGCCTGAGCCTGAGTCACCGCGACAGGTGACCTTAACATAGCGCCCTGAACTGGTACTGCAGAAGACCACGTAGCTTGGTGTCTGAATTGGTCTTTTGAGGAAAGAACCACACAGATTAAGTGGACCTGTCCAGTCAGTGCACGCATTTGTCAGAAACCGTGCAGCTCAACTCAGAACTTAAAGAGCTCAGGTACTATCGACAGCGTTTTATTTAATTTAAAAAGTTTTCATGATGTCACATCCGCCGCGTGACGGCCGGCCGCACAGCATTCGAACGTTGAGTAAAAAAGGTTGTATGAGTTGATCGCTCCAGTCTGTGTGCAGTTCTCAACAAGTCCACAACGTTCATCTACAGTCTGTGAATAAGTGTAACAAGTATCAACGTGTGCTTAAATCCGCAATATTTTGTTATTGTTAAATTTGTTTGATTATGATAGCTAAAGCTATAGTAAGCTATAGTATCCTAACTATCCTAACTAATATTATAAATGCGAAAGTAAGTTTGTTTGTTTGTTACCTTTTCACGCCTAAGCCACTGAACCGATCATCCTGAAATTTTGCATATACATTGTCAGGTGTACAGAAACGGCCATAGGGTACCTTTCATCCCGCAAAAAAATACTGTTCTCGAGCAAAACAACAATAACGTTCTTATGAATTATCATAAGAACGTTATTGTTGTTTTGCTCGAGAGGACACGTGGCGCCATCTATTAAGATGGCGCCACGTGTCTTCCGATCATGATTGAATTATAACCCGAATTGATAGTCAAAGTCTAAATTAACGCGAGCGAAGCCGCGGGCAAAAGCTAGTTTAAAATAAAATCATTATGAGTGTTGAATATGATTTGAGATGTGACAGTTTATCTATTTTTTTAACATCTATGTCCTTAAATTAAATGAATATTGATTTGAGATGTCACTGTTTATGTATTTTTGTTATGTCCATAAATTAAATGAACATTATATTGATTTGTGCTTCTTTCTACACGGACACAAACTGCGACCAAAATACAAATGAACGTGAATATGAACAATGAATTCGTAAGCAAGACGATAACTATATCCAAGACTACTCCCCGCATAACTTAATACTTCTCAACTTTAACTTCATCCCAACTGATAAGTTTACTCGTAAACTGTTTATAACTGAAACCTGACGCGTGTGCACCACAACAATATGAGAATCGCTTTAGTTTATACCTGCTTCGGTTCACGTAAAGGATTGAAAATGGGCTTTAAAGTTCCTCAAGGAACGCTCGTGGAATATAATTCCTAGAATAGTGAAGTAGGGTGCTTGAAAACATTAAATTTCTTGGTTCATATTTTCAGAAGAAGTATGCTTTGTTCTTTATTGACAGAAGAAAGGGCAACCCTAAACCAGTACAGGGTGATTTTGGGCTGAAATACTGATGATATTGATGTATCCGTAGTTTAGGGTCCTTAACTACGCATACATTATCAAACAGGTTCCTTTATTTACGGAATTTAATCGCCCATCACTCACACCATCTTTTAATAATAATACAATAATTACATATTTACTTTTTACGCTTATGTATGGAATTGAGTGTTGGGTGTGGCAAAAGAAGCATGAAAGTAGAATAAATGCTGTGGAAATGCGTTCCTTGCGAAGTATGTGTGATGTGACTATGAATGATAGGCTGACGAATGATGTGATAAGGCAACGGTGCGGTTTAAAAGAATATGTAGTGATAAAAGTTGAAAAGGGTATGCTTAGATGGTTTGGTCATGTTGAGGTGATGAATGAAGGGCGACTAACAAAAGGTATTTACAAGGCAAATTTGAGTGGAAACGCCAGGAGGGGACGCCCTAGGAGAACATATAGTGACCTTATTGGTAATGTTCTTCAGAAAGGTCAGGTGCGTAGTACTCGCAACCGGCGTGCGTGTATGACCAGATGTATGAACGTAAACGAGGCAAAAGGAATATGTAAGGATCGTAGCAGGTGGCGTTCTGTAGTTTCTGCCTACCCCTATGGGAAGAAGGCGTGAGTTTATGTTATGTATTTATTTTCAAGTATCATGGACTCTTAACGTTAGTATAATAATTTATTTACAAACTGTGTTAGTAATTTAATTGCAAAACATTATGACTCAACAACTACGTTCCCATAAGCAGGTACACGAAGCTGACTAAAATTTTTGCTCCGTTTTATCATTAAATGTATTTACAATTTGAAAAATCATTACTCTGTACTGTTGTCTGTAGTCGGTTAAATATTTTTTTTACTTCATACATAGCGGAAGACATTTCAACTTTACGCCAAATTTCAACGAAATTCAATCAGTCTTACACCGTAACTGAGTTACAAACACATTACACATTTCTTAACTTTGACATTTATATAATTACTAAGATCACCTCTTCTCTGCTTACCCTGTCACATTATAAACAATACATTACTTATGCACAAGCAGGCGCCATGTACGTGCCGACTTTTAATTATTAGTTAGGGGTGAGAACTACCTCTTACATAGTAAAAAGGAGTGTAGGAATTTTAAACTTGCTTGAAAGCAGGAACTCCCTGAGATATGAGACCAAAAAACATTTTAGTACATACGCCCAGCGCTTATGAAATGCTAATCAGAATAGTACAGGAAACGCTGTTGTTCACATAGCTTTTTATAAATCTATATACATTATATCATACATATAGTTTTTTTTTTATCCTACTAATATACATATTATAAATGTGAAAGTTTGTGAGGATGGATGGTTGGATGTTTGTTACTCTTTCACGCAAAAACTATTGAATGGATTTGGATGAAATTTGGCAAACATATGACCTGGGTAAGAACATAGGTTACTTTTCATCCTGGATTGCAGACGAAGTCGCGGGTAACAGCTAGTACTAATAATAAAGATGAAGAGTTTGTTTGTTTCGCTTTAGACCTACAAGTCGGATTTGAAAATTCTTAAGGTTATAGGCTATTTAAAATCACGCTACAACCCTTAGGTGACAAGCAAATGAAAAAAAGGCAGAAATAACTCTAAGTGAAAACGAAATAATAACGCGGGCTGGCGATGCGATGCGACGGGGTGGGTCGGGGTTACAAGAAATTTCACGCGGGCGAACTCGCGAGCAGAAGCTAGGCCTAGGTAATTTGACACCTTCCTCCATGTTTTTGTTTTTATCAAGCACTGTACTATGCACTGCTGGTATGCATCATTCTTTGATGTGTGTCGAAAATGTTTAAGATTCTGTTAGATGACGTCAGTTCGATAAGTAAATAAATGGTAAGTAATATTTTATTGATTATATTTTTATTTTTATATTGTTATATAGTACCAACTTGTTATCTTATTTTGTCAATTTTGTTAACATTCTTAACTTCTTTTATATATATATTATTATTTGTTTTGTTTCTTTTAATTATTTTTTTACAAAGGTATGTATATAGATGAGAAACAAAATACAGTGCCACAGAATTATTTAATTCTGTTATGTTGTGTATGTACAATAAATTCAAGCCGCTGTATTGTTTCAACAAACAACTTTTTTGAAGTCTTTTTTGTGCACAAAAAAGTTGTTTTGAAAAGTTGCCTATGAAATAACAGGCACACGAAACTATAATATATTTTTTTTCTTCTCATTATTTAACATTATATGTATACCTAGAATTCGAATATAAACACATTACTAACGGCTTTCGTAGACTTAATGCAATGCTGCATTATGTTCATATAGCTGTAACTTGAAGTCACAAATGATACACTAAGACTTTCGAAGTAAAATAAATAAACAGTTGATTACTAATAACAATAAAAAAAACATAGTCAGCAAGACGACCTGTCACCACAAGCAGTACCCGTTCACGAGCATAACGCAAAGATCAGCTACACCCCCTCGTCATATTTGAGGGAAGGAGGCAACCCGACCCCCGACGCTTCCGCAAGTAGTGACATCGAAGGGAGCATGACGAACATGCTGGCGGTTGCTCAGGCAAGAATAATATGATCAATTGTCAAGGTCAAAAAAACATTGAAATGAGTAGATTATGTCAATAATAATTGAAAATTAAATTAAACCAAATTAAATTATATAGTCGAATAAAATAAACAAATATATGAACTGATATAACATGTCAGTAGGTAAGCTAATTCTGGAGTAAGAACAGAAACATTGTCATGAGTTAATCACAGCGACCAACTATTCTTATCGTTTAAGTCAACTCAAACTCAAATTCAAAGCATTTATTTCAAATAAACCAATTACAGGCACTTTTGAATTGTCAAGGGGTCGGTCAGTCAGAAAGATGGAGCTAGTTGCCCATTCCAAAGCGTAGTAGAGGTACCTATGGAGAAGAACGGGCCAGAAACTCCATGGACACTCTTTTAAATCAAAATATGGTTACAAAAGTAGTCGTAGTCGTAGACTACTTATATATATAACTTACTACTATTCTATCATATATATATGATAGAATAGTAGTAAGTTAAATTTATTTAAGCCACGTTTCACTTTCAAAGATAAGATTAATTGAAAAGTTAGCGGAGATGAGAAACACTTTGTAACGTTGAAGGCTGACTCACAAATGCGTGGATCTAATGTTTTAAATCAGAAAGGTTATGGATACGAAGTGTATATTTCTTTCCACATTTTGTTCTTTTTAGGTCACACAGAGAAAGCTAGTTAGTTATTATTTGGTCCGGGTTTTAAATACATAAATGTCAGCTGTCAGGGCTGACTATCAATCTCTATTTTCTCGTCTAAATACGAAAATAGTGTTTATCTCATAATATACACATGTCGGAAATACATTAAATTAATCGTTTGACTTTGGCTAATCGGCACGCCAGCGCCACCAGGCGGCACTAAACAGAGTCTACAATATAACGGTCGACCAGAGTTAAAGCAGAGTTGGTCGGTGGCGGCCAAGCAGTGAATAAGTTTATAAAATATCACGCGTTCTGTATAGTTGTGTTGTGTACCTACTACAGTGTGTGATTCCCTAGTGTGATTAATTTGTTCGTAAATTATAATTTGATTTAAACTGCAAACGGTTTTTCTATTGCGCAACAACCAACACTTCCCATAGTACACCCACAGTAGTTAAGATATGGCTGATGATAACGAGAGAGACGTAAGTACCTTCTCCGTCATACATATATTATGTCAATTATTTGTGAAGGTCGTATTAGGACGCTCCCTAGCTTAGAACGTTAACAGTAATTACGGTGAAGAAAACTACCTAAAAACCATAACCAACCTAATTTTCTGAAATCAAGTCTTTGCTGTGGTGTGAATGTAAAACGCATTGATAATTTTCTGAAATTGACAACACACCTTGAGGAAATAATCAATGATATTTCCCTCTCTTTATGTATGAAAAACAAACGCAAAAGCTCAAAGGACCAACAATTCATACCAGAAAATAAACTCAAGACTCCAAGGACCAAAAATTTCTCCTAACAAAAATAAAGAGCGAACATATTCAAAACTCCAATTTGTATGAATATCCTGTACTGTGTGAGTCAGAACAACCAAAGACGTGAATAATAAACGGGCAGATTATTGCTATACGTGGCGTAGAATGGGAATATTAATCCATTCGTCTGGAGTTGGTACTTATAGACTGAGTTAACCCTTTCTGTGGAGGTAGTTATGAGCGGGGAAACTATTAATGAGTTCTAATCTTGTTTGGAAATGAAATGAATTACCTTTGCTTGGAGGGTTATTACGTCAACTTGGCGGGCAGCATTTATCTTTCTTGTCACCACGGTTACTATAAAGCTAGGTGCTCACTAGCAACCACAAACCAAGAACCGAATAGGATCATTATGATGTCACCAAATTTATAAGCGATTGCACTTTTATTGCAAAGCTTGATATTGACCAATGTCTTGACAAAATCCCTGACAAAGGCAACCCACGAAAATATCACGAAAAATATTTCTGCATTCAAATACATTTCCTTTTCAGCAAACGAGTTCAACGTGCAGCAATAACATGCAGATACAGCGTCCTTCTATAAAGTACGGTATATAAACAAATTTCCTTATATCCCTATTACACCAAATAGATAGGTACAGAAGGCTAGCTCAATACAACGAGCAAAAACGCACGCACACATAGACGCACTTCACGTACAGCGAGTGCGAGCGCACTCGCGACCAGCATTTGTTTGAGGTCACCGTACGTACGCTTCTATGTATGCGTGCGTCAAGTTTCTTCCGCTGTACGGAGCCAATCTTCTGTACTAATATATTTTGTGTCCCTATTGTGTGAGAGGGAGACAATTTTATCTTAATATGAGTTGAAGAACTCCACACGAACGGTGTTTATCTAAGATCACAGATATAAAGTTCTGGATGTAATGTCAGATTGCATTAATCTAATAAAAGCTTATACCTCTTTGTTGACCTCGAGGTTGTTGGTTATTGGATAAGTAGTGACGTAATAATGTTCGGAGCGTAAACAAAAAAGTGGCCCGCTAATATAAAATACGTGGATGTATCGACCTGTTAACTTGTAGGTAAAGTAATATGCGTCAGTCTTTTTATAAAAAGTTGAACGCCCTCAGGCTAGGTGGAGGAAAAATCTTCGGAGGATGGCTGGTAGTAGCTTAATAAGATTAGGCGATGATCGAGTAAAATGACGGACGATAGGAAATGTCTATAGAAACTCACTGGACATAATCAACTAGGATGATAGTGATGACCCTTCTTTTCTTCAAGAAGCACAACAGTCACTTGTGAGAACCGTGGACCTGAACGCGCAACGTAAACGTATCTTAAAAACGGTCGATTTTTTTATTGAAAATACAATCATCCTATAGAATTTTGTTATATTTTTTTGTTGCGATAAGCATATTAATTATCATACCTACCCATTGATGTGAAAAAGAACGTGTACGGTCAGTGGAACCCCGTCAAAAATGGAGTTCCTTAATGCGACACTAGCACGCCATGACCGGTGAGACACTATGAAAGTGAGGGAAGAGAGAGTGCACCTGTGGCTGCGCACACACTTGTGCACTATAATCTCCCTCGCCGATGTCTAGTTTCCGTTGAGATTGGCCGCCATGGCATGTCATGGATTGGCATGGCCGAAATACGGTCTGAAGGGCTATATACTAGTACGCACACACACACTCATATGAAACAGAAAGAGACAGAGAGAGAGAGAGTCGCATGAAGGGGGCATAACGCTTTTTCCTTACGTGACGATTTCTACCAGTCAACTCCTACCGCATGCCGCGTTTATGAACATCGTTCCAATAAAGCCTTAAAAATATGTACGAAACGAGTATTTTAAATTCGTTCGAATTTACATTGATCCTCAGATTTGCACGCTGTACGAAGCAAGTAAAAATAACCCTTTTCAGAGCATAGTGTCAGTCTTTGTACACGTGCAGTCTGTGGGTTGAGTATACGCTGAGGGCATACAACGCCCTGCATGGGTATTCAGGATGCTGTTGGGTCTACCTCTCTTTTGTCTTCCGGGGTGTTCACCGAGGCCAGGGATGATAGTTTTCATGCCACTATACGGAAACGGTGTGCGTCTATTCTCGGTAGAATACGTGCAGCTCCCACAGTATCTAAAACAAAAAACATTGTGATCTCCTATGTTAATTGTTTTAAACTTGTAAATAGGTATCTATACTTTCATCGGAATGTTGTTTTCGCGATGCAAGCATATGTCGTGCAAATATAATATTTTTGGGTTTCACAAACAGCTTCTCTAGTTTAACAATCGCTTCGTCATACTTATGAGTTTCACTTACGTAAGCATATACGTTAGGAGAGATATGGTTTACCAAAATTTGATACTTGACTTCGTCCCATTGATCTTTAGTCGACTGTGCGTCTTCCCTTGATGACGAAAGAGCGGTCGCCTTCTTCTGACTTGATAAGAAGTATTCAAATGTTTTACGCCAATGTTCCCATGTTTTGGATGCGGTAGTATCCGATGGGTCGGCATCAAACCTTTCTGGCCTTAGATATTTTTCCATGATTTTTTAAGCATAATAAATTGAAATAACATACAAAACCTTTACGTAATACAAGGTTTTATTATGCTTAAAAATGCGATATTAAAGAAGACACATAACTTGTCAATGATAAACTGACAATTGAATAAAAAGAAAATGTTGCATAGACACGGAAGAAGTAAAGAGTTTATATCACTGAGTGTATTGTGTGATAGATGGGACAGCCCCATGCTGGCTCACTTGATACGGCTGCACAAGTACTTGTCAGTTTTTTATTTTTCTTTCAATTTTGTATAAAATGTGGTTTTTACTAACATTAGGTTAAGTGATAAATGATAAATGATTTTATTCCTGTAAGTAGGTTTGTACAAACAGTTTTACACGCCAATCGTATTTAAAAAACTAGATGAGGTCGGCGTTTCCTATCTGACTACTCTGAGAAGAAAGGCCGAAACAAACTCAGAGGTCACAGTCTCTTAAAGTCAAGACGTAATCTTGGTCAGATCATGAGAAGACCATGTAGATTGGTATCGGAAACGGTCTTTTGAGGAAAAACCACACAGATTGAGTGGACCTGTCCAGTCAGTGCACGCATTTGTCAGTAATCGTGCAGCTCAACTGAGAACTAAAGGATCTCAACGATTCGACGAACAATACCAAAGAAAGGACATTTGGGTAGGCCACAAAAATTACTCAAACTGCCAGACCATGATTAAATTTAACTGAGAAGGAGAAGAAAAAAAGCAACAATGACCCACATAAGCAATAAGACTTTTACTAACAACTTATGGATTTTGTAAATCTGAAATAAAATATATATTATTATTACGTTAACTCCGTGCTTTCTTACAAGGGCCACCATATATCACAAACAGTGAAAATGTTCCCTCTTTAGAGCTCTAAAGTCTTGAAGTGCGTATTGCCTTTCAATTCCAAATCCATATCGAAATCTTTTCGTCCCTCTTTTTCTAGTTTACCCTGCGAAAAAGAGACAGCAATAATTTTAGTAAACTTAGTCGGTGCCCAAAATTCAACACCATTTCTCACACATTTTATTTCTTCGTGTCTAACACGTAAAAGTCGTTGTTCTAGAAGTAACTTGTGTCTATAGAACACGAGGAGCAATAACGTGTCGTATTTAAGCACATATTCTATGTATTTTTTTACAAAAAGTATGTTACTATCACTACAATATTGGCTGTGGTGTCTGTATGTACAAAATTTTTGTATGACATGGTTTTTTTAAAACTGTCATGGATGGATTTTACGAAGAATAATTTAAATAGAACGTTGGTTGGTAGACCAGGTGGGTGGATGACCTACAGAAGATCGATGGGAAAACCTGGATGAGACTCACACTGACCAGGGAAGCATGGTCCAAAAGGGAGGAGGCCTGTACTCAGAAGTAGGTGGAACAAGGCCAATTATGATGATTATAACAGAATATATTCCGATGTTTTCATGAAGCGGGACAGACATTGTCCGTCCTTGAAAACGCATCGATAAGTTGAAAACAAAGCAATTGGTTCTCAAAACCATGAAGTATAATATTTACATTCGTATAAGCGAATGTGAGCAAACGTTTCATATGAATATGAATATAGAGGTATGAGGAATAGGGTGTAAAGTTCACTCATGCCTCCATAGAAAAGGGAGGATCCTCCAACCAGACGGGTGTTGTGTCTGGTGGGCAACTGCCCGACGATTGATGTCGGGATGTTGTATATATGCTAGTTACGCGGTAAACTCTGATTGCGCGATGCAGGATTTTGCATGACGTCAGTCTGACGCGTAGCTGGCACATGCCAGCTACGCGTTGTAGATGCCGCTACATGAATATTAATTTCATAGGAATTAAGTTCACATTCGTATGAGATGCTTACTTTACTAACCGAAGTGATACAGAGTGCGGTATGTGAATCTTGCTCTTAAATAGTACCATGGCAAGAAACGAAGAAGATGGATGGACAAGGCAGACAAAAACGTCTAGTGAACATGATTTGCATATATTCAATACCAGTGTTCTTCTAAATCTTCTTTAGTACTCGCAACCGGCGGCGTACGTGTATGATCAGATGTATGAACGTAAACGAGGCAAAAGGAGTATGTAAGGAGCGTAGCAAGTGGCGTTCTGTGGTTTCTACCTACCCCCATGGGAAGAAGGCGTGTGTTTATGTATGTATCTTCTTTAGGTACGGAAAAGTAATTTTTTGCTTCTAAATGATGTTTAGTTTGTATTAGTCAATCATGTATTATTTATTTCCTAATTTATATTTATAGTGATAGGTATTCTGTACCGACCTTTTCTTCGTTTTTAATATCAGATAGTGTTTATTAGTGGTAACTTGTAAATGTCCTTCAATTTAATATTTTTTAAGAACACTGTAGAATTTAGCTGAAATTTTCCCGAACAGAATTAAAAAAAAAAAACATCCTGTCATTTATTTATTTATTTCATACCAACTCTTGAGCGAAATAACTGGAAGAGACTTTAGGCGGGATATTTGCGAAGTAATGGGTTGACATAGTTCCGCAATAACTCAAAACACCACAAGCAAAACCACAAACCCTTCATAGTGCGGACTACCCAAAAACACAGCGAGATTTTCCACCATAACTTAATATTCCACAAGCGTTCCCGTCAAATTTACCGAGTTCGCAACATGCTGCGAGTCGCGAACTTACGCATCCTTTCAGCTATCAACCATTTTGTTTTGTATGTGTTGCTGTACTGTATGGGGGGCTGTACGATTTTGTACATTGTGGTGGAGAATTTTGGCATCGTTTTACAGTGAGTTTTTCTTTAGTCTTTTTGTCCGAAATGTTGAAGTAACGTGCTAAGGAATAATAGGATCTCTATTGTATCACGAATGTAATAAAGAAAACACGAATCTGGAAAACAGTAGACTATGGTAATGTTTTGGAACCACTCAAATATTTGTTCAACCACGGTCTCCGATACTATGATAATGCCCGTTGTCACCTAAATGAATGTCTAAAAAAGCACGCTTTAGAATTTTTAATTAACGCCGCTGAGCCGACCGTTAAAAATTCATCAGTTCAAATTTCTATGAAAAAAAAAATTCTCTATGATCTTAAAATACTGAGAGCCATAAACATCATTTCGTTCATCAAACCTACTTTTAAACAGAAAGAGCAAACGAGAAAGGTGACGTAATTTTTAAACAAACTCCACAAACTTTAATAAAAGTCCAGAGGAAAAAAACGACAGTTGCTCTGCGAGTTCTTTTAAGATAAAGGATTAACTTTTAACCTAATAGAGTTGGTAGCCATAGCTACTTTAAAAGGATAAAATATAGGACGCTTTTAAAGTTTTATTAAACTGGTAGGTACTTTTGAGAGCAATATACATACTTTTATAAATTCACATCTCACTCACACCTTTCCATGGGTAGGTAAAAATAACAGAACGCCATCTACGATTCTTACATACTCCTTTATAATTAGCATTATGTTGCTCCTTTGAGAGATACATAATGCTAATTAAAAAAAACCGGCCAAGTGCAAGTCGGACTCGCACACTTCCGGGACGGACGCGAGGTTCCGTACTACCGCACAATATTTAAGACAACATAATATTTAAAAAAAACACGTTTCTTGTGTGGGGGCCTCAATTTTTTATTTCATTTAGTTATTATTATTTGTTGTTATGGCAGCAATATAAATACATACTCTGAAAATTTAAACTGTCTATCTATTACAGTTCATGAGATTCAGCCCGTTGACCGATAGACGGACGGATGGACGGACGAACGGACGGACGGATGGACTGACGGACAGACGGATGGACAGCTGAGGTTTATTAATAGGGTCCCGTGCGCACCCTTTGGGTACGGAATCCTAAAAATGGTAAAAGGAGCAAAAATGCTTATATTCATATTTTTCTTGCGATATGTAGGTTCAATAGGCCGCACGTCAGTGGTAACACTTACACCTTGAACTAGCCTAGCGTAGTACGGAGTTTCAATAGAATAAGAGGCCAATGTTGACGCCTAAAAATGTAATATAAAATAATTTGACTCTTATAGTCTAAAAAGCCTCGTACTCTAATTCATTAATCTATAAAATGTTTAAGATTGTCGTTTATGAGAGCTTTCTGTCGTTTCCCATATGCATCCTTTTCCTTCCCATAATGTTTAAGAGACAACAACAACGATTATGTTTCTAAAACTTGACTTTGCGTCAAGACACCGCTGAATTCTCATATTTTTACGTGTGTGCGCGCAATTTATAGAAACTTTTCTAATCGCTGTATTATGAAACTAATACTGCAACCTACTAACTTAGAGTGAAAATTAATCGTGAGTGATAGTGCAGTGATTTCTTGCCGAAGGAAATATCGACTAGTGAAGCCACGTGGAATCAGCTAAAAAATTCACACCAGTATTCCAGGTCAGTCCATACTCCCTTCCCTCAGCGAAGATGCTCTCCGCGAACGAGTCACGTAATAATAAACCCGCGTACAGTACCTAAAATCTCATCGCAAACATACTATCAACACTAACAAAGAAAGGCTTCAGCCAGCTTAAACTGGTCACAGTCGTGCCGCCTACCGTAGGTACTTAAAAGTGAAATAAATACCCACTTCTTTTATAAAAACATGATACATCACGTACAGAGACGGAAAGAACACTGATCATCACCATTGCTCACTTCAAGTCGGTAATTTCAGACTACCATTAGCCCAGAATTCCTCACAATAAACTCAAAACTCAAACTCAAAGCATTTATTTCAATTAAACCATTTACAGGCACTTTTGAATTGTCAAAGAGTCGGTCAGTTAGTCAGAAAGTTGAAGCTAGTTGCCCATTCCAAAACGTAGATCTCTATGGAGAAGAACGGGCAAGAAACTCCAAGGACACTCTTTTTAAATCAAGATATTACAAAATCCTGGGTACATTATTCGTGTTGCTTCTATATGCGAGAACAATGAAAAAAAAATATATAAAAAAACAATTCAAAATATAAGATTAATAATAAAAATAAGCCGTGGCAGTTAAGAGATGCTGAATGCTATCCTTCACTGGCATTCAGTGTATAAAATAATACTGACCCAAAAATATTAATGACTCCTCACAAAGTTCATAATAGGCCCTATTACGAAAGGTGTCCTCTATACCCCAGAAGGCCGTGTTAAAATATGAATTCCTCTGTAAAATGTTCAACCCCGACTTTGTAACCTTTTTAACGGTAACAATTAATTATTTTCTCTTCAAAGCTTCCTACTTATCGTTAGCAAAAAAGCTTGATATAAATCCGTGTTCATATTGGCGACTTTTTTTCAAGCAATTTTTTTTAAATGTTTTTTTACTGACATATAAAATAATCTAAGTATACAGGCTGGCAGACATCAACGCGCAAACTAAATATAACCAGTAATTCAGCACATGATTCTGGACCCCCTAGCGTAGAAATTTATACTCGATTACAAAAAAAAAAAAAAAAACTGCTGTTTCATAGAAAATTTAAATACCTACGTGGTCAAAATGTATGGAACAGCAATTTTTTTTTTAACTCCTTATATTCAGTATGAAGGTTCCAATGAAAAGTGGTGTCATTAATTCAAATTAAATGGAAAACTATTATAAAACGCAAAAAAACTCAAGCGTTTATTTCAAATAAACCAATTACGGACACTTTTGAATTGTCAAGGGATCGGTCAGTCAGAAAGATGAAGCTAGTTGCCCATTCCAAAGCCTAGTAGGTATCTATGGAGAAGAACGGGCAAGAAACTCTTTTAAATCAAAATATGTCTATGCCCGACAGGGCCATATTGATCTTTTACCTTGTTAGACCATCTATGTAATACATATGGAATGCAATAAAGAATTGAGTATTGAGTATGGTTACAAATATTGGTTACATCATTTATGTAGAAATTATGCAACGACAGGAGAGAAGTCATTTGGTTTCTTAAAACAATTAAAGCAAGCAGTTTTCGATTATATTATAGTCACTGGTTTGAATGTGTAGTTCAAGTCTAAGGCCTTGTACTAACATAAGCGAATGTTGCGTGCTTTTTGTTCGGGAAGGGAACGCGAACGCGTCGTCGCGCCGACAGAAAAATGAGGGATAAATAAAAAGTTTATTCGGAACAATTTAGGCAGATCTTAACAAAAGACGCGAAGATAGCTGCAAGAGTAAAATACTGTGGCGCGGCTATCAATGCCCAACACAAAATACAAGGAAGATATTTAAATTTGTTCGAGACATTGACATTTTTCCAAAAAAAATAATTGTATATGTAAATAAACAAATTAACTTGTATAATCTAGAGTGGAAGTGAGGGTGAGAGTGAATGTGTGTGTGTGTGTGCGTGAGTATGTGTGTAAATGATCGCATAGATCGCGTTTTGCGCGACAATTGCTTATATTAGGACACGACTTTAGTATGTCTAGGGTCAGACAAATCTAAACTCGTGTGTAATGCAACAAAATCGCAAGAATTTCACTCAAAAAACGCAGCTCTGTACCTAAGTTATCCTACATCGGATTTTCCGCAGATTCGTTCCTAAGCCGTGTTTGTAACGAGGCTTTTAAGGTATTAACGAAAGAGAGTGGCGACTGAAAACAAAGATAAAAATGCTCAAATTGGCAATGTTTTCGGAACGTTATCTGAGGTATTTGTTTCCAGATTATATCCGTCAGTCACAAGTGTGTAATCTGCCTAAGATAATAAACTTGACTGGTAAAGGATTGAGGATAATATTTATCATTAATATTGGGATGGATTTTTTTGAACTAATAATGCTGAAGCAGTGAAGATGTGAAAGGATGTGATTAACTTGTAATGCGAACAACTTAGGGATTCAGAAAAATTTTAGTTGTAATATTTTATGCAAAAAAAAAAAACTCTTTCTGTCACTGTTGTTACCACAGCAAGTTGTGATATACGAGTGTGTAGGTAGTGGGATAGTTACTATAACTAAAAAGTGAAAAATAACTAAATAACTTTAATTTCGGAAGTCGGTGGCTAAAAAGACACCGACTGCCGAAGTAATTTTTCACTTTGTATTGTTTTTTTTTGGAAGACGGTTGTTTGTTGTTATTATAACATCATCAATATACACCAAGTGGAAAAAATACGTATTATTGAAGCTCACTGAAAAACTACCCCAGCAAAGTTAATAAAATTTATATGGGTACACCCCTGAGGCATACCCTCCTCCTTTTTAAAAGGGTAACTAGCAATGTTGGAAGAGTTTCAGAGAGATTTCAGTATCACGTCAAAATCTCACTTTAATACACCTCAAATGACAACATTTTGTTTAAAACCAGGCAATAACATTTGCACGTTATGGTCCATGAAACAGTTTTGTTTTTAATGTAGACCATACTAGATTTTATTTATTTATTAAACTTCATGCCCAAGTAAAAAAATACTGTAGAAAGGCGGACTTAATGCCTGAGGCATGTTCTACCAATCAACCTTAGGGTGATGCAGAGACAAATCATGGCAAGTACAAGGTACGGGATAGATAGGTCGGAAATAACTATAAAATACAAGAATACATAAATACTAATACATACATACCTATAAACAAAATAAACTTTGTCAGCAGAAATAACGACCTGTAGAGGAGAAAACGAATCCAGCAAATCAACGCTGGGATGTTTCGGCCATCTTCTGACGGATATGCTCACGTGCCTTCGCTTTAAATGATACCCGACTAATTGCCATCCTGATGTTCAGAGGTAGTTTTGCCAAAGAAAAACCGCCTGGACAAAGAAAGAAAAATGAATGAAGCCAGAACGGTGAGAAGGACATCGTTGAAGACGATTGTTGGATTACATTTTCTAGGATAATTTAAGACGATGCTGATGATTCCGTTGCAATTCGGCATCTTTTAAAATGCCATGAAAGGATTTTTCTAGAAAAAAAAATACTTTGAAAACATTCACCTTCAAATCAGCATAGAAAAACAATATTAATTCCATAAAGCTTTATCAGACAAAGCCACAATAGAACTCAGTTCAAATCGGTCATTTCTATGCAAAACTATGACGAATACGTAATTCTTTTGCATACATGTCTATTTAATTTGCATAAAACTAAAATTTACGGAAAAATGAATGCATTTGACGAACGAGTACCTACATATTATTTGCATATTTCGCGCATACAGAAACCACAGAATATTACAGACGGCTCCTTACAACGAGTGAAAACGCACGCAAACATTGACACGTTTCACGTACAGCGAGTGCAAGCACACTCGCGACTGGCATTTGTTTGAGATCGCCTTACGTACGCGTCTATTCGTGTGAGCTCCTGTTTTTGGTCGTTGTATGGACGGGCTTTCTGTACTATTTTGTGCAGAAACTTACGTGTCTCGGAGAGCACATTTGCTTGTTATGTGAATATCTGCGATAATCAGAAACTGGGAAATTCTGACAACTGTATTTTTTTTTTCTAGCTTTGCTAGAACTGTGAAATTGTAACAGATGCTTTGTGTTTTCTTGTAGCAATTATACTGTATATGCCTTGCTATTAATGGACGATAAAAAGTGTTTGTGTGTATGTAAAAATAGCTATTAAGGCCTTACGGTATTCTGTTTCTTCTCTTGTAAGTATCAGTACGAATTATATAAAATTAGTTCATACCAAGGCAGAAATATTAGTCAGCAAGGTATAAGCAGTGTTGTTGAATTTCATCAAAGAATAATTGGAGAACAATTAAATAAAACATCTGAAAATCCTAAGTGATTCGTGACGAAAATAGTTTTTAAAAATGAGCTCCGGTATCTCTCTTTATGACGTTTACTTCGTTAGTACTAATTTAATTAAAAGAAAAGTCTATTTTAAGACTCACATGAAACTTCATGTGAGTGTGAAATGAACGATAAAATCTTATAACATTGTTTTCAGCTAAAAATAATGTTATAAGACTTTATCGTTCATTTTACTCACTATGTGGTCAGAAGCAGAGCAAAAACAGTGATGGTGTGACGGTAAAGGTTTACGTGGTGGAGAGAAATAAGACCACGTGAAGTGTCAAAATAAAAAAAGTATAATACATAAAAATAAATAAAGGGAGTAGGTATGTTTATGGTCACACAATTTCTTTAAATTTCTTTGGCAGTAGCGCAGTACTCTCCTGGCTCAGACTGCTGTGATGATTACCGCAGCGGGTTTGCTATGCTGCAAACGCCAGGGAAGGCGACGGTCGGCGGATGAAATCGCCAGACCCGTAGCGAGCTTGACGCGGCCACGCGGGTAAAACATGTACCCGGTGCGCGGTGGCGCGGAGCTCGTGGATTTACCGGAAGGTGGTGGCCCGGAACCCATCGTTCAGATGCCACCAATTTTAACGATTGAAGGTTCTAGGACATGCCGGTTTCCTCACGATATTTTTCTTCACCGTTTTGAGAGCAGTGGTGATGAAATCATTTACACAAAGTAAAGTGCCCGGCGGCCTACTCTCAAAGTCCGTCAACGAAGGAACGGGCCCATACGAAAGTAATTCGTTGCATCAGAATAAATCCTACTCCCGATTAATTGACTTTTTCGGACATGCAAATATACATCGGGAGTAAGGACTGCTGTTAAATCGTGTTGTCAGTTATTCTTAGTGTGGGCCTCGAACTAATCTTATCTCCGTAAGTGATACGGAGTAGGAAATGCCCGTAACTGCGGGCTGTACTACGGATTTCGTGTTTAGGAATAAAGCCCCAGGGGCGGGTCGCTAGTTAAGGTATAAAAAAACAGATTTTATTCACTCTCAACTCAACAAACGATATTATCAACAGGCTGTTATCAAAGAATCCGCTTCAAAACATCCCAAAAATGGGTACCTTTACAACAATAATCCTTTCTTGTCCTCACAATTTAAGAAAATAAGTACCCAAGCTCCGGAATCCGACACTTGGGCCATTTGTCCACTCAATGATGGATGATGACGTATAGACGTAAAAGGACCAGCCTATGTAGTCTGAAATTCCTTTCATGAGGTCCTGTAAATAGGTATTAGAAGCTTTCGGAGAGTTGGTAAATAAAAGCATCAAATTTACGTGGGTTAATTTTTTGGTCCTTTGAGTCGCTGAGTGATTAAAGTCCGATGTATTTTATACATATTTCTATGTCTATAAGTGGTATAAAACAAAGTTTTTCGTATCTGTCTGTGAAAGCATTGTTCTTCTTAACTACGCAACCGATAGACAAGTCTTAGGGTGCGGTAAGAAGCTGATTTTTACAATAGCGCATCGCAGCAACAAATAAAGTTCAAAACAGCGATGCCTTTGACCAAAAGAAAAGTAATTTTGCAGTTTTAATTAAATTAAAAAAATAAATGCGGGGTTCAGTGGGATAGCTTTTAGGTATTTCTTTAGTTGATTGAATTTCCTTTATTATCATTAGATAAAATACAATAGTTTACACTCAAAATTTTGAAAATATAGTGGAACGAAAAATCTGTTTTGCGATTGTTTTATCATGATACTATTTTAATTATATGAAACATTTTTGAATAAGTATTTTCGTAGAATATTTGAAAACACACAATTTTTTTCTGGCTTGTAAAATATACTGATGCGCCTAACAGTGCGAAAATTTTTTTGCGTTTTGCGATGTCCTACGTTTGGTCAGTGGCTTAATAACCGTGTGAAGCAGGGTCGGGTCGTTAGTAATATAAATATATGCATATGCTGCTGAGAAAGTAGTACGCTTATTATTTAGTTGTTTATTTATTAAAACTTTATGCACAAGTAAAAAGATACTGTACAAAGGCGAACTTAATGCCTGAGGCATTTTCTACCAGTCAACTTTTGGATGACGCAGAGACAAACAGTGATAGATGCAATAACGAAAAATTTAGGAATAAATATAAAGATATACATAATATGTCTATTATAAACTAAATATAAAATATGTATACCTAATTAAATATAAGCACATAAATACACGAATATAAATAACATGAACATTGTAAAGATACTGCCAGCATCTTAACCTAATACAAGCAAATATTTGCTTAAAAGGTGACTCCAAACTTAACAATGTAATTTAAATAAGTTGATGAAATAAACTTTTTTTTTCTCTTACGAGTGTGCTCGCGAACTTTTGCTTTAAAGGGTAATCGATTGGTTGCCATCCTGATTTCCAGGGGGTATATTCTATAGAGACATAGACTGAACGAAGAAGGAAGAAAGAATAAAGTCTGTGGTGTGGGGCCTTGCAGATGGCGATTGTTTGAAGAACGTGGTTTTTTTGTGGTTGGCACAAATTTACTGAAAGTGGGGGGCTAGATAACTAGGGGAAGTGGGAGAGTCAAGAAATGAAAACAAGGTGGTCAACGCTCCGGTTAGGCTGCAAGCCGACCCCATTATAGCTGGGAAAAGGCTAAGTAAATGATGATGAAATTTATTGAAGCCATGTTTGATATAATAATGAATACACTTATCTATCCTGCGTTCGCAATTAAGTTTCAAATCATGTAAACAAGTATATGTTTTTGGAAAAGCAACTCTAACACCCAAAGATAATGTTCAGTTTCGGCTACAACTTCGTCGACTATTTCATTAGTACGACTTATTTAGAAATAATATTTTTTTTATTTGAGATGGGTTTGCTCTTGACTCTAGTCTAGGTCAGAGATGACAGAGACAAAGTCGAAATAAACTTAATGAACACAATAATAAAGTTGTTATTTGTTTAAGTGGAATTAAAATCAATTGTAAACAAGGATTTGTAATGAATAAACATGTCTAGTGAAAAGTTGACGTTGTAATTATTTTCTAACTCGCATTTACATGAACTTGTACGGGGGCTCGTGGTTTGGTAATAACAGCCGCAAGGGCCGATCAAAGTCAAAGTCAAATCATTTATTTCAAATAGGCACATAAAAGGCACTTTTGAACGTCAAAATTTACAAAAAAATAGAATTGATTCTAGTTGCCCCTTCCAAAAGGT
Organism: Dryobotodes eremita; assembly: GCA_917490735.1. Taxonomy (NCBI): domain Eukaryota; kingdom Metazoa; phylum Arthropoda; class Insecta; order Lepidoptera; family Noctuidae; genus Dryobotodes; species Dryobotodes eremita. The sequence goes on along the minus strand of OU823263.1, from coordinate 3,500,674 downwards.
AGTTTCGTATGGAGAAGAATGGGCAAGAAACTCCACCGTTACTCTTTTAAAATATTTTACAATATTATGTAAGTTCACATTAATTATGTAATCATATGTGAAGACGATGCACCTAGAATAAAATTACTATACCACAATAGGTAAAAAGAATTAAATATAATGCAAAGGCAGGTTAATTATGTGATAGATACATGGTGCTCACATATTTACAAATATTGAAAAGTAGATGATGTTTCCAAAATTTCAACAAGTAATAATTTAGTGTGTGAGTTTAAGTAGTTAAGTACATAATGTAACCATCAATGTCATAAAAATTATAAATTATACAATCAAATTAGCAACCAGTTTGATTTTGTCTAGACTCTAGATTGTCCTATGGAGCAGGACCAGCATGTTTCCAAGCATTCTTATCTAGGATATAATCCTCTAATTTGTAATATGCTTGTTTACAAAGTGTACTTTTTATATGAGTTTTAAATTTTCTTTCATTTAATTGCAATATGTCACAAGGTATTTTGTTGTAACATTTAACACAGTACCCCATAAAAGATGTATGTACTTTAGATAATCTAAAAAATGGTTGATCAATTTTATCTTTATTTCTAGTATTAAAATTATGTCTATCACTTATTTTATTAAAAAGATGTCGATTTTTTCTTACATACATAATATTTTCATAAATGAATTGACAAGGTACCGTCATAATATTAATCTTTTTAAATAGTTCCCTAAGAGATTCGCGACGACATAGATTGTAAATGGCCCTGACAGCTCTCTTTTGCAAAATGAAAATGGATTCAATGTCAGCAGCCCGACCCCACAGTAAAATGCCATATGACATAATGCTGTGGAAGTAGCTAAAATAGACCAAACGCGCGGTTTCTACATCTGTTAACTGTCTTATCTTCCTAACAGCATAAGCGGCCGAGCTTAACCGCCCCGCAAGAGATGTTATATGGGGTCCCCATTGCAATTTCTCGTCTAGCGTGATTCCCAGGAAAACCGTCTGATTAATAAATTCTAGTTTTTCTCCATTCAATATGATGTCACATTCGCAACTTCTAACATTAGGTAATTTAAATCTAATACATTTGGTTTTTTTTTCATTAAGTACCAAATTATTTACCATAAACCAATCTTGGACCTGAAGAATAGAGTTATTTACATCGTCAAGATTTTGTGACCGTCGGTCTACTTTAAAGATCAATGATGTGTCATCTGCAAATAACACCATCTTCGGTTGATTCTGCAGTAATTGGGGTAAATCATTAATGTAAACTAAAAAGAGGAATGGACCCAATATCGAACCTTGAGGAACGCCCATTGTCATTTCAGACCCTAATGAGTTCTTGCCGTTTACTTGAACTTTAACCTTTCTATCTTTGAGGTATGACCTTAGTAGATCAAGAGCTGTATTCCTAATTCCATAGTGCTCTAGTTTCAGCAGAAGTGTCTCATGGTTTACGCAATCGAACGCCTTAGAGAGGTCGCAAAAGATTCCAATGGCATCCTGTGCTCCTTCCCAGGCGTTAAAAATGTTCTTTAGTAGGGTGACACCAGCGTCAGTGGTACAGCGCCCTTTGGTGAAACCGTACTGTTGTTCATGAAAGATGGAATTTTTATTAAAGTGACGTAACATTTGATTAAGCATTAACTTTTCAAACACCTTACTGAGAACTGGCAAAATTGACACAGGCCTATAATTGTTGGGTTCTTTACTATCACCGGATTTGAACAACGGAACTACTTTACTGTGTTTCAAAAGATCCGGAAAAACTCCTTGGTCTACACTGGTGTTAAATATGAAAGCTAAATAGGGAGCAATGGTTTCGATGAGAGATCTACAGACTTTTACAGACATTCCCCAGAGATCCTCTGTTGATTTAATTTTAAGATCTTTAAAAGCTTTTATAACAGCTTGGGGGTTTGTATGCTGAAACCTAAACTCCAAAGGGCATGCCTTGACATTCTTTGTAAGTAAGGCAGCAGAAAGCGCGGGTGAGGAATTTAAAGCTTCAGTAGTTTTAAGGGGAATATTAGTAAAAAAGTTTTCAAATTCCTGAGCTATTTCTACATCAGAGTTGATGAGGCCATGTGCAGTCTCTAAATTAAATTCTGTATTACGCTGTTTTTTCCTGCCTGTTTCATTATTTATTATTTGCCAGGCAGTTTTTATTTTATCATCAGCTGATTTTATTTTATTGCTAATATAAAGTGCTTTTGCTAGTTTGCACACACTTTTAAAAGTTTTTGAATATTTTGCAACATACTGATGAAATCTTGTATTATTCATATGTTGCTTTAGACCATAAAGTTCAAATAGCTTTCCCCTGCTTTTACGAATACCTGGAGTCGCCCAATCACTAAATAAAAACTTTGTGTAAATAATTTTAGTCTTTAGTGGAAAAGTGTCATTAAATTGCGTGTTTAATAGTGAAAAGAACTCGGCGTAGAACTCATTTGGGTCACCTACATTATTAAAACTTTGATCACATAATGTACTGGCTAAAGAATTATTTAATTGCTCTAATTTTTTACATGTAATTGGCCTAAACCTTATTTGAATTTTTTGTAAAGGCATGTAGGAGCAAAATGGGATCGGATCTGGGAATGGGAAAGGATCGATCAGGTTATGCCACACTTGCCGCGGTTGGTCCGTGGATGGGTGACCAATTTAAAGATGTCCGTAGGTGTGTCCGTGGCATCACAGCGGGCCCTATCAGAATACCAGGGCTGCAGTATTTATGTTTTAAATATTGTAGCATTATGCTGAGATAGGAGCCTTTTTGGCCTCGCACAGATTTTTTACTTATTTATTTATGTTTGTTTGTTTCTTTTTTTTTTGTTAATTTTGTTAGTTTTAAATGCTCCTTTTTTATTTTTACTCTTTGTATTTCCTGTGCGTGTTCCAAATAAAATATTTTTCTTTCTTTCTTTCTTTCAATTTTACAAACCGACACTCCTCCGTGCCTCGGAAAGCACATTAAGCTGTTGGCCCCAGCTGTCATTCGTGGATCCTTGACAGTTGTTACAATTCGTCAGAAGCCCGAAAGTCTTACAACCAGTCTTACCAAAGGGTATCGTGCCACCCAGTAACTGGGTTGTGGAGGTCAGATTTGCAGTCGCTCTATGTAAAATACAGGTACCCAGATGCATCCGGTTAGACTGGAAGCCGACCCCAATAGTAGCCGGCAAAGGTAACGCAGATGAGTTACAAGAACTTATTGCTATCAGATCGTGTCCTACCTACCTTCGTTGCCTACCTAATTTACATCTTCTTATCTCTACGTATTTTCCAAGTTTTATTTTTATAGTATTAGACGGAAATTTCCTTCGCTGATCTACAAGAAATATCGGAAAAAAATCTTATATTTTTTGTCTCACAAAGGTTAATTGAATCGAAATAGGTAATATGTCTCGGTATGTTTTTTTTAATTTGTTAGTTTACAGGGTTCCGTACCCAAAGGATGCCAACGGAACCCAATTACTAAGCCTCCGCTGTCCGTCCGTCCGTCCGTCTGTCTGTCAGCGGCCTATATCTTATGAACCGTAGTAGGCAGACAATTGAAATTTTCACAGATTGTGTATTTCTTTTGCAATTATAACAAATGATAATAAAATTATAAATTAAATGGGGCCTCGAAAAATAAACGTGTTTTTTTATGATCAATATGGTGGCATTTAATGGCACACACCGACACAACACCGCAGGGTATTACTAATTTCTAAAAACATAGCTAAATGTAAGTTTTTTTAATAAAAACTCCTATTAAATGGGTCACAAAAACTGAAATCCATTTTTGGAATTTTCTCTGAGACAAGTTTAAAATTCATTTAATCCGTAAAATATTAAACAAGTTACCAAAACGGCAATACAATGTGGACCTTTTTCCTTTGTAAGACGGTTTAAAATCTAAATTTGAGTATAGTTTCTTTGAACCGTATCCAAATAATTCAGTTTGAAATTCCGAATTGTAGACTGGGACAAACAAATGTTCACACATTGCAATTTTGGACTGCTTATATTTAGTTTATTTTGAATTAAAATACTATATAGTATACACTGACAAATGCGTGCACTGACTGGACAGGTCCACTCAATCTGTGTGGTTCTTTCCTCAAAAGACCATTTCAGATACCAATCTGCATGGTCTTCGCATGACCTGACCAAGATTATGTCTGAACATTAAAAGAGACTGTGACCTCTGAGTTTGTTTCGGTCTTTCTTCTCAGAGTAGTCAGATAGGAAACGCCGACCTCATCTAGTTTAAAAAACATGATTGACGTGTAAAAGTGTTTGTACAAACCTACTTACAGAAATAAAATCATTTAGCATTTGTAATTATTTATGATACATTAAAATATTTTCTGTCAATTTTAATTAAAAAAATATGCTCCTAAGCAAAACAGTATCAATAATTTTTAGATTACACTAAAGTTATTCATCAACAAAATCGTGGGACATTACAAAAATTAGTAATGGCAAAAAAAAATGAGAAACGCTCAAATATGTAGTGTTATATATTGTACGGTGGTACGGAACCTTTCGTGTGCGAGTCCGACTCGTACTAGGCCGGTTTTTTATGTTAAATTGATGTATGAGTAAAGATAGCGTAACTTTTATTACGGTAAATGGTGCAATCCTTTCTTTTTTAGGGTTCCGTACCCAAAGGGTAAAAACGGGACCCTATTACTAGGATTTCCCTGTGTGGCCGTCCGTCTGTCTGTCACCAGGCTGTATCTCACGAACCGCGACAGCTAGACAGTTGAAATTTTCACAAATTATGTATTTCTGTTGCCGCTATAACAGCAAATACTAAAAAATTAAATAAAATAAATATTTAAGGGGGCTCCCATACAACAAACGCGATTTTTTTGCCCTTTTTTGCTCGATATCGATAATGGCAACAGGTAGGCACCTAATTTGTGTACCTACAGTTGTTTACCTAGTCAATGGTACGGAACCCTTCGTGCGCGAGTCCAACTCGCACTTGGCCGGTTTTGTTTTTATTAAAAACTTTGCCCCACACTAGGAATTTCTCCTGTATTGTGGGTGCGTCTACAAACATTTAAACTCACATACACAAACATCCAGACCCGGAACAACTACTTGTAGGTCATACAAATATTTGTTCCGTGCGGGAATCGAACCCGTAGTTAGTAATTGTTTGTTTTTTTAAACTAGCTCCTAAAGGGGGATTAGGGGTTGTTAAATTGAATATGGAAGAATGTTAACGCGTGGGCCGATTAATTCGAAACTCGGTATTTGTACTTAAGACCGAAAATAAATAATAATGTTTATCAGGGTTTTGGTAAATCTACCCCTACCCGCGACACGCAGCGCAGCAGTCAATCGCTTAACCACTGCGCCAACCGTGCCGTCAATTCAATGTAAATATTTGAGACAGCGTTATTGTCTACTCATATTGTTATCGTCTGTCATGGAATGTAGCATAAGGATTTTAAAATAGTTCCTTACAACTATTTAACTTCCACCCAAATCTGAGACACATTTAACAACCACTACAAAACAATAAAACCATTAACACCACCTAAAATGAGGGCAAAACCCATCAAAATTATGTATATTCGGTGTCAAACTATTTCAGAAAGTACTTAGGTATTTACGCATAGTTTGTACAGTAACAGTTCTCGGACGTCAGCCACTTAAAATTCACTAAGAGTTTCCATGTCATACAGTTTATGACCAGAATTATTTCGGGGTAGAATAATTTAGATTAAAACGTTCCTCGGTCACAGATTTTAGTCCGTGGCAAAGTTCCAAAGGACCACCGCTGATAGAAGGTCAAAAATCACATTTTGATAAGCATTTTTCAACCTTAGGGTCTAAAATTTTAAGGTGTAATTTTCAGTGAAGTCGAATGCCACTTGGTGATTCAGCAATTAAAAGTCAGTAGGCTCTGACCCATTCATATATTTTCAAGGTGCGTGTATTAAAAATGAAGGAATTTTCAAGTGTTGCTCGCAAAATGACTGGTTTAAGCGTTCTCGGTATAAATGATTTGCACGTTGCTCAGTGTTTATTTTTCATTTATGTACGTTTTAATAATTTAGTGACCACGATTAATGTTGGTACGAGTAGGTCGCAAATAAATTTAAGAGATTCTTACGCTGCGATAATTCGCATAACTACTCTTAAAATACGCTTTTAATTACTTTACTTTATTACTATAATATGATACTTTGTCAAGCTATGCTTATTACTACATATTTTAAAAAAAAGTCCCTCCACCGCGTCTGTTTGTCTGTCTGAACGCAAGAAACTCAAAAACAACCAAACGGATTTTCATACGGTTTTCACCAATAGACGGAGTGACTCACGAGGAAGGTTTTGTGTAAATTGGCTCAAATATGACGATAATTGTTGAAGATGTCGGAAATATCATGCTGAGAGTAAACCAATAGAGTTATATGAAAATAATGTACAACTGAATTAATACATTCTTTACCTGGATTAGCACATAGGGTACTTTTAATCCCGGTAGTACGTTCCCATGGGATATTTTCGACATCCACGTGGACGAAGCCGCGGGCAAAAGCTAGGAGGCACTATAAATGCAAAAGTAACTCTGTCTGTGTGTCTGTAATCTTTTCACGCCTTAGCGGCTGAACAGATTTTGATGAAATTTGCCAAACAGGTAGACCATGACCTGGGTTAGGACAAAGGATACTTTTTATCCCGGTAGTAACTCTCCGTGGCTGATTTCCGACCTCCACGTGGGTGAAGCTGCGAGCAATTATTGCCTGTAATTCCTGTATTTCAATAAATGATTTGTGCTGAATCTTGATCCATTATAAAATCCCTTGAAAAGCAATGCTGACCCTTTCACTCAAATTTTATCCATAAATTACAAAAACAAATGTAGATCTCTCGATACGTTTGTTCCGTATTAATTTCAATGAATTTTCGTACATATTTTGTTACAAAAAATCTACACACATAGTTTTCTACTAAATCCTTTTACTGCAAACCCTTTGACTTATTTTACACATACAAAGTCAAACGAAAATACCTGTAGTATTTGAAAGCTCTTTTGGTGAAGGTAACTAATGCAAATTTACAGTAACACCATGGGCATGTTAGCGCACTGTTGGATTTTTAACGCTCGGCTCAGCGACAAGATTTGAAAATCTGATAGCGCGCTTTTCGGGATTCATTTGTTTTTTTTTTTCGCTGGTCTATATGTTGTCCCGTAGATTTGCGCGGTGTACAGACCTAGTAAAATAACATTTTTCAATGCTTATTGCCAAAGTGTGTACACGGGCAATCTATGGGTCAATTGTACTAAGAGATCGCTGGATGTTCTGCGCGTCCAATATAAAAATGCTTTCAGGATGTTGTTGAGGCTGCCTCGTTACTGTAGTGCGTCGGAAATGTTTGCGCAAGCCCGCACCGACGGCTTCTATGCAGTTATATGCAGAAAAACTGCGTCGCTACTGAGGAGAGTGAGGGGCAGTCGGAACAGCATCCTGCAAACTGTAGCCGAGAGCTTCGGCTCTCCGATTGTACAGCAGTTTGTGCGGAGATTGATTTTTACTAACACTAGGCAGTTATTTTTTGTATGTAACTAACACTATATGGATATATGTGTCCGAAATAAAGCGATTATTATTATTATTTAGATACACGGTGGCCCGTGCAATGTACGGCCAAAGATAAATTTCAAAAGCCCCTCTCCAAGGGCTTCCTGAGACATCATGTATGTTCAGCGATTATTTATAGTTCAGGAGCTAAACGGTTTCCAGTATTTCTTGGGAAATTCTCACTTGACTTCAGAATTTTTTCTGTACATTTTTGATAATATTTATTTTTTATTATAAATCTAAAAAGAATGGTTTACGATCGATAAAATATAGTATATGTCTAAATATCACCCATAGTCGGAGTGTTTCGGAAAGCGCTTAGAGAGAGGCTTTTGAAATTTTTCCGTAGACATCGTTTAAGAAAAGTTAAGACGGAAAGAAAATACGTTTATTTGCGGTAAACATGACGCAAAGGAAAACACATAAATACAAAAAAGAACGAGTTGGGGGAAACCGCCCAGTACGAGTATATACTCTTAAATTATAGTTCTGCTAAGCACCGTCATAGCTCTTTGTGGGCACTTTTGTAGCCTAATGACCTGGAAAATTCTGGGAATGGACAGTGATAACGTTGTTCTATACTGTACTTAGATTGTGATAATTAGGTGTCAGCACTTAATTTTGTGGTAATTAATGCTTTGGTCTTTTGATCCGTATTAAATTCGCTTTACATGGAAGCAACGATTAGACAACATTTTAGAATTGAAGTTGATCGAATCTAAAATTAGGTAAACTATATTAATGAATACAGGTACCTTTTAGCGGATTATGTCTGGATCTCAGTAATCTTTAGATAAGTCGCTCGTCAGAGAACCAAAGTTGTCGATATAGCTCATAGAATAAGCAAGTTGAAGTGGCAATGGGCCGGCCATATTAGCCGTAGAACCGATGACCGTTGGAGTAGACGTGTGTTCTTAAGTGGAGGCCGTGAATTGGCAAACGTAAGTTAGGACGCTCTCAGGCTAGATGGAGCGACGATCTTCACAGGGTGGCTGGTAGCAGCTGGATAAGAGTTACCGAATATCAAGCTGAATGGAAATCGGAAACGAGGTTATCCGCCAGAGAACCAAGTTTACCGACATAGCCCAAAGACTAAGCAAGCTGAAGTGACAATGGGCTCGTCACATCTCTCGCAGAACCGACAATCGTTGGGAAAAACGAGTTATAGAGTAGAGACCGCGTTTAAGCAAACGGTGGAGTGACGACTTGCGAAAGGCGGCTGGCAGAGACTGGATGAGGAGAGCCGAAGATTGGGCTCAGTTGCGTTCACTAGGAGAAGCCTACGTCCAGCAGTTGGCGAATATAGACTGATGATGATGATTAAGCTGAATGGCGTGCGATTGCAGAGGCATAGTAAGCAGCAGTGGACTGCTGTAGACTGATCATGATGATACCAATAATGTTTTTCTAATAACTTGGAGAGTTGAGAACTTGAGAAAAGAGGTAGTCAGTTACCCTGTAACTGGGTTGTGGAGGTCACATAGGCAGTGGCTCCATGTAAAATACTGGTATTCAGCTGCATTTGGTTAGACTGGGAGCTGACACTAATATGTATACTTGGAAAAAGACTATACAGATGATGAATTTAGAACTTGAGAACAGAAGTTCTGTTGCCAAGCTCACTTTGTGACAACTTCATGACTAAATAATAACTTCAGTTCAGTTTGAAGAAACTTGCAGAACCTCGACACACATCACGTGAACCTTTTTGTGAAAAATCACTTAATTAGTACGTACGACTTCAATCAACCTATACATTTCCAGTATAAGCTGACTGCTCATTGTACGAAAAGCCTATACAATGCGAGATCAGCTAAAACTGGAAATGTATAGCTTGATATGGAGCCATGTGTACATACATAAGGTTATTTAAAAAAACATTTATTCCGAACTTCAGCTGTTTATTTGTGCCGAAAAAAAGAATCACAATATCAAAATTAACTCGAACAGAGTGTTAGTTTGAAACAAAAGAAATTGTATTTGCACAGAACACTAATAATTATACTTTTTAACCGACTTCAAAAAAAGGAGGAGGTTCTCAATTCGACTGTATTTTTTTTTAATGTGTGTTAGCTTAGAGCTTTTCCTGGGTGAACCGATTTGGATGATTCTTTTTTATTTGGAAGCTGGTGCTTCACACGTGGTCCCATTTAAATTTGATCAAGTACTGACCAGTAGTTTTTGAGTTATCCTTAATAATGCGTTTTTTTTCCACTTATTTTATATTGATGATGTAATAATAATTTTCTGTCACGGTTATTTAGATATCAAGTAGTGGTATACGAATGTGTGAGGGGTAGGTACCACAAATAAAAAGTGAAAAATAACTTTAATTTCGGAAGTCGGTGGCCAAAAACGAAAATACACAACCAAAGACACCGACTTCCGAAATTCAAGTTATTTTTCACGTTTTTTTTTGGAAGTGGGTTGTTTTTTTGTAAAAATGTTTTTATTTCAAAACTAATAAACGCTCTTTTGAAATCCGGCCGTTTGATTGTATTGAATGATTAAATAAACATGGTATATCGTAATAACTAATAGTGATTTACCAACATTCAACAGTTTTATCGTTTATTTTATTATTGTTTATGAAGGCCCATCTATAAAACAGATAAACCCATTGATACAAAATAGATTGTAAGGAATACTAAATTTAATAACGTACCTATAAATATCATATATTACCTACAGTAGCTTTGGTGGAAAGTAAAAAAAAAAAAATGGAAATACGTTAAAAAATCAACCTTTTGACTTTGACTAATCGGGACGCCAGCGCCACCAGGTGGGGCTCGACAGAGTCTATAACATAACGCTTGACCAGAGTTTAAGCAGTTTCTTGTTGGCGGCTAAGCTGTGAACACGTTTAGTAAATGTCGCACGTTCCGTATAGTTTTGTTGTGTACCTACAGTGTGTGATTCGCTAGTTTGATTAATTTGATCGTAAATTATAATTGGATTTGAACTGAAAACGGTTTTTCTATTACGCAATAACCAACATTACCGAAAGTACGCCCACAGTAGTTAAAATATGGCTGATGATAACGAGAGAGACATACCTTCTCCGTCATATAAAAAATTAAAAAATAATATGTTGTTGTATCACGGAACCGTTTCGAATTATACAGGGTTGCACGGACAAGGACGCGCGAACTGTCACCATAAATTTAGCACTTGATTCTAGACCCACTAGTGCACAAAATTCTGGTCAGTTGTAAAAAAAATGCGGTCGAAATGCATGGAACAGCTAACTTTTTTCCAGAATCATGTACTGAATCCATGTTAACAGGTTGCGCGTCGAGGCCTCCCTGTATAGGTAAATAGAAAATCTCACTCTATGTTCTCTGATACCTCTTTGTTATCAATATATCTGTAAGCTTCAAAGCAATCTTTGTAGCAACAACTTACAAAGATCAAGAAACTTCTATCAAATTAGTTCCGTTGTTATGTTACGGATTCGCAGATGATTTGCGGTCCTTTGAGCATTTGTATTTCATGCGGAAATAATCAGTCTCATGTAAAAACCCGGAACATAAATGATAAATGATTTTATTTCTGTAAGTAGGTTTGTACATACACACATCAATCATATTTTAAAAACTAGATGAGGTCGGCGTTTCCTACCTGACTACTCTGAGAAGAAAGGCCGAAACAAACTCAGAGGTCACAGTCTCTTTTAAAGTCCAGACATAATCTTGGTCAGATCATGTGAAGACCATGTAGATTTGAGTCTGAAATGGTAATTTTGAGGAAAAAATACCACACAGAATGAGTGGACCTGTCCAGTCAGTGCACGCATTTGTCAGTAATCGTGCAGCTCAACTCAAAACTTAAGGAGCTCAACGATTCGACGAACAATACCAAAGAAAGGACATTTGGGTAGGCCGCATAAATTACTCAAACTGCCAGACTTTGATTAAAACTAATAAAGAAAGAAAAAAAAAAAAAAAAAAAAACAATGATCTACATAGTCTTCACATTCACAATAATTAAAATAATATACTATTTTACAAAGTAAATATTCATGTCAATATATTTATAAAAATTCATCAATGGGTTTGTTACATAAAACTGTTTGTTACCTTATGGAAATGGGTTCTCCACATAGCAATGCTGAATATATTCTGCCTTTATTCGGTAAAAAGTCATAACTGCTCCAAAGTGGAATAAGAGTAAATTACAGTTTTTAAGTAAATAGAATCCATCGAATATTTTATTTTTTGGGAAAATAAACAGTTACACATTACTGTTTTTCAGAAAGGTCAGGTGCGTAGTACTCGCAACCGGCGTGCGTGTATGACCAGATGTATGAACGTAAACGAGGCGAAAGGATTACGTAAGGATCGTAGCAAGTAGTGTTCTGTAGTTTCTGCCTACCCCCATGGGAAGAAAGCGTGAGTTTATTATATATATATGTAAGTGAAAACATGTCCACTACAACAATAAAACTAAAGAAAAGATTACGAATACGTCGCTCTTATAAATCAGACTAGCTCACACACATACAAAATTCACAAAAACAATTTATTGTATTACACAAAATTTGAGCTATATAGTGAGTAAATGTACAACCCACGCCATTTTCAACATATTATAAAATACCGACGGTGGAAACTTACGTGGAATGAAAATAATCAATTGTATTTTTTCTGCTTTGTTTGTCCACACAAAATAGGTACGTTTTTATTACTTTAAGCTACATATACCTTTGCTTATACATACATACATACTTAAACTCACGCCTTCTTCCCATGGGGGTAGGCAAAAACTACATCAACGATAAGGTCGCTATATGTGCTCCTAGGGCGTCCCCTCCAGGCGTTTCCACTCACATCTGCCTTGGACTTTGCCCTTGATTAGTGAAATCTATTTATAATGCTTTCTTCGTTTCCTCCCTATTTTATTTCAATTTTTTTTTCATTTTACAATTTGTGAAGCTTAAAGTACTCTTAACTGAAAATATTCATAACAATGGCATAACTACTTACTTCAAAGTGGAATTAGAGTAAATGTAATGATGTGTGTGTGTTGTTGTGTGTGATATGTGATGTGATGTGTGTGTGTGTGTAGTTTTTATGGTGTACCTAATAAAAAGTATTCTATTCTACTCTATGACAGTTTTTTCTAAACCTAAGTTTCAAGAACTTTAAAAGTATTTGTGACTACGAACGGAGTAGACCTCTTATCACCTAGACAGAAAGAGAGAATTTCACACTGAGTCCGACCCCATATATTTTACTCAGTCTAACGTCCTAATCCTAACCAATATTATAAATGCGAAAGTAAGTTTGTTTGTTACACTTTCACGCCAAAACGGCTGAACGGATTTAGATGAAATTTGGCACACAGATAGACCGTGACCTGCATAAGGACATAGGGTACCTTTCATCCTGGATCGCAGAAGAAGTCGCGGGTAACAGCTAGTTTTGAAATAAAATGTTATTTACTGCATTTCAGTATATGACGGCAGCATGTTGTATTAAAATAACCTTAACAAATGACTAGAGTGACTATTCTTGAAGCGCAGTGCACGCTGGGGCAATAAGAATAAAACAGTAATGTCATTAGCATACCCTCAGGAAGCTACCATCTAGGTATATCCCCTCTTCTTCTTTGTAAGGGGGGTCAGGTAATGCGAAGCACTGACCGTACTTGTTTTCTCGCACATACTCGTACAATCTTAATTAATTTACTCAAACATAAAATACATGTTTAACATAATTTTGATTTAATTTTAATTTGATTTGAATTTAATTTTGATTTGATATTGATTTAATTTTGTTTCTTTGTAATTTATTTTATTTTTTTATTTAATTCTAATATAATATTGACTTTAATTTGATTTTTGATTTTGATTATAATTCTGATTGTTTATTATTGTAATTAAAATTTTGTTTGGAAATTTGATTTTGATTTGATATTGATTGTAATTTAATTTGTTTTTGATTTTAATGCTACTAACATATTTTTCTAAGTTTTTTATACTAATACAATATGGATATATTTTTTTCCCGAAATAAATAAACTGAATTGAATTGAATAACATACCTAGACATATTCTAACATACGTTTCTACCGGCCTATATAAATTTCCGATACATAAATTAAAAATAAACTCACATGTATTTGTCACGATACTATAGCATGTAGTCATATAATCCAGTCGTATTTTATGTCAGACTGTCAGATATCGTAAAAATTCATGCCCGTTGTAAGCAGTAAAGGGAAGAGAACATTGGTACCGGTGGTCTGGAAACGATATTAAAACGTTTTGGAAACGATATTGAAACGTTTTGGAAACGATATCTTAGTTAAAAAAGTTGAGCCGTCGCGCGTCGCGGGACGCCTGGCAGATGTGAAACATCGAAACTATTGTATATAGAAAATATAGCGTGGCGACGCGTCGCCACGACATGAGTCGCCACGCCAACAATATGTTTTATCCGCAGCTATAGATGTTTCACATCAAAAATGTCTGCAGAAAATAATAATAAGACCAACCGTGGATTATTACTATCTAGAATACACCGACAGACGAAGAAGAAAGGACCCCGCACGAGTGTTAGGAAAAAGCCGTTCAGCGAATTTGGCCGAAATTTTGGTACATAGCCTATAATATGCTAATCGGAAGTCGATATGGGTGCAACAAAAAATAATAGCCAGTTTTAGAGATACAGCCATTTTCATGTTGAAGTCAGAAAGGCGAAAAACGAATTTTTTTCTTAAAATAATAGAGCTAACGGCATGAATGAAACTGTATGTTGTAGACATCTTACCAGTTAATAAAACAACACCAAATGTTGGAAACAATATTAGTTTAATAGATAAAATTAAAAAAAAAAACAATATGACAATAATTTTTATGTTGAAAAAAGAATGGTTGGTACCTCACCTACCATTCTTCAAAAACGAACTTTAAAACAAAGTTAATACTTTGTATTGCCTCCACGGGCTCTACTCACAGCTGCCAGGCGATTGGGCTGTTTATTAAGTTTCTTATGCGATATTGCGGGATATTATCCATTCTTTCACTAACGCATATTTCAGGTCTCGAAGTGTAGCTAGGGCGGGATTTCGATTTCTTACACACCTCCCAAGCTCGTCCCAAGCGTGTTCAATTAGATTCAGGTCCTGGCTTCTAGCGGACCAGTCCATGCGATTGATGTCAACGTCCTGAAAATACTCATTTTCAATTTGACCTGTATGTGGCCTGACGTTTTCATGCATGAATATTGAATTTTCACCCATATTCATTAAATATGGGCTGATATGGTCATTAAGAATCTTCCACATATATATATCTTGCACTAGTTAACGTTCCATTTTCTATCAGCACTAACTGCGTGCGACTCTTTGAAGAGATTCCAGCCCAAACCATAACAGATCCACCGCCAAACGGCACTTTTTCCGCAAAACAAGCTGGAATAAAACGTTCCCCTGGCCGTCGGTAGAATCTTCGCCGCCCATCATGTGCATACTGCATAAATCTGGATTCGTCAGAAAACATTACTCTTGCCCATTCTTCGTCTCCCATTGTGCGTGTTCGTGGGCATAAAAAATCTTGCTACCCGATGTTCCCTTTCAAATTTTGGACCATTTGCGGGTGTATGAGGGGTCAAATTAGCTTCTAGGAGCCGCTGCCTTACAGTCCGCTCGCTTACATCGTTTCTACGGGTCTTCCAAAGTTGATTTGTTACTTCAACTGCCATGATGAGGTGTCGATTTCGGAGCATGGTCGTAACAATAAATCGATTCTCTCGAGCCGTAGTAGATCTCAGTCTGGTGTTTCCTGGTCTTCTTATGTTCTGCTCAGTTTCTCTGAAACGTTGGACGACTCGCTGCACTGTAGAAAGAGACACGCCTATTGTTCTTGCTGTACTTCGCTGACTTCTGCCTTCTTCTAACACAGTGACGAAACGTGTACATTCTTCTGATGTTAGCGATATGATAGTAATTCAATATGATGGTGAAAGACGACAATGACCGCCTTTTAGCATTTTGATTTTACAGATTGATAGAAAAAGTGAGAAGTGTGGGTGTGTATGTGTGTGTGTGTGTGTGTGTGTGTGTGTGTGTGTGTGTGAAGTGTTTAATTCCCTTAAAAATGGTTGAGCTGAATGGTGTTAATCCATGCGTCATGTTCGTGAACGGGCGCCGATAGTAGGGACTGGTCATTTCTTAGCTGCCACGGCTTATTTTAATTTAATTTAACATTTGAATTGTTTTTGTCTTTCTATTCCGGACGCTTTTAACGTTCTGCATCAATCTCACATGCATAATTTCAACATGAATGATGTAACCAATGTTTTGTAACCACATTTTGATTTAAAAGAGTGTCCATGGAATTTCTTGCCCGATCTTCTCCATAGATACCTACTACGCTTTGGAATGGCCAACTAGCTTCATCTTTCTGACTGATCGACCCCCTGACAATTCAAAAGTGCCTGTTATTGGTTTATTTGAAAAAAAAAGCTTTGGGTTTTAGTTTGAGAAAACAAGCAAAATTAAAACAACCGCGAATTTTATTTATTTCCAAATGCGAGATTTCTAAAATGTTACCTTTTTAATTACGCTGTAGATCATTTAAGGTTTCATTTCATACGATATTAAAATTCTCTGTAATATAAAGTTATTTTCATGCACATACCATTATTAATTTGCTAGTTACAGGGATTTTCGTCAACCGACCCGTATTATTTGGCCGCGACTGTAAAATATAAAATATAAACAAAAAGCAATCACAGGGATCACAACAAGTTCCAATTCAAATAAACTCTTCGTCTCTATACCCTGAAGGTGTAGGCAGAGATGTGATACACCAGAAGCGAATGTAAGGTTAAGGCTTTTGTAAGAGGTAAGTCGGAGTACATATCTTTAATGTGATTATATTATTTGTCTATAGAATACTGAGTGTGCCATTTTTCAAAGGGAAGCCGGTAGGAATCGAGTTGTATGGAACCTTCGCCACTGTTATACACTCAATTCGCATAGAAGACAAATCTTCCAGCCGATTTTGCTGAAACTTTAGAAATTATTACAGTCTGTGTGTGTACCCATTTAATAATAATAATAATATATTTATATTTTTTAGATTTTATATTTTATATTTTTATATTCTAATATTTAAAAATATAATTTATATGTATATATATATGAAATAAAGGAAATAATAATAATATAACAAAATTTCTCGACTTAGCACACGAGGTTGTTGACATGTGGAATGTGAGCTCGGCTATCATTGTACCGATTGTCGTATCGGCCAATGGCCTGATGGCCAAAAGCCTCGATCAGCATCTCTCGAGGCTCGCGTTAGGCGGTTGGATCAAGGGCCTGATCCAGAAGGCAGTACTCCTTGATACGGCTCGCAGGGTGAGGAGGAACCTGTCTCTGGATTCCTAACCACCGGTACTTTGGACCCTGCTCCCGATACCGGCGGACCACATTTTTTTATATTTTTAAATGTTTTTAATTTTTTATAAAAATATTTACAAATGTATTTAAAAGTATCAAAATAAACAGACGAAATAATAATTTCTTTATTTGTATAGAATGCAGTTGTTACAATAATGGTGACAACAACAACAACAACAGGTGACATGTGAATGACGTGCTAACATGTATATTTAAGGGTGTCGATGCACTAGGCATTTGTCCACCTCAGGTTATCGTCGCGATCGTTGTTCGGGTTGGTACGAACAGTGATCGCGACGATCACGTAATCAAGCGACAATCGCTTTTTATCAGGCCACCTGTTTAAAGGCTATTGATTACTATATTTTATCTCTCGAACATTTCTGTCTCGATTGTATTTAGCTAACACTGCAACGCATTGTTGTTATCGTTCAACTCAAACTCAAAGCATTTATTTAAATAAACCAATTACAGGCACTTTTGAATTGTCAAGGGGTCGGTTAGTCAGAAAGATGAAGCTAGATGCCCATTCCAAAGCGTAGTAGGTACCTATGGAGAAGAACGGGCAAGAAACTCCATGGACACTCTTTTAAATCAAAATATGGTTATATCATTCATGTTGAAATTATGCATGTGAGAACGATGCAGAACGTTAAAAGCGTCCGTAGTAAAGAAACAAAAACAATTCAAATATTAAATTAAATTAAAATTAAGTTGATTTTAATAATCACTGTGATCTTATTCCAGTACAAGGTGGACTTCGCTACGTTAACAACAAAGACTTTTCGTGCTTTCTGTGCAATCTGCTACAAATAGTGACGAACTGTTGTAGGTTTTATTATAAATTAAGTTGCATGACTATATTGTTCCAAAATCTTCAAAAATCGCCCGAACGGCCTTTTTCTAAACTTTTGTACAAGTTCCATTGATAAAAATAAAAACTTCATTATTATACCGAAAAATAAATAGGTAATTGTTAAGTACGTACTTTATTATACTAATCTGGTGCTTTAAAAATATTTTAGTTCGTTCGGTAGTATTGTATTCTATTCTACGTTACAAAGATGATCGTTTATTTTTCCATATCATTGAAGAGTTTAACTAGATTCTACTTAAACTACTTACTCAAAAATATGAAAGTTACTAGAGAAAAAAATCATATCAAATCAAATTCGAAATCTTCCGTTGTTTTCTTTTTCTCACACAATTTACACCTCCAAAAATTTTTTTAAGGGATGTTACGGTGTTGTGGCCTTATTCGGTTCGGCATGATTCAGCACCGTCAGGTGGCATAATCGAATATAATATTTATGTAATATTTTCCCGCCAGGTTGTGTCGAATCGTGCCGAATCATGCTCACCCGAAAAACTGTATTGCATGCCTTACAAAAAAATACATTTTGGCATTTTAGGAAAGAAAATATCGTCAGTCCGAATACCACACAACTCTTTTACAGCTATTTAATAGCCGTACGTACAGCACTGGAGCAGGTAAAAGACAACATTAAAGTCCTTGCATTGATTTTATTTGTTTTCGAAAGTTCTGTTTGTTTCGCGTGATTTGGTGTAGAATATTCATGTTCCTCTCTTTACCTGGGAATTGGAAAATATGACTTAATCTTGGGTTTCCTACGGCATCGGTGGCCGCCATAATAAAACGGCCATAGTGACGGTCGTCATTTAACGATGTCATCGAGGCAAACCCCGGCGTGCCATGGTTTAGGTTCCCTAAAGAGCGGTTTTTGACACACTAAAGTCAAAAAGTCAAAACTTTACTTATCTTACGAAGACGGCTGCGTGGATGGCAACTCTCGTCTTTCTCTCATAAATCCAAGAGTCTCCGAGGAAAGTTTGGACACCTTGCTTTTTAGCTGCGACGGGAAAAGTCTGCGGGATACGTCGCGTAGTGCTTTGACCACCTCGTCGGCTTCATCAACAGTGCCTGTAGTTTCCAGCAGGGCAAATCGATTTAGAAGTTCCAGTTGGAACTTTTCGGATCCTAGAGTAGCTAGGAGCTGCATAAGTCGGAGTGTAGGCCTCATCATGCGAATACGCTCGGCTTGAAAGTTGATATTTGGAGTGCCTCGGACAAGCCTGTGAACGCTTCCGGTATTACCGGCTACTGATCACGAAAACATCTCTAAATATCTGCTTCTTACGTCATGATGAAGTCTATCTCGTTCCTTGTCACGTTATTGGGGCTCTGCCAGATCCACTTTCTTTAGGGTGAGAATGAATTCATCAAAACGAGGCCCTGTGACTCAAAAAAGTTGACCAGCATTTGCCTCCTGTGATTTCTGCTCCCCAAACCGAACGGTCCGAGTTTCTATTCACCGCGTTCTTGTACTCCCACTTTAGAATTGAGATCTCCTATAACAACGCTGTCTTTGTCGTACTGTGCATTGCCTTGGCAATATCCTCGTACATCGCTTCGGCTATCTCGGCAGAGCATGTCGAAGTCGGCGCATATACCTGTATCAGTTTCAGGTAGTATCTGTCAGTGAGTTCAATACAAGGTACGCTTGTAATTAATTTAAATAAAACTAAAGTTATGCACTTTCACCAGCGGCTTGAGAAACCACTAGTCAATGTTGCTTATAATGATACTGAAATAGAAGAAGCAAGTACTGTAAAGTTCTTAGGTATAACTATAGATGATAAACTGACTTGGAAACCTCATTTAGAGGAAATCTGTAAGCGATTAAGCAAATCAGCATATTTGTTACATCAACTTTCGAAAAAAGTAAATACTGATACACTGTTAACAGCCTATCATGGACTAGTCGCCTCAGTTCTGCGGTATGGTGTTATTTTTTGGGGACAGTCAACAAACAGAGAAATTGTTTTCAGGATACAGAAAAGATGTTTACGTTGTATGTGTGGTTTAAAAACAACAGATAGTTGCATTCCGTATTTTAAAAAGTTAAAAATATTACCCCTACCGGCTCTATACATTCTGGAAACTGCATTATTTGTGAAAGCAAATCCACATTTATTCAAAAAACTATGTGCAGAAAGAAAACGCCGATACGTGCTCAATATATTAACGAATTATGTCTTGTGAAATGTAAAACTTCTCTAATGAAGAAAAGCTTATTTGGTGTTGCTCCACAATTATATAATAAAATACCCGATGAAATAAAAGGTATGCTACTGCAAAAGTTTAAAAAAACACTTAACGGGTTATTACTTGAAAGATGCTATTATACTCTAGATGAGTTTCTTAATGACGAATCTATATAATTATAATGCTGACATAAATTTTGATATTGTACATTAATACTAATCTTTTGAATTTAATTGACTGAAAAATTTGACATTAAATGAAATTGACTCTGAATAAATTGTAATAAAATTTAATTTGCATGAATGTGTTAATAAAATTAGGTAATGAAATACTGTACTGTAATACATTTATCATTGTAATTGAATAATACTCACTTTAATTGTTTTTACTCATCAATCATTTGTATGTCAATATTGGCAAAACATAGCGCACTTCCTAATTTTTAAGATCTTTGTCTGTAATTACCTATGTTTAACAAATAAATGATTCTTATTCTTATTCTTATTCTTACCCGTGTCGACACAATACTGATTTCCACAACGCTGCTAGTGAGTTCCTTCTTGACCAGGAAGCCGACACCGTTTTTTCGAGAATGATAAATGATAAATGATTTTATTTCTGTAATTAGGTTTGAACAAACACTTTTACTCGTCAATCATATTTTAAAAACTAGATGAGGTCGGCGTTTCCTATCCGACTACTCTGAGAAGAACGGCCGAAACAAACTCAGAGGTCACAGTCTCTTTTAAAGTCCAGACATAATCTTGGTCAGATCATGTGAAGACCATGTAGATTTGTGTCTGAAATAGTCTTTTGAGGAAAAACCACACAGATTGAGTGGACCTGTCCAGTCAGTGCACGCATTTGTCAGTAATCGTGTAGCTCAACTCAGAACTTAAGGAGCTCAACGATTCGACGAACAATACCAAAGAAAAGACGTTGGGGTAGGCCACAAAAATTACTCAAAGTGCCAGACCATGATTAAAATTAACTGAGGAGAAAAAAAAGCAACAATGACCCACATAGTCTTCATTCACAATATTAAAATGATAATCAATGTAGCCTGAATGCTACTCACATTTACAGACAGTTTTCTCTTTAAAAGTCATAAAAAATACCATAAGTTATTATATAAGGTTAATTAATTATTTATTAATTAAAATCATTATTCATATCATTATTCATTTCATCATTAATTCTAAAACACTCATTCACAGTATAAAATGGATTGTTGCTTGGGGGTACATTGAAGTGGCTTAGTTAATCCCAAGCTTTTTTGTCATCCAAGTAATCTTTAACTTTATAGAAACCTTTTTGACAGAGTTTCTGTTTAATAAATGATTTAAATTTATTGAGGCTCAGTTCTTTAACAAGACTTGGGCGTTTGTTGTAAAAACGTATACTTTGGCACTTAAATGAATTACTAATTTTTTGGAGCCTAATCGAGGGCACAATAAGTAAATCTCGAGAGCCAATCGTCTTCGCGCAAGTAGAATAGGTGGCCGGACTCCAGGGTTATCGTTTCCTCACCCTGTATGCCAGTTAATGCGACCTCACTCTACCTCAAGTTCGGCAAGGTGATGGTCCAGCCTCATCAAAAGTCCATCATACGTAGTCAGATGTAGTAGTCGTTGGTAGCCTGCCGTAACCCGAGGATTCTTGGCAACCCCGTCTCGCCGAAACCGTGACCGCTATAATGACCAAGAATAGCGGGACCACCGGGAACTAGGGGCTGTTGTTTTGGCGCTTTATTCATGAGAGGTTTATGTCCATAGTCACTACGCTTGGCAAGCGGGTTGGTGACCGCAGGACCTATCCTTTCGCAACGAAGACCCTGCATCACGTCATCGCTCTGGAGAATTTAGGTTGGCTTGTGGGATTTTTATACCGCCATCAGATGGCCACCAGAGCGCCTCGTCCGTCTATGGCAGGGTGTACCGCGCGCAGGTGAGGTTGACATTTTGGGAGTCCGGTAGTTGTATGCTCCTCCTTTCACTGCCAATTGTAGTGACTTGTAGATTATAAATTGTAACTTTACATATTTGTAATTACTGTTGAAGCCATTCCTGAACGACATTAATAGTGTCAACGACGAACACGGGCGCGCGGGGTGGCGCGTTCGCTGTCATTGTATTGACAGCCACTGCACGAGATCTGGATTTTTCTTCTCTTTCGTCAGTTTCTATATTATAATAATTGTAATACATATATTAAAACCAAATTGTCGGAACGAACGATGCATTTCACTAAGTGGAGTGGCCCACTATAAATCAATCAATCAATTACCGTGATACACATGTTTCTACGATTTAAACTTTTTATAGAATTGTAGACTTCTAAAGTTTTGTGATTCAGGGCAGTCAGCCGAACTGCCAACCTTGCTGACTGACAAATCTTTCAAACTCAAAAATTATTTATATCACTTAAACCAACATAGCCAACATACTCACGAGAGGTCAGAAGCTAGGTGCACGGTTCGAATTTGTCGTTTTCTATGGAGAAGAGCCGGTAAGAACCTCCTCAGTAACTCTTTCAAAAACAATTGGCTTTTATGATGTTTTCAAATTACACTGTTGATAGGTGACATGGATGACAGGAGGACATGGATGGAGGTGGATGACAGTGCAGGCCTATCAACAAGTACCAGGTACTCAACATCCTCATAATGATTATCGTATTTATTTAT
Source organism: Dryobotodes eremita (assembly GCA_917490735.1). Taxonomy (NCBI): domain Eukaryota; kingdom Metazoa; phylum Arthropoda; class Insecta; order Lepidoptera; family Noctuidae; genus Dryobotodes; species Dryobotodes eremita. The sequence goes on along the minus strand of OU823263.1, from coordinate 3,477,905 downwards.
TTAAAGTAGTTACGCCAACAACATAATTATAAATTTTAAATTAAATAATAATCAGCCTATAATGTTTCCCAGTGCTGGGACACAGGCTTCCTCTTTCTGTGAGAGGGAGCGGGCTATTATCCACCAAGCGGGCCTGGTGCGAGTTGGTGGATGTCACATGTCTTCGAATTTTTGATTCTAGGACAAGCCGGTTTCCTCACGATGTTTTACTTTACTGTTATGAGGGCATGAAATAATCTACACAAAGTTAAGTGCCTGCTTGGGTTCGAACCCACGACCTAGAACTCGTAAGCCGCGGACATTACCACTGGGTTACCATTGCTCCCACTATTTTATACATTAAATAATAAATTTAATAGGTATAGGTTCTTACATATGACGGAATGTTCAAGCGGCTGAGACACCACGTGTCGCTGCTGATCCGTAATCTGTTGGTCCTTCATCATGGGCGTATACGTGCGGTGTTTGGAAAATAATACTCACTAATCAACACACTTAATTTACTTTCAAATATCGCAACGAGACTTAACTATAAAATTCAATGATTATCGCTGATTAAGTCTAATCACAACAATTGTTAAACTTGCATTTAGAGCCAATGGATTTGTGCGTGTGCACCGCGTGACGATCGCATCTCAAAGTGCTCGCCATCGCCGCCATGACACACACAACCCTATTCGGTGTTACCCGCTCTAAGTTAAAAATACCACTGAAGAAATAAATTCGAAACCACAGAGTAAAAATAATCGATTACAACTTTTAAAAAGGATTACAATAAATTGAGTAAATTCATCATGCGCCGTCATATATTATACCGTGTCATCTCGAAGAAGGCGCCTAGAAACTCCACACCAAACACGCACCTATTTACGAGTTCCTTAAATACATTTCCCGTGCAAATAAAATTCTTCGTCCGCCAATAAATGTATCCACATCGACACGAAGTAGGTGAAAGGGAAACATCGAAGCTTCGTCAAGTGTCTTATTTGTGTCAAAGTTAAACGGGTTTCGTTCCCTTTTTTGTTACATATTGAATCTTTAGGCTTCCGCTGATCAGTTTCGCGTGAAAAGACTTTTTATTTTGTTTTTATTTTGCTTCAACAGACTTTGCGGTAAATGCATTGCGCTACGTCACAATTTATTCCAATTCTGTAAAACGCCTTGAAAATGCAAGATAAATATATACAATTCTTATGCCGCCAATTTTGATTATTAATTGGTCAGCTTTTGGTATCAGCATCGCCAGCACCCTTAATGTCACACGGTCACCCATTACAAATAAATAGTCAAAATCATGGATTTAATTTCTTTTTTATTTACTTACCCCCAAATGTATTGAAAATCACATAAAGCCGTGTTGTTACGTTGAGAAAGCCGCCATCTTTATTTTGTGAACCAACCTCCAACCAACGCAGTGGCACTCGATCAGCGAATAACAACGTCGCAATAAACAATGCAATGCAACAGCGAACAACGTGCAACACCCTCTGCCGTTGGTACATGAAAAAAAAAAAAAAAACTGAAAGCTCTTAAAAAAATAATTTACTAAAAAGATACATACGTAAACTCAAGCCTTCTTTCCATGGGGATAGGCAGAAACTACAGAAACTCCTTTCGCCTCTTTTACGTTCATACATCTGGTCTTACACGCACGCCGATTGCGAGTACTACGCACCTGACCTTTCTGAAGAACATCACCAATAAGGTCACTATATGTCTTCCTAGGGCGTACCCTCCCGGCGTTTCCACTCACATCTGCCTCAATCCTAAAGAGATCTTAATCCATAATCCATAGTAATATTATAAATTCGAAAGTTACTCTGTCTGTATGTTACCTTTTCAAAACATCTACTTCTTAAATCATAGTACTCGTAACTGCAAGAATATCCTAAAGGACACTCTTCAAACTATGTCCTATGAAGATACAGAGAAGTTATTACTAGTGCTAAAGTAAATATTGTTTGTGTTATTGTTATTTTTTAATTAGTTAAGTTAAGATACTATAATTTTATATACCTTTTTACATTTATTTACCAATAAAATTAATATAATATGTGATTATTTAATCAATTAATGTTACCTCCAATCGCCTGAAACAGTATTACCTAGTTCAGGCACAAATTATGGTTGAACTTGACATAAATTTAAGAAAAACTGTATTTGACGTTATACCTTTTATTTTAGAATTGTTTTTCACACCTAAACCACTGAACGGATATCAATAAAATTTAGCAAGAAGGTACTGAGGAAGAATATAGGCTCCTTTAAGTCCCGGTAGCACGTTTCAGTGGGGTATTTTAAGGCTTCGCCAAAGTTACTAGCTTCTGCTAGTAATATTATAAATTCGAAATTAACTCTGTCTGTTTATCTGTCTTTATGTTACCTTGTCACGCCTAAACCACAACGGATTTCAATAAAATTTAACAAGGAGATAGATGGCATTCTAAGAAAGGACATAGGCCACTTTTAGTCTCAAAAATCCTAAAGTCAAAGTCAAAGTCAAATCATTTATTTCAAATAGGCACATAAAAGGCACTTTTGAACGTCAAAATTTACAAAAAAATAGAATTGATTCTAGTTGCCCCTTCCAAAAGATAGTTTCGTATGGAGAAGAATAGAGGGGTGATATAGGAGATGAAAGTTTGTATGGAAAACCCAGCATTTCTTAAGTTAGGGATATTAAAATTCAAATTTATGTTTTTGGTAAGAAATAAAGAAATACGTGTATCAGCGTTTTTGTAAAATCATCCCCCAGGGGGTAAAAAAGGGGATGATTTGTATGTACTTATTTTCAAGAAATTTTAAACTATTGGAAAAAGTGGATAGTCTTTATCTTGAAATAGGTAACATTGAGTCTTTATTTCATTAAAATCGGCCAACTCGGTCAAAAAATAATACAATATTCAAAGTGCTGAATTTTTTTTCTAACATGTGATTATTACGTAGTCAATGGCGGCCCTAAATTACCTAGGAATAACAAATAATTGGTGATAATAACACAATTGATAATTATTATTTTAAGACACTTAGAATAATACAAACCTGTTTCATTTATTTTTTTAAACGACTCGCGCCCTTTAGGTGTTATCTCAAAGCTGTGCTTGCTCGGTTGCCCGAATTTCTAACTTCAGAAAGACGGGCAAACTTAACTTTTCAGTTGAAAAAAGAACTTATAAAAGAGTGGAGTGAACCGATTTGAATGAAATATAGACTTCTAGAAGACCCTAAAAGATAATTTGAATTTTTTATTATCTGTCTGTCTGTGTTACCTTACCTTGCCTTAACAGATTTAGATAAAAGGTAAACACTTCCTCTCTCCTTAAACATCATCATTACATTTAGTTTCCTTGCTCTTGTTTCATGTTTATTATTGTATATATTATATGTAGATAAGAATATGTTTTATGTATGTATGTATTTGTTGTATATGTAAATGGTACACCACTGACTACCTGCATTATTGTCTCTCCTTCTCCCTTGAATCCATCCAAAGGTTGTCTGTAAAAGATCGATTTTAGCGGTAAGACTGCCCATTGTGTCACCCTGTGTAAAATGTCTACATTTATATCTGTAATTTTTATGGTGTACATAATAAAGAGTATTCTATTCTATTCTGTATACAGATAAGCCATGGCCTGGGTTTGGACATAGGATACTATGAATCCTGGTAGTACGTTCCTGTGGAATAATTTACGACCTTTACGCGGGCGAAACCGCGGACAAAAGCTAGTAAAGTTATAAACAGGGAAGCATAAAAAATGGAGGTAAAATTCTAATTTACAATTTCCAGAGTAACAATTTTCTCTCTTATCGATAAAATAATAACTGATGACAGTTTTCAAGGAGCTGAAAAAGCAATTTTCTTAAAAACAGATATTCAGCAATTTACCCCTGAAATTGTTCTTAGAAACTGAAGAGTTTTATTTTATTTAGGAGATCTTGGCAGGAAATTAGTAACTGGATTAGACAGACAAATGAAGATTTTCTGGTGCTTTATTAACACTTGCGCTACGAAAATCACCCTTATTGCTACGATGTAAAGACGCTGTCAGTATTAAATTGGTTGACTGCTCCAATATAGTTTCTTTTAAAATGCTTTCCTAGGGGAAGAACCTACTATGACCATTTCTTTTACGAACGTGATGTAAATACCCTCACAGCTACGCCGTAGCGATTCGTAGCAAATCTGCTACGGCGTAGTAGTTAAACATCGCGTAGCTATTCTGCAAGGATTTGCTATGCAATTAGCATTTTCGTTTTAATACGCTACAAACATGATAAAATACGTGCATGTGTTTGCTATACAGATAGGCGACCCGTACGATATTTCCAACCCCCAACATACAGGCAAACGCCTAGTTTGGGGATCGTCGTTCAAACTGATCATGTATATTATAAACAATATAAAAAAAAAAAAAAATTCTATACATTTTGAACGGTATGTATTGCACTTTTCTATGAAACGGCAGTTTTTTTTTAAATAACCGACTAAAAATTTCTACTCTAGAGGGATCTACAATCATATGCTGAATTCATGATTACAGTTCGCGCGTCGATGTCCCTACCACCCTGTAAAATATTGTAATCGCAAGGTAGTTCTATACAATATTTGATTTTAACCGTATGACCAGCGGATAGTTACCGTGTGATCCTAACTGTAAAGAATGTACAGTTAAAAAAAATTGTGAAGGCCTACATAGGCGAAGTACTTAATGTTGCTTTTGCTCGTACGCTTTAAATAAATAAATAAAATAAAATATTTATTTCCTATAAGCAACATCCATATGGTTTAGTAAACAAAAAGATAACTTATACCTATGTTAGTAAACTTATTATCCATTTGGAAACCAGGCTGTTGTTCAAAATGGCTCTTCGAACAATATCACCTAACAAAGGAGAATCGTACCTCCCCGCTATGGTGTTCAGGATGGAGTTGGAGCTTTCCCGCACTCTGCAGAGCAAAGAGGCAGATTTCTGTCTAACGATGGCGTGGAAGCCATCGACGTGTGCTTGTGCAAACATACCTGATGCACTGCAGAAACGGGGCAACCCCATCAACATCCTGAACCCGTTATTATATTGTACCCGTAGGGCGCTGATAGCCCGCTGAGTATAGTTGGTCCGCAGGCTGCAGGTGTAAAATACTTGGCAATAAGCTTTAAAAAGCGTTATTTTGACTGCCCTGCTACAGCGTGCAAACCTGCGAGCCAACATGTTAAATCGGACTGCCAGCGCCCTACGTTCCCTCTTAATATCCACTTGGTCATTAAGGTCATCGGTTAAATAATGCCCCAAGTACTTGAACTGGTACACTCGCAATAAACTCGCACTCACTTTGGTGTTAATCTGCAAAGAATAATAATCTTCATAATTGAAGCAATCATTATATGTGTACAAAACAATATATTAATTCACGAAATACTAAAAAGATTCGATACAAACAAGTGACAACACGAAACAGCTGATCCCCTAAACCCCTCAGAGGGCGATAAAAATAAGGTTAAATTGATAAATCGGACAGGCGTAATTCCAACTTGAAAATTTTTAAGAAATAATTTGAAAGATTTACGTGATAAAATCTTTTTCTTACACTTTTCTCCTGTCGTGATAAATCCCACCTTTTTCTTGGGATTGTCATGGATTAAGTGTGACTTTCATCTGAGTCCCTTCAGTGAAGCCTGCTTAGGGAAAATAAATTCAGATTTTGAAATAATTTCGGATGACAGTTATGGTTGAGTTGTTTTCAGTAGTAGGTGCCTTTTAGGGATATTTAACGTTTATTAGATTAATCGAATAAACGTTAAAAATAATTGAAGACAAAATTTATAATAATAACCCATTTGATTTCAAAATCAATTTGATTATTATTATTTTAAATTTTGTCTTCGATCTATCGTGCATCATGCGTCATCATAAACTAAAGTAGATAGAGAGCGAGAAAATTTAGAGCTTAGTTTATTCACAGACTTCTTTGGTTGTATGTGTAGATTTATGTAGGAACAGAGCGTGTCAGGACAGTGAAAGGAGATCTGAAGATGGATGACAGATATGAAGCATAAACGAGTGACAGATATGAATGTACGAAATAGTCAAGGATTGAAAGAGATAGTGAATGAATGTTTTAAATGAAGAATTATTTTAAAAAAAAAGACCGGCTATTAGGAACAAAATGGTGAAAGACGTAAGACGATTGTGAAGACGAAAATAAAATTAAAAGAAGTAATCAGTGGTTTTATTTAACTTGAATAGAGCTAATCCTACATTTATAATACAAATACATACATATATTCACTCCTTTTCTTCATGGGCGTAGGCTGAAACTACAGAACGCCACCAGCTACGATCCTTACATACTCTTTTTGCTTCATTTACGTTCATACATCCGATCATACACGTACGTCGATTGCAAGTAGGTATTACGCGCCTGACCTTTCTGAAGAACATCACCAATAGTGTCAGTGTGTGGGTGTACCATGGAGTTTTATTCATTTTGTTAATATTTGTTATCAAAAATCAAATAAAAAAATCAAATCAAATCAATTTTTAAGCTATTGCATAGCTTTTATCGCGGGCTTTGAGCGCGGCGACCGAATCAAGAAATTCCGTAACGAAAATAAAACCTAACACCCCCCACTCCGCCTACCATGTAGCTCGGCCGAGCGTTCGCTTAACGTGTATGTATATGGTACGACTGTACTTGAATTAATATCAAAGAAAAAAAAATACTGCGTAAATAAAAAATAAATAAATGATTATAATTGCATAAGTTGATAAAAAAAGTTATGCAATAGCTTTACCGCGGCAGTCCCCGAGTGTCACACGTTTTTTTTTATTTCAGGAATACACCCATATAGAATTTACACTAGATTAAAAATAATTTATTAAACATAAATTATTAAATTGTTACATGTGCGTGTGTGTGGGTGTGCAATACAGTTTTTTAATTTTTTTTATCGTTGCATATATTTGTTATCAACAATCAAATAAAAAAATAAAATGAAATCATTTTTATTTCAAGGAATACACCCGTATAGAATTTACACCAGATTACAAAATATTTTTTATTTTATTTTTATTAAATTGTGGCTGGCTGTAAACGAATTAATAACTCAGTCAAACTTTTCATTCACAGAACAAATATTACCTCTACTGACAAAATGGCAGGATGTTGCAGTTTTTAAAAGAAGAGTGCAAAAACACTATCTTTCCACTTTATCATAGTATTGTATTGTATTTGTATTTTAAATTTTAATTACATGATAACTATTAATATTCTAGTGATATTTATTTTAGAAGTGTGTATGTGTGTTTATGTTTGTATGTAAGTATATTCTCAAATTATTTGTATTATATGTTATTAGGTGAATAGTTTTTGATTTTATGTATTTTATTTTCTCTTTCACTCTTACACACGCTATTAACATCCCTGTATCTACTTTGTTATCACAGGTATGCCAGAATATTATATTGCCGTCCGGTAAGGACCAGGCCCGGGTCGACAGCGTGTCGTGTTCCACGCGCGCCTTAAAGAGATATCAGCACCATTGACGGGGTCCGATAGGGCCGATGCCTGCCGGGGTCGCGGATTGATCGAAAGAGTTACCGTGGCCCTGGCGCACAGGCAACTGAAGGAACACGGGTGGGTTTTAGTCAGTAAGAGTCTAACACGCCCTTCCGCTCCGCCCAGAGCAGGAGAGATCATTTGATGATTTCACAACCAAAAAAAAAGTGCTATGCCAGAATAGATTTCTTTAGAAATAAGCATCACCTTTGTACCTATTTTTCTGTTATTTTCTTCTTCCCTGTTTATATATGTGTGTACATAAATGATTAAATAAATAAATAAGGGTATATATCCCGGGACCATTTACCCTATGAGTAACTAAAGGGCATATATATGCCGGAATAGCAAGGTGTGACATTTGGTAGCCCGCAATCTATCGACTGGCGTCACAAACTATAAGACTAATTGATTCGAAACTTTAGAGGAAGGATCTTTGATGTGAAATATTTAAGGCAACCCCAACATAATTGAGGGGCTGAGATCAGGATGTATATTAATTTTCAATTTATAGGTGGCATAGTTTTCACAGTTACGTGTAGAAAGGGTATCTCTTTCGTCAAGCACAAATAAATATTAAATGATGTCGGCAGAAGTGTATAGTTCCTCCACGTTTTAAATTAATGATGGCTCAGTATAAATAAAATAAAATTACTTATTATTAAAATGCGTCAAAATAAACCGTGATTTTTTTTGTTTGCTTTGTCTTTATGTTATATTTATGACAAAAACTAAAATGATGTTTGGAATTGAAATTCATTATTAATATTGACATTTAATGTTTTTTGACATTTTTAATTATATTGACTTAGATATTTTTTTAAAGTGTTAAATAATATAATGTAATTTTTCAATTTATTTTGCTATTTAAATATCATAATTATGCATGATTTTCAAATATATTTTTAGAAACTTTAATTTGTAATCTTGAGCTAGATGCAAACCACATTTGTACGCCTCCTAGCATAACATAGCGCTCTTTTATCAAATATGAGATTTGTGTTTCTTTACCTGTGTTAACAAATAAAAGTCATTTGATTTCATTTGATTTGACAATTATGTTCATTAGTCACATATACCTATTAGGGCGTGAGTATATTTCCAGTAACCAAACACAGAGAAGAACTTCTTTGATCCACACCACAATCGTGAAACACCCTTTTATCAAACTCCGAAGGATTTTGAAGGAAATTAATAACCGATTGCTTCATAAAATATGTTTAAAAAATTCGTCGGCTTGACGACTTAAATACCGTAATGAATATTGTTGAATTGTCAAAATAAATAGCGTTGGAATTGAGAGTGGGTTAATTCGCAGCAATCTTGCTCACTAATTATGTGATTGATTGCAGACCAAAACTTCACCCAACGGTTTCCTCACAAATACTTTCTTCAATTTCACTGATTGTACTCGTATGCTATTGAAATATTAAGCAAAGTGTTGCTTACGAGTGTGACCGAAAACTCAGAGAACATTATTTTACAAAAACTTAAGAAAAGCTGAATCAAGTCATCGTCACTAGGGAATCCATCCAAGGTATAATCGAGTCCAGAAATACCTAAATAAATACTGAAACTCAAATTATTTATTTCAAATAAACTAATTATAGGCACTTTTTAACTGTCACGGGGTCGGTCAGTTAGAAAGATGAAGCTAGTTGCCCATTCCAAAGTGTAGTAGGTACCTATGGAGAATAACGGGCAAAAAACTCCACGGACACTCCTTTAAATCAAAATAATGGTTACAAAATATTGAGTACATCATTCATGTTGAAATTATGCATGTGAGAACGATGCAGAATGTTAAAAGCGTCTGTAATAAAAAAGATATTTATTAAATTAAAATAAGCCGTGGCAGTTAAGAGATGACCAGTTCCTACTGACGGCGCCCGTTCACTAATTTGACGCATGGATTAGCACCATTCAGCTCAACCATTTTGAAAGGAGCCAAATGATCCAACATGTGCACCACCGAGATACAAAATCCATGAACAACATGATTATGACGCACGAAATTAAACCCACACACAGTAAAAAACAAAGTCCCTTTTCGATCATCTGTGTGACCACTTAAATCTTCAAAACTAAACAATGAATTTCAATGCGCTTTCCATCATCATTTAGAGTAAATATGCTAAAGGGTTTATTTTATTTATTTATTTTATTCTATTCGGGAATCTTACAGCTTACTTATACAGTATTTTAAAAAAATATGCAATTTAAGGCCGTCTACAAGTTCCCACTCATAAACACTAGAAATAAGAAAAACAAGAAATAAAAGTCAGTACAAAATACTTATAACATAAATTAGGAAATAAATATTACACGATTGACTAATACAAACTAAGAATCATTTAAACGCAAACAATTCCTTTTCCGTAAAGAATCTTGTTACCAACAAATTCTTAAGACAAGAAACACTGGTATTGAATATATCCAAATCATGTTCACCAGACAGTTTATTAAAACTTCTGCTCGCACGGATTAGAAAAGAAATCTGCCTGTACGCGGACTTGGAATAAGGGACTTGCCTAACAGCTCAGAGCAATCTGTAGTACCATTTAATAATACATATTTAACATAGATATAGCACTCTATGTTTTGACATGGTGCCTGGCTCCCGTGTGAAGCAGGGGCGAGTCACTAGTTATGTTATAAAATAGTACTTTAGTATTCTTAGATACTTAGCTCAAAATAAACTACGTAATTAGGCAGTTCTAAGATTAACAAATTATTCATGAAACAGTTCATCTTCATTTAAAAGGTTCCTGAATAATGAAACACTAAGTCTCGCCCAATTCTGAAAGGGTCTGAAACAATTCCCAAGAAGTTTTGAAGTTCAGTAATTTGTAAAAGTGTATTTCAGTCTTTTCAGATTAGATAAAGAGTAGCCTTATGGAGGATTGAAGGTTCAACTCGCTTCCTAAGCACGGTTTTGTAGGTTCGCATCTTGGCAAGTACTTAAAAGACGTTTTTATAGTCTAAAATCCAAATCACTTACGGTAAATGGAAATATTGTGAGGATACCTTGAAATACTATATTGCAGCGCCAGAAAACATATTTTTAAGTACCACCATTGTTTTGAGTGTAAGTTTTGTATTTATAACCGTATCAATGAGAAAATACGAAATTTTATAAACGCGTAGAGAACAGGCGTGGTAATTAATGCTCGAACTAATTGTTCCGTAAGATTCTGTTACTAGATTTGGAAAAGGATACAAGACTTACAATATAACTACAGTTAATTGATAAATGATTTTATTTCTGTAAGTAGGTTTGTGCAAACACTTTTACACGTCAATCATATTTTAAAAACTAGATGAGGTCGGCATTCCCTATCTGACTACTCTCAGAAGAAAGGCCGAAACAAACTCAGAGGTCACAGTCTCTTTTAAAGTCCAGACATAATCTTGGTCAGATCATGTGAAGACCATGTAGATTTGTGTCTGAAATGGTCTTTTGATGAAAACCACACAGAATGAGTGGACCTGTCTAGTCAGTGCACGCATTTGTCAGTAATCGTAATCGTAATCGTAATCGTGCAGTTATGTTTATTGGCAATCACTTAAAGACGACTTTCACATAAAAGTCGTCATTAAATGATTTCAACGGATTTACTATACATATATTTGTCGTATTAAAGTTTATAGTGCAGGGATGGCGAACCAATGGCACGCGTGCCGATCGCGCTGGTGGCACGCGACAAAATAATTTGGGCACGGCATCAATTGAGGAACATAGGTACCTAAGTCACAGTAACACACATAGAAATCTGAGTGCGCCCTTCTAGGATCGGCGCTTCGATTTCGGCTATCGCATAGATATAAGTATATTTCTTTGGGCTATCGTCGCCGCGTAAATGCCAGGGAAAATGTGAATCTGATATAAACTATTTGGCATCTAGTTTGTAACAGCAGAAGTGGCACTAATTTGTTCTTTCATTTAAATAAATATAAAACGGTAAATGTTAAGAAGACTGAATAATAGTAAAGGTCTATTTCTGTTTGCAAACAGGGAGGATTATTCTGATATTCCATTAGTCAAGAAGTCAAGATTGTTTGTTGGCACATCATGGCAACATTAAATATTTATTTGGCAAAAGTGGCACCTGAATATATAGAGGTTCGCCATCCCTGCTATAGTGTAATGTATTTACCCAGTAACAAAACGAAAACTTTCTTTTCATAAACCTTTATGCAAAAAGTGATGAATTGCAGTGATATTGTAATTAGAAAGCCAATATTCTACAGTACAAACATTTATTCCAAAACGTGCCCATCCGTAAACCAATATTACTCTTCCAAACTTTTTCCTCAACGTCGAATCGATATAAACGGAACCAATAAAACCGTAACTTCAATAAAAACCGGACAGCAGTCGTGTAAAAAAAAACCGCGAAAAACCAGCCTACACAAAATACAACTCGAGTGTTTTGCCCGGTCCAAAAGGTATCTTAACCGGTTGAACGCTTGTCGATATCCGGATTATCCGAATTTAAGGGTTGACACTAACAAGGGTAAGATTTTCTACACCGTCAAGGGTGGAAATGGCTAAGGGTTAATTGGACACTTTCACTCAATATTCCAGACGTAGCCCCGGACGGTTAATGAAGTTTCAGGTCTCGATAACCGGACGATATATCCGGATTTTTGGACCGTGCTAAGGTTGGTTTTGGGGAAAGAATTTGGCGAGTAAAAAGCACTATTAATAAGGAGCTGAGCTCCGTCTTATGAAGGCTACCGGTTCTGGATTGTATTTCCAGATTTGCAGGGTGAAATCATTATTTATAAATTTTCTAGTAGTGGTAAGTCGTACCTACGCTAGATATCCAAAGCCAAATATAAAATTACAGCCTCTACATTTTTATCGACTTTCTTACCTTTCAAGGTGGATCAAATATTATCGCTTATAACCACAAAACTGACCGTTCACGTGACCTTAGTTGATTTATAGATTACTAGCTGCGCCCCGCGGTTTCACCCGCAGAAATTTCGATCCCGTGGGAAATCCCTAAAGTATCCTGTGTCCTAATCCAGGTCATAGTGTACCCATGTGCCAAATTTTATACAAATCCGTTCAGCCGTTTTAGCGTGATTGAGTAACAAACATCCACACTTTCACATTTATAATATTATATTAAAATATTAATATTATATATTATATAGTAGGAAGTAGGATATTAGGACTAGCTTTTACCCGCGGCTTCACCCGCGTGGAGGTCGGAAATTATCCCACGGGAACGTATTACTGGGATAAAAAGTATCCCACATGTTAATCCAGGTTATAAACTATCTGTGTTTCAAATTCCATCCAAATCCATTTAGTAGTTTTTGCAGGAAAGAATAACAAACCTCCATCCATCCATCCATCCTCACAAACTTTCACATTTATAATATTAGTAGGAAGTATGATAGTGTTATATATGTCGGCAATAGTTAAATTAATCGTTTGACTTTGACTAATCGGGACGCTAGCGCCACCAAGCGGCACTCGACGAAGTCTACAACATAACGCTCGACCATGGTATAATAATATACTTCGCCAGGTATAGCATTCCGAGACACGGTGGTCACGTGGGTGACACAAGCCTACGTCATCACCGCTGTGTTACCAGTAGTGTGTAATAGTAACTCCTCAACCGCCTTTATTACCTGTGCGAATCCGATAAAACGATGAGGTTTTAATTAACAATTACGTTGGTACGAGTATACGTTTAAATTGAATTGTTTCGTTTGATTAGAAAAATGAAACAACAGTTTAAAAGCTTTATATATATTTTTCAACAGAATGGTCACTGAAAATGTTTCCATAATTCATGTTTTGTTGCAATAAAGTGGCAACTGGATAGTGACGTAAGCATGTGTCACTCCCGGAGTGCCAGACCTTGTTTTTTTTAGAACATGCGCTCGACCAGAGTTAAAGCAGAGAGTCGGTGGCGGTCAAACAGCGAACATGTTTAGAAACTGTTGCGCGTTCGATATAGTTGTGTCGTGTACCTACAGTGTGTGATTAATTTGTTCGTGAATTATAATTTGAATTGAACTGCATACGGTTTTTCTATTGCGCAATAACCAACACTTCCCATAGTACGCCCACAGTAGTTAAAATATGGCTGATGATAACGAGAGAGACGTACCTACCTTCTCCGTTATATATATTTTGCAACTAGCTACTGCCCGCGGCTTCGCCCGCGTGGATATCGGGAGCGTTTAGTAAAAGGCCTTGCATGAGTTGATCGGGCCAGTCTGCGTGTAGTTCTCAACGAGTCCACAAGTATTTACCTACATTCTGTGAAAAAGTGTAACAAATATCAACGTGTGCATAAATATTTAACATTCTTCTTATGTGTGCTGAATATGATTTGAAATGTGATTCTTTATAATAATATATTTTTGTTAACATATGTGCTTATATTAAATAAATATTATTCCCACCTGTGTTTCTTTCAAAGTCAAAGTCAAATCATTTATTTCAAGTAGTCACTTTTGAACATCAAAATTTCCAAAAAAATGGTATTGATTCTAGTTGCCCCTTCCAAAAGGTAGTTTCGTATGGAGAAGAATGGCCAAGAAACTCCACCGTTTCTACACACTTCATAAGCTATTCAATTTTATAAGTATCTATCTTCAAAACAAGAAAAAAACAACCATCCAAACAAATTCAAAACAAATAAAAGTTGTAGCGACAAAATTTAACAGAACCCGATATAACCGCTTTTATCTGACGCAAACTAGTTCCAACTGGTATGTTTGCGTAATATTCGTAACGGGGTTAGTGAAAACTTTTCCGGTTACCCGGTTACTGGCTTATTGGTATCGAATAAAGGTCGGTTTTAGTGGTTGATACCCGACCCGGTAGATTTGTCGTACGATGTGCAATTGTCATTTTTTTTTGCTTAGTCGTGATATTATTGTGATTTGATTACAGTCTTTCTCGGAAGGATGTAATCTAATTTTGGTTTTTGATTTATCAACGATATATTGAAGGGTGAAGGTAGATTGATAGGCAAATAAGTTCTATTGAGTAGGTTTTCGACAAATTTTTGCAGTCTTTTTGTGGTCTTCTGAAGTGAGTTTTGATAAGTTTCGGTTTAATCTATACCAATGTTCACAATTTTTTTTTGATCCGACTTGGAAATTCCCCCGGTGGATCCCTCCGCCCTGGGGGGCGGAAGAGTCTGTCAGACTCCTTACCGACTAAAAACCACCCCGGTGTTCCGTCTCTCACCTACTCCGGTGGTCGCGGGAACGTACGATTCTTCCGCAACCCCCAACTGATGCCGACCGGCCTCTGCGGGCCCCGTCCGGTCGAGCGGGAGGAGTGAGGTGTTTGACTCTCCCCGTGAAGTCTAAGAGGGGCGCGCGTGGAACACTGTGCGCCGCCACCTTGGGCCCTGATGTATGTATGGGGGACGTCCCCAAGTCCGTCGCCCCTGGACCCATTTAGGGGGGCTGGAAGAGGGCGTTGTCTGCCCTCCGCCTACGCCCGGTGCACCTGCTGGGGGCCGGGTGAGCAGATGAGATTTGTCTCTCCCTTTCCACAGCTTCCTTCTGCGAAATGACTGTTTTACAGAAGGATACCACCGCGTCCTAGGACTCCTCGCCGCCGACCATCGCATTTACTATGGCCGGCAGCGACGGGTCACTGCCTACCCCTGAGATGAGGGCACGGCGCGGCTGCTCCAAAGCGGCACACTCTGCCAGCGTATGCCACGCTGTGTCCTCCTGGCAGTCGACGCACTGGTGACACCGGGCATCCGGCTCCTTGTTTATGCGACACAGTTACTTCCCGAAGCCACCGTGCCCCGAGAGCACCTGCGTCACCCGAAACGACAGGGAGCCGTGCCTCCTCCCAAGCCAGAGGTCGAGCACCGTTCGGACCATATTAATGTTCACTAACTCAACACCAAGACAACATTGTGTTTTGCAGTGCCCTGACATTCATACATTTTTTGGAGTGCCTGTCATGTAAAAAACTGACAATTTATCTATTATAATTGTACAAAGTGTGATGTGAATGAGAGCAATTAAGTAAATAAAATTCAGTAAGCCCGTGATAGTTGTGCCAGCGTGACCACTATTTATTCGAAATATTATGGTTAAAAATATAATTCTTCGAATTCATTAACGGAGTATTAATTTACAATGATTACGTGTAACCAAATTAATGTAATGGTTAATTAATTTTACACTGTTTTATTTAAGTAAATAATCAAAGTAATTTGATATTGAAGTGGAAACAATGTGTAATGATTCAGGGACTTTAAATAAATATAAATATTGAGATGCCTTTAAATGATGTCTGAACATGCTACATTCAATTTGTTCACATAGGCATTTTCCGTACAAGACTCACTTCACTCACTTTCTAATCTCAGTCTAAATCTATAAAAAAAAATAAACCTATGTTAAAAATAATCCTACATTTCTGTCACGATTTTGTCATTGATGTAGCCAAGATGAGATTGTTGTTGTTTTTTGTTTGTTTTTAGTTCCTGTGCGTATCCCAAAGAAAATATGTTTCTTTCTTTCTTTCTTTTAGATTGCGATAAATTTTAAACATTTTTAAATACATTGGCACTGGTATTGGAATTGGAATATTGTAATTGAATTCTGTTCCGTTAGTGCAAAAGTGCTGCAGACCCAAATATTACTACACTAAATCGAAACTTGACTCTAGATTTAGATTAAATACCTACTCCTATCTAGAATCATGTTAGTACTTGATCCCCTTAACGTCTTGTCAGGCCACGACATTGGGATTAAATCATGGTAAACACGCAACGCAGAACAACGCCTAAGGGCCAAAACACATACACACGACACGACATTGCATCGTGACACGACGTTGCATCGTGCCACGATGCGCGGTCGTGTCGTGAAACTCTACGACGTGCATTTTAAAAATTCACGCCACGACGTCGCATCGTAATACGATGTGCGGTACGTCGTCATGTCATTAAAACTACTTATGTACGTAGTAAATGGCCAAAACACATACAGACGATACAACGTCGCATCATGGTACGATGCGACGTCGTGTCATGTATTTTTACCATGCACGTCGTAGATTTTCACGACACCACATCGCATCAAGACACGACGTCGCAACGTGCCACAATGCGACTTTGTATCTTGTGTATGTGTTTGGGCCCTTACCGAGTCCTAATGACGTGAAACTGCCAATCAGCGTGCGATCATCAATCGAGGTGTCAACTGTAGTGACTATTACATTATCTCTGAATCACTGTATCGATCCGTAACCCGACATGGAGTAAAATAGTATAGTCATCGCTATCGCGTTTCTATCGAGAGCAGATAGGGTAAATTTTTGAATATGAGTACCATACTAGCAATCCGCTCTATCCATCCATTACATATAGAGGCCCATCCGTGGCTCGGAAACCACGTTAAGTCGTTGGTCCTGGCTGCCATTTGTAGATCTTTGACAGTCACTACGGGTAGTCAGAAACCCAAAAGTTTGACAACCAGTCTTACCAAAGGGTATCGTGTTACTCAGTGGCTGGGGTGTGGAGGTCAGATAGACAGTCGCTCCATGTAAAATACTGGTATTCAGCTGCATCTGATTAGACTAGAAGCCGACCCCAACGTAGTTGGGAAATGGCTAGACAGATTGAATAACGACCGGCCATTTTTTTGTTTTCTGTGGGAAATCATCAAATGATCTCCCGCTCTGGGCGGAGCGGAAGGGCGTGTCAGACTCTTACTGACTAAAACCCACCCGTGTTCCTTCAGTTGCCTGTGCGCCAGGGTCACGGTAACTCTTTCGAACAATCCGCAGCCCCGGCAGGCATCGGTCCTATCGGACCCCGTCAATTGTGCTGACATCTCTTTGAGGCGCGCGTAGAACACGACGCGCCGTCGACCCGGGCCTGGTCCTTACTGGACGGCGAGCTGAACGACCGGCCCCTGCTTTGCATGGACTGTAAGATATGACAAAAGATCTAGATAATTTTATTACAATTATATAAGTTAGATATTAATCCATTATACACATAAACCTTTCAGAATAAATTCTTTAAATGATAGTGAAAACTGCATCAAAATACGTTGTGCAGTTTAGAAGAACAATTCGGGCACACAGACGGATACAATAAAAGCGGCCAAGTGCGTGTCGTCCTCGTAAACGAAGGGTTCCGTACCACCGTACAATATTATTACTAAATATTTTTTGTCATAGCGATCATAGTAGTACACATTTTGTGAAAATTTCAAGTGTCTACCTATTACGGTTCAGACGATACAGCCCTGTGACAGATGGACATCGGAGTTTTAGTAATAGAGTCCCATTGGCACCCTTTGGTATTATGTAAAGATGAAGATATCTATAGAAGACTAGCTTTACCCAGCCTGGCTTCGCACAGATAGCACTAAGTATCTAACATCTACCCTACCTACCTACTCTACCTACTTACCTTACCCACCCTACCTACCCTACCTAGCTAACTACCTAGCTGACCCGTCACACGTTGTCTTGTCAAAAATTTTCCTTTGCTTTTTCCAATTTTTTTTTCTTTCAAACCATCCCTGAGAAGAGATGAATAAACAAAAAAA
The DNA here is from genome assembly GCA_917490735.1 of Dryobotodes eremita. Lineage (NCBI taxonomy): Eukaryota > Metazoa > Arthropoda > Insecta > Lepidoptera > Noctuidae > Dryobotodes > Dryobotodes eremita. The sequence goes on along the minus strand of OU823263.1, from coordinate 3,459,769 downwards.
AAATATTCAAATCGATCAAGCCGTTTCTGAGTTTCAGCGAGACTAACGAACAGCCATTGATTTTTATATATATAGGGATAGATGTTCTGAAAACTTTACTTCGAACCGTACTCAAGAAAAATAAAGCAAATTCATTTGCTTTAAAAGTGGATTACCTTAGATTCGCAACTCGTTCGAATTTCAAAGTGAAGTTTAAAAAAAAATAAAGCTTTAAGAGGCTGACAACAGCTAAAGCGCGGTCACTGTCGGACTGCATAGAAAAGAAAGAGAAGCGCGATGACTCAACTCTGGAAATTTATTGCGAAATACGAAGCAATTATGTATTTAAAAAAAATCTACTGTATGGACAAAAAAAATAAAACACTATCACGTTAATATGTTGCTTGTAGAATAATCTGAAAAAAAATCAGAATTATTGCATATATATTAGTATGGTTTTTAATCATTAAAATAAAAAATTTGAGGTATTATCGTGAATTTTTTCCATCGTTTCAAATTAGTTGTATTATGTTTTCAACACACTATCTAACTAGCATATATCCTGAAGAATATCATATATTTTTTTGATTTTGTTTACTGCAGTGCGTCGTTTGCTGAGCTTGCAGTGCGCTCCACCTGCGTGCCCCGCAGCCCCGCGCCCATCACTGCGGCTCCTCCGCGCAGCGGCACCCGAGCCCCTCGCCCCGTCCCGCTGCCAGTGTCCGCAACCCTGGCGAAAACTTTACAAGACGATTTCGCTAGCATCACCGCGAGTGCCCCAGGCGCCATGTATGAAGCCAACGCCAGAAAAGGCGCCGAATAGGGCTGATAATTAGGGTTTCGTGACAGTGCAAAGAAGGAAGCGCCGAATGCGAGTGAACAAGAACCGCTGCGGCAAAGCTCCTATGGATTCCGGAGTGAGCCTGCGTGCCGCAAAGCCGAACACGCCGGTGTACATCTCCCGCCTACACTACAGCACTAAGGCGGAGGACATCGTGGAGTACGTGCGCCAGAAGACGAGTACACGCCGAGGGTGCAGTTACTGGAGTTGCGCCGCATTATCAACTTCAAGGCGTTCGTGGTGCGAGTACCGATTTTTTTCTTGTCCGTCGTCTTGGAAGAAGACTTTTTTTTGGCCACAGGACGTGGTGTACCGTCGCTTCCGCGGGCAAATAGCACAGGACAGCACAAGGACAATTAGCTAGTGAAGTGAAGTGCTACTAACATAGTTTTAAGCAATATTTATTAACACAAGTTTTAGTTTTATTATGTATTAGTATGTTATTTTGTATTTTGTGTATTTTGTCTATGGACTTCAGTTGCCTGACAATAAAAGAATTATTATAATAATTATTAAAAACTTACGTTTAGGTCCAGTAGTCCTCTTAAATAGTCCATCGAACGCACGTTCCATAATCGAACACTCGACGTTTCAATAAAATATGAAGCCAGTTTATACCTACTGATGTTGTTACCAGTGCGGCTTACCGAACGCGTCCTTATTGTGACTGACATTTGCGGACAGAAAATTTCCGGAGGCGGTCTGCTCTTAACGATCAAGGTACGTGACCATGAACCGTGACTTACTCATAGCTTACACGTGTGCACTGTAATATTACTGGATGGAGACAGTCTAAGTGGGTCGTGCCTCGTGGCCAAATAATTACAGTCGCATCGAAGGTTAAGTTACGCTTGCCGAGGTCGGCCCGTGGATGAGTGACCATCCATTAGATACCAAAAGCCCTCCATGCTTTGGAAAGGACGTTAAACCGTTTTGACTATCACGGGGTATTGTGTTATTTAATAACTGGGTTGTAGAAGTCAGACAGGTCGCTCTATGGTATTCAGCTGCTTCTGGTTAGACTGAAAGCTGACCCCAAGATAGCGGCGAAAAGGCTAGACAGATGATAGCCCAACGATAAAGGCGTGAGCAGGAGTGAAAGTACGTGAGTTCGATTCCCACCCACAGTATTGATATGAATCTACTCCCAATACATGTATAATCATTTTATTTTTACATAAGGTAACAGGAATACTAATTATGTAACTAATATTCCTAAAGAGCAGAAGACAAAAATTGCGTATCTCAGCAAAAAACCGTTCTTAGGGGAGCTACACATATGTTCGGGTAGGCTTGCAAAATCGAATGTATGAAGACATAAATATATGTTCGAGAAAAAACGCCCAGCTTAGCTCGAATTGCATCGAGTCGACCCGAACATGATAAAGAGAGTGAAGATGTCAAACGATGTTTGCCGATCGGCCCAAGCAGAGCTTGAAATACCGGTATTTTTGGGAACCGGTGCCATTGGCTTTGGTGTGATACCGGTACCAAAGTAGTTGCTGTACTTTTGTCACCGGTACCAGACGTAGTACCTATACTATTGGTATTTCGAATCAGTATCGGTAATGTACCGGTATCAGACAGAGTTTGAAGTTATATTGAAAAAACAGATATAGTAAGTAAAAACGATTAAGCATTAGAAAAGTAACTTCAAGGTCACCAATCGTACGAGGTTCCTCGTACAAATATGAGATTGAAGGTATGCGCCAGGTACCTGAATGTTGTACCGGTACTTGTTAGGTGCCTGGAACCGGTACCCGTCTGAAACCAGTACTGGTCTGGAACTGGTACCCAGGTACAGAAATGGCAAGAACCCCTAAGTATCGGTACAGCACCTGTACTTTTTTTGGTACCAGTTCCAAGCCCTGAGCACTAGCCGACTGAAAGGCGTATTGAGACGTGTAATAATTGCTTCGGGTCGGCTTTATTGTTCAACAATTACTGCGAAATAAATCGTACCGATCCGAACAAGTGAGTAGCACCCCTTAGCCAGACAACTTTAGTACAGAAATGTTAGTAGGTAAGAAAAGGGTACTTTGCGGTGTGACATTATAATATGATACGCTCCATACAAGTACAGTCACGAGCATAAATATGTATATACTTGAACTTAACTCAAAAGTGATTTTCTCCTTATTTTTATAATGAAATTCTATGTATTTTGTTACGAACATGGTATTTTCGAACCCACAGGTTTATGCAATATGTCGCATTTCAACGTTGCATTCTTTATTTCACGAAAAAATCGCTATTGAAAGTTGCCAAGTGTTGACATATTAGTGTTCGTGACTGTACCTATCCATATTTAGCATGAGTTTCCGATAAGTAAATTTTTCCCAGTATTTTGGGGTCCGCTTCCAGTCTAGCTATGCGACAGAATGTCAATAATTTAAATGGAGCGACTGCCATCTGACCTCCAGAAGCCAATTATAATAATACTCTTATAGACCCTTCTAAATATAGAAGTTATCGGAATTTAATTTACTATTATCGACATTTCTTTTTAATTTCTCCTTTTGCAGGTCTGCTGGAAGAAATTACTTAAGAAATAAGCAGTACCTTTGTACTCAATACTAATATGCCGTATCTGTATCTATTTTACATCGTAATCCTAATCCTAGTCCTAACTATCCTAACTATCCTAATCCTAACTAATATTATAAATGCGAAAGTAAGTTTGTTTGTTACCTTTTCACGCCTTAACCACAGAACCGATCATCCTGAAATTGCATATACGTTGTCAGGGGTACAGAAACGGACATAGGGTATCTTTCATCCCGCAAAAAAGTACTTTTCCCGAGGAAAACAACAATAACGTCCTCATGATAATAGATGGCGCCACGTGTCTTTCGAATCATGATTGAATTATAACCCGAATTGATAGTCAGTCTAAATTAACGCGAGCAAAGCCGCGGGCAAAAGCTAGTAAATAATAAAATCAATAAATAATCTTCTGTTTTTCCGTAATAAGTAGTGTTCTTGTGTTTAGTCTTTATGTTACCCTTTTTTTTTTTTTTTGGTGGGAAATCATCAAATGACCTCTCCCGCTCTGGGCGGAGCGGAAGGGCGTGTCAGACTCTTACTGACTAAAACCCACCCGTGTTCCTTCAGTTGCCTGTGCGCCAGGGCCACGGTAACTCTTTCGAACAATCCGCGACCCCGGCAGGCATCGGTCCTGTCGGACCCCGTCAATGGTGCTGACATCTCTTTGAGGCGCGCGTGGAACACGACGCGCCGTCGACCCGAGCCTGGTCCTTACCGGACGGCGAGCTGCCCATTGCTCGCCGTCCGCAAGCCCGCGCCTACGGTGGCCGGGAGTCGGCAATCGACTCCCGACGCCCAGGGTGTCTCCTCCTCCTGCGGCGGCTAGGGGCGCGAGGGCGCAGAGATTGCCTCTCCCTTTCGCGCTCCGCCTCCTCCTTCGCGAGCATTACTGCTTCGCAGAAGGAGGTGACGGCTTCCCATTCCCTCTCGCTCCGTACCATGGCCTGAACCAGGGCCGGACGCGAGAGGTCGCCGCCGCCGATCGCCGCCACGAGGACACGGTGGTGCTCCGCCCAAGCCTTTATGTTACCCTGAGGTCCTAGACAAAGTGGCATTCTATCAGTGATAAGAATGACGGAATAGTCAAAAATATATATTGGATTGACATAACGATGGTCGCAAAGATTATACGGCTATCTATAAAATTATTATTTTAAAGGAGAGCGTTTTGAATGCAAAACTGTGATCACTAACAGAAGAACAAAGCTATCTTCTTCTATTTTACAAAATTTAGTTAAAAAGGCATTACCAAGGAAATGGTTACAGTTAATATACTATACTTATATATTTTTTCCAAAATATAGTAGATGAATTTATCTACTTCGTACAAAAAGTAGATGATGAGACAACTACATCCATTTTTATAAGTAAAAAGTTGAGTATTTAACAGAAAAAGAAATACTAATGATAAATAAATGAAATTCTTTTAATTCAGGCAAAACCCATGTTACCTACATAAAATTAAATTTAATTTAATATTTTCACAGAATAGACCAGAATAAAATGTCCATGCAATTAAAATACATGAATGAGTAGGTACAAATTAAAAAGATAACAGGATTAAAATTTACAATCAAAATTAAAAAATTGTAAAACAAAAAAGTTTTAGTCGAATTATGTAAAAAAACTAAATTTTAGTAAAAAGTGCAAATGACTCTTTGTTCTTTGCTGCCGCTGTAAGCTACCAAAAAGACTAAAAATTTAAAAACTACCAAAAATTTCAATCCTGTTGTAACTCGTAGAAATACGAACCGCTTTGAAAACGATTGCCACTTGCCCTCCGTAGTGTTATAATCTTAACATCATATTTTGAAATTTAAAACTTTTAGAGTGATCATTCATTAGCTCCTAATAGCATTCTCATCAAAAATTATGAGAATGCTATTAAAAATTATTTAGTAGTAGCCCAATGAGACGGCAATAAGTTTGCCCTCTGTACGAGCCATGCTGTACATTGACCTTTGTGGAAGCATGTACGGTCACCAAAAGTGATAAGTAACCAAGGTGGTCGGATATAGTTGAAGTTTAGTAATAAACCGATTGCTGTTTTCGAATAAAATTGAATCTACGTAATAGGAAAAAAACGGTTAATTTATCAAATTAAATTTAATTCGAAAAAATCCATCGGTTACTTATATTAAACTTCAACTATATCCGACGACCCTGGTTATTTATTTCTTTTGGTGACTGTACGTCACTCTCATTCATGCAAATCAATATTGTTTAGCTGTGAATTTCTCTAACAAAGCATTTAAGTGCAACACGTTAGCTAAAACTACGAATCTAGACATCTGCGAGTCTCTGTCTACATATAAGAAGTGTATAATAGATTTAATTTAAGTATCTTGTTTAGCCGCACAGAGACAATTTACCCAGTTCAATCGCGATCGTTATGTCAACTGTTCGAAATTTGTTAATTTCCTCGTCACTAGATGGCGTTGCTCCATTTCGATCGAATTGTACATAGCGGTGTCAAGATTCTCCGCCGATAATATAAGGTCTTTGTATTAAGATAGCTTTTTAACCCCCCGCGACCTGTTAGCGGACGACATTGCCTCCATCGCACCGGACTGGACGCCCGAGTAAGCCGCACTCAGGTTACACGCGGCTTACTCGTAACAACTGAACTCCACACATAAACAAAGCATCTGTTTGCGTAGCGTGTTCTAGGTTAATATAGGCACGTTACGTAAACAAACAACAGACACTCGCCACTAAACATGCGCCTAAATACACACGCGAATGCGCAGCGCGGGCGGCGATTCGCGTAGACACTGAGCGGTGTTACACAATACAATACCGCTCACACACTCATGACGGCCTCGCAGCCCGGACCGTAACCGGCTAGCTCTGGAAGCGGGACGGGCGGGGGCCATTCACCTTACTCTGTAGGAGCGTCGAGTCGGCACCTTCGCCGCTGGTCGTCCTCGTCGGGCCTCCCCCAGGTAACTGGGGGTCTCACCTGGCGGGGACAGACCGCCGAGGTGTCGTGAAGAAAGCGACGCTATGTTATTAGCGTCGCGGCGCGCCTACAGATACACTCATAGCAATCATTCACATGAGCGTGCGGGACCGTCGCACGCTCAAAATTTCTACAGGCCGACAATAGGCAAACACAATGAGAGGCCCGTGTTTACGGGTCGCCGCATCGCATCCGCGGCAGAGGGGCGAAGCCCCGGTTCCGCTCGCCGCGCCCCCTTGCGGGGGCGTCGCGACTACTACAAGGGCTTTTTAACCACGACGCCGCGTACATCACTTCCTCGCTTAACGCGAGGTACGCGGCGGTCAAGATGCAGCGCGCCCTCGACCTCTTGCCCGACTGGCTGTCGAAGTGGCGGCTGTCGGTGAACGTGGGTAAGACGCAGGCGATCGTCACCGGTGCCGCGCCCCTCCCACCACCCCTGAGACTGCAAGGAGCCGACGTCGAGTGGTCGCCCCGGGTCAAGTACCTAGGGGTCACCATTGACCGTCGGCTCTCGATGGGGGCACACGTCCGCAACGTTGTCGCACAAGGTAGGGTCGCCCGCAACCTCCTTAGACCAGTGCTCTCGTCCCGCCTCCCAGCGCGCGTCAAATTGGGCGTGTACAAGTCGTACGTGCGCCCAATATTGACGTACGCCGCCCCGGCATGGTTCGCCCTCACAAGCGAGTCGAGCCGAAAGCTGCTCCGCGCGCAACAGAGTCTTGCGCTGCGGACCATAATTGACGCCCCTCGCTTTGTGAGGAACGACGTCATCCTCCGGGACCTCGGGATTGAGAGCCTGGACGAGTTTGTGCGGCGCCTCGCGAAGGGAATGTTCGCGCGTGCCGACGCATCTGCTTGGCCCCATGTCAAGCAGATAGCGCCCTGGCATGCGCGCCCCCCCGACGCGAGACCCCTTCCCCGCGACCTGTTAGCGGACGACATTGCCTCCATCGCACCGGACTGGACGCCCGAGTAAGCCGCACTCAGGTTACACGCGGCTTACTCGTAACAACTGAACTCCACATATAAACAAAGCATCTGTTTGCGTAGCGTGTTCTAGGTTAATATAGGCACGTTACGTAAACAAACAACAGACACTCGCCACTAAACATGCGCCTAAATACACACGCGAATGCGCAGCGCGGGCGGCGATTCGCGTAGACACTGAGCGGTGTTACACAATACAATACCGCTCACACACTCATGACGGCCTCGCAGCCCGGACCGTAACCGGCTAGCTCTGGAAGCGGGGCGGGCGGGGGCCATTCACCTTACTCTGTAGGAGCGTCGAGTCGGCACCTTCGCCGCTGGTCGTCCTCGTCGGGCCTCCCCCAGGTAACTGGGGGTCTCACCTGGCGGGGACAGACCGCCGAGGTGTCGTGAAGAAAGCGACGCTATGTTATTAGCGTCGCGGCGCGCCTACAGATACACTCATAGCAACCATTCACATGAGCGTGCGGGACCGTCGCACGCTCAAAATTTCTACAGGCCGACAATAGGCCAAGCAAATGAGAGGCCCGTGTTTACGGGTCGCCGTATCGCATCCGCGGCCGAGGGGCGAAGCCCCGGTTCCGCTCGCCGCGCCCCCTTGCGGGGGCGTCGCGACTACTACAAGGGCTTTTTAACCACTTCAATTCTAAGGTGTAACCACTACATCTACGAATAAACCAGGCTTGAGGTTAGTGTCGGTTTTTTTGGTCCGCACTCCCAAGTAAAAAGTGAAATATTCTTTCAATTAACCCCAGTGTACTAACCCCCTAAGTCGAGGGTTATTCATGGTCCTTCGAGTCGGAAGTGGCAAGGGCTGCTCCAGCGGTATCAGGTGTGTTCTCCTAATTGGACGGAGAATCATCAACCCCATACGCTCCTGCTGAGTGATCTTGGAAGGTGAGAGAGGGAGATAGCAATACCGGATCCAGTTGCGGGAGGTACGGAGGAAGGAGTACCAAACAGCGGCAAGCAAGCTGCAGACGACTAAGGTCGTAAGGAAGTGAGTGATAGTGCCGAAAATCGTGAGTACTTTGTGAATTATTATGTGTCAAGCAAAAGTGAACTTTATTGCCTAGAAGATTTAAACTTTAAACTTTAAATTAGTAAATTTTGAACTTAGAATAATTTAATGTGTGCATGTTTAGACTTAGGTAGATTTAAGCCAATTTGTGTTCAGAAGGGGAACCTATGCCCGATTTTTTTTGTAAAGTTTAAAGTATCAAACACTTAGAAAAAATTCTTTGTTTACATCGACTTGTAAAATTTTCGATAACTTTTTGGACTTGTAGTTTTTTAAACTTTTTGTCAAACACTTAGAAAAATTTCTTTGTTTACATCGACTTGTAAAATTTTCGATAACTTTTTGGACTTGTAGTTTTTTAAACTTATTGTCAAACACTTCGAAAAATTTCTGTGTTTACATCAACTTGTAAAAAATTCGTGATTTTTTTGGACTTTTAGATTTTTAAACTAACTTGTTTTATAAATTGTTTGGATTACATACTAACTTCAAAATGTCTTTGCAATCACATGTTAAAGTACAGGATGATATTTACGCTCGGTTGTTAAGAGCTAAAAGTAATTTTAAAAAGTCGCCAAAGGATAGAATTACCAAGCAGTATACAGGGTTACTGGTAATTCGACGTATATCCGGCAGGGGCTGATAAGGGGGCCAAAATGCAACAAATTGAACCCGCCATATGTATGGCCGAAATTCAATAGTTTTCGAGATATTAGAATTTTAAGGGTTTTTCGATATTTACCCAAAATTTGACATTTCATTCCAAATAAAAAAAAAACTACATATTTGAATGGGTACCATTAAAAATGATGTTGTAGCTGGCACTTCAATTAAGCTATGGACATAATTAAAACTACTTAATTTAACAAAATAATGAAAATAATGAGCGATATAAGAATAATATCTTACCAATATTTTCATTTTACGCTTCAAAAATGTGGTCTCGTCACAAAAATTTATATGACATTAATCGTACAAATAACTAAAACAACTTGCTTATCCTGTAAGCTTTCCAAAAAGGTATAAAAGTCAATTTTAAAATACATAATTCGTGGCATGGCATGTGTTTGAACCGGCGCGGGGAGAGAAATTATCTATGTTTTTAGTTTATGATCCTCGCTAAAACAACCGATTTTCCTGGCGAAATTCTTCGCGATGGGGCGGGGTGTGAGGGCGGGGTGTGCGGGCGGGGGAGTACACGGCGTCTGCTGCGCTCGCTTCGCCTTCCTTAGTAAGTTTTGACTCTCCGCCGCGCAAGCACGTGTGTTGTTATCTTGCTACCAATCTCTCATCCCGTTAATTTGTTATCGATCATTATTGTTAATTCTTGTTTCTCTTGTTATTCTTTTTGTTATCATTGTTATTTCGGATAACATGGCTTCGTATCCTAATAACGAATACGCAGACATAATGTTTTGTTATGGAAATGGAATTGCCGATGGAAACGCGGCTGCGGCTCGGCGAGAATACCAACGCCGCTTTCCCGATCGTCGACTTCCCCACGTTACTGTTTTCGGGAGCACCTATCGACGATTGTCTGAAACTGGCAGTGTTCAAAGAGCACAATTCAACGCTGGCAGACCTCGACGGTATACGGCTGACGAAGAGGACACCATTCTTCAGTGTTTTATTGATGACCCAAACATCTCAACGAACATTGTTGCAAGACAGCTCGGTATGTCCCAGTGGAAAGTGTGGTCGGTAGTACATCTATCAGGTAGACACCCGTACCATTATCAACCTGTTCAAACATTGCACGAGGGAGATCCTGCCAGGCGACTCGAATTTTCTCGGTTTATGTTAAACGCTGACGCTGACCAGGAACATTTCCTAAGAAATATTTTGTGGACTGACGAGTCAAAGTTTGACCGGGATGGAATAACGAATTACCATAACTTACATTTTTGGGCACCTAAAGCAGGCAGGAATCCAAAAAAACTAAAAGAAACAGCGTCGCAAATGAGATTTTCCCTGAACGTATGGATGGGTGTCGTTGATAATTATTTGGTGGGCCCTCATTTCTTGCCCCAAAATTTGAACGGCGAAAATTACGAGGAGTTTTTGAGAAACAACCTAGACGATTTGTTGGCGGATGTTCCCGAAGAAATAAAAAACAACCTCATGTTTCAACATGATGGTTGCCCAGCACATTACCGGATTACTGTCCGACAGTGGCTAGACGAGAGATATCCAAACCGATGGATTGGGAGGGGAGGGCCAATTCCGTGGCCAGCACGAAGCCCTGATATCACACCACTTGATTTTTACGTTTGGGGTCATATGAAGGCATTAGTTTATGTGACCCCAATAAATTCAGTCGAAGAACTTCGACTGCGAATAATAAACGCGGCGCAACAGATGAGAACAACGTTCACATCAAGAGTGACGAAAACCGAAGTTAGGCAGAGAATTCGAACCTGCATTCGTAATCGAGGGGCTCATTTTGAACAAGATGTGTAAAATTTGTAATAAAATTTGATGTACATTTTGTTATGCATTTTATTTCATACAAATACAAATGACCCTTTCTCTCCCCGCGCCGATTCAAACACATGCCTTGGCACGAATTATGTATTTTAAAATTGACTTTTATAGCTTTCTGGAAAGCTTACAGAATAAGCAAGTTGTTTTAGTTATTTGTACGATTAATGTCATATAAATTTTTGTGACGAGACAACATTTTTGAAGCGTAAAATGAAAATATTGGTAAGATATTATTCTTATATCGCTCATTATTTTCATTATTTTGTTAAATTAAGTAGTTTTAATTATGTCCATAGCTTAATTGAAGTGCCAGCTACAACATCATTTTTAATGGTACCCATTCAAATATGTAGTTTTTTTTTTATTTGGAATGAAATGTCAAATTTTGGGTAAATATCGAAAAACCCTTAAAATTCTAATATCTCGAAAACTATTGAATTTCGGCCATACATACGGGGGGTTCAATTTGTTGCATTTTGGCCCCCTTATCAACCCCTGACGGATATACGTCGAATTACCAGTAACCCTGTATAGAGACCAGGTTGGAAATTGTTGAAGAGTTGTGGGCGCAATTTAGTTTAACACATACACAAATTGTTAAGGATTTTGAACCTAAGGAATTGATATCTTCACCCTACTCTGTAAAAGAAGTTTATTTTAATACTGAAGAGTTATATTTAGATTTAAAATGCGAGTTAAAAACTGCATTAAATGACATAAAGGGTAGTGATGTTTCTCCGGTTGCGGGGTCATCATCAAATAATGTTTCCGAAGGAAAAGGCACATACATAAAGTTGCCCAGAATAACTATCCCAACATTTTCAGGGAAATATACTGAATGGCCGACTTTCCGAGATTTGTTTGTATCGGCAATACATAAAAACAGCACTATTGATAATGTTCAAAAGTTACACTATTTAAAAAGTTATTTGACTGGGGAAGCCGAGCAGCTCTTACGTCATATACCAATTTCAGAAGCAAATTATGACAGGTGCTGGACTCAATTGGAGACCAGGTATAACAATAAAAAATATTTGTCTCACTGTATTTTGAAAACTTTGCTTAGTCAAAAGAATATAGTACAAGAGTCAGCTAGTGCTTTAAAGGAATGAATGGACACAACATCAGATTGCCTAAATGCACTTACTAATTTAGATATTGATATAGCTTCATGGGATATTTTGATCATTCATATCATAACGTTGAAACTAGATTCAGACAGTAGAAAGGACTGGGAACTAAAGGTAACTAGCAACACTGATTCAGATAAGCTGCCTACATTTGAACAGTTTAAAGATTTTTTAACAAGCCGTTATAGGGCATTTGAATTCCTAGAAACTAAATCAAGTAAAAATAATGTTAATGTTAGTAAGGCAAAGGTTTTTCACACGGCAACCAATGCAGCCATGGTTTGTCCGCTTTGTAATAACGAGCATAAATTAAGAAATTGCAAGCAATTTGTTAGCCAGGATGTGGACACTCGGCGTAAGTTTGTGCAAACTCACAACTTATGTTTTAATTGTTTGGGGCACAACCACTCTGCCAGGTTTTGCAAATGTACAGCCACTTGTCAAGTATGTAAGCGTAGACATCACTCCTTGTTGCATCCTAAAGGTGAGCAGGAGTCTAAGGGAGAGAAAGGAAATTCGTCTAGCGATAGTGTTTTGCAGACGAAAGAACATACAATTGGAGTAGAAGCTGAAAACAAGGTAGTAACTTGTTTTTCTAAAGGTACAGCGAATAACCAGGTCCTATTAGCTACGGCTCTAGTGAGGGCTGTATCGAAAAATGGGGCTAGGTATACAATCAGAGCCTTGTTAGACCAAGGCTCACAGGCATCTTTTGTGACAGAACATACTGTCCAGAGTTTAGGATTACAGAAAAAACCAGCTAAAGGATTAATAACTGGTATAGATGCTAATAACAAATTATTACTGAATTCGGTTGTTGAGGTTACAATTCAGTCTAGGGTCGATCCATCGGTTGAACTTGTAGTCAAAGCATATGTTCTCAAATCGATTACGTCTTTATTACCTGGTAGGGAAACGGTATATTTAGATTGGGCACAAGTTAACGATATACAATTAGCGGATCCTAGATATAATAGACCGGATAAAGTGGATATGTTGTTAGGAGCTGAAATTTATAGTCAAGTTTTACAAAACGGGTTAAAGAAAACTCCTGGTGGTAGCACTCTAGCTCAATGAACTTCATTGGGATGGATTTTATCAGGAACAGTAGCTTCCGCTGCTCAGAGTACATCAAATATTACAGTGATGCATGCTCACCTTGGTGATGATGAAATCCTGAAAAAATTCTGGGAATTAGAAAGGGAACCACAAAATAAGAAACGTATACTTACCGAAGAAGAAACACGATGCGAAGAGATATTTAAGGCTACAACTGTAAGAGACAATGACGGTCGTTACGTAGTTAACTTACCATTCAAAAGTCAAGATTCGTCCTGTAAATATGGCGAAGCAAGAAAAGTAGCTATTAACAGATTTTACGCATTAGAAGCTAAACTTAGTAAAAACACAGATTTAAAAACAAAATATGAGGAAGTTATCAACGAATACTTGCAGCTCGGTCACATGAGGCCAATAACCAAAGCAGAAGAACAAAATCAATACGCAGTGTACTTGCCTCATCATGCGGTTGTACGGAACGATAAAGACACAACCAAGGTTAGGGTTGTCTTTGATGCTTCCTGCAAGGGAAAAAATGGAATATCACTCAACGATGACCTAATGATTGGTCCAGGGCTGCAACCAGATCTGAGACATTTACTGATTCGTTGGAGAACGCACCGTATTTGTCTAGTTTCAGACATTATCAAAATGTACCGAATGGTGCGCGTGGCCGACCACCATACCGATTTTCAACGCATCGTGTGGAGAGACAACAAAAAATCTTCAATTAAGGATTATAAATTACTTACGGTTACTTTTGGTACCTCTTCGGCGCCCTATTTAGCAGTTCGAGCGATGCAGCAAGTAGCGCACGATGAAGGAGTTAAATATCCACTAGCAGCTGAAAGAGTGCTTAAGGACTACTACATGGATGATCTTATGACTGGTTGTGACTCGATAGAAGAAGGCATGCAGATCTATAGCCAAATGAATAAGTTATTAGCAAAAGCAGGATTCACCTTACAAAAATGGTCAAGCAACAGTAGTGAATTACTAGAGAAGATCATCGGTGAAAGGCACTCGTACAAAGGACAGGATGGTGTAGAAAGGGAGATCAACATAAAACAGGATGAGATATTAAAAACGTTGGGACTTACCTGGAACCGAAGCTGCGACACCTTCCAGTATTCTGTTCAGTTGCCTCTGCTGCAGAAACCTGTAACTAAAAGGAAAATGTTATCAGATATAGCAAGACTATTTGATCCTTTGGGATGGGTCGCTCCTGTGATCGTAGTAGCAAAAATTTTAATTCAAAAATTATGGATTTCTGGAATTGGCTGGGATGAGGAAATTCCATATGAAATAAAAAAGGAATGGTTTACTTACCGCCAGGAGCTGAAAGGTTTAACGGAATTTTCAATACCTCGATGGTTGAAAATGAAACCCGGTGACAAGCAGGTTGACTTGCATGGATTTTGCGACGCGTCAAAATCAGCATACTCTGCGGTAATTTATGCACGGGTAGTAGATAGTGACGATAGTGTTTATGTTACGTTGATCACGGCGAAAACTAATGTCGCACCAATAAAAACAGTATCAGTGCCTCGATTAGAGTTGTGCGGAGCAGTCCTCCTAGCAAAGCTGCTTTCTGAAGTCTCCGAAGTGATGGGAATCGGTAAATCTAATTTGTACTATTGGACCGATTCAGAGATCGTTTTAGCGTGGTTAAATAGTCATCCCAACAAATGGAAGACATTCGTGGCTAATCGCGTTTCTGAAATTTTGAGCATCAGTGAACCACAGCAATGGAATCATGTTCAGTCAAAAAGCAATCCTGCGGATTGCGCTTCACGAGGTTTATATGCGTCGGAATTTGTAAATTTCAAGTTGTGGGTAGAAGGTCCTGAGTTTCTGAAGGATAAAATTAATCTATATGGCAAACGCAAAGCAGTAACAACTAATATAGAAGAACTAAAGGTGCATGTAATAACAGACGATAATTTTATTTGGGATAAATATTCATCACTTACCCAATTAGTTCGCATGGTAGCATATTTGAGACGTCCATTAGAGTTGAGAAAACCGAAAGCTGAAAGGTGTCTTAAATTTATAACGGCGGAAGAATTGAGATTAGCGTTGGAGACATGTATTAGGGTATGTCAAGGTCAAAACTTCAAAGCGGTAATTCTGGATCTGCAAAAAGAAAAGCGTCAAAGAAAGATGTTCAAGTCTTTAAATCTTTACCTCGATTCTGTTAAAATCCTGAGGGTGGGCGGTAGATTGGAACGTTCCGATCTTGACATGGATCGTAAAAATCCAATGTTAATCCCAAGTAATAGTTATTTCACCAATCTTCTTATTGCCGACGCACATAATAGGAATCTTCATGGCGGTCCTCAATTGATGCTCAACTACTTGTGCACGAAGTATTTTATTCAGGGAGCTAAGCGGTTGGTTACTGCATACGTGCGAAAATGTGTAATTTGTTTGCGTTATGCAGCTTCTACTCAACCTCAATTAATGGGTCAACTACCACCTGCACGGGTTACACCAAATAGGCCGTTTAGGAGCAGCGGGGTAGATTATGCTGGTCCTATTCAGTTAAGGACATCAAGGGGTAGGGGTCACCATGCGTATAAGGGATACATTTGTTTATTTGTCTGCATGGTGACTAAAGCTGTCCACATTGAGGTTGTAAGCGACCTAACAACAATGGGGTTTCTTACCGCTTTCAAAAGGTTTGTGGCAAGACGCGGTCAATGCAAGGATATATGGAGTGATAATGGAACAAATTTCCAGGGTGCTTCTAAGGAACTAGACACATTACTTCGCTCGGAAAATTCAGGTATAGCTAGGGAAATTGCTGCGGCCTTAGCTACTGAGGGTACCACATGGCATTTTATTCCACCACATGCTCCGAACTTTGGCGGATTATGGGAGGCCGGAATAAAATCATGTAAGAAACATTTGAACAGAGTAATAGGTAGCTCTACTTTAACTTTTGAAGAGATGTCCACTTTATTAAGCCAAGTAGAGGCATGCTTGAATTCGCGTCCCTTGTGTAGACTGACCGATTCGAACACTTTTAACGCATTAACACCAGGGCATTTTCTTGTGGGCGAGCCAATTGTCAACGCGCCTGACCATAACTATGAAGAAGCTAATATTTCCAGCTTGAAGAGGTGGCATTTAGTCCAACAGATGACCCAACATTTTTGGCGTCGCTGGTCCAACGAATACTTGACCACACTGCTCCATCGTTATAAATGGTCTAAGCAAAATCCTGAACCGAACGTAGGCGATATCGTTTTAATTAAAGAGGATAACTTACCTCCTTGTCGGTGGCTTCTTGGCAGGGTGGTTGAAAAACATCCGGGGTTGGACAATCTTACACGAGTGGTCACACTTCGCAGTCATGGTTCCATTTTTAAAAGACCAACGTCAAAACTGTGTGTCTTGCCTATTGCCTAAGAAGCTGTTAGTAGTTTTAAATCATAATTTTTAAGCATTGTTTAGACATGTAAGTAATTGTTTATGTTTAAGGTTATATGTATATTGTAAGGGTAATGTAAACTTTTTAATTAGCAATTTAACATTGGAAGGACATAATGTTTCTCAAAATGTCCTTGGTGGGCGGAATGTTTAGCCGCACAGAGACAATTTACCCAGTTCAATCGCGATCGTTATGTCAACTGTTCGAAATTTGTTAATTTCCTCGTCACTAGATGGCGTTGCTCCATTTCGATCGAATTTTACATCGCGGTGTCAAGATTCTCCGCCGATAATATAAGGTCTTTGTATTAAGATAGCTTTTTAACCACTTCAATTCTAAAGTGTAACCACTACATCTACGAATAAACCAGGCTTGAGGTTAGTGTCGGTTTTTTTGGTCCGCACTCCCAAGTAAAAAGTGAAATATTCTTTCAATTAACCCCAGTGTACTAACCCCCTAAGTCGAGGGTTATTCATATCTCTTAGTGTTATATTTACCTTTTCTTTTTGTTTGTTTGTATGTCCTTTAAATTTGATCAACTTTTTCAATATTATTAATATTTTAACTTTGTTAGCTTAGTTGTTAACTTTATTGTGCATGCTGTGGTCTCCTATAAGTGAAGGAGTACCCCTGCTTAATACCTGTGTGTACATCTTATGTTGGAGATCCTGAATCAATAAATAAATTAAAGTGCAATAATTGTGTTATTATATTTCATCATCATCATTTCGGCTAAAAGACATCCACTGCAGGACATAGGCCTTCCCCAAACACCGCCACTTTGACCAGCTCTGTGCTTCCCGTATCCAGCGGATTCCGATTATTATATTTAGTAGCAATAAATTCCTCAAGGGAATCGTTCATCTTGTCATTTACATAACATACCTAACAAATTTACCAATACAACAAGTACATAACATTTCACTGACGGGCATTGCACCCAAATATTTGGTCCTTCGAGCCGAATCTGAACCAGCGACCTATAGACATGACATTTACATAGGACTAAAACATAATTGCCAAATGTGTGTATACTATTATTTACACCTCTGCTTACCCTATACAGACTTGATGTTATATATTTGTGTTCTTTTCCAACGAAAAAGAACACAAGGATGTGGTGACAAGATTGAAATATATTTGTGTGTCATCCATCACCCCCGAATGTATTTCAATCGTGTCACTACGGCATGTAATTTTCTCGCACGTATTATTTTTAGTAACACAAAAGGGAAAGAGAAATAAATATTTGCTTACACAGTCATGTGGTCACTAATTAAAGCCAATAAGTTTATATTAAATACCACCAACATTTTAATTAAGCATTAAATGTTATTAATAACAGAATGAAACGTTAATTAATTGAAAGAACTTAAATAGTTTAGTAAACAGGCTTGATAGATAAACAGACAGTTGTGGTTTAGGTTCAAGTGATCAGCTTAAGCGATTTGGAATGTGGACAAAATAGGAGCGGCTTCGATGACCGAAAAATTTTGTAATGATATAATGTACTCGTAATTTAAAATACAAAAAAAATACAATAATGTTTATTTATTGACCATAGTTGTTAACATTTTGTTGGTGAATGGCGCCTCCTTTTAAGTAGATAATGCCTGTGTTAGAAGAGAAATATTGTGGGTAGGTGTACTATAGGTACACCTCTGTCTAACCCTGCAGGGAAACAAAGCGTGATGTTATTTTATATCGTATCCTATACTTTTTTGACGTTAAGCATTTTCTCTAAATAATTATCTCATACTGAAGAGTCTGAAAACATTACAGGAACTGCTTCTGTAGGATTACGCGCCCAAAGGACGATGGAGCCCATCGGACTACAAACTACTAGACTAAAAAAGAAGGACTTCGCGCCACGCATACCGAAAGTGAAGGACTATAAGTATGCCGGACCGGTTGTACAAACATGCCCCACGCACACATTTACATCAAAAGGTGCCGACCGGGCGCCATTACGCGGCACTACGGCGTCATTGTAAGTACTGTTTACGTCAAGCAATAAAATAAAACAATGCCTTCTTGTGTTGTGAAAGGATGTAAAAATTATTCTACATCCCAGAAAAAGTGTCAAGGAATAACATATCACAAGTAAGCCAATTTATACACACACAAATACACATAGATCGGTGCGGTGCTTCACTTTCGATATGCGTGGTGCGGAGTCCTTCTTTTTTTTCTAGTCCTGGGTTGGGACCTACAAAGAATGCAAAAAATGTGCGAGCGATTCACGTTCACCTAAGCCAGAAGAAGAGAGAAATAGGCAGGAGGTAGTTGAAGGAATACTCATCATTCTCTTTTTGTTATTCCAATTTATTTGGGTTCGGCGCAACATGTCTTGTTTTTCCATACTTCTCTATTAGTTATCATTTCTGTATATACCACCTTTCTAGCCTCAAGGAAGAAACACTGAGGTTTTAATCAGCACCAGCCTGACAGGTTTCACGTGCCTCAAAGAGGTCATCAATAAGGACTTCCACTCTTAAGAATACTTCCTTAGGTTTCAATGAAAGGACCAAATGTTCTCACTATTTCAATATTAAATCAACAATCAGAACCCCATTAAAGTTTTATATTGACAATTAAAACGCTCTTTCCTATCCCTTAACCCTTTCCAATGAAACTTTTAATTGCGTTTACAGAATCAGTGTTGACAATAAGGATTATAACAGTCGCCACCCGATGAGGGGCTTCAGTCCTCATGAATTTTGTATCAACAGGAATATTCTATAGACGATAATTTGTTTTGTTTATCCTTGGTCTCTGAGGGTATATTTAACTAAATCAGATGTTGCTATATTGGTCAAAATAAACACTTTCAAACGCATAATAATACAGGATGTAGATAAAATAGTTACCAAGTCGTAATAAATATATAGAGGTATGAGGAACAGGGTGTAAGTAAAGTTCACTCAAACCTCCATAGAAAAGGGAGGATCCTCCGACCAGACGGGTGTCGTGTCTGGTGGCAACTGCCCGACTTTCGATGTCGGGACATTGTATATATGCTAGTTGCATGGTAAACTCTGCTTGCGCGATGTAGGATTTTGCGTGACGTTAGTGTGACGTGTAGCTCGCATGTGGCAATATAGATACCGCTGCAAACGCATTCTTTATAGTCAAGGAAATTAATTGTTTAGCAAATTCAGTATCAATTTAAAGTGTCATGTTCCAATCGTAAAAGTATTTTTTCGAGAGTTCTTTAGAATGTCATGACAAATTGACGTTATGTGACAATTTGATAAACAATTACTTGTCCTGATTAAACATCAAACTAAGTAATATGGAATAAACATAATTACTGAACAATTACTTTAACTTTCGGTGTGCAAAATTTCTGTTCATAGATTTTGCGGGTTGCGTGTAACGGTACAGGGGTCGTAGAAGTATGTAAGTAATGTTTGGTTACACAGTTCTTTAAAACTAACCTTTGAAATTAAAGTATTTAGTTGGATAGGCATCATAGTGTAGGTAGGTAATTTACCAAAATAACTGTAGTCAAAATCAAAAAATCAAAATATTTTAATTTCACATAAACCAACATGGGCACTTACGAAACGTCAGAAGCTAGGTGCACGGTTCTAATTGGTTATTTTCTATGGAGAAGAGCCGGCAAGAAACTTCACGGTTACTCTTTTAAAAATAAGGGGCTTTTACAATGTTTAAAATTACAGCATTGATAGGTATGGGACGACAGTGTAGGCCTGTCAATAAGTAACAGGCACTCAACAAAGTATAAAAAATATAAAAAGGTCTTCAAATCTACAGTCTATAAGTTAGGCCTACGGTAGTGTCTCTTTTGCTGGCTGTGATTTTAAACGGCTTTTGAGGACAACTAAAAACCTGAAGAGGGATTTTATTTGTTAATTCATTCATACTTGTATAATATTAAAAATGCGAATGCAACGCTGTCTACCTGTTACCTATACACGTCTTAACGGATCTGGATGAAATTTGGCACACAAGTAGACCATGAGCTGGATTAGGACAAACGGTAGCTAGTCCCTCCACGTGGGCGAAGTCACGAGCAAAAGCTAGTTTCAAATATCAATACTAATATTATAAATTCGAAACTAACTTTGTCTGTATGTTACCTTTTCACGCCTCAACCACTGAACAGATTTCGATAAAATTTGGCAAGGAGATAGATGGCATCCTGAGGAAGAACATAGGGTACTTTTTGTCCCGGTAGCACGTTCCCGTGGGATAATTTCTGACATCCTCGTGAGTGAAGCTGCGGGCAGAAGCTACTCTTTAATTAAACCAACCATCCCAAATACAACTCGGAAATGTATTATTCTCCTTCACCGTTAACCCGAGTAGCAACAGAGAAATCGATTCGAAACATTAATTTTAAGCTTGAAATATTTAAATTTAAATCCACTTTAAGTTTAATCATTTCTTATCAGGAAAGCAATTTAAACTTCGGAGCAGTCTTGGGTAACGATCGGCTCCTTCTGATAAAACCGTGTATGCTTTACGCTTATAAATTGGCTGGGATAGGCTGAGAGATATGTTGCGCTTTAAATTTTCTGATGAAGATCATTTTAAAGCTGTTTGATATTTTTTTCTTTGTTGTCTTTTCTTAAATTCATTGTTAATCATCGATAAGTATGCCAAGCATGGTGATTATGACAATATCCAATTATATCATAATGTTTTGTCTTTCATCTACGCACTTAACAACATAATGTTCAAATTAATCTGCATCAATCTGCCTAGCCTTTTCCCACCTAGGTAGGGGTCAGCTTCCAGTCTAACCGAATGCAGCTGAATACCAGTGTTTTACATGGAGCGACTGCCTATCTGACCTCTACAACCCAGTTAATGGGTAATACCCCTTGGTATCGCCCACTAATATCGCGTAGGGATTACCTACATGGGACTTAAACATCTGCTTATTTCTTCAGGGAATAGAGGCGTGATAGTAGTTATGTTGTGCTGTACTTATTTGTACAGCATATTCCGTCCAGACCGAAATTGATAAAACGGCTAATCATTTGCCCCACAGTACTATCTCGTAACCAAAAAATACAGAAACCAAACAATGCCTTTCAACACACAAAACATTGAAACTGCAAACTCCAAGCATTTTAAGTACCTCATTACTGTTTCCAAGCCTTTCTCCTCAACAAATACATTGACTTAAGACTTCGTAAGCCACGATACCTACTGCATTCAAAACTTAGTTTATCGGAGATAATCCTTCGGTATTGGAAAACTCAATGGTATACGAACGATGAGTCGCGGAAGAATTTTATTACAAAAGGTTATTTTTTGCGTAAGAATCGGAATCGTTGAATTGTGGTTTGGAATGGTTGAACTCTTTTTTTTTGTTTGGTTACCTTTTATTATTAATTTGACATTCAAATTATTAATCCAATCATATTTCTGACCTTGTTATTTTCAATCCTATTAAACTTATTATTTATCCTTAGGGCCTATAAAAAGTGATTTAGTGACATTCTATCAGTTATAACGATGAAGGAAAAGTCAAACATACGAGTATATAGTATAATCATATTGTTCCCACTGTTGCGACACAGGCCTCCTCTCAGTGAGAGGGAGTGGGCCGTAATTCACCACGCGGGCCCAGTGCGGGTTGGTAGGTGTCACACGTCTTCAAACCTTTTGGTTCTAGGACATGCCGGTTTCCTCACGATGTTTTCTTTCACAGTTTTGAGAGCAGTGGTGATTAAATAATTTACACAAAGTAAAGTATATGTCTGGGTTCGAACCTACGACCTAGAACTGGTAACTCGCGGCCATTACCTCTAGGCCAAAAGAGCTCCAAAAAAAAAACTGCGTTAAAAATATGAAAGAAAAGAAAGAAAGAAAGAAAAATAGGTTTATTTGTCACAGAAACACGTGCATACAAAAAAGATAATTAGCTCTAGAAACAATGTAAAATAAAAATAAAACAAACAAAATTAATCTATAATCACGAGCACAAAACAGAAATAGTCGACAGCTGCACGTCATGACTGTGACAAGAAGGCTTCCACTCAGCATGGTGCTGTGCTATGGGGGACCCACAGCACAGCGCTGATTTTCAGTGGTCACCCAAAAAGGACGTACGGAAAACCAAGTCAGGTTTAATGATTAATAGTACGTACTTATATGTAACGAAATAAAATAAAACAAACAGTAAGCACTAAGAATAAAAATCAACTACATAAACAACCAGTTATACGAACAATATTATTAAATAACCTAAACATTCAATAATTTGTATTTTTAGGCATTGCCGTGTGTTCATATACAAAGTACCAACACAAGAACAGGGTACTTATATAAATGTTCTGTGCACAAGAATATTCAGTATTGTCTTGTTTTGCATTTTGCCTCGCTCCCACCCATACCTCCGCGTCACCCGCGCGCGCGCTCACAAAACGTTGCACTGCACTTCGCTAATGCGTCTATGAGTATTATGATGTGTGATATATAGGATTGACATTAACTTATGTGGAACCCGTTGAAAGTTTTTATAGAAATACAAAATGCTTTAAAAGCTACTTGGCGTTGTTATCACAAATTTTAAAGTATGTTAATGTGGCCTTTTTTCACACAACTACGAAGCAACGCGGATCAATAAGATGTTTTGCATAATGATAGTTTATAGACCAGAGAGCAACATACGCTAGTTATTTTTTTCCGGAAAAAAATCTTGATTTCTGTGGAAATCTTCAAGCAAATGACATCGCTAAATGTACCTAGCTGTTGGGTATTTTAGTAGCATTGCAACACCAACATCAAAAATGTAAATTGTTATGTGATCTGTGGCAACACTCTTCCCTTCCAACTGTGACACTGGTGCATTACACACGTGAAAATTACTTGACCGCCGTTTTATTTCTTCTTCTTCGGCACCAACGCTACCAGCACCTAATCAGCACCCACCACACAAATAGACTACTGCACAGTAGCTAGTGTCTTAATTTGATTGCTTTTTTGCAACACGATTCGAATCACCACAGGACAAAATGTAAATGCTGCTACGAGGCATGGTTTATAAAGGAAACAAAATCGTATAGTGCGTAACAACAATAGTTTCAAACTAATAACAATTATCCTAAATCCCTTAACAAGTTTGTTGTTCAAGTCGTATTAACGGGGTAAGCCTAATCAAGGGGCTTACTCTTAAATTCCGTCAACGAAGGTACGGGTCCGTCCGAAAGTAGAAAGGTACATCGGTAAGAAAACTACTCCCTATTAACTAAGTTTGTCGGACGGGCAAAAATACATCTTGATTAAGCACATCCGTCAAATCGGGTTGTCATTCATTCTTAGTTCGAGCCCCAAAGTAATCCTTTGTCCGTCGGTTAAACGGAGTAGGAAACGCCTTAAACATCGGCCGAAACTACGGATTTCGTGCTTAGAGAGAAGACCCCCAGAGTTGGAATGAGAGTTAGTCGTACGACGCGGAAAAAACAATTATTTCTCCTGAATTCGCAACTTTCATGTAGTTATCATTATCATTAGTTCAAAGCGTTAAATGATATATATGATGATATACGATATTTTGTTTCTGGAAATTGATTTTAACAAATACTTTTACAAGTTAAAAAGAAATAATAGTAGGTTTTTTAAAATTAAATGAGGTCAATGTTTCCTAACCGACCTCTCAGAAAAAAGCTCTGAGGTCAGGCTCTTTTAAAGTCTAGACATAATCTTAGCCAGCTCATGTGAGGATTATGGTAGATTCTAGATTCATAGATCTGAGATCACGTCAACGGCTGTCGCTAAAAAACAGCACTGGGGCCCTGTCTCACATAGAGTCATAGCATTATGCTGAGCGATTGCCGTTTTGCGTGGATATGACGCATATTTTCCCCCGACTCGTTCTTTTTTGTATTTGTGTGTTTTTTCTTTGCGTCATATTTACCGCAAATAAACGTATTTTATTTCTTTCTTTTCTTTTTCTTTATGGTCTTTTAAGGAAAGCTTTGAGGGTACCTGTCCAGTCAGTGCACGCATTTGTCAGTAATCGTGTAGCTCAACTCAGAACTTAAGGAGCTCAACATTCAATGTGCATCTCCCCGCTTGTGAAAAGCTTCGCCATGGTAATACCTTTTACCACCACACATATGGCTATACTTGTCTTTTCTTTTTGCGTTTTTTTGTTCCGATTTCAAGGTCCGGATGAACTTGCTGTTTAATTCTACACGCTGCACGTTTAATTTAAGTTTAAATTCCTTTCAACTTTAAACCTTCTTCTTCGTACTTAACAACATTCTACAAACTCGTCTCGGAATAGTTCACTTTACTATAGTTATTTCTTATGTACACAAAACAAAGTTTAATTCTCGACAAACTTCATTTAAGTCAAGCGTAAATCGTGCACACAACGTCAGTTCAGTCACCAAATAGGTAGGTACAGAAGGCCGTCCCCGTACAATGAGCGGAAACAGGCGTAAGCACATATGAACCTATAAAGTCTGTTCGAAAAGTATCTGATCAAAATATTAAATAAAATGGACCAGAAAACGCACCTGTGGAAGTGTGGATGCCAATTTGTACTGCCACTTACAAATTGAGTGATTCAATTAGATTATTTGAATACTGAACCCGAAATAATACCTTAAAGATTATTTGACAATTGGGGTTATTTTTATAACCTACATTTTCGATTTTTCAACTACAATTTAATAATAGAATAGAATAGAATACTCTTTATTATGTACATCATAAAAATTACAGATATAAATGTAGACATTTTACACAGGGTGACACAATGGGCTGTCTTATCGCTAAAAGCGATAATCCGACGTGATCTGCGATTGCATCAACCTGAGGTGAACAGCAGCGAGCTAAGAGTTGAACTTTTACCGCGTCTGAGCTGGACATAAACAACGAAGAGGAAGCCGGCTACGCCCTGAACACTGCTGCCGACAACTCATTGGAACCTGTGGACTTCGAGACTTCGGCTCATCTTAGTCATCTTTCAGTTCCCGATTTTCGTCCGTATACCAGTGTTCCAAAATAATTTTTAAGTTCAAAAGTGCTACCAACATTTAGTGATAAAATCAAAAATGATAGATTTTTGTGAGTATGCATTAAATTTTTAGATATTTCGAGATTCAAGTGACCAACTCAGGTACCCGTAACATAATCCGAACCACTACAAATTTGTTGAAATTCGAGGCAAGGGCATTGCACGCCCTCTGTTACTATCCAGCAACAACATTTGACACTCGAACGATAGTTAAAACAGGACATGAAATACTTCGACAAAGGAATCAATTTCTGGATGGACACGACGGAAGACCGAAATAAGATTAAGAAAGTTTCTAGTGAGATTTACAAAAACCGGAATCAGATAGTAGCGACACAACCACCTAACAAAACTCAGACAAAGACATTGAAAACAGAAACATTTAACACAGCAGAGCAATGCCCAAGAAAAGAGCCGAGAAAGCAGTTGAACCGCGCCAAAAGATTCACCGGTAAAGCTCGACCTGAACCAACTTGGCGGCGACATCGTTAAAAGATTCCCACCCATAGACAAATATTACCCATCTCCCCACTAGTCCATAGCCTACTCTATGATGCATGTCCAGTACGGCTCGCAAATCCCTTTTTTTTTTTTTGATCTGGTTGGGAAAATCCTCATGGATGTCCTCCGCCCTGGGGGGAGGGGTCTGTCAGACTCTTACTGACTAAAAACCACCCCGGTGTTCCATCTCATACCTGCGCCGGGGGTTGCGGGAACGTACGAATCTTCCGCAACCCCCGGCCGGTGCCGGCCCGCCTCTACGGGCCCCGTCTGGTCGAGCAAGGGAAGTGAGGTGTTTGACTCCCCCCGTGACGTCTAAGAGGGGCGCGCGTGGAACACTACGTGCCGCCACCTTGGGTCCTGATGTATGGGGGGCGACAGACGTCCCCGAGTCTGTCGCCCCTGGACCCATTTAGGGGGACTGGAAGAACGCGTTGTCCGCCCTCCACGGACGCCCGGTGCGCCTGCTGCGGGCCGGGTGAGAGGATGAGATCTCTCGTTCCCTTTCCGCAGCCTCCTTCTGCGAGATGACTGTTTCGCAGAAGAATACCACCGCGTCCCAGGACTCCTTGCCACCGACCATAGCAATCACTACGGCCGCAAGCGAGAGATCACTGCCTACTCCTGAGATGAGGGCACTGTGCGGCTCCTCCCAAGCGGCACACTCTGCAAGCGTGTACCATGCCGTGTCCCCCTGGCAGTGGACGCAGTGGTGACACCGGGCGTCCGGCTCCCTGCGTCACCCAAAACGACAGGAACGGCTCTTAAATCCTACCCTATCCTAAGGACAGGTCTTTCCTACCATTACGACGCCCCCGGCCTACTCCTTGATATGCAATTGCGATTGTCACATATTTCTATTAAATAGCAAAATAATTTGTTTTAAAATTGTCACACGATATCGGGCCTCTAAGGAATACATTAAATCTCAATTTAATGGTCTGACAGCTCGACACATTACCCTAATAATAACAAAATAATTATCATATTTCATTAAAATTGTAAAACAAATAGCAAAAAAAGCAACATTTTACGTCAGTTAAGATGCAATATTTTCTACAAATTCTATGAACCAATAGAATAACCGGAGCACATTATAGCAACCACATCTGAGAATCGTAAATGTAACCCCTGAACGCACTTGAGAAACAATTAATAAATTAACAAAAGGCGATTTCAGTCTTAGTTACAAAAAACTGAAGTAAGGGGCTGAACGTGGTGATTTTAGGAGATGAGAATTATAACGAAAATCTAAGGTTAGCTGGGTTTTGACCATTAGAGGTGACAGACGCGATAGCCAGACGAGTTAAGTGAGGAGACTTGGGGAATGCCAAGAGGTCATGTCCCTAACGACGGTAAGTGATCGAATATTATTAATTAAATTAATAGTGGGTTTAAGACCACGTTAGATAGCAGACGACGGCAGTCTAAGCTAGACAATTAAGTATGGTGAGCCGTGAGGATCTGCGCCCGAGGTGAAACTGATAATACATGCAGTATTTTGAAGGTGAGTTGTAATCTAAATTCCCTCCAAGGAGTTATTTGGTAAGTGTCAAGTTTAATCTTTAGTAATAGTGTCTATATTATATTTACTTGCAGGTTAATTTATATTGTGATTTATAAGTAACACTTAGGGTAGATCGCTGAAGAGCTATGTTCGAGTTTCAATCGAACACTCAGCGAAAATGCATAATTGCATCGAATGCAAGTATGCACATTCGCTCGTTCACCAAAACGTGGGCCAGTTCGCGTTTAGATCTCATTAGAGACACCACGTACTCATAACCATTACCATTACCATTTTACCATATATTTTACCAATAAGTTAGTTATATAGTTTACCATTTTTACCATTTCTTGTAACTAAGTGTTAGTGATACAATATAGTTATTCCTTTATAATTCAAGACTTTAACTTTTACCATAATACATATACCACATTATCCTATCAATACGAGAAAGGTGTGTTAGGTCACCATAGCACCGAGCACTACTTTCTATATGGTCCTTCGAGCATTTAATTACCAGTGACTACCAAGTGAAACAGTGCCACGCGAACCGGAAGATCGCTGCAATTCGGAGAACCTTGGGTTGCAGAGACGGTCGGTTGGAGCATATAAGGTCAGATCAAACCAATATTTTATACTAACCATTACCAGATATTTACAAATAAACTTCAAACATGGATTCCGATTCTCTATTCATCAACCAAACGGAGCTCTATGAAATCCTGAACAAGTTCTTAACCAATATAAAGAAAGATGGATCCGAGAGGAAGACCATCGATAATTACAAGCGCAAGGCTAATATGTTGGAAGCATACTGGCACGATTACCAAGAAAACCATAAGAAAATGTGCCAGTTTGCGAATTTTGACCATATTTACTTCAAAAAGGGTTGTTTCGATACAGTCCAGGAAGTTTATTTAAAAATTAAGGAGATTATTCATAAGATCCTAGGGCAGTTAGGCACAACGCAGCTGCAGGAAGAAAGCCCCCGTAGAACAAAATTGGAAGAGGTACAACCATTACCAGGTATCCGGGCTAAGCAACAGCTAAGCGCTGACCATCGTCGGCCAGAAGATGAGGCGGCGCAGCCACAACCAGGTACGTCGTCTCGCTATGAGGAGTCCTCGCAGCGAGAAGATTTTCCTTATACAGAGAAAGGGTTCAACAAGCTGAACGGGTTACTGAAGCAGCAGAATATTAATTTCAAAGCGTTCATGAGAACTGTGAGTAACATACAAGTACATAAGTTCGAGAATCAATGGCAATTCGAGAACGCTCTAAAATCACTGGATAGCCGATGGGGTCAGATTGACAAACTTCATTGGGAAATTGAAGGTGAGGACGGAGGCGAGGATATTACGTACCAAATGGAATTCTGCAGGCACGAGGAAAACTACACTGAGTTGACAAACGACATCAACAAAAAGATGTGGGCGGTGAAACACCGTGAGAAGTCAGCTCCAAAGATGGACATCCCCGTGTTCAATGGGACTTACAACCAGTGGGTTCCGTTCAAAGACTTGTTTAGCGAAGCGATAGATAAAAACCCGTCGATGTCTAATGCGCAAAAAATGCAGTTTTTGAAGAGTAAGGTGACTGGAGAAGCAGAGCGACTGATTCACCATTTACAGATTAGCTCTGACAATTATCAGGTATGTTGGGAAATTTTAAACCACAGGTATGATAACAAGAAATTGATTTTCACGTCCCATATTAACATTCTACTTGGTCTTCCCAACATACAACAACAATCGCTGGCCACGATTAAGAAGCTGCATGACGTAACCAAGGAGACGTTACACGCTATCCAGAATCTAGGAATAGATATAGCAACTTGGGATCCACTTTTAGTGCATTTACTAGCGCAAAAGCTTGATAACGATACCTTCACCGAATACATTAAATCGGTCAAGAATCCTAGAGAGCTACCCGATGTGCAGGAGTTCCTGGAATTCTTGGAGACGAAATTTACAGCGCTTGAAGCGTCTCGTCGCAAGCAAGAACCAGCCAACCAAAAAACCTTACCACATCAACCATACAAAAACGGCACCTACAACCAAAACCAGAAGATAAGTTTCTACCGAAATAATCATCAATCAGGCAACAAAGATAATTCAGAGTCTATTATGAATGCATTACACGTGTCGCGGTCGATAACCTGTGCATTATGCAAATCTGGACACGGATTGTGGCGTTGCCCTAATTTTTTACAAATGACGCATGAGCAAAAAGTAAACAAAATTAAGCAATTAAATTACTGCCAAAACTGTCTATGCAGTCATAACAATAAACCATGTCAATCGGACAAACGATGTCGTAAATGCTTAGCTACACATAACACTTTACTCCATGAAGCATTGGCAAGACAAAGTCTAACTGCGTCAGCAGAAGAAACCTCTAACAGTATTGCAACCAAAAAGAGCACATCTAGGTCATCTCACGTGTCTTGGGACGACATGTCTGAAATACTTTTAGCCACCGCTATTATAAAAGTGAAGGGAGCTGATGGAACTCAGCACAAGATGAGAGCTTTGGTTGACCAGGGTTCTCAACTGTCGTTAATCAATGAAAACGCAGCCCAAGTCTTGGGATTGAAGAGGGCTCATTTCAAAGGTCAAATTTTCGGAGTCGGCGAAAAAGAAAACAATACGAAGGGAATGTTACATATAACACTACAGTCTGCAAATAGTAACTTTACTTGTGAGACAAACGTTATTGTTATGAATAATTTGATCAAACGACTGCCAAACAACACGTTTGCCAAACCAACAACGTGGGACCATATCCATGGAATACAATTGGCCGATCCAGAGTTCCATATAAGCAGACCCGTAGACATGCTTCTAGGTGCAGATGTTTACAGCAAAATAATGTTAGGAGGAATTTGCAGAGGAGACAAGGACAAGCAACCAATCGCTCAACAAACACAACTAGGATGGCTACTTTGTGGATCCATGGAACCGCACTACCAATGCAATGTAGTTCTCAACAGCACAGAAGACCTACTGAAATATTGGGAGAACGAAGACATAAACCAGAAGATAGAGATGTCCAACAATGACCACGAGTGTTTACAGTTTTTTATTAAAACCACTAAGAGGCTTGAGGACGGACGGTACGAAGTCCGACTACCACTTAAGCCGGAACACAAAGACAAGTTGGGTGCAACTAAACCACAAGCATTGGCTCAATTTAGAAACTTAGAGAAGAAATTTGAGAGGAACAGCGAGTTGAAAGCAGATTACAAAAAATTCATGGACGAATATATTGCACTAAACCACATGATACCATGCAACATTAACCAGACACCCGAATGCTACTTACCACACCATGCAGTCATTCGGGCAGAATCTACCACTACCAAACTGAGAGTAGTTTTTAACGCCTCAGCAAACTCATCATCAGGGTACAGTCTTAAATGACGTCATGTACAGGGGTCCAAATATACAGAAGGATCTTCAAGAGCTTATCTTAAAATGGAGACAATTTCAATTTGTATACACTTCCGACATCGAGAAGATGTACAGAATGATCAGAGTACACCAAGAAGATCAAGCTTACCAAAAAATACTATGGCGAGAATCAAACAATCAACCTATACAATCATTTCAACTCGTCACGCTTACATACGGGACCAAACCAGCAGGATTCTTAGCGATGATGTGCTTGAAACAATTAGCGTCTGATGAAAGGCAGAAATTTCCTGACGCAGCAAAAGAATTGGAAGACAGTTTCTACATGGATGATTTTTGCGGAGGCCGTCATTCAATTGAAGCAGCAAATAAACTGAAATCCGATCTTATAAAATTATGCCGATTGGGAGGATTTAATCTTAGGAAATGGACCTCGAACAAAGCAAAACTATTAACCGATTTAGAGAGAGAGCAATGTGACCAGTCAACATACGAGTTCAAGCAGAACGATTCTACCAAAACATTGGGTCTGTGTTGGAACCCACAGAAAGATCATTTTACCTTCAACTCGAAAATAGAAACCGAATCACCAGCAATTATTACCAAAAGAGCTCTACTATCGGACATATCCAAGCTGTTTGATCCATTAGGGTGGTTAACCCCCTTGAGCACTACCATGAAACTACTGTTTCAGAATGTCTGGTTGTCTAACTTAAAATGGGATGACCCCCTACCAAAGGCAATGAACTTGGAATGGACCAAATTGAGACAAGAATTTACGGACATAAACAGTATGGAAGTGAACAGATGGCTAGGAATGGGAGAAAACCAAAATATACGGATTCTGCGACGCCTCAAACAAGGCGTACGCATGTGTGATCTACTGCAAAGTAGTAAAGAAAGAAGGGACAACCATAACATTAGTTGCGGGGAAGGCCAGGTTGGCACCCATAAGCAAAGTCTTATCTATACCGAGACTGGAGTTAATGGGCGCCCATCTGTTAGCTCAGCTAATGCAAAAAATTCAAAGTTGCTTATCAGATTACCCTACGGATATCTACTGTTGGACTGATTCAACTGCAGTACTCGGATGGATACAAGGAGATCCAGCTAGATGGAAACCATTCGTAGCAAATCGGGTAACAACAATCACCAAAATCATACCATCAAAACATTGGCAATATGTGAAGACGACAGATAATCCAGCCGACTGTGCAAGTCGTGGTTTGACTGTCAGGCAACTCAAAGACCACAAGTTATGGTGGCAAGGGCCGTCATGGTTGCCATCATACACAAACAAAAAAAAACACCAAATCATTTATGAGACGAATTTAGAAGTAAAGCCGTCTATTTTAAAACTAACCAACGTGGTAGTCATTGGAGAACCAAGAGAATCGCTGACTACCGAAATTATTAACCACTTGATAAGCAAATATAGCACCATTACAAAAATCATACGTATTTTTGCGTGGATACTGCGAATACCTATCTTAAATAAACAAGTTCGCCGACCGTACCTCGAATTACACGAGCTTCGTCGAGCTAAACAGCTAATAATCAAAAACGTTCAGCAGGCAGAATTTGCAAATGACCTAGATTCAATAAACAAACACGGAAGAGTGCCCTTAAAAAGCAAGATTTTGAGTTTAAATCCAACCATAGATGAACGTGGAATTTTACGTGTAGGTGGGAGATTGGAAAACGCCCACATGAGTCTTGAGATGAAGCATCCCATCATCTTACCTCACAATCATCTGCTAACTACATTACTCATCGATCAAGCACATAAATTGACTTTCCATGGTGGAGCGCGTCTAACATTAGCAAACCTTCGGCAACAGTTTTGGATTATCGGCGGATATATGGCTACCAAAAAGTATATAAGAAAATGTGTCATATGCAGAAAACAAAATCCCGTACGGCAGCACCAGCTTATGGGAGATTTACCAGAACCAAGAGTGAATCCAGAACATGCGTTTTATCACTGCGGCATAGATTACACAGGTTTCGTAGAGGTCAAAGCTAATAAAGGACGGGGCATCAAAACTACAAAGGGATACATAGCAGTTTTTGTATGTATGGTCACGAAAGCGGTTCACCTAGAACTCGTGTCAGATCTGAGCAGCTCCGCCTTTTTGGCAGCTCTAAACAGAATGGCAGCCAGAAAAGGGGCACCACGACACATATACAGTGACAACGGCACTAACTTTGTGGGAGCTAACAGGATGATACAGGAAGAATTTAACCAGCTTCGCGAAGTATTCTGTGACAGTTTTATAACCGAGATAACGGAGATGGGTATAAAATGGCACTTTAACGTACCTAGCTGGCCTAATGCAGGCGGTTTATGGGAGCGAGCAGTACGCAGTCTAAAACATCATCTCAAGAGGGTCATCGGTCAACAAAGACTAACCTTCGAAGAATACACCACATTGTTAGCTAGACTAGAAGCGTGCCTCAACTCTCGACCTCTTTGCGCGATATCCGAGGATCCCGATGATGTAAACTTCCTTACACCAGCTCATTTCTTATCAGGAAGACCAGGAACAACTGTAATAGAAACAGAGCAAGATGCTAGAACCAGATGGCATCTAAAAAATAAATAATTAACTCAAAACCCTTTCACATGTTGATGCCAGAAAAAACTACATATAAATAATAATAAACTATACAAATAAATTATTCCAAGATCTTTGGAAACGATGGAAGACTGAATACTTGGTACAACTCTCATCTAGAAGTAAATGGATGGAACCACAGAAAAACGTCGAAATTGGAGATCTAGTTGTGATTCATGATGAGAATCTACCTCCAGGAAAATGGGCTCTCAGACGAGTGGTCGACACATATCCAGGAAACGATGGTCTAACCAGAGCGGTTTCACTAAAAACAAAAAATGGGGTCATGAAACGCCCTATTGTGAAACTCTCAGTCTTGCCCGTTAACCAGAATAAGGCAACGACATCAAAACCAGACATAAAACCAACAACCAAATCAGCAGAAAGGAAAAGAAAACCGAGATCAAAAATCGCAACTGTAACAACTGTTTTACTGAGTTTTTTCATGCTGATTTTTCCATCTTACGGCGCAGATGACGTCAAACCATTTCCAAGCAACCAGACTCTTTATTTTGACCCTATTTCAAAAGTACAATTAATCAGAGATAAATGGACATTAGTCATGTACTACGACATGGGACCATTTTGGACAGGCATAAACACCTATAACAAAATAGCAAATTATCAAGAACAATTGTGCGCCACCATTGAAAAACAAAACCATTGTAATACGATCGTGCAGCAAGCCCGGCACGATTACCAGGAACTCGAATACTACAATGAACTTTTGCTAACACAGCATTTTGATGTCCACGCTAGACGGCGACGCGCCACAGGGAAGACGGGTCGGCGCCGACGAGGCTTTATAAACGGTATCGGGTATCTAGCGAATGACTTATTCGGAGTGTTGGACTCGCGTTTCGCAGACCAGTATGAAAAGGACATTGAAACCATACATCGCAATGAGAAACACCTATCAAATTTATGGAAAAATCAAACTTCCATAATTGAAGCAGAGTTCAACCTCATGAAGAGAATGGAGATCACCGTAAACAAACAGCACAAGCTAATAAACAAGAAGCTTATGGAATTGCAAGAAAACACCAGCACTCTCCAACGTGAAATACAAAATATTTCATACGTCAATGACTTCACATTGTCAGCGATTTCTGGAAACAGCTTACTGCAAGAATTAAGACGACTTCAAGACACGTTGCTCGATGCGTTAACAGACATCTACCACGGCCAAATTAGCATACATTTATTGCCACCAACGCAACTTAAACGTGAGCTCCAAACCATATATGGCCAGATGCCAAGCGAACTCACACTACCAATCACAAATTTAGACACTGATCTTCAGTATCTTTACAAACTACTGAAGGTCAAAGCCAGAGCGACGCAAAAATTTGTTATAATTGAAGTTACTTTTCCATTAGTATCCAGATAAAGTTACAAACTTTACAAAATAATACCAGTCTCCGAATATGTGGCAGTCAACCTAAAGAAAGATTCCTTCTTCAGCATGTCCACACAGGAATTAACGGCATGTTTACACCATGGACCGACTTACATCTGTCAGCTTCTAAACCAATTACAGACCTACAAAATGACGAAAGTTTTTGCGACAAGAACACAGCAACCAATAAATGTAAAGTAGAAAAAACCAACTGCACCAATTTATGGCTAGAATTACATTTGACGTCTCAGCACTTTTATTTTTGTTGTGACACCTACACAATAAAAGTAATATGTGGCGATCATGTAACAGTTCGTCAGCTGAGCCAAGCCGGGGTCATTGGCATAGGTCAAGAGTGCGTCATCAAAGGAAAGGACTTCTCATTATATTCAATACGTCATCAGTCCAACCAAATTAACATTTCACCAACTATTTACATGCCCGAATTCGATCAGATAAATCACTTGATTAACATCAAAATCCCTGATGAAAGGCACACTGATGACGGAAACCTAACCATATCCATGACCAGTCTGGGAGAGGCGATAGAGAAACTGAAGAAAAGCGATTCGGAAATAGACGACATAATATCACCACATGATATCCACCAGTACGTAATTTGTTACGTGTTGGTATCAATTGCGTTATGTATGGCAGTAGTATGGATGTGGCGGACTGGGCGATGTCGCCTGTGCCGGAAGGCTGCCGCTGGGCACCGTGGCGGGGAATCCCGCCGGCAGCAGCCCGCGGTGACCCCGCCGCCTCAGAGACCTCGACGCTACAGCGAGAGTCGTTGTCAACAGGAGTTAGCAGCGCCTCCGCAGACACCACAACCAAGAAGACACAAATCACATTGTGAAGTGCTCAGTGCCAGAGATTTAAAGAATAAAAGCGAAATCGGTTTTAGTTTACACAATTATGCCAAACGCTGGCCTAGTGCGAATTACAGTGAGATCAAACGAGTCAAAAATACAGACACAGGCAATCAAAATATTGCCTTTACTGTGGAAGACTCAATAGTATAACTTTAGACCGCCTTTAAGATTATAATAAGTATCCAAGTAGACCAGTATGAATTTATTATTTGCTTTTACTATGCTTTATCAATGTTTTTATACTTACCAATTAAGATTACTAGAAACGAATTTGTTTAAGTGGGTTAATATTTTTGTACACACCATATCATGTAGTTTTAGCTATCATCCCGCATTTCCTCTCGCTCTCGGGAATATGTTCGAGTTTCAATCGAACACTCAGCGAAAATGCATAATTGCATCGAATGCAAGTATGCACATTCGCTCGTTCACCAAAACGTGGGCCAGTTCGCGTTTAGATCTCATTAGAGACACCACGTACTCATAACCATTACCATTACCATTTTACCATATATTTTACCAATAAGTTAGTTATATAGTTTACCATTTTTACCATTTCTTGTAACTAAGTGTTAGTGATACAATATAGTTATTCCTTTATAATTCAAGACTTTAACTTTTACCATAATACATATACCACATTATCCTATCAATACGAGAAAGGTGTGTTAGGTCACCATAGCACCGAGCACTACTTTCTAATAATTAATTTATTAATTAATTAATTTATTCCAGCATGGCGAAATTACTCCTATTTAGTATCGTAGTTTATAATTAACGCTATTTTCTTTTGTAACACGTGTTCATCTCCTAATCAGTACTTTGACAGATATTTGTCATTTGCGTTTAGTTATAAGAAAATGGGGAAAGCTTCCCGCTATTCTCGACACTGAGCACTAACGCTCCTGACTTTTGACGACTGTTGACCTTTAAATGACGCACCACATATGGAAGGCAGAACCGTAAATAATTACAGTTGATCTTAATCAAACTAGGCTATAAACCCGATCTATAATTGCGTTATAAAACGATCAGACATTAGTAATGATTACTGCTTCTAAAAAGGTCTGGCCACCGGACACGTTGCATGAAACTTGTTGTATGCGTATTTCCGGGAGAGGGTTAGGCTTCACCAAGTACCCCAGACTGGATTGGTAGTTGTTCTAAGAGTGCTAGGGACCATGCCTCGCACCCGGCTATTTGTAGGCCCATTACCTAATCGACACTATTTATCGAGACACGACGATTTTGTTGCTAGGCCGCTACTAGCCGCACTGCGTTCTCTAAATTGGGCCAAATAAGGAAATGTGAAGTGACGAGATACCACTTCGGTGTGCACCAAGTACGATAGCAATGAGTTTTGCTACAGACTGAGTCTACGGTGCACTTGTGCTAGTTTTCTGTTATCTTAGGAAAAAGGGGCTAGGCCGCCGTAAGTGTCATTCACATTAGTACGCGTTTAGAACTACTCAAAACTTGTCTCCCTCAATGGCAGTTGGACTTCGTAGTACTCTGTCCTTAGGATTTAATAAGACATTTGTATAGTGCTTAGGGAACATGTTCTATTAGAATCGTATAGTGTCTTCAGAGGTTCTCTGTAGTAGGTCTAGCAGGACACGTATAGTGAGGCAAACGTAAGACGGTTCCCGGTCTCACTGAAGTGGGTACATTGTAAACAGATAAATGAACGTAGCTATAAATGATTAATTTAAGCGTAAGCGTAACGATCCCTCTACCCCCTTTACATTATCATGGCACCCTTGCAGATATTGGTGCTCACTAGAGAGAGAAGAGACGTCGGAATGACGACATTTTAATTATGATACTTATGTTTGCTACCTATGAAATCCCAATATAAACATCACATTGTGTCCCCCATCCTTGTCCCCTAACTTTCTAAGTCGGGACAAGGCAGTATAGTTTATGGGAATTCATTTCTTGTACTGGTGGGAGGGTGCCCATGTCTGGCGACGAGCCCGCGTGGATGGAGGGGCATGGTCCCTTTCCCTCAAGGGAAGGCCGATCAAAAAAAATTGTTTTTCTTTTTTAGGATAATTATTAAAAACTACAATTTTATTAGCCTAGGGTAATTTAGGAACAGTCCCACAATGGTTTCTGTAGCATCATGAAACATGAGGCGTCAGGGGCTAGAGCAAATCTACACATTCATACACACATACACATACATACATTACATGGGCACATTCGATTAATCGAGACTGGTCAAAGCACGCTGGAGTCGATGCATTTCATTCATTCATTCATTCATTCATTATTCTAACAATAATTGTTTAAAAAAGTGGTAAGATATAGAGTTAAAACCTTCTTAAAACAGTTGTATGTCTTACTAATTCCCTTTATTAAGTGATTGCGTAAGGATTTAACCTTACCTAAAAAAAAATCTGATGAGAATGTAAACAAACAGTTTGTTACATTTTCATCAGAGTTTTTTTATAGAACACACATTACTTACGACGATCTCAAACAAATGCCGGTCGGGAGTGTGCTTGCACTCGCTGTACGTGAAGCATGTCTATGTGTGCGTGCGTTTTCGCATGTTATATGAAGCTAATCTTCTGTACCTATCTATTTTGTAGTTCAACTTCGTGTAACAGCCTCTTAGCAGTGTCTATAATTCAATTAAAGCAAAACTTTGGAAGTTGTAATACAATGAAGCAATAAAATAATGATTTGAGCATAACATTGAATTATTTAACCTTACTTTAATACCTTTGATCTGGTTGTGTTAATTTTGTGTATTTATAAGCTTTACTATAATAAAATTATTTAATTTAAATGTTACTGGCATCAACATGTGAAAGGGTTTTGAGTTAATTATTTATTTTTTAAATTTATTTCAGCCTGTAGTAAAAGAATGAACAATTATATAAAGCATCTCAAAATGGAGTCGCCAAAATTACTTTGCATTAGATTTAATGTCCAATAGTTACGTATTTAGTTTTGTGGTAGGGATTGTAATAACTACGGGGGCGATGGAAGAAAACGGTATTATACATATTTAGTTATTACGTTTATTCCAAGCGATCATGTTTACATCAACGCCCCAATTTTTTCACTGGTTTTACAAAACGAAAACGTAATTCAAATAATTTGAAAGCTCATTCTAAATTCGATTGACTGTTCGAATATAACTAGAGTTATTTTACTGCCAGCCTGTACAACATAAGGTCGACTTTTGCAGACAACCTTTGCAGTATTATCATGCATTATCATCATCATTCCAACCGAAAGACGTTAACTGCTGGACATTGGCCTCACCCAAGCGCTGCCACTTTGACCGGTTCTGTGCTTCTCGTATCCAATGGATTCCGATTCAGTGGTAAATATGATTCGACGCAAAATTAGTTCATTCCCTTGACTTATTTTAAGCGATATAAGTTTCGTTCGTTTGATCCATGCCTTCGAGGGGAGGCAGTGTAAAAAGCTTTGTCATCTGTTGAGGAATTAGAATTGATCACAAAGCTTTCCCAAAGGATGTTGGCGATTCGATCACGTTTAAAATTCCCACGATGTTTCAACACCCCTTCATTTTAATTTAATCGGTCCAATCCATCTAAGTGATTGGTGATTTTTTGTTTAATTTGATTATAATTAAAGATGAAAGCTGACGTGGCTTCTAAAATAACTCCGATGTAAATTTTAATATTTCAGCAGAAATTCTGGTTTTCTTTTTAATGGTTTGGCATAAAAATCTTTGGCAAATTGTTACTGATTTAAATATTATGGATTCTTTGATGTTGATGCTTCGCAATTTTTTTTTTAAAACATAACCCTTCAGACGCAGTAGGCTAAAAAGGCCTCTTTTCTATCAGTTTTCAATTCCATAACATATAATATCACGCCTTGTTTCCCCGTAGAGTTGGGCAGAAGTGTACCTATAGTACACCCACATTTTGTCAGTTATGTTTAAGTCCCATGTAATAGGGGGCGAGCTCATTGCCTTCAACCGGGCACAAATCCAGACCCCGGGCTGCTACTGAGAAATTCCTGATGGAAAAACCCAATATCACTTTGCTCAACCTGGCAATCGATCCCAGAATCTCATGCTCAGAAGTAGCTCTTGCACCTATAAGACCAGAGAGTCAGTTCATAGAAAAATTCGTGGTGTGTATTTATGTTATCTCTATCGTGTCCCAGTCTACTGCTGACCATAGACCTTCATATCTGCCAATTACAACATTACATAACAGAAAATCAATGGCCCGACACATGAAACACACCGCCCTTGACCCTCCAACTCTGGCAGGCCTCCAGAATAACCAGGAACAGGAAAAATAATAGTAATTGTTATCTATTCTTATCAATTTTGCTGGAGAAATTAGGAGGACAGTTTGTCCCGTATATTAATGGAAGCTGATAATATTTGGTAGACTTTTGTATAATAAGGATTAGAGTGTGAGTTTGTCTGTAAGTCGACTTCATCATCATCTATCTGCCTAGCCTTTTCTCAGGTCGGCTTCCAGTCTAACCGGATGCAGCTGAATACCAGTATTTTACATGGAGCGACTGCCTATCTGACCTCTATAACCCAGGTAACTCTAAGACTGGTTAACTGCCTTTCAGGCTTCTGACTACCCGTAACGACTATCAAAGATCTGCAAAAGACAGCCGGGACCAACGGCTTAACCTGCTTTTCGGAGCACGGAGGTCTCGATATGTAATAACTGGTCACCTATCCATGGACCGACCTCGACAAGCGTAGCTTAACCTTCGATCGATCCGTGTGACTGTTATGGCAGGAGCCCCTCGAGTAAGTCACCTTGTGCTGCAAAATTGAATTCTTCAGTGTGGTAAATTATAATCACAAAACATAGTTCTGGATTAAAATCGATAAAAAAAATTAGTTACATAAGTTTCGGAAAAATCCACTCGTCAAATATTGTAGAAAAAGCTAGGTTAGCTCTTTCAGTAATTTCATTACATTACTTTTAATGTAGGTCGCTCAGCGCGCTATGCTCGGAGTTTCTTTGAAGGATAAAATCAGGAATTAAGTTATCCGGAAAATAACTGGAGCTACCGACATAGCTTGCAGAGTTAGCACACTGAAGTGGCAGTGAGGTGGCCATGTTTGTCGAAGGACTGATGACCGGTGGAGCAGACGAGTCCTGGAGTGGAGACCACGTATAGGCAAGCATTGGGTGGGATGCCCCCCAACTAGATGTACCGATGACCTGAAAGAGGCTGGAACAGACTGGATGCGAAAGGCGAAGGACAGGGTATTGTGGCGCAGTCTCTGCGATACACTCCACTGACTGCGATATGCTGAGTTGATTGATTTATTGATTGACTTTTAATGACATTATTTTATTGTGACGAGGTTTTTAAACTTATTTTATGGGGGTTTGTGCGACTAAGACACTATAATCTTGGATGTTTCATGATGTTAAGCGATGTGTATAATGAAGTTTTAATTTCTAAGTTCATCAATAAACCTTCGTTGAGTGCACACGACCCTTAAAGCAAAAATCCCGATATTTTAGCAAGCAAACCCGTCTTTTCAAACTAGTCAATCATAAACGGCAGCTGAAACCCCATTTGCTAGTCGCCCATCACATTTCTGCTGTATCATCGTACCATACAAGTTACAGAACGGATAGCGGGTTCTGCCAAAGATTAAAAATATGATACTCGTAGAAGCGTAACTCTTATACATTCCTCGATACCGCTGATGCCGAAATTATGGCCTATCTACCGCTCCTCGCTATGAGTAAGACGGATCGATCTGAACACAATCTAATTGCACGATCGACAATATTGGTAAATACTGAGGTGTAGATACGTTTAGATCAATCTAGTGTAATCTACGGCAGCCAGATTACTATATATATGTCGCATCATGGGTGGCCGAGATGCGAAACATCGGGTCTTCTTCACGATCCGACATAGTTTAGCCATTATAGTGGTTACTCGAACGAAAAGATAATTCCAATTTAAAATAACTTTAATGAACTAGCGAACGAAACAAACACGTGCGTTAGTACGGAGCGTTTGCCAAGACTGTCCGAGCTCGACTGTCCACCGTAGACTGTCGCCACACTCGGTCTCTCCGCCAGTCCTCGCTGCATCCCCTCCACCGACGATCGTGTCCAAGCGGGGCTCGCTTGCGTTTCCGATCACATGAATATTGGTTTACGAATCGAATTATTAGATGGCGCTATCCGCTCTACTGTGGCGCCATCTATCCACGACATATAGATGTTACTGGTGGTTACAATGATTACTGAGTCGATTAATTTAGTGCTAGTAGGTTCGGGGACGAGAATTAAAAGATAAACGATCTTTCAAATAGATCGATGGTCGGTCGATTATGTTTTGAGGTTATCAATATCTACTGGTCGGTGTCGATTGACCGCGATCTAGTTGAACCTTAACGTGTACCACAAGTGATTATACACTGTGCTGAAAAACACTATCACTCTCTTTAAACATAATTTTTAGGGTTCTGTACTTGTAAGCGGCGCGACATGGGCACGTGCAGGTTTTGTTTTGAATGTGTTTGTCTGTGACTGAGGGGGGAGTGAGTTTACGCAGGTGCTTGGGCGAAGGCGAGGCGTGGGGAGTGCGGGACGCAGCGTAGTCCACGATTCCACTATAATGGAGATGCTGAAATAGTTTGAGCCTCACGCAAGCTGCCCGCTCCTTTCTGCCATTTTTTCGGTTGTAATTTTTAATAATTTCGTACGTTCAATTAAACGGAATTATGGGATTCATTGGTTCTTCAGCCGGATCATTAATTTATCAATGTATCATAAGCCGCCGCAGAACATAATGGTTAACACGCATAGTACCACACAGAAACAAAGTCGTCGGAAGGATGAAGAGCAATCATCGACCAAAGTGGATGATGGAAAGTCGAAGGTAATAGATTCTTCCAAAGTATTAGAGACACCAGTTAAAAGTGCGAAAGGAGAAGAAAAATGCGAATACGGTGTCTCAGAAATTGAAACGTCGGTAGTTGCACATAGAAGGAAGCTTGAACTGGACATGGCGAAGGAGAAAGCTTGAATTCAAATGGAACTCATAAACAAGAAGTAAGAAGGCCCTTGGCGAATAATACAGTCCACCAGCGTTGGAATCACAAGGTGATGAGAGGTACATAAAGGAGTGGTTGAAGCGCAGCCAAAACGAATTGGATAAACAGAGGGTTAACGCACAAGGATCATACACAGGCCCACTATCCCCGCTGCTGCCGAGAGTGGCGGCACTAATGGTGCAGTTCAGCAGTTAGGCAGCGTACTCAAGGATTTAATCACTGCTCCTGTAGCCACAATGCAAACCCACTCAGCCGCCTCAGCACACCACGGGAGCTTCCTTGGATTTCTGGTGACCCCATGGAATGGCTGTGCTTCAAAACTGCATACCAGGAGAGGGAGAACTTATGGCGTCTAAGAAAATGTCTCCGCGTTCCCACTAAAGAAGCAGTGTTAGGCTCTGTATTAGTTC
Organism: Dryobotodes eremita; assembly: GCA_917490735.1. Taxonomy (NCBI): domain Eukaryota; kingdom Metazoa; phylum Arthropoda; class Insecta; order Lepidoptera; family Noctuidae; genus Dryobotodes; species Dryobotodes eremita. The sequence continues at coordinate 3,416,533 of OU823263.1, read as the reverse complement.
CACATGGACTTTTTTCATTATTTATCTATCTATCTGCTGAGTGTAACGTATCGTACGCCCCCATACTGTCGGCACTTAAAATGCGTTTGTAGCGGAATGTCCTTTCTATACATTTCTGTTCTATGGCTCTACCCAAATATGTTATCGTCCATGAGTTACGGATGGGTTCTATAAGGTCATCTTGCATTAGATTTGGGTAAGTGGGATTGAGTTTAGCTCTAGCATTTGCGAGTTTGAAATATAGGTTCATATTGTAACAATATGTAGGTACCATCAACGCTAAATAATTATTAGCTGTGCTGGGTAACTTTCGGTTACGCCGTTGCAAAATAACATAACTTCTCGCCTGTACACATAATAAAAGGTATGCAGAGGTGTAAAACACAGTTGCATTTTGCCAGATTTTTAGAATCAGAATCAGAACTTTATTGGTACAGGTATAAGATGTTGTACATAAATTTATGAGATCGGCTACAGTCTACCATATGGCGTGCAAATTATTATATAAAAAAAATAATATAAACAAAACAATGTCAACAGAACAAAACAGGAATTAAAGTGAAATCAATTAATAATATTATAGTCAGTTCCATACGTCTTACATGGTCAAATTTGTAAATAATTATAACAATCATAATCTTGATAAATTCTTAATAATAATAATTATTATTATTATTTATTTGCAAAGAAATTAGGTACAGAAAAAATGCAGATGTTTTATAATTAGGTATCCTTAGATATTCTACTTTAAATTAGGCATTTTATGTTACTAGTTCCTTTAAAAGACAAAGGGCAATATCATTGCCACGATTCTGTCACTAATTCAAAGTCCTTCTGTGAATGTCCGACTAACTAATAGGAACAGGCCCTATTATATGAGCTTAAGAGGGCGTACACCGGTCCACTAGCGCCATTCCTTTAAAAAAATATTATGTCGTGACGGAGAAGGAATTTTGAATAACGGCTCAATAAGCTCTCTCGGTAAGTGTGTCTAAAATTTTCTAATACCTTTTATAAACTTCCATATTGAGACACGAAGCAACAAAATACGATCTAGAGGAATGTGGCCGCTTTTCTTAAGATCGAATTTTGTTGCTTCGTGTCTCAATATGAAAGATTATAAAAGGTATTAGAAAATTCTAGACATACTTACCGAGGGTGCTCATTTAGCCGTTATTCAAAATTCCTTCTCAGTCACGAGATAATATTATTTTAAAGGAATAATGCTAGTGGACCCGTGTGCGTCCTCTTAACAATTACTGGCGAAGTGAGGGTGTGCTATCTCTGCCTAACCCTTCGAGAAATACAGTCGTGATGTTAAGCTATGTATTACGTCACAATTTTCTAAAACAAAATCAAGAATACCTGTTGAGGATTGCTGGTGGCCGCAGGTTGCTTGAGGGAAACACTTATGCACTAGACAAATATTTATTACTAGCTTTTGCTCGCAGCTTCGCCCACGTGGATGTTGGAAAATATCCCACGGGAACATGCTACCGGGATAAAAAGTATCCTACGTGTTAATCCAGGTTATAAACTATCTGTGTTCCAAATTTCATCCAAATCCAGTTAGTAGTTTTTGCGTGAAAGAGTAACAAACATCCATCCATCCATCCATCCATGCATCCCCACAAACTTTCACATTTATAATATTAGTAGGATTCTTTGGATCTTAGACACTTCACAATAGAATTTGTTGATTATTTCCACAGTTATCAATATAATTGTACAGAGCGGATGTATGAAGAATGGCTGTACCAGAGAGAGAGACAAAGCGTGAAAGAGATGGATAGATGTGAATATAAATTAGTATGGCAATACTAAACAATACCTACATTCATAAAATGTTCTCCAAGATGCCCCAAATCAATCGTGGCGCCCTCACCCCCCTAGTCGCCGCAGGAGGAGACACCCTGGGCGTCAGGAGTCGATTGCCGACTCCCGGCCACCGTAGGCACAGGCTTGCGGACGGCGAGCAATGAGCAGCTCGCCGTCCGGTAAGGACCAGGCCCGGGTCGCACGCGCGCCTCAAAGAGATGTCAGCATCATTGACGGGGTCCGATAGGGCCGATGCCTGTCGGGGTCGCGGATTGTTCGAAAGAGTTACCGTGGCCCTGGCACACAGGCAACTGAAGGAACACGGGTGTGTTTTAGTCAGTAAGAGTCTGACACGCCCTTCCGCTCCGCCCAGAGCGGGAGAAGTCATTCGATGATTTCCAACCCAAAAAAAGGATGCCCCAAATACATATTATAGAAACGTTCTATTATTAGAAACACATCCTTTTTCTCCTTCATACAATTTCCCACGGGATGAGAAACGATAAGGACAAATACGTAACACCTGCTTTGAAAAGTGAAGTGCTATGGTATCCATTAAATGTATTAGGATGTTTTTATTTATATGTTTTTTTTTTATTATTTGAGTGGATAGTATTTGACGTCTATTTCACCTGACGATAAAGCGTTCGTTTACTACGAAAGCGGTTCCGCCATAATACAATGGCCATCATGAAAATCTGTCATTTTCACTAGTATGTTTGACATTAAGGTGACTTATAACTAGAGATCGGATATTCGGATGCATATTCACTTAAAGTTGAGATGTTGGCTAATATGGAATGCGCTTTTGTATCGAAAAAATTTCGCTATTGTCACATTTCAGTGACCAAACCGGACCAAATCATAGCGATCGAAAGGTAGTCATTAAAGTTATTGTAGCTGAGACCATATTTACGTCCAATTAGGTTATAGTACCTACTTAATTTAATAAAAACAATAATTTTAATTTGTTTTTTTTGTTTTAACTAATTCACACTACCTGTCCTCTTACACCCTACATACACATATTTGCATCGGAGGTTAAACATTAATTTTAAATAAATAAGCATCTGATTTTTTTACAAAAAAAAATTTTTTTAAGAAGCCACTTCCATATTTTCACAGTTAAAAATTTACTTTAGGTAAATATGCATCCATATATCCAATCCATTCATATAGCCTATAACAGACGAAAAGTGCAAACGAAACCGAAAAATAAAAAAAGAATAAGTTTATTTCAAAAATTGTTTAATACATCGTAATTGGTATCTGATAAAAGGTCTTAAGGACTACTTTCTGAAAATATATTAGTTATTTATCATTACTAGAGGTCGGCCATTGGTCGAAATTCGACCTTAATTCATTACAAATAAAGCACAAATATCCATTAGACAAATTGTAGGTTAAACAAAATAGGTTTCATTCTACTCTTTATTTTTTATAAACCTTTACTTTGGTCATCTGAATCCATAGCAACCGTTTGTTTACATGGCATTACATGCGTGTGTGTCAAATACATGGTAGTGTGTGTATTTTTTTTTTATTCATTAACGTATTTTTATGCAAAATTTTTAAAAATTATTAGCGTTCTGCACTCCTTCTCTATATAAACTATAAGTGAGCGAAATTTCATACTCCTCCGTCCGCGCAATTTTCGTAAAAAGGGGTACAAAGTTTTTGTTTCACGTATTCATATAATAATAATTCCTACATAAACCCCAATTAAGAATAAAACAATTATGTTTCACTTTGACTGTTTTTTTCATATAAGTAGGTACCTTTGATAAGTTTGCGTTTGACCACTACTTCAACCTATTTTTTTGAAATGATCAAGACACTACTCTAGACACATTGTTGTTGTCTGGTCGTACAATATTAAATATTACTTCCTTAAGGTGAATCCTCAGCTGTAGCCCGCCAAACTCAAATTTTCTTTGGTTTTTTGCAAATTGCAGCTCTGTTTCACGTCGTATGTTGATCAAAATGCGATTCGTGACTGTAGAAATTACATATTTACTGAATAATAATCATCACTTTCATATCAATCGTCAAACTTTGGAAATTTGTTCCACCTAAGAATTTTTCAGAATATCTTATATGAAATGCATATTATAAGATTAAAGACTACGTTGAAGACTAGGAAGTTTGGCAATAATTCCTTCTGCATATGTGGCTTCCCTGATACTTCATTAACGGCACCACTATGTAAGGGTCTATTAACTGCTCCCAAATTACGAAATTTATTTGAAAAATATAAAAAGTTTTTATTTGTTTTTTTACTTTCTTCTTTGACATAATCTTCACATTATTTGACATTATATACCTCTAATTCTTATTTCAACTCTTTACTTATGGCTTTTGTAAACAGGATTTTAATTCAGATTTTTTTACAGTTGTAATGGCAATCATGTCATTTGTTTTAAATAGGCTTTTATTTTATATAGATTCTTCTATATTTTGTGAATGTGAAAACGTTGTAGGCTTAACTTGTAGACTGTAGATTAGTAGACCTTTTTATATATTTTATTTTATTTTTATATTTTGTTGAGTGCCTGTTACTTGTTGTCAGGCCTACACTGTCCTCCCATTATCAATACCTTAATTTGAAACATTGTAAAAGCCCCTTATTTAAAAAAAAGTAACCGTGGAGTTTCTTGCCGGCTCTTCTCCATAGGAAACAACCAATTGGAACCGTGTACCTAGCTTCTGACGTTTCATAAGTGCCCATGTTCGTTTATGTGAAATAAAATATTTTGATTTGATTTGAAACTTCTAAGGTGGAACAAATTTCCAAAGACGATTGATATGAAATTGATGATTATTATTCAATAAATATATTATTCCTACAGTCACGAATCGCATTATGATCAACATACGATGTAAAACAGAGCTGCAGTTTGCAAAAAACCAAAGAAAATTTAAATTTGGCGGGCTACAGCTGAGGAAACACCTAAAACTTATTTCTGTCATTAGTGGCTAAAGGTTTTAAGCTATGCGTTGATTTTGTTCACAAGAAATTCACATAACTGTTTTATGTGCCTCAATAGAAAGAAATCTAGTTAATACCTGTGAATTCCGTCTTGTATTAAGTAAATCTGTGTTAATTGCTCTAGATTCTTTGTCTTTGTGCCCAAATTCAAATGTATTCTTTACTAGCTTATGCCCACGGTTCCACCTGCGTGGTGGTCAGAAATTATCCCACGAAAAAGTACTACCGATAAAAAAAAGGATCGTATGTCCTCACTTAGGTCATGGTCTATCTGCGTCTCAAATTTCATTCAAACCCGTTGAGCCGTCTTTGCGTTCTTGAGTAGCAAAGTGTCACATTTATAGTATTAGTAGGATAACCAATACAACCATAAGTAACATTATTTCTACCGCAAGGATCGCTTTACATCTCATTTTCGCAATGAAAATAGAGAAATTTCGCACCTCGGTACCAAAATAATAGACTCATACAGAATAACGACATCCATTTTACAGAAGGATCGCACTCCATTACATAAACGACTTGATTACAGCACTCATCTTACGTGTTACTATAGGAATACTGATGATTACTGAAGCAGAATAAAGGCAGCATATAAAGAGAAAACTGTCTGTGAATGTGAGTAGCATGCAAGCTAGACTGAATACATGATTATTATTTTAATATTGTGAATACATGAAGACTATGTGGGTCATTGTTGCTTTTTTTTTCTCCTTGTCAGTTAATTTTAATCATTTTCTGGCAGTTTGAGTAATTTTTGTAGCCTACCCAAATGTCTTTTCTTTGGTATTGTTCGTCGAATCGTTGAGCTCCTTAAGTTTTGAGTTGAGCTACACGATTACTGACAAATGCGTGCACTGACTGGACAGGTCCACTCATTCTGTGTGGTTTTTCCTCAAAAGACCATTTCAGACACAAATCTACATGATCTTCACATGATCTGACCAAGATTATGTCTGGACTTTAAAAGAGACTCTAACCTCTGAGTTTGTTTCGGCCTTTCTTCTCAGAGTAGTCAGACAGGAAACGCCGACCTCATCTAGTTTTTAAAATATGATTGGCGTGTAAAAGTGTTTGTACAAACCTACTTACAGAAATAAAATCATTTATCATATACCGATTTGACTGGAGTTTTTTGTTAAGTTACGCTTGCCGAGGTCGGTCTTTGGATGGGTGATCAAGACCATCCTTTACATATCAAGACACCTTCGTGACTTGGAAATCACGTTTCACAGTCGTTACGGGTAGTCAGAAGTCCGAAAGTCTGACAACCAGTCTTTTCAAGGGCTATCGTGTCATCCAGTAAAATCGTCAGTAAAATCGTGGAGGTCAGATAGGTCACTCCGTTTAAAATATTGGCAATAACTTAGTTTGCACTATCTAAGACGATAATCACACGATTTTTGCAAGAATTTAGTTTTGGGAAATGACAATTCATAATGATTTTGCAACAGTAACTGAACCTCCTCCTATTTTGAGTTGGCGCAAGTTTTCAATTTCATCCTGTTTATAATGTTTCATGTTTAAATTTATTCTGGAATAATATGCCCATAAAAATATTTAAAAAAAAAACACGTGTGGCACTCGGGGACTGCTGCGGTAAAGCTATTGCATAGCATTATTTATCAACTTATGCAATTATAATTATTTATTTATTTTTTATTTATGCAGTATATTTTTTTTCTTTGATATTAATTCAAGTACAGTCGTACCATATACATACACGTTAAGCGAACGCTCCGCCGAGCTACATGGTAGGCGGAGTGGGGGGTGTTAGGTTTTATTTTCGTAACGGAATTTCTTGATTCGGTCGCCGCGCTCAAAGCCCGCGGTAAAAGCTATACAATAGCTTAAAAAACCTACTTTCAGTCTTATAATTAAGAATCAAAAGACGCAGGATGACTTGACTAAAACAAGGGTCGACTTAGCCTTGCCTTAAATAAATACTAAGATCGTGACTTAATTACTTTTTTAAGTTCTACTTTCATCCATCAACATTACTCCTTACAAGAAAACTCAATTACAATCAGACGAAAAAGTGACTCAATTATGCCATTTAGACGTCTGTTGTAACAAAAGTTAAGTTTAAAAAAGTCAGGCATCCTAATAACATAAATAAAATAGCCATGAAACAGCTATTAATGTCCTTTCTTGTATCTCTTACCGAATGTCAGTAGACAGAGAGGTAGCAGAAAAATAATAAGATAACATTATAACTAAAACTTCAATCAGATTGATATTTCCAATGAAATAAAGAAAAGAAAGAAATTCTGTACAAATAAGACGCATGTCCTACTAATCTTATAAATGTGAAAGTTTGTGAGGATGGATGGATGTTTGTTACTCTTTCACGCAAAAACTACTGAACGGATAGGTATGGATGGAATTTGGAACACAGATAGTTTATAACCTGGATTAACACGTAGGATACTTTTTATACCGATAGTACGTTCTCGTGGGATAATTTCCGGCCTCCACGCGGGCGAAGCCGCAGGCAAAAGCTAGTTATAAAATAAACATAAAATACACAAACTAAGTAGCCAAAAGCTTATTATTCGACAAAAAAAAGAAATTAAGAAAGAAACAAAGAAAAATTGGTTTATTTGTCCCAGAAACACGTGCATACAAAAGGTAATTAACTAAGTTTTACAATCATTTTACAATCAGTGTTTACAATATTGAATTAAATATGTGCGTGTGTGTGCGCTTATGTACATTGATTCAAGGATCTTTTGCCGCTCGGATTACGCCGACAGGGCAATTACACAAATATCTAAGGCTCGTACACATTGGCGCGACGCGACGCCCGACACAAAGGCACCGCGTGTCTCTCGACGAGCAGCGCCTTTGTGTAGCGCTGTCGCGTCGCGCCTGTCCGTGGGAGCCTTTATCCGCAGCGCCCAAGTTGTAAACATTTTGAAAAAACAAGATGGCGGCGTTAGTTACGAATTTGGCCACGCGCCTAAAGAACCTTGAAACAAATATGTCTTTTTAATACCTAAGTGAAATAAACATAGCTCCTACACTTACGGGCAAACGTAGGGCACGATAACTTCTGATGTGGTTTTTATTAATTTTATCAGCTAGATGAGAGTCGCCGGACGATTGAAAAGGCCTATGTAAATAAAAATAAAATATTTAAGAACACCAACAGCATACACATTTAACATTTTACTAAAGATTGTAATTAGCAATAAAAAGCAAAAAAAGTATAGCGTTTTGGAGTAATACTAATATTTATTAATAAAATTTACTTACTCAATCAAAGTAAGTATCAAACGTCTACCTACTTTTTTTCCTTTTTATCACAATAATTATTTTCCGAAAATATTGGTGTACAGCAACGCTTCATCGAATTAAAAATTCTCCTACATAACATCGGCCACTAGAGGTCTACCGTTTCGCACCAATTCGGTAACCGCAATTCGGAATCCCGATAACGTGTGGTTTGCGGCGTGAATTCTTCCTGTTGACCACGCTTAAGTGTAAAGCTGAAATTGAGGCAATGCCTGGTATTATTGGGGTTTAAGTACCTTCTGGTTCATCATGTGTATGGAAGGGTGTTACAACTTGTTTACAATAGTGTTTATTGGTAAAAAATAATGCATAGAACACGTATGCGTTGTTTTCGTGATCCACGTGTTCACAATATAGTTTCATCCTGAATTAGAAATATACTATTTGCAAGGTCTACCTCATTTTACTATCAAAAAATATCAGCTTCATTAAGTTTTCGTCACATAAATACAAAGCAGGCGAACGCACGAACAAAAGTACTTTTTAATGGTCTTTAGAAATATACGAATCGATTTTAATTTTGATTCTTGCAGTCGGATTTTTACATTTTCTCAATTTTTAAAAACCATTTTTTTTTCTTTTGCTTGTTGCTCACATGCGGCTCAAAATCAGACCTAATTAAACTGATGCCTGAACAGTCATATACGCAAAATCCTGGAGTAAGACTTCTGCCTTCCCTGCTTACTACCACTCAGTCGCAATAGAAAACGGGTCACGCGCTACTGTAATGACTTTCTCATTAAACGGTCTTAAGGACGCAATCATTTGTCCGTACCTGCCGCTAATATATAGTAATTGTACCCCGAGGGGACGAATCTTGTTTGGCACAGCGAAGATTTTTTGATACCCTTTTTAAAGTGGTTTATACAGATTTTCCTTCTTTTTTTTTGTATTAATTGCTAGCAGCTCAGCATCTCATTCGTCTAGGCTTTTTTTAACTGTTTGGGTAGGCTTCCAGTCTAATTTAATGCACCTGAATACCAGTATTTTCCTTGGAGGGACTGCTTATCAGACCACCAAAACTTTATTGAGTAACAAGACACCTTTTGGTAAGACTGGTTGTCATTCTTTCTAACAACTGTCAAAGATAGAGATGCTTTTTTTAAAACACGAAGGGAAATCAGTATGAAATAGGTGGTCAACTGGTCACCTACATACGAACCGACTTAAGCAAGCGTAGCTAAACGGTTGTTACTTATTCGCGCGCCCTTGGCAATGGCTTTCTGATTAAACGGTCCGAAGGATGCAATCATTGGTCCGTACCTACTGCTAATATTAACGGTACACCGAGGACACCACTTCTGTTTGGGACAATGGAGATTTTTGATGAATAGGTAGGTATAGGTTTAAGTGTTTTAGGGAGATTTTTGTTAATTTTTAGAAGAGCTATGACAATTTTAGTTAATAACAGCTACCGTAATTAATAGTAATTTTGAGTCATCAGTCCAATTGTCTTCTTTACGTAACTAAAATATAACGTAATATGTTTTACTTGCATATAAACTGACAACTCTAATTTTCCAGGTGAAGTAAAACTTCTAAATAGGTTTAAACGACGTCGACGTCCCAGAATATGCTTAAGCGCACTGAAGTTTTACATGCAAACTGTAAATCTCTTACAGGTCTGTTTATTATAAACTCATTATTTTCCTACTTAACTTCACTCTACAGTTTTGTTCTTGAAAGTATTAATAGCTCGTTTTACCATCCACTCAAAAGTTCTGTCAACTTATCTGGTGGAAAATGCGTGAAAACCAGATGTCGTGAAACAGACTCTAAACACCCATGACGTGCCTCTTTTTTTCGCTAGTATAAATATATCAGTATTTTTTTTCCGCTAGTAAAAACACTTCAATATTTTTCATCCGCTAGTAAAAAGATTTCAATATTTTTCTTCCGCTAGTAAAAAGATATCAATATTTTTCTTCCGCTAGTAAAAAGATATCAATATTTTCTTCCGCCAGTAAAAAGATATCAATATTATTCTTTTTTATTTCTGCTAATAAAAAGATATATTTTTTTTTGTGCACTACTGAAAGGGTATGAATATTTTTTATTTTATCTCCGCTAATAAAAATATATCAATATTTTTCTTTTATCATTAATTGTGATGAGAGATACTTTTTCCGAAGATCGAATAGCGTGTGATTGGAGAAGCCTATGTCTAACCATAGACTGCTGTAAGCTGATAATGATGATGATTCGGTGACCAAAAGAACAAAACACGAATCAGATTTAAAAAAACTATCTTACCCTCTGAACATCAGTAGTTGGGTCACATATAAAGTGAAGGCACGCGAACACATTCGCAATGGAACCAACGCTGTTGGTAAATTTTTCTCTATCAACGTATTTTATCTCTCTTTTTTCTCTCTATTTTATTTATATGCCAGTAAGTATCTATGAGCAGTGGTAGCCCAGTGGAAACTGTCGCGACTTACGAGTTGTAGCTTTTAGGTTCGAACCCAAGCAGGCACTTTACTTTGTGTAAATTATTTTATCACCATTGCTCTCTTAAACGTTGAAGGAAAATATCGTGAGGCAATCATGCAAACATATGACATTCAGCAACCTGCACTGGGCCCGCGTGGCGGATTACTACCCACTCTCTCTCACACAGTCAGAGGAGGCCTGTGTCCCAGCAGTGGGAACATCATAGGCTGACTATGCTGCTCTGGTAATCGATATAGCTTACTTACTTCATATACTTAATATTTCATAATGAAGTATTTATGTAATTATCAAGAACAAATTGATAATCTTTTCTATAACTGCCAACCCGCCCCGGCTTCCCACAGGTGCATTTTACGTGTGAAGACGGTATTCTGTTAACGAGACATTGTGCACAAGTTCTGAGCAGAAACCTAACAAAAAGTACTAGGCTTGCATGATTGAAGATAGTATTTCATTAGTAATATTAAGTACTTCTTTTTGTACATATTTTCATAATTGATAGCCTATATCCATTTGAAATTATGAACATTTTTAAATAGTGAAAGAATTTTTCATATGGGAACTGTGGTTTCGGAGATTACCCTCTACATATACACAAACACAAAATTCGCTGTCTATATTTATAATATTACTAGATGTTGCCCGCGACTTGGCCTGCGTGGATGTCGGAAATTATCCAAAAAGTAGCCTATGTTACTCCTTATAACATCAGCTATATGCCAGTGAAAGTCTCGTCAAAATCGATCCAGCCGTTTCGGAGATTACCCGGAACAAACAGAAACACAGACAAAAAATATAAAAAAATTGGTATTTTGTTATAAGTCCCGTATATACTTTCATATGCATTTAGTAAAAAGATTTTATTTTGACATTACAAACAGACACTTCAATATTATTTATTTGTTTAGATAGATGTATAGATATTGATAAAGTAAAAACTATAGATATTTTAAAATTTCTATCATGTTGCACCTACTTTGTTTTGTTTCTGCGTCACCCAAAAGTAGAAAACGCTTAAGGCAATTAAATAAGCCCGCCTACATACCGTTATTTTGTTCATAAAGTTTTAATAAATTAATACCAAAAAAATATATATATATCAGTAGGGACAGACAAAGGCGCGCAAAAAGCCAAGTGCAAAAATAAATCATAATGAAAATGAACTTAATTATATCGCACCCTATAAAATTAAGTTATTATCTACAAGAAATAATTCCATTAAATTTTCCGTATAATGACATCGGCTAATATGTAATTAAGGACTGAAAAATCTATGGACGGTATCACAATTAACACTAAGGTAGAAAGTGATAATACGATGGTATTATTTAATTGTAATGAACAGGGATGGGACACTATTGATTGCGTTATCGATAAAAATGGGATAAAAATTTAATCTTCTTCATTTTTTAGTTTTGTTACCTGCCGCACACAAATTCTTATACCACTACTTGCTATGTAAATAACAGTGACAGGAAGTTTTATGATATCATCAATATACACACGGTGTATTAGATACGTATTATTGAAGCTAACTCTAAAATAACAAAGCACACTTAATAATTCATATGGAATCACAGCGCAACCAACACCAAACCAAATGAAAAAATAATTTTCATAAGCGGTCTACAATTGATGAAAATATCGATGAACATACAAAAAATGTATACACGCAGACAAACATAGAACCTCCTCCTTTTTTGAAGTCGGTTACAGAGATACTCTCAATTTTGTCAAACTCAATCAAAAATAATGTATTTCAAATAAACCATTTACCGTCAATTGTTAGTAATTTTCAAAAGTACATGCAAATGTTATTTGCCCAAAGCGTACTGTAAAGGAATATAAATGTGCTCAGGTTTTCACAATTTTTCGTCGATTTTAAGGGGACTACAGGACCTAAATGTAAGTTTTATAATGCCTAAAAGTATATGATCCACTGCAGTAAACAAAATCAGAAAAATATATGACATTCTTCAGGATATTTGCTAATTAGATAGTGTGTTGAAAACGGTTCCCTATCCATTTGCATAAAATTTTAAGACCTAATATAACTTAGCATAATTTTGTTTGGCATAATTATATTTTCGCATAATATAATTACGCATAACAGCTTACGCATAATTTTTTTAAGCATAATTTCTCTAACCATAATAATGATTAAGCATAATATTCTAAAGCATAAATTTATTAAGCATAAAGTTCTAAAGCATAAATTTTTTAAGCATAATATCCTAAAGCATACAGCATGCAAGCAAGCATACAGCATGCAATCAAGCATGCAAGCAAGCATGCAAGCAAGCATGCAGCAAACAAGCAAGCATGCAGCATGCAAGCAAGCATGCAGCATGCAGCAGGCAGGGTTTCTGTCACGGCTCCGGCGCTGCGGGCCTCCGGCGGCCCCACGCGTGCTAATCGTCGCAGACGGCTTTCGCTCACCACCGCAGCTTCGGCTTGTTGGCCGGCTTCGCCGGCCAGCCTCAGCCGCGGCGGCTCGCTCGCAGCTGCCAGCTCCTCAGCCCGCGGGCCGCCTCGCCCCTACGCGCCTACGCGATTTTAAATTACACTCTAGGGGTAGGACAAACAAGACTACGTGGAGTCGGTTTTGCAGCAATTCGGTTCTGTCACTAAAATAGTCATTAGGCCTACTAACGTTATGCTAATAGTCATTAGGCCTACTAACGTTATGCGAATCAAATTTATGCCCAAACAAATTAGTCTTTAAGATGATTATGCCAACATAAAACGTATGCCTAAAAAAATTATGCCGAAGTATTATTATGCCAAAACAAATTGTGCCAAAATCGTTATGCCGAAGTATATTAGGACAAAGAACATTATGCGAAAAGAAGGGATCCCGTTGAAAACATAATACAACTAATTTGATATGATAGAAAAAATCACAAAGATACCTCTAATAATTTCTTATAACGATAAAAAATCATACTACTATGCATTAAATTATTCTGATTTTTTGTCAGATTATTTTACAAGCAACATACTAACGTAATAGTGTTTAAATTTTATAATCCAATCAATAGATTTTTCGTAAATTGATAATTGCTTCATATTTTGCAATAAATTACCAGCGTTGTGCCATCGTGCATCTCTTTCTTTTCTGTGCAGTCCGACAGTGACCGCGCTTTAGCTGTTGTAAGCCTCTTAAAGGAACGAGTCAAAAAGACGGTAACATGTAAAACATTTTTACGAAACAAAAGAATGCCTTTTGTTTCTCTTTGACAAGATTAACATGATAGAAACCTTACCTACATTAAAAAAATTATAAAATATTTTTATCTCAAAAAACCCTGAAATATTTTAATTAGGGACGAAAAAGTAAGGATTTATTGCTCAAGTAATAAATTATACTCAGATATAACTGGCGATAAAGGAAACTTTCGGATTTAAGTATTTTTAGGTGTAATATGAAAAATAACTTTGTTGAAGACTGTAACCATCGTCTGGGTTTGTCTGGATTATTATTGTTAGCAGAAAATCTTAGGCCGAGATCGATAAACATTACTTAGCCCGTAATTTGACTAAGATTTTTTCTCTCTATCTTACACTCACAGTTTGGCAGGTGTACGATAGTGACAGAAATAATGCATAGGCAACATATTTGCTAACAACAACGTTTATTAATCAGGAATACTAAAGGTGAAGGTTTTACAAAGTAAAGAACTGAAATATTATTAAATATAGTATTTTTATCTCACGAAGCGACGCGTGTTTTACTTGTGTTTACCAAGTGTACAAACACGCTGTGAATGTGTGTGTAAACGCTGGAGCTCTTGTTACCGTCGAGACAATTGCGAAGTCGGGAGTGTGTGTGTGTGTGTGTGTGTGTGCGTGTGAGTATTATGTGCTGACGCTACTCGTCTTCACGCACTCATTCACATCGTGTTTGTACACTTAGTTATCACAAGTAAAGCCTGTGTCGCTTCGTGATATAAAAGTACTGTACCTACTTAAATATACCCAATTTTAGAGTAAAAAGAAGTCTGTTTTAGAGGAACCTATTTCTACAAAGATTTTGTCAAATACTGTATTAGTGATATGAAACTTTTTTGAATTCTATACCAGCAAATTTGTTTTTTCACAGAAATGTTCTAATTTAGATAATATTCTCGCGTGAATATTTCAGGCATACCTACAAAAACATCTTCCATTTTACGCCAACGCGAATGGATTATAAAAACTTGAAAGTTTCTCCTAAGTTCTAAACTTTCCTAAGATGTCGGTAAAATATTCTTCTCAAGAATACTGTTTTATCAAGATTTCGGTTAAATAGTATTATAAAACTGTCATGTCAAATTTTGACAAAAATTTTCAGCTGAAGCTGTGTGCGAACAAAAGAATTTTTATTTCAATAGGAAATATCGCTTATTCACAAAACTGACAGATGGTCGGAATGTCGGAAATTCATCGCGTTACTTAATTAAAATTCGTATTTTTGTAACAAAAATGCAACTGCAATACACTGAGTTGATTTATTTAACGTTCAAATTAATAAAATATTTTCATTCTTTTATCTTTCATTTTTTTATAAGCCAGTTTTGTGTAATTGTGTTCTCTCGGGCTGGTTAATATTGAACGAGCTTTTATTATTAAATAGACTCGTTTAAAGGCTTGCCATCTAGTTTATAATTCAGACTCGACAGTATTATAGAAGCTTTTACCATAATCGGATTAAAGTTTTAAAATGAGTTCTAAAAACTAGTACAGCAAAAATCTCGATATGCATAGCCGTACCTTCTGTCCCACCCCTATTTCTTGAAATCGCGTCATTATCTTCGCCTTTGGAATCGTGTAATAAGGGATCACATCATTATTCCAATCTGCTTCATCAAGTCGATCAGATAAGATGTTAAAGAATATTTTCCAGAAATTGGAAAACCCAAAAAGGCCGTTACTAGGGCCAAATGTGAAGGCATTACAATTTTGGGGATTATTGCTCCCCAAAAATATATTGATGAAATATTTCTACCTAATCATGCATATTTTGGTGACCATTTTCACTGCAACCGAGTATATTGATGTCTGGTTCGTGAAATCAGACTTGAATTTGCTTCTTAACAATTTAAAGATTACAATGCTGGCCACAATAAGTGTGATAAAAGTGACAACCTTTTTAAGCTGGCAAAAGTATTGGATCAGCATCATCGACTACGTCACAAAGGCGGACTTAAACCAGCGAATAACAACCAACAAGAGAAAGCTGGAGCTTCTGTCCACATTCACGAAATACTGTAGAAAGATAACTTATCTGTATTGGTCATTAATGTATACTACGGTTATCATAGTCATGGTCCAGCCGATCTTCAAGTATGTATACTCGGAGACTTATAGACAGAGCGTAAAAAATGGAACGGATACTTACTTGCAAGTTGTCAGTTCTTGGGTACCTTGGGATAAGAACACTATAGTTGGATATTTAGCAGCTTCTGTCTATCAAAGTTATGCGGCTATATATGGTGGAGGTTGGATCGCTTCCTTTGATACTAATTCCATGGTTATAATGGTGTTCTTTAGAGCTGAACTGGAGTTGTTGAGAATTGATGCTATGAATATTTTTGGATCGGAATCGGCGCAAGTCGAACATGGTGTAGCTATAAAGAGATTGAAGGATTGTCATAGGAGACATGTTGAGTTGGTCAAGTAAGTAACTAGCTACTTTACGTTTTTTTTTAATGATTATAATGTTTGTAAAATAAATTGTAAATATTCAATTAAATCTGTACAATTATTTCGCTATATCCAGACGACATTTCATCAATTAAATCCGCTTATTAATACCAGTTTTAAGACATTTTTCAGACTTGTCATCTGATATTCATACGCCAGTGGCAAGAAAATGCTGTAGAAAAGATAAATTTGTATTTTCACTGAACTCTTCTTAATTTTCCGCGATGGATATCAACGCTGATTGAGCGATATCTTAGACAAGTGACAATATCTTAAAAGCGTTTCTTATTCCTACAACGAGTTTTAACAGGATTGACGTAAGCTTTTCAATAGTTTATGTCAATGCAAATACATTTAAGACTTTTCCATCATCGTTATCGCTGATACAATGTCACTTTGTAAAAGCCCTCAGAAAGCCACGGAGGTTGTGATCAGCAAAATTCTAGGGCACAGTATTTAAATCTAATCTTTACGTTAGAGAATTGGTTTTTATGCATTATTATTTATAAGTAAAAAGACGTAGATAAGTTACCTACCCAACATTCGATATTTAAAAACGGCGCAATGTCACACTATTGGACGACACGTGGAAGTAGGATAGCAAGACGTAATTATTGGGAGCGAAAAGAGACAAGACGATATGTAACTGACTTCGCTAACTAGTCAGGTTTTGACGTGACACTTGCGGAACGCGTTTAATATATCTACCTCGTTTTTTGTAAAATCATTTGTAATCATTTGTGTTTGTGTTTGTTTGTTGTTGTTGTGTGTTTTGTGTTTGTATTTGTTTGTGTGTTTTTGTATTTGTTTGTGTGTTTGTTTGTTTTGTTGTTTTTTGTGTCCTCGTTTGTTTGTATCGTTTTTTGTTTGTTGCTGTGGATAACATACAAAAAGGTGTGAACATTAATGCCAGTAAACAGGAAGCCTAAAATCTCCTAAGATAAAACTACCCCCCGCTTTGTTAAATACGAGTGCAAAATCCAAATTAACTTCAGCAAAGTCAATCTAACTTGTACAGTTAAATGTGAACGATAAATTCTTGTAACTTTGTTTACCGGTTTACTTATTAACATGAGGAGTTAGGATTACTTCGAATTTGTAGGTACTCAAGTCTGAAGGAGATTTGAAATTTGTTTCTGATTTCGTATTGATAAAAAGGATATTGTGTTTTGGAGGTAGGTAGAAATGTACTTTTTAATATCTTTATTTTGACGAAGGTCAATTAAACAGGGTGTAAAAAGACTCATCACATAGCCGCCAACTATGCATTCCGTACATCAAACTAAGTAACATTCCACAAAAATAATTACTGCGAAACGACTTTTATTTTTGGTGTGAAAATTTGCTGGTTGCGGTAGTGCGCAACGTAACATACGCAAACCATTGTGTTTATGGGAGCATGCAACGGTACACGGGTCGTACGGGTATTTAAAGTTGTGTTATAACATTAAAAACTTGTTATCGTAAAAAAAACATCACTTTAAGTTGGAATTTTGACCTTCAATATCTCCGTAACCAGAAGGTTCGCAGGTTCAGTAGATAAAATATTACAATGATGGAGAGTACAAGTGACTTTCGGCTTCGTTAAGTGTCCTTTGACACTCGTTATAAAATAATGAAAATCCAGTCATTGACAAGATAGAACTGCCCAGTTTTCTTTCACATGAGGACCTACAAACTGCGGCGTCACAGGATTACATACGAACAAAAATTGATTAAAATTTATATTTTTAATTAATATTTGTTCGTTTGTATAACGATACCAAACTCGTATTTGCGTTTCATTCGACATTGAAATAGGACAAGATTTGACTTCAATCCAACCTACACAATCCAGTCCACCAGATTAGACTAATTGTCAGAATTTGGACTATAGTAAAATTACATACATAAACTCACACCTTCTTCCCATGGGGGTAGGCAGAAACTACAGAACGCCACCTGCTACGATCCTTACAAAATATGTCGAACAAAATTAAAGCAGAACCGTAAAATTGATCAATCCGTATGTGTTTTCAGCCTCAGTCGCTAAAAAATTCTGTCCTTATTCATCATCTGCCAAGACTTTTCACAAAGCTGTAGAGGTAGGCTGCTAGTTCAAACAGATGCAGCTAAATACCAGAATTTTACATGGAGCGACTGGTTATATCGTCGCTCGCATGACTAACGGTCCTATCACCGTGTTGTCAATTGGTCAGGATAAGCGTTTTGCGGTTACGACATTTCTAAGATAAAATGATAATCTAACGGCAATTCAAAATGGTTATATTTTGAGATACAAATAACATAGAGAAATGACTGTTAGTGAAAAATGTAAAGAATCGCGAATAGAAAATGTAGTTGTCCTAGCACAAATCAGCTGAAAAATGATATAGGACTTTTAGTCATGTGAGCGACGATATGACCTCCACAACCCAGTCAAATTATGTCTCAATTAATTAATTTATTTATTTTTAAAGAAAGCTTACAGACTAATAACAATCTTGAATATCCTGCATAAGTTTTGACATTTGATAATTACAAGCTTCATCATGTATATATCTACTTAGTTACGCGTTATTTGCGTTGACCAGTTACAGCAATTTGACTAAGTAACACATTACAATGTAACCATATTAGGTATGTCAAGATAATACATTAGATATGTCAAATCGTGCAATATCAAAATCGGAGTTAAAGTTATTTATGGCTGTCACCAAGATATTCCTTGTTTAAAATCTTTTTATCTTTAAACTTATCTTTCTTTCCAGATTCGCGCGTCTATTCGACTCGTGTCTATCGCCAATAATGTTACTTTACATGTTCGTCTGTTCAGTAATGCTCTGTGCCACTGCTTATCAAATCACTGTGAGTATTTTATCAGCGGTCAGCTTCAAACTCAAACTCAAAGCATTTATGTCAAATAAACCAATTACAGGCACTTTTGAATTGTCAAGGGGTCGGTCAGTCAGAAATATGAAGCTAGTTGCCCATTCCAAAGCGTAGTAGGTACCTATGGAGAAGAACGGGCAAGGAACTCCAAGGACACTATTTTAAATCAAAATGTGGTTACAGAATATTGGTTACATAATTCATGTTGAAATTATGTACGTGAGAACAATGCAGAATATTAACAACGTTCGTAATAAAAAGACAAAAACATTTCAAATATTAAATTAAATCAAAATAAGCCGTGGTAGCTAAGAGATGACCAGTCCTTACTGACAGCGCCCGTTCACGAACACGACGCATGGATTAGCACCATTCAGCTCAACTATTTTGAAAGGAGCCAAATGATCCAACATGTGCACCACCGAGATACAAAAGCCATGAACAACATGATTGTGACGCACGAAATTATTCACGAACATGACGAATGCGTATGTAAAATGTAAAAAGATAAAGACTTGGCATGTCATGAATGAGGGACTTTGACAGGCATTCCTAGGTCTGGTACAGTAAATAGGTTCCATGTACTGGGACTTCTGTCCCAGTACATGGAACCTATTTACTGTACCGTACATTACCGTACATTTATGTGATATGGCGAAAAGAATTTCGCCATATCACATAAATGTCAAAGAATATAAGATACGGTTCAGGAAAAATTTGTTAAGAAATCTGGATTTATGCAATTGCTAACACGCAATGAGTGAGCGTAGTGATTAAATAATGTTTTGTTAACTTTTACCCTGCAATAAGGCATTTATTTAATAGAACCTCAAATAATTCCCATTTCGATATCCTAAAATTATTATTGGACACTCAAATATTTGGGCAGGGTGTCCCAGTTTAGTTACTGAGTCCAACTTTAAGAAAAGGCCAGAAAGTTAAAAAGAGACTCAATTATTAAAAATAATGTGCAAAAATTATAGAAAAGCGTCCCCATCATTAGAAGTTAAATAAGTTTTTAGAAGATCAGATAAAAAATTCCCAGAGGAAACTTACAGAATGATAATAAAACCATACTATAGTCAACGCCATAATATTAGTTGCAAAAGACTTGGTCATTGTTTAGCGCGTATTTGAACAATGCGGACATACGTTCTACTGATAATATGAATATTTTCATCCATCTGAAACTAAGATACCATAATACACGCCTGTAATTCCCGAAGGGTTAGGGTGTACCTTAGTAGGTACTGTTATACATTTCTCAATATATGAAAGTGGGGGCGTAAGAGAAAGGAAACTATATAATATAATGTTTAACTAGATTATAATATTTTATCAAGGAATTTTCCTAATACACCGGCTGGCCCTAGCCCTGCCTATCTAACTTCTCTAAACAAACTACTGTCACGTTTCCTTCCAAAGCTTATTTCAAACTTGCTTGACTGTTCGAGAGTAACCATCGATAATATATTACCAGCCAGTCAACATAAGGTTGACACATGCAGATAACCTCTACAGTACACACACATTTCACCAGTTATTTTTAAGTTCTATGTGATAGGTAGCGAGCCTATTACTATCAACCGGGCTCAAAGCCTAACTCCGGGCTGTTACTGAGAAATTTCAGATCGAAAAAGCCCAATAACACTTTGCCCGACCCTGGAATCGACCTCACGCTCGGTAGCGCTTGCAATTACAAGATCAATGAAGTAATTTAAACAGCTTATCCCATGAAAAATATTAAGATTACATTCTGTTGCAGATTGAAACCAACCCTATGCAAAGATTCTTGACAACGGAATATTTAGTATTTGGAGTTGCACAGTTATTTATTTACTGCTGGCATAGCAATGACGTTTTATTTGCGGTTAGTATAAATCTACTTATTTTCTTTTATATACGACAATAATAGTAGGTCATGCTGTGATAAATACATTAACCAGTTAGCGGGTTGGTTTGTCGTGTCTTGTGGGCAACTGCCCGACGTCTGATGTCGGGACGTTGTATATAGGTATGCTAGTTGCGCGGTAAACTCTGCTTGCGCGATGCAGGATTTTTCGTGACGTCAGTGTGACGCGTAGTTCGCATGTGGCGATGTAGGTGCCGCCTCAGGGGGGCAGGGCCATCGACGCACAAACTATAACCATGAATTTATTTAGCACATCAGATCACACCACAGCAGCGGGCCTTACCAGAATACCAGCGCTGCGACACTTATTTTTTAAATGTTGCAGCATCATGCTGAGATAGGGGCCTTTTGGCCTCGTACAAGACTTTTTGTTGTTATTTTCATTTCACTTTTGTTTTTTTTTATATATATTATTTTGTTTTTATGACTGTGTTTAGTTTATTTTGTGATAATCCTATGCGAGTACCAATACATTCTTTTTCTTTCTTTCTCTTTCTTCACATGACTCTAGACTAGAGTAGAAGTAAAAAAATAAAAAAAATCTGCTGTTTCATAGAAAAGTGTAATAAAACCCACGCGGTCAAAATCACAGCATTTTGTTTTTAATATCCTATGAAATTCAAAGCAGGGGTACAGAATCATGTACTGAATCCATGGTAACAGGTTGCGCGTCGATATCCCTGCCACCGTTTATAGTACATATTAATTCCATGGCTAAACCGTACTTAGAACCTTGTCATTGTATTATACAATGCAAATGGCGACGCGACGACGTCAAAAATGTGACGCAGCAACGAACGAGTTTAATGTGACAAAGTTCTAAAGTGATAAACGTTTTCGTAAGTTGATCGTACCTACCAGCAGAAAGTATAAATCCTAGCTTCCAACAATCTGGGTTGTATTATTCACAGCATGAGTTGTTTTCGAGTAGGTTACTCGTGCTGACAAAAGATTACGAGTTGTTAATACTACAATTAAGGAAATACTTTGTCTCTCTGCGCTGTGTTTCAAGCAACAGTGCAGTAAGTGAAAATATATGAATATTTTATCGAGCCTCAGTTTAAGGTATTTCTGTTTTATATCAAACCGGTTATTTTTTCAAAGGGTTCACAACGTGCTTAGCGCGAAACAGGTCACAGTTTTTTAATTGTATTCAATATATTTTTCTCTTTGAAAAATTTTCATTTTGGTTCAAGTTACCGGACGGCTACAAAACTTAAATAACAATATATAATATATGTATGACAAATAGTCTCTCAACGGGTACAGCCTAGACACCTGTTCCAGCGCTGACGAGGAAGCTTTATAAACATTATTTATCAATTCCAATTGGAATTGATAAATAATGTTTTTAAAGCTCTCTAACGCCACAGGAAATTCAAAATGGGCGAAGCTAAACCTCTTTTTAGTGTCGTATTTTTCAGTTCCTTTTGGGGTTCCGTATTGACTCATAGGATGAAAATGAGACCCTATTGCTAAATTTTACGCTATCTGTCCGTCTGTCACCGGGCTGTATCTTTTAAAACGTGAAACTTGTACCATACTACTCGAGAAGTTGATCGAAGTTAAGCGAATACGAGGGTGTAGAAGGGCACTTAGGTTCGCTTCGTGCAACCTCGGCTCTTCTCGGGCAACTTCCGATCGTTGTCGGTTCTTGCGCCCGAGTCAAAAGACTCGAAGCATCCCGTAGTTTTTAGCATGATTGTATAGTCCGTACTTCGGACTTAGGTCAATTTTGACCCGTGCTGCCGCGCATAGCGAGGCTCAAGGGAGGTCCCTTTACAGTGTCCCCAGGGATGTGCTTTACAGGCGTTGCACAGGGCGGGTTCCGGAATTGGTCTTTAGAGGAACCGGGACCCCCTCTATGTGCTGATAGTGATCACCGGGGTGGTTTTAAAATCCCACACACCCCGACCTCCCTCTCCAGAGGTCGGGTGCCTTTTGAAGGCTGCCCCCGAAAAAAAAGAGTTAAATTAGTAAAATTAAATTAGTTAAATAAATTAAAAAAAAAAAAAAAATTGTTAAATTTCGATTAGTACTTTGTCGAAGCAACTTCGCGAGTAGTATAGTGCAGGCTTTACTATCATGCTGTAAAGTGTAATATATTTTAATGTTTTCAGAGTGCAGATCTAATGTTAGGACCTTATGAAAGCATTTGGTGGACGAAGAGTGTGAAATATCGCAAACACATGCACCTGTTGGCGGCACAGTTCAATAAGATCGTCGTGTTCTCAGCCGGACCTTTTACTAAGCTCACTGTGGCTACTTTTATAAATGTAAGATGATCTTTTATACCTTCTTATTCTTATTTTATGCACAAACAAAACTTACACTGCCAGCTCAAAAACTTTGAGGTACGCGTTCCGGACAAGGCAGTTCCGGGTTAAAAATACCTTAATTTCTATACTAATATTATAAAGAGGTCACATTTTTTTGAGTTTGTATGTAGGGGGTAATCGGTTCCCTATCCATTTGCATAAAATGTTAATACATAATATAACATTGGCATAATGAAATTCAGCATAATGATCAGTACGCATAATATTATTATGCATAAATGTTTTGCCATAAATTAACCTAACCTAACCGAACCATTGCATTATGCCAAAGTATTATTATGCCAAAGCATTATTTTGCCACAGTATCATTATGCTAATAAAAGTTATGCGAAAACGGTTATGCCAAAATATATTGGTATACAAAAATTATTCGAAAAGAAGAGATCCCGGGGTAATCTTCGGAACTAGAGATCCTATTCCAAAAAATCTTTCACTAACGGGAAGTTACAGTATTACCGACTGTCATAAAGTATTAGGATATTTTATATAAAAATAAGAAATTTCACGCCGACGAAGTCGTGGGCAAAAGCTAGTAGTAAGACTTCGTCATATTTATGCACAGACAACTTAGCCCCGTAGACACCTCATTCAGAACATTTTGTTCGAATATACTATCGCCAAAAGTCAGGGGGGGCCGAGGTGCAAAGAGAGCTGTGATTGGCTATTTCAATGTCACATGTCATACGTCAAATGACTCATAGAACGGGTTAGGGTTGGTATGAGACTCGATATTTTTATCAATAAGCAACATTTGTAAGTACTTAGATTTATTTATCTATTGAAAAAGGTACACCGATCAAATAAAATCTCACATTATAGCACATAGATACTACGTATAATAATTCGTTATACCTAGTACTTATATCTAGGTATACTTAATTCAGGAAATATTTTTTGCATCAAACAGAGAATAGTTTTGGAGAAGCACGTGCCACGTTTGCGCCAAATTCCATGCACTGAGTGTATTAATTAGTGCCAAAATATTTCGGGAATAAGGTAAGTAAAGTCGATAATATCTAACAATATTGAATAGTGACCCACCAAAGTTGGTACAGCAGTAATAAAAAAAGTATCTTTTCTTTTCGAGTTCAAAGCAATCCGTAGTAAAATGACGGGAACATATATGTAACACTATTATTTTGTAGTGGGACAACAATTTTCTTCTCGTTTTGTAGCGCTTATACAAATTTTCTTTAAGTCTAGGCATTTTGGAAACCTTTAAAATAAAATAATGATTATTTATTTGTTTTATGTTTGTAGTAACATATCGATATTTTATTTGTAGATTTGTTATCGATTCATCATCACTAGTAAACTGTTACCGATGAAAGAGCGAGATAGTCATATATAAATTAAAACGTGAAAGAAAGAGATTTTTCAAAAGACATCAACGAGCGCTTCTGTACCTTTGCATTTCTTTCGTATTCAAATAATGTCATTAAATTAAATTTTGTAATTATTTTATGCTTCTAAATAACTTATCGGTGAAATGTAATGCCGTCTTTGTGTAACCTCGAAGTTTTGCTACATTTTCCGCACCATTTCACTGCACAATACGGCATTTTGAATATTCTTTTCTATTTTTAAAACCTCAGAACAATAACTAAAACACGTCAACATTCAGTAACAGACTGACTGGCGCTTCCTAGACGAGTTGGGGGCGTGGCCATCACATATGAGGCCGTAGAGCTAATGCTTGGCGAGCGCGGTTGCCCTCCTATGCGGTGTCTACGGGGCTAAGTTGTCTGTGTATTTATGTAAGGGTATACCAGCCTGTATTAGTGGTGGTTCTATAAAAAATATTAAACCTACTTGATGTATGAACGTAAACGAGACAAAAGGAGTATGTGAGGATCGTAGCAGGTGGCGTTCTGTAGTTTCTGCCCACCTCCATTAAGTCTATGTATACATGTGTTGAACCAATTTTTGCATCTTGTTCATTGTTTTGCGGTAGTTTGGTCTAATAGGTATTCTTGAAAAGTTGATTAAGGTCTGTTTAGAG
Organism: Dryobotodes eremita; assembly: GCA_917490735.1. Lineage (NCBI taxonomy): Eukaryota > Metazoa > Arthropoda > Insecta > Lepidoptera > Noctuidae > Dryobotodes > Dryobotodes eremita. The sequence continues at coordinate 3,391,166 of OU823263.1, read as the reverse complement.
GCGCCGACATGTTCATTTTTATTTATTTACTAGCTGATGCCCGGGGCTCCGCCCGCGTGGAAACAAACAAAGAAAATAAATTTATTTGACCCAGGTTAAAAATTATGGACGTCAGAAATTATCCGAAACAAACAGACCACCAGAAAAAGTATGAATAAAAAATAAGTTTTTTTTGTTATAAGTACCGTATCTAAATACTTTCATATACATTTAGTGAAAACCTGTTATTTTGACGTTACAAACAGACAGTTCATTTTTATTTATTTATATAGATAACATTATTCTACTCTCATACTTCTGCGACCTCGCCGCGCGTTGGCATAATGAAAAGTTCCGTTCAAGTTCGAAACTAGTCGGACAAAATGTATACAAACAAGGAAGTAAACTGTAAACATTAATATACAATCATGAATATTTCAACGAAGATACGAAATCTAGTCTGCCGTCCACTAACTAAAAGGCAGCTAAGTGCAAAAACTAGTTTTCGAGAAAACGCAAAAATAAGTGGGAATTGATGTCTCTTGAAAAGTATGCTACCTAGGAACAAGGTTGCAAGTTATATACGTAGGCATAGTCTTTTTGCACAATATGTGATATATTTCATTCATTTATATTAATCAATTTTTTTTTAAATTCATTTTCTAACTTTTAGCTAAGCAATTTTTATCATTTTTACATAATATACTGCACTATAAGGTCGCTAACCATACCTTAACTGCTTTATAGTATTTATTGTATCTCTAAAACTATAAATCATAGAAAAATGATTCTTACACCAAAAGATAGAGCATCGAAAGTTGTATAAGACTACATTACAATGTGAAAAACGACCAACTGTGGCTTAACGGCCTTTTAGTTAGTGGACGGCAGTAGTGTAGTTCTTACATGGAAAGCAATAGGTAAGAATTTGGGACCTCCAACAAAGGACATACCGAATCACATCTTCTCTTAAGTTCTGAGTTAAGCTGCACGATTACTGACAAATGCGTGCACTGACTGGACGGATCCACTCAATCTGTGTGTTTTTTTCCCCAAAAGACCATTTCAGACACAAATCTACATGGTCTTCACATGATCTGACCAAGATTATGTCTGGACTTTAAAAGAGACTGTGAACTCTGAGTTTGTTTCGGCCTTTCTTCTCAGAGTAGTCAGATAGGAAACGCCGACCTCATCTAGTTTTTAAAATATAATTGACGTGTAAAAGTGTTTGTTCAAACCTACTTACAGAAATAAAATCATTTATCATTTATCACAGATATAATTGAAATCACAATAATAGAAAAGGCTCTTTTACGTGTACGCCTCCAATTACTAGAGACCACAGCACGCACATATAACTAGTTGTAATTAGGTTAAAAATAAAGAAAATAAATCCTAATCCTAACTAATATTATAAATGCGAAAGTAAGTTTGTTTGTTACCTTTTCACGCCTAAACCATTGAACCGATCATCATGAAATTTTGCATATACTCGTACATTGTACAGAAAAGGACTAAGGGTACCTTTCATCCAAAAAAAGTGCTGTTTTCGAGGGAAATAACAATACCTTTTGACTGTAACAATTGCTTTAGGACGCTAGATGGCGCTACGTGTCTTTCGAATCATGATTAAATTATATTATTGCAACGAAGTTCCTTATCGCACGGTATGGACTTGGCGGATAGGGGCTTGGCGAAAAAAAGTGTAAGAATTTTCCATCATGAGTTTCCGTCACGACCCTTTCTTTATTTGTTTGTTTGGTTGAACGCGCTAATCTCAGGAACTACTAGTTGGAATTGAAAAAATCTTTTTGTTTTGGTTAGTCCATTTATCGAGAAATGCTTTAAGTTATATAACATTACGCTACATCCAATAGGAGCGGAGTATAAATGAAAAATGTTGCAAAAACGGGAAAAAATTATTCCTTTTGAGAGCTTCCGTTGCGTGCGCTGCGTAAAGGGTTAAACCTACAAATCATGTATAACGGAATTGATCCCTTTAAAAGTAAAAAAAAATCTGCAACAGCTTTTGTCTATCTTTTAAGGTTGACTCGACATAATCCTTTTTATAGTAATCAAATTTGTTCTATGGATGTTCTAAATATCTACGAAAGGAACTTCGTTCCAACCGAGTATTCCACGACACTCACGCATTTTGAAAGACTTTGGTAGTGTGTTCGGAGTTTTTTTAAATATAAGTAATACATTTTGTGAGTCAAAATTGAACTTCAGCACAGTTTGACCGAAACCCATGAAAGTTGGCACGTAGGTATGCATGTATGTATTTCTAATGTAGAAGCATTTAAAGGATTTTTTGACCTTCATGCGGGCGAATCCGCGGGAAAAAGCTAGTGTTGATATAAAAGAAGAAAAAAATATTTATCATCATGTTGCCTTAACACTTGTGAAAAGAATTATCTGGAATATAATGAGTTCTAAAGATAGCATCAAATCAGTATACTAAGATACCATCACACCTATAACTATTCTATTAAGTACAGAAAAAAAATCATTAATAGTATAACCAAAATAAACCCTAGCAACCATCCAAGAAATTTCCAGAATTTCTTAAAATAACTTCTACCAAATAACTTTCATCGTTACTCACGTAATATAACCTTTATAATTATGTTCTCATTTTTATTTATTTTTCATCATATTTATTTTTTCAGATCCTGAAAGGTGCCTACAGTTATTATACAATCCTCAACCAGTCCCAGATGAAACAAGGAATACAATAATTATGGCAATTTATTTTTAATAGTATTATAGAACCTATTCAGAGTGTTATTCGATATTTGGATAATTTCTTTATAGTCATAATTTTCTGTTACAATTGTAGACCGGTTCTATTTTTCTTTTCATATATATATTTTTTAATCTCCATCATGCGTTAAGAGGGCGCACACCGGTCCACTAGCGCCACTCCCTTAAAAAAATATTATCTCGTGACTGAGAAACAATTTTGAATAACAGCTCAATAAGCACCCTCGGTACGTATGTCTAGAATTTTCTATAATATCTTTTATAAACTTTCATATTGAGACACGAAGCAACAAAATACGATCTAGAGGAATGGGCCGCTTTTCTTTAGATCGAATTTTGTTGCTCCGTGTCTCAATATGAAAGTTCTAGACACACTTACCGAGGGTGCTTATTGAGCCTTTATTCAAAATTCCTTCTAGTCACGAAATAATATTATTTTAAAGGAGTGGCGCTAGCGGACCGGTGTGCGCCCTCTTGGCTTACGTTTGATGAACTTTAATGAAGGTTATAAATTACTGTTTAAAACGAGTTAAAACTCGTTTGAAATTTTAGTGCCATCTTATTTATCTTTAAATAGTTTTACACACTCGCTTTTCGTGTCTGTCTCTGTGACCGCATAGATCTTATGAACTACACAATGTATTTTGATGCGGTTTCCACCCTCATTTTACACTTTAATATTTATAATAAAAACTATATACGTATTCACAATAAATACAAAAAACACGTGTGGCACTCGGGGACTGCCGCGGTAAAGCTATTGCATAGAATTTTTTATCAACTTATGCAATTATAATTATTCATTTATTTTTTATTTAAGCAGTATATTTTTTTCTTTGATATTAATTCAAGTACAGTCGTACCATATACATACACATTAAGCAAACGCTCGGCCGAGCTACATGGTAGGCGGAGTGGGGGTGTTAGGTTTTATTTTCGTTACGGAATTTCTTGATTCGGTCGCCTCGCTCAAAGCCCGCGATAAAAGCTATGCAATAGCTTAATAACGAATACTTAATGCAAAATTAAAACTAAGTTTAAATATAAAAAAATAAACATTAAAGTTTATTATTATGCTTTCAATAGCAAAATAGCCATATAACTATCAAATGCAACTGTGTTTCGATACATAATATGGACTCAATACTCGTAGTCCCAATATTTTTGCAGATTACTTACAACAAGTAAAAATATTTTTAAAATACCTTCGGAACTCGATCTCTTATAGTATAGTTTATATTACTAACATAATAATAAGTTAATGACTAACAAGAAAGAAAGAAAGAAAGAAAGGAAATACATTTATTTGCGGTAAACATGACGCAAAGAAAAAACACACAAACAAGAACGAGTTGGGGGAAAATATGCGTCACATTCACGCAAAACAAACAAACAATATTGTTCCTACTTCTAACTTCAGACATACCGTTCCGATACTCGTTCCAAAGACTACTATTTCGACTAATATTTTTTTGTTTTTTTCTGTTGTTTTTTTTTTAAATACCATTTCTGTTTCTTATATTTATTTGTTTTTATAATATTAGTGTAACTGTCATGCATAAGCAGTTCACCTCCTAGTGACTTTAAGGTTTAATTTATTTATAGTAACCTGTGAGCAGCGCTGTGGGCTACATTATTACTTAAGTTATATAAGTTTGTCTTATATTGCATAATGTAGCTGTTTGTTGTTCCTATTTAATAAAAATAAAAATAAAATAAAGAACGTTTATATGCATGGAACCAGTATTTTTCATTAAGTGAATAATTGTATTCTGTTTTTGAGAAATAAATGTCTTAAACCATAAACCATATATTTAGAGCATGTTTTACGAAAGCTTTCAAATCAAATCAAACATATTTATTTATTAAAATATGGTACAATAGATATTACAGTAAATTTAGTTTCAGCATATCCCGCCATGATATGACGTGCAAATACATTTCATGTCAATTAAAAACGGATTTTGATTATTATTAGTATATGATTATTACAAATTTACAATACGTAAAGGTTCCATTGACTTGTCGTCTATTAATGGTGTAATATTTTTTATGCAGTAAAAGTTTAAACAGATTTTTTTAACAATGTCAATTGTAAATCTTGAAGGGAATTTGGTAAATGGTAATGAATTATGTGCTTTAAGTTTGTAATAAATTAATATGTAATGTAGATATAACAGAAAATTCGATGTTATGACATGCGACAGATGGCGTCAAATGTCAAAACATAGAATTTTCTGTACTGGCGTAATCTGGATAGATTACGCCTAGCGAGCGATTACGTGAAGGGTGGGAGGGCCGGTAGTTGAGAAATAAATGGAACCACGACAAGACACTAACTTATAAAACCATTTTTATCATTCTGTTTAATATTTTATAGTTCTGAAATTGCAGGATTTACCTGTTTTAGCTGTAGATCATAAGCTGAGAAGAGATTGCAGGATTTCTGAAACATCCTGTACTTAGAAATAGTAACTGTATTTTAGATCCCGCTTTTCTTTTTTTTCTTTTGCGACTAAAGTAAACATTGATTGAGCTTATTAAGGCATAAATAAATGTGAAATTAAAAAACGCGTCTGTTTTTTTTTTTTTGTAATTATAATTTGTGTTCTTTCCATAGTACTAGGATTCACTTTAGCCACCCAAACCCATAATCTGAATATTATATGAGAATTTTAGAATTGTATTATTGTTTTGTATTTTTAATAATAAGACTATTGATAGAAAAATATGTTTTTATGTTTTTAGATGACATTGAAAATGCGACAGGGTATTTTACCTCTTTTTTTTTATTAGACGCTCGAAATATTATTGTTACTTATGTATTTAGTTTTCATAAAACTTTTTTCCTACATTTATAAAGCGCCTTTAATTTATTTTACGAAAAGAAAAGCCATATTTTTTTTTGTAATCAGCCTCTTAATAGTCTATATTATATGCATGGGGATGTTAGTTCTCCCACGAATGTTATTGTGAGGCTGGGAATAGCGTTTGGTGCTAAGGAGTAAGTTAAGAGACATTTCAACGTGAAAAATGTATGGTTAATTAAGTAAGTAAGGCGTTAATTATTACTTAACTTTAACCAACGTTTATAAATAAAGGGGAAGATGTGTAGCTAGAATGTTTTTCCTGTAACAGTGGTAGGTTAGCTCACCTGACGACAACCAAACATTAAAAAAATACTGATCCTCAATCAATTTCCATACCATTATTTTCTGTACTTTCTGCTCACACATAAAGCCAGACTTCATAAAATATTTCTGAAGTTCATATCCGATTTCACTTATTAACATTTATTTTCGTAGAATTACTGAAAACATGAATACGCACGCGTCTATATATATAAAAATGCGTGTTAGTAAATCTGTATAAAGGATAATTTCCACCAAACGGCTCGCACCGCATCGGATCGGAAAGGATACGAACGGATGCAGCGACAGCCGATCGCGTCCGGCAGGCTGTCGACGCATACGATCGGCTCCGTATCGTCGTTTGCGTATCCGTTTCTACGCCTAGTCAAATGGTTTCATTCCTACCTTGTTGACGTGTTCTAATTCGGATGAAAGTATGATCGGATACGATGACAGGCGAATGGAGCAGATCGCGCGTCGCAGCTTACTTTTGGCTACGATCCCATGTCGCGGAAGAAGCCCGCGGTTAAGCTGCTGTGCGCAGCTTGACAATATAGACTTTAAATACTGTGTACACGATTTAATATCGTTTAAAGATTGTAAAATCCATTCCGATCCGATGCGATGCGAGCCGTTTGGTGGAAATCATCCTTAAGGATTCGACACCGTTTGACCGGTCACGTTTCGCATTCACGATTATTTTGGCATTTAATTTTTTCATGAAGGTTATTATATTATCCACTTTAAAGGAATATGAGTAAAAATAATACCGGGAATGAATTCTCAGGGACAGGTCTACTCAAACCTGTGTGGTTCTTTCCTCAAAAGGCCATCTCAGACACTAATCTGCATGTTCCTCATATGGCCTGACCAAGATTATGTCTGAACTTTAAAAGCGACTGTGACCTCTGAGTTTATTTCGGTCTTTCTTCTCAGAGTAGTCGGATAGGAAACATCGAACTCATCTAGTTTTGAAACATAGGTAAGTTATTTTTGACGAGTAATAAAAACAGACAGTTTTGTCATATCAAATCAAAACAATTCTGTTGCGAATTTGCACTCCATTATTGATTTTAGACACAACTCATAAAAGGAAGCTGATGTGGCAAACGCCTGCTATATTAGCCGTAGAACCGATGTCCGTTGGGATTGACGTGTTCTTGAGTGGAGACCATGAATCGGCAAACGTAAGGTAGGACGCCCTCAGGCTAGGTGGAGCGACGATCTTCGCAGGGTGGCTGGTAGCAGCTGGATGAGAGTTGTCAAGAATCGAGCTGAATGGCGTGCAATTGGGGACGCCTATGTCCAGCAGTGGACTGCAGTGTATGCTGATGATTATTGTTTTAATAGGCTGACAATAAAATTATTCTCCCTAAAGACGGTTAGATAGCCATATGTTTTTAGTAAAGAAGGCATTGTTTCTTTTTTAAATAAAATGCACGTATATGTATTTACGGAAAGTTTTAAACTGTTTTGACCATGAAGCTTCTGTCCTTTAGACCTTTTTATATTTTGTTGAGTACCTGTTACTTGTTGACAGGCCTACACTGTCCTCCCATACCTATTAACACTGCAATTTAAACATTGTAAAAGTACCTTATTTTTAAAAGAGTAACCGTGGAGTTTCTTGCCGGCTCTTCTCCATAGGAAACAACCAATTAGAACCGAGCACCTAGCTTCTGACGTTTCATAAGTGCCCATGTAGGTTTATGTGAAATAAAATATTTTGATTTGGTTTGTCTATGATGGACGATACTATTTAAACCCTGTCTGACAACGGGTCAGTATTACCTTCTGCACGCGTAGCATGATCACCACAGAAACGGGTTTTGTCGCCGGAAGATTGGAGAAAAATTACAAATTGTTGACAGATTTCTAAGTCAGTGAGTAAAACAGACCAAAAAAGTAAATCATTACACAAATACGTCTTCATTCCCGTATGGTTAGGCAGAGGTGTACACCCCCAGTACACACACATTTCGCCAGGTACGTTGAAGCCCCACGTAATAGGGGGCGAGCCTATTGCCATGAAACGGGCACAAAAACAAATCAATTCTCGTTTTACCAATCTGAAATATTTTACAACAACACGAATACATATTAACCTCTGGCGGGTAGCGGGTTCGATTCCGGCCATCAAATTATGTAAATACAGGGTTCAGTCGTAAAGTTTTTCGATATTGTTTTTTGCATTGTCATTTTTCAGGTGTTATAGTATTTTCAGGATTGAAATAAGAGGTTGTGAATGTGAAGACTATGTGGGTCATTGTGTTTTTTTCTTTTCTGCTCAGTTAGTTTTAATCATGGTCTGGCAGTTAGAGTAATTTATGTGCCTACCCAAATGTCCTTTCTTTGGTATTGTTCGTCGAATCGTTGACGTCCTTAAGTTCTGAGTTGAGCTGCACAATTACTGACAAATGCGTGCACTGACTGGACAGATCCACTCAATCTGTGTGGTTCTTCCTCGAAAGACCATTTCAGACACAAATATGCATGTTCTTCACATGATCTGACCAAGATTATGTCTTGGCTTTAAAAGAGACTGTGACCTCTGAGTTTGTTTCGGCGTTTTTTCTCAGAGTAGTCAAATAGGAAACGCCGACCTCATCTAGTTTTTAAAATATGATTGACGTGTAAAAGTATTTGTACAAACCTACTTGCAGAAATAAAATCATTTATCATTGTGTTTATATTGTTGGATGAATAATAATATTGTAGGGATTGCATAAGGACTTAAAAAAATAAACTCAAAACAACTGTTTTTCTTGATGAGGTTGGCAAACACGTATAGTCCACCCATAATTTGCTAGTAGCGTTTTAAGGGGGCTTGTTTTTTTGTAACTAACCGGGCAGACATCCAGAATCCGGGCAGATGTATGCAAGAAGACATGCTGCGCAACACTAATAAATTGAGATAAGGGCAGGTTTTCTTCTTGATCGCTATCCTCCTGGATAGCGATTGTAATCCACTATAAAGTTGAAATGAAAAGCAAAGTCTGTATAGCTTTATAATCAGTTTAATAACATTACTACACTTCGATAACACTATTTCAAAATACACAAAATACGTCTTGACTCTACGATTGTTCAAGCTTCACTGCCATGTTCCCATGTGAGTCTGTACACGCAGGCTACTGTTTGACAGCTAGTTGCTGTCAACCGGAAAAAGTCAGTTTAACAACTAATAATCACTTGGGCAAATGGTTACAACCTTACAAAATAAAATATTAAAACTGCAAATACATGATTATAAAAATAAATAATATTTAGAACACTACTTTACGTAATTGAATAAAATAATAACAATAGCTAACACGATCAAGAAGAAAAACTACTTACTGATTAAACCCACGTCATTAGCTACGATCGATGCCTAAGGAAGTTTACTCTAAGCTTAGTGGTTAACGTTGTAGCTGGAGTAGCGTTGACGTCTACGCGTCAGCTACGCCGTAGCAATCTCGTACCCAAATATAAACAGCAAATATTTTTATTTTCCCTACTTTTTCTAATAAAATAACATCTGAATATTTTTTATTATATTTCTAGACCAACAGAATATTATGCGTGTTATGGGGGTGCATATTTATCCACACCCTCCACGCAAAAATGAATGTCAATTACTACTTTATCTTCCCCATTAAGGACTATAATCGCATATTTACGTTGACATGTACGCACAACGAATATAAAAACATATTAATGACTCTGAAATCCTTCATTTTTATTATAATTACTGTTTGTTGGTCATAAAAATTCATATTGGCGGAGCGAGGAGGGATTAATCCGTTTTGAGTATTCACATCAGGGCCAACGTACGATTATATGAATATGGTATTCTCTTTATGCTAAATTCGCTTTTTATTACAATAATCTAGCAAGTTATTTAAGGGTTGTAATTATTGTGGATTTGTTTTGATTAGAAAATAAATTTCAAATTTAAAAAACCCCCGACACAAACAAAAACCTCTATAATCGGCTGAATAGATTTTCTTCGTTCTTTTTTTATCTAAAAACACTTGTACAAGTCACCCTTAAAAAAAAAAAATAGGTTCAGCCGTTTGGGAGCTACGATGCCGCAGACAGACACACAGATACACACGTTAAATTTAAAACACCCCTCTTTTTCCGTCGGAGGTTAAAAACGTTAACAGAATGAGAATAAATAAGTAAATAAAAAGATCATTTTACGAATTGAAGTCATAAATATTATATTATAAATGTTATATATATCATATATATTATTATATTGGACAGGCCGTATTATATGGCAAACAAACAAATAACCTCATCGTAAGTGGTCAACGCCGTTCCCAGAAGAAATAAAGTTGAAATATAGTAAGTGCCTGTAATTACAATGGCACCAATACCCTTCAATGCGGAGCACAGCGGTGGCAGAAATAAGTATGGCGTCAAAAATTAGATATAGTATACTTTTTGGAGAAATAGCTATGAATATAATAGTAGAAGAGCTCTCTTGCTACAAAAACGTGCAATTCGTACCATGGTCCGCATCTCACAAAGGGAAAGTTGCCGACAGCATTTTATCAATTTAGGCATACTTACAGCACCGAGTCTTTATGTATTGGTACTTTTAAGTAATATGGCCAAATACATACAAGACTATGAGACAGTAGAAGAATGGCAGATAAGGGAAGGCACCCGTAGATAGGACTTGAAGAATAAAACTTTTACTAATCATAACTTAAGAATTGTTAAACACAGTCCACGATATCAGTCTGTAAAATTATTTAACAGGTTACATTTAGACATAAAAAGTGCTGTCTACAGTAGCGTTTTCAAAATAAAATTTTAAAAAATCCTATTGAATAAGGGTCTGTATGCTGTGGAAGAACTGTAATTTTATTGAGATAATCTTAAGTTGTTAAATTTTATTGTTTTTTTTTTATAAATCTATTCTAATTTGTCTTTAATTAATTATGTTATTGTTATTATTTTATATTTTGAGTGGTTAGCCAAATTGTTTATTGTACTCGTAATGTCTAAATACTATTGAATAAATGTAAATTTATTATTTTTAAATTTTTGATGTAATTTATATGAAAATCAAATGTAATTTATTGTAGTGTATATACTGTACCTAATTGTGTAATTTTTGAGTGTAATTTGTGATAAGTGTTGTAATTTTGCATGTAAATTCAGATACAAGTTACTTGTTTGTGAATAAATTACTATAACTATGACTATTACTTCCCCGAATAAGCTTCTAGAACCTTACTTATTTCACACGGCTACTTTTATCCAATTCCGATCAGCCATTAATGCATGAAAAGGTAACAGACAGACTATATTTCCAATTCCTTAAATCGCTAATTAGGTACACAAAAAATTCAATATTACATGTGAATTTTAAAATCATGCCCTATTTTATCCCCTTGGGGGATGATTTTAGAAAAACGCTGAAACACGTCATACATCTACATACTATATCTTACACAACACAACACTTATCACATCTCTCAAAATCGTCAAGCTGTAAATAAACCCTAACTATCTCAATAATTTGTTATAATATTTTTACATTTCTCTGCTTTTTTTTCACATGACTTAATTGTGGTCTAACTTTTTCAGTACTGATGTATCTTAGTTGCTCCTTATCTAAGTAAGAGTCCTTGTTATGTTCATTGGAAGAGCACTGATTTTCAAGATACAGGTTTTTACCTAGTTTGGAAATCAGGAGTCCATTTAGGTTTGAAGCCTGTTATAGGTTATGTTTTTAGTATTGAAACTGTAGTCGGCTAAGTTCTGATTTTGTCCAATAATCGTTTTTATTATTATTATACTTATTTTTTTAACAAAAGCATACATTTGAATTTTCCAGTCCCTAACTTGGGTTTACCATACAAACTTTTATGCCCTATAGTATGGCATATAGCATATATATTCCTCAGGATACCATCTGTCTCTTTGACAACTTTAATCGAAATCCATTCAGTGGTTTAGGCGTGAAAAGGTAACATACAAAAAGACAGAGTTAAAATTAAAACGGTGGTTTCATTAAAATGATCAGAGGCCGGCGCTCCATGCACAATAGTGGTAGTCAGACTGGAAGTCGACCCCAATATAATTGGAAATGGACTGGACTTCGTAGATGATGAGAGTATTAAAACCTATCACAATTCTAACACATGGCTACTTTAGTTTTCAAAATCAAAATATTTCATTTCACATAAAACTACATGGGCACTTATGAAACGTCAGAAGCTAGGTGCACGGTTTCAATTGGTCGTTTCCTATGGAGAAGAGCCGGCAAGAAACTTCACGGTTCCTCTTTTAAAAATAATTGGTTCTTACAATGTTTTCAAATTACAGTGTTAATAGGTATGCGAGGACATTGTAGGCTTGTCAACAAATTCCAGAAACTAAATAAAATTGAAATTCGTCTACAAATCTACAGTCTACAAGGCCTACAATGTTCTCACTTTCACAAAATATAAAAGAATCTGTATGAAAGATAAATAAAATAATAAAAATAAAAACCCATTTATACCAAATGACGTGACAACCACTAATAAAGAGTTGAAATTAAAATTAATAAAATAACCTTAAAAACAAATGAATACTCCTAAATCAATGTTCCCACTTCTTTAAAAACCATCGACCATGGACACACCCACACGTTCCCATAAGAATATTTACGATTCCATAAACATTTATGCTTTATTTTTTCATACGCCCAGAATGTTATGACTTGTGATTCGGATGTTTTAATTTGAACGGTGTTTCCTGTTTTTGGATATTTTTTATTTTGCGAAAGGGTAAATTGAATATGAATAGTGTTATATTATTCTTTTTATTTTAATTTACTGTCGAGTTTACGTAGATGTAGGTATGAGTTGGATTTGTATAGTTTTCAGTTGAAATTCATTTGAGATTTCGTTAGAAAATTTGTCCGTAGATATGCCTAATCGGGATCAATAATTGTCTGGCTTTATAGAATTATAAATAGGAGTAAAACTAGAAACAACAAGAAATATTAAAGTTTTTATAAACGTTGCAGTACATAGAAGATAATATTGCCATAATAATTATTATGCACCAAGCTTGGCGGATGCATAGATTATTAAAAAAAAATTGTAACTATTCAAATAAAGGTGCCGCTACACAGGAACCCACAGATAAACTACGCAAGTGTACTAAGTTCGCTTTGTAAGAAAATGCAGGCGGGACCGTCCACTGCGACCCACGGCCACGCTACGTGTATAGTTCGGGACCTTACACTTTGAGTTGATGCTGATTGATACATTGATTACTGATAAAATTTATTGATAAAAGTATGATTGCATGATAGATGAGAACACGCAGTATGAATGCTGTTCGTGTACTACTTTGACCGGCCCGGCGCAGGTAAAATGCTGACATATTGATATAAAAAACTGTGCTGTGCTTGCACTGTATACTACTCATGGATGCGTGGCTGACAAACAAATAAATCATGCTGCTAACATTGCAAACCCCTCCGTACACATCCTACGTAGCAGTGGACCAGTCGACTTAAATCTTAAATCTTGGATACACTAGAGGACAAATGGAGCAACATATTGCGGAACATGTCCCTCAGCAACTACGTGGAATGTCCCGAGACATGTCGCGGAAGATTTTGTTTTTTTTTTGTTTGCAGGCCATACTAATCAGTGTTTATAGAAATGTCGCCCGAGGAAGTTGTGGCGATTACTGCTGCGTAAATACTTATTTCGAGCAGTTTAGCGAAACGTAATCGAAAACGGAGGTGGTGGATGCGGAATTACTTACTACATCGAGAAAAAGTTATAAATATTTTCAACGAGAAATAGCGCGGCACTGACGCGCGACACGTGTGCTCGCTCTCGGATTGGAAGCTAGCAACATGTTCCGCATCACGTAACTGCGTCTCAACATGTTGCGCGGCATGTTGCGGGACAAAGGGCAACGTTGCAACGTCACGTAGATTGAGCGTTGCACGTCATGTTGGGAGACATTTTATTCCCTAATGTTTTAGCTGCTTTATAAGCCCTTCGTCCACAAAAGACTACATTTAAAGCAGCTCACAAGTTTTCAATTTATGTTCCCTAACTTTTGGTATAGGTTATTTTCAGTAACACTTAAATATAGCATTAGTCCTCAAAATTACATATTAATATTATTATTATTATAGCATTTAATTCAGGCTTCGCCCATAGTGTTAGTAACAATGGTCTCAAAAACAAGTGTTAGTAGACATATACGTTTCATATAATGTGGAGTTTCATCCAATGTCGCAGCATTTGAGACTCCCATCTATCAATGAATAAACTCACGATACTGTTGGTACCGCCACGAAGACGAGCAAGCAGAGAAGCGCTTCTTTTATTTATTCTTTCATATATTTGATCCGAAATGTAATTGTTTATTTTAATTCAGCAAAAAAAAAAACAACACATCGTAATTTTGTTTTGTCTTCGGTTCATAAATCGTCGTTTCCATAGTAACTTAATTGGAATGTAAGTATAAGAGGCTTTTTTGCCAAAGGTTAAATTAATATTGTCTTTTTCTGCGGGCAGGTATTGTTTTAAGAAATAACACATTTATTCGAATGAAAAAGAAAGACTTTAATATGATATAATATAATCATTCTTGACATAATAAGTTATAGACACTTGTGTGAAGCCTCTGACTTCTGAACTAGGTGTACCTGTATGTCAGGGGCCTTTTTTAACCCTTCGTTGCCATGAAAGGTTATTTTATTGTAATTTATCACATTGGCTTAAAAGGGCAATTAATTTATTTTGATGAATTTTACTAGTAGTTATCACCAATTTTTAAGTCTCAGTTTGATTACAAATTAAAATGCTGGCCGTTCATTACTAAAGTTCGTACGTATACTTATTCGCGCCCAAAGACAAGTACAGTAGACTGCACGTCAGTGGTAATACTGGCCTTCAGTTGGCTTAGGACGGAGTACGGAGGCGTACGGAGTTTCAATGGAATGCGGGACCACCTTATACTGTTTCAGTTACTTTGTTACCATTGACGTAGACCGCACGTCAGTGTTATCGAAACTCGCAGGAGGAGACACCCTGGGCGTCGGGAGTCGATTGCTGACTCCCGGCTACAGTAGGCGCGGGCTTGTGGACGGCGAGCAATGGGCAGCTCGCCGTCCGGTAAGGACCAGGCCCGGGTCGACGGTGCGTCGTGTTCCACGCGCGCCTCAAAGAGATGTCAGCACCATTGATGGTGTCCGATAGGGCCGATGCCTGCCGGGGTCGCGGATTGTTCGAAAGAGTTACCGTGGCCCTGGCGCACAGGCAACTGAAGGAACACGGTTGGATTTTAGTCAGTAAGTGTCCTTCCGCTACGCTCAGAGCGGGAGAGGTCATTTGATGATTTCACACCCAAAAAAAAAATATGTTGACGAAATTGTACTACAATTATAAGCGAATAGTTGAAGTAGAAGGGTGGCCCACAGAACGCTCTTGTCTTCAGGTATTAATAAAAAGAAAGCTGATTATTAGATTATAATTTTAATATAATTAGGTCTTTTTTCCGTCAATATTCTTTTGACTCTTCTTGTGTCTAATCTGTCATGTCATTTTTCTAGTCAGCCAATCGTCTTTGTCACTATTGAGGTTGGACAGCCCCGACACCCACCTTTATCCCCGAACCACAAACTCATCGGCACGTGCATCCTGTCCATCCAACCTACGGTGCTTAAACTTGGTCCTTGACCGAGTTTCAAACATCCAAAGTCAAGGTTTGCCAAAGGGCGATGGAGCGTAGCGTGTGGGTATTAAACCCAGCGACCGAATACGTATTATTCCGATACGCTCCAAAACAGGAATCGCCGATGTGGGCAATGAGTCTGCTAGACTGAAGTAGTCTTAGGCGGGCCTTGTATATATAACTAAATAGGATACATCGAGACAGACGGGCGTCGTCGCCGACGGAAGCCAAGAAAACGGTGGCGTGATGACTTAGATGCGTTTATAGGAGATTAGCTGGATAAAGCAACACCCAAGGTACAGTGGGAAGTTATGGGGGTGACCTTTGCCCAGCATTCGTAGCATGACCACTTCTATCTCTACTTTACGAAGAGAAGACAAATCACTTTCTTAACAAAAAGTAAATCTTTTCTTAAATTTTGACATCGCGCAGTAGAAATTTATCTACAATTTGTTATTTTGTCTTCCGTTTCTACAGTGCCATGCTAAGCAAAAAACGTTTTAAAAATCGCTTAAAAAAATACGCTTTTTGGAAAAAAATAGTTCATGTCATGGTAAAACTATAAGCCGGTTAGTAGCTTATACAATAGCGGGACTAACTGTCCTGGGTTCGTTGAACACGTTGAAGTTTTAAGGCGCTTCCCCGACCAAACGACCTTGAGCGTTCGGTCCTTCTCTGTCCCGTCGCTGAGTCTCGCTCTGTCCCGCTTCCTGCGCATGCCCATATAGCATAAAACTCAGAAAAAAAAAATGGAATTATTTTAATAAAAAAAGACGAGCGACCTTTTAGAATAAAATAAAACGTAAATTAGAGAGATTTTTATATGACCTATCCATTAGTGTAATCCTCAAGTTATTAGAGCGTCACCTTTCGAGATTTTGAATGTATTTATAATACATAAAAGCAAATAAGAACGTGCAATGAGATGATAAGATATCGAACATTAATAATGTGCTTTTAGATGTAGTTTATTACCGATAATTAATGAGTTAATAGCCTCTGAATAATGCACTGTTGCAAGGTTTTGCTCGGGGTAGCGCCTTAATTAATAATATTTTCAGTTTAACCGTTTCACTTCCAGTCAAGCATTTTAATTAACTTGACTTCGATAGATACGAGTACTTCTTCAGTTAAACCCTCCACTTTGTTGAATCTCTTAACAAAATGATGATGAGTTTTATGACAAAATTTAACATAAATTATGTAGAACAGCATTATGTTAATAACATTGTTACTGGTTAGGCTTTTTATGAATAAACATTTTGTTGAGAGTTTGATATTATGTGGGTTTTATGACGGTATGTTTACTGTGTTGCTGATTCTACTGAGCACTACCTAAATAAAACACTATCTAAATAAGCAATGTACGTATACAAAGGGCCCGTTTCCAATGGGCAGGCGAACAAAACTCAAAAGATAATTCCGGTATATTTTGCAGAAACATTCGGTACTGAACTAATTGAAATACACGTGTCTAAAATTTTACTAAATTCGATCGACCTTGAATTATTATAACACAGTCTTTGATATGGAATACAGTTTTTGTCGACTATCGTGAAAGCCAATAACCGTAATGATCTCTCAATAACCTCTCCCTTTAGTAATTAGCTATTGATGTTGATTTTAAGCTGATAGCAGCTTCTAAACAGCGATTTGTATTGCTGTTTATAAATATAAAATAAGTGACCATCTATTACAGACTGAGACCCTTCTTTGCCTCAGAAAGCACGGATCCGGTTGCCATTCGTAGATCTTTGACAGTCGTTACGGGCAATCAGAAACCCGAAAGTCTGACAACCAGTTTTGATAAGGGGCTTACAGTTCTGCCCCGTTGGTGTCGTAGCTGCAAGCGCCACTGTTGAATGTAGGGTCCTAGGTTCGATTCCCAGGTCGGGCAAAGTGTTATTATTGGGTTTCTCTATTAGGATTTTTTAGTAACAGCCGCCCGGAGTTTGGAAATTGGCGGTGCGATATCCCCATGCCTCGAAAAGCACGTTAAGCCGTTGGTCCTGCGCCTGATCTCTCTCCGTTCGTGTCGGATTGCCGTCCCATCGTACTATGAAAGTGAGGGAAGAGAGAGTGCACCTGTGTCTGCGCACACACTTGTGCACTATAATATCTCCCGCGCCGAAGGCTAGTCTCCGTTGAGATTGGCCACCATGGCCGAAATACGGTTTAAAGGACTATGTAGTTACACAGTAAGTGGGTTGTGGTCGTCAGATAGACAGTTGATCCATTTAAATGCTGGTGGTTTAGCTACATCCATTTAGACTGGAAGCCGACCCCAACACGATAAATGAACTTCTGAGTTTATTGCGGTGTTACTTTTCAAAGAAGTCGGATAGGAAACACCGACATCATCTAGTTTTAAAACACATTTTGTTTTTGATGTGTTTATAGAGGTATGAGGAACAGGGTGTAAAGTTCACTCATACTCTATAGAAAAGGGAGGATCCTCCGACCAGACGGGTGTCGTGTCTGGTGGGCAACTGCCCGACGATTGATGTCGGGATGTTGTATATATGCTAGTTGCGCGGTAAACTCTGCTTGCGCGATGCAGGATTTTGCGTGACGTCATTATGACGTGTTGCTCGCATGTGACGATTGTAGATGCCGCTACATCACTCCCCCCCGGAGACCGGAGGTCGATAGTGGGCTGAGTCCTGTATCTTGCGATGCTTGCCAGGGCCAGGTGAGGTTCCAGTGAGTCGGAACCGGGTGTCGCATAGTTCGCGATGAGTCGGAACTGTCTGCGAGGATTCCCCAGTGAGTCGGGGTGGCGCTGCGTTATGCTCCAGTGCGTCGGATGTGGTACAGCGCCGGGTTGAGGCTGACTGCTGGCGTCGACCAGGAGAGGATTTGAAGGCTCTGCTTGTAGACCGGCCGATAGTGCAGTGTGCTGTGCCAAGGTTGCTGATGAGGCAGAGGGTGATGACCGGGTATGCGCGGTCGCGGCATGCTGGTGGTCAGGATACCCGTTGAAGCCGTGGGTGCTGGCTGGCTGTGTGACTCGCCGCTCGAAAGCTTGAAGGAAGTGATGAGATCAGTCACGCCGATGTACTTGCACGAAGGCTGCGCTGACGCTCATTTTCGGGGTCACCAGTATTGAGGTATGAGGAACAGGGTGTAAAGTTCACTCATACTCTATGGAAAAGGGAGGATCCTCCGACCAGAGAGAGAGACGTCATTATGACGTGTTGCTCGCATGTGACGATTGTAGATGCCGCTACATGTTAAAGATTTTTCAAACCCATAGTTATGAAACTGCTCGGTTGATGATGATCTATCGAAAATTCTATGCTGCACGAAGGTATACAACGATTGTTCGAAAGAGTTACCGTGGCCCTGGCGCACAGGCAACTGAAGGAACACGGGTGGGTTTTAGTCAGTAAAAGTCTGACACGCCCTGCTGTTCCGCCCAGAGCGGGAGAAGTTATTTGATGATTTCCAAGCCAAAAAAAAGGTATGTAACGATAATAAAATACAGTAAAAAACCAACTTACTGAAACTAGGTGAGAGTACTAATTAACTTGACTAACAGGCGTCGCCAGCATTTCTTTTTCTTTCTCTTTGACGGTAACTCGTCGTAACTGGGCCGGGTGCCAAAGTCCGGTTTCCAACTAACGCCAGTTAGTAAAGAAAGTTTTAACAGCGAAATTGTTGCTTCACCCTGATCCAGCGGGGTAATTGCGTAACACACTAACAGTAGGAATGGCTTTCATTTTGACAGTTCAACAACATTCATTGCGTTATTTACGTTGTCGAGCAGACATTTTTTTCGAATATACATATGAGGCAATGGATTAGCAATATCCTTCAAGATGATTCAGATTCTGATTAATAGTGTGTTACGCAATTAAGTGACACAAATACTAAATTTACACAATTAAAACAGCTCTTGCTTTCTGCCTGTTGTTAAATTTTGTGTGAGTTTGACAGATTGAGTTTTATTTAATTTTTTTCGCAACGAATCCAGCAGCCCTGTCCCACCGCCTACGAGGAAGCGACTAGATGTCAACGCTTTTCTCGCTCAAGAAACTTACAAAAGATTGTAGGACCCGTGTAATTAAAAGCAATACATATATTAATATGTAGTTGATCGCTGACTCTTCACATCACCCGCGAGTACTCGTTTGTCGCAGCAACAAGAACTATAAAAAAAAATGTCATTTAGAGACCGCTCGCTGAAAGAGTCACGCTTGGTACACATGTATACCAGCGAGTAATCGCTCGTCGCCGTCACGCACTCGCTGCTCGTCGCTCGCCAACTCATTTTTAGTTGCTAGCTCACTCGCTTCTCGTTAATTGCCGGCGGCGGGACAGGTGTCTTAGCTGCTGTGTTTGTTATAGACATAAAGCAGTGGGTTTTTCGGTACAGATCGCTGCAGGTTGATCTACGGAAATAAACGGTTACAATGCTTTACCTGTTTCTGTATGTGTGAGCGCATAAGTTAATATAGGGGTATTTTACCCGCACTGGACGGTACCGGCCTGTCATCATCGTCATGATTTCAACCGAAAGATGTTCGCTGAGCATAGCTACTTCGACCGGTTCTGTGCAAAGTCAAACTCAAAGCATTATTAGCATTTATTTCAAATATACCAATTACAGGCACTTTTGAATTGTCAAGGGGTCAGTCAGAAAGATGAAACTAGTTGCCCATTCCAGAGCGTAGCAGGTACATAGGGAGAACAAGTTGCCCATTCCAAAGCGTAGCAGGTACATAAGGAGAACAATGGGCAAGAAACTCCACGGACATTCTTTTAAATCAAAATATGGTTGGAAAATATTGGTTACATCATTCATGTTGAAATTATGGGAACGATGCAGAACGTTAAAAGCATCCGTAATAAAAAGTCAAAACCAATTAAAATATTAAATAAAATTAAAATAAGCTGTGGCAGCTAAGAGATGACCAGTCCCTACTGTCGGCGCGGTGCCCGTTCACGAACATAATGCATGAATTAGCACCATTCAGCTCAACCACTTTTAAGGGAACTTAATGATCCAACACACACGCCACCACCAGCGAGACATTTGCTGTGCTTCTCGAATCGAGCGGTTGCCTGCGACTTTCAACAGGTCATGGTCATCGGTCTATCTTTTGGGAGGTCTTCCAACGCTAACTCTTCCGGTACGCGATCACCATTCCAGAACCTTTCGGCCTGTATTTACTAAGAACTCGCGTCTTTAAGCAAGCAACTATACAGTGTTTTTCCTGCTACTGCAAACCCATCGTTTCCACAGCAGCAGGATATACACTTTATAGCTTTATTTTGTAAGAGTTCGACATAATCCTCTGTTCTCCCCAGAAGGGTTCATGGGGACTTTCCCACGAAATAAGGTAAAAAAATAGGCATGTTAAATATTTCTAAAATTATATCATTAAGTAGGTAAGCCCGACAGTTTCACCCGCCGTTCAGTTTAAAATCGGCCGCCAACCTACTGTGTCGCATCGCATCGCCCACCCGCACTTTTACTTTGTTTTCGCTTAGCGTTCTTTCTGACTTTTTTTCTTATTGCTCGGCTCCTAATTATTGTAACATGATGTTATATAGCCTACTAGCTTATGCTGGCAGCTTCGCCCGCGTGGATGTCGGAAATTATCCCACGGGAACGTACTACCGGGATAAAAGGTATCCTACGTGTTAATCCAGGTTATAAACTATCTGTGTTCTAAATTCCATCCAAATCCGTCCAGTGGTTTTTTCGTGAAAGAGTAACAAACATCCATCCATTCATTCATCCATCCATCCATCCACACAAACTTTAACATTTATAATATTAGTAGGATAACCTTCCTTAAGAATTGGGCTATCAAATGCAAAAATATTTTTTCAAATCCGAATGGTAGTTCCAGAGATTAGCGCAGTTATGGAAACAAAAACATACAAACTGCAGCTTTATTATATTAATATAGATATAACGGAGAAGGTATGTCTCTCTCGTTATATTCAGCCATATTTTAACTACTGTGGGCGTACTATGGGTAATGTTGGTTATTGCGCAATAGAAAAACCGTTTACAGTTCAAATGAAGTTATAATTTACGATCAAATTAATCACACTAGCGAATCACACACTGTAGGTACACGACACAACTATACAGAACGCGCGACAGTTTCTAAACGTGTTCACTGCTTAACCGCCAACCACAAACTCTTTCTGTAACTCTGGTCAAGCGTTATGTTATAGACTCTGTCGAGCGCCACCTGGTGGCGCTGGCGTCCCGATTAGTCAAAGTCAAACGATTGATTTAACGTATTTCCGACAGATAGATCTTCTTCGAGACAGCTGTCTAATTGGTAAGTTGTGTTAACAACTTTCTGTCGATTCATCCGACATAAAAAGAAATCCTAATCATATAGTAGCAGTATGTTGAGCGATTACCGTTTTGCGTGAATGACGCATACTTTCACCTAACTTTTTCTTTTTTGTATGTGTGTGTATTTTCTCTGCGTTATGTTTACTTTACCGAAAATAAACAAATTTTCCTTATTTTCTTTCTTCTTTTTTCTGTCTATATGATTTATAAATTTAATTTAATTTAATATGATCAAATAAAAAATTAATATTTTGACATGAAATCTTAATTACTACACTCGGGTGACTTATAAACAATTTAATTCACAGGAGCACATGAAATAGCATTTCAATTTATTAATAAAATAATTTAATAGTAGAATAAAATATTTAAAATTAAGTATCCTAATTAGTCATTTTGCTAATTGAAGGCGAACGAATTGCCACGTGAATGGCTAGAGTATCAATTATAAGAAGCAGTCTGTTTGCCTTGATTTATAATATTATTCAGATCACTGATTCATTTGAATTTTGTTTAAAAAAATAATGTAAAAAGTAAATTTTACAACAGCATTTTAAGCCTCGTATCCACTAGGCAACATTTGACGCGTAACACGTAACGCTCAACGTGTTCGGCAACGTTGCACAACAACGCGCGACGTTGCCAGCTGGCGCGCAATAAGACAACGGTACTAAACAAAAGTTCCTCGTTACTGTTCAACATGATGAGCAACATGTTGTACATCATGTCGCGTGTCAAATATTTCCTAGTGGATACGAGGCTTTAGTAGTACAGCTCTTTGTGTAGGTTTGTTATAACTCTCATAACTTATTTAAAAAAAAAATCAACAAAACATCACCCCCGGATTTCCTAAAAGCAGAGCGTAGAGGTATATAAGTAAACCCAAGAATTTGTAAGTTTGTTCCACGTTTTCAAGCAGAAATTTTGTAATTTCACTCCTTTTTTTTGCGTGGGAAATCATCGAATGACCTCTCTCGCTCTGGGCGGAGCGGAAGTGCGTGTCAGACTCTTACTGACTAAAACCCACCCGTGTTCCTTCAGTAGCCTGTGGGCCAGGGCCACGGTAACTCTTTCGAACAATCCGCGACACCAGCAGGCATCGGCTCTATCGGACCTCGTCAATTATGCTGACATCTCTTTGAGGCGCGCGTGGAACACAACGCGCCGTCGACAAATCAACGTCCTGGTAAATCAACTGTCCAATGCAATCTAAGAAACCTTTCACTGTAATTCTAAAAATAAGTAGGGTAATATTAGAAACGTAGAATTAAACGTACACTGAAATTTGTAACAACCTAACCAAAACGTGTAGCCAAAGTACGTAAAATGCATCACTAAAATCCACCCTTCACTTTTCACATGTCAACAAAAATACAAAAAATATCCTGCCTCATCCAAATCCAATAACATACAAAGATAAACATCCGGGAAATTGAGAGAGACTAAAAACGGAATTCCTCTAAAAAAATACCTTTACGTAACGGATACTTATAATAAAGAAGCAGTTTACTTTTCATTTCTTTGTTTGTTTCCCAAACGGTGTGCAAAGAAGGCTTTCAAAATAATTGTTGTTTTCCTTTCAGGTAGGAACACGTATGTATGAGATGAAGTATTTTTTTTTTATTTGGGAGCTTTTATGTACTGTTGGCGAAATAGATTTGTTTGCAGTGTAGTTAAGTACTGCTTAGTAAGCATCAATACCTGAGTAGAAGAAAATACTGGAATACTTGATCTCTACGTATCGACTAGACTCTAGTCACTAGACTATATATTTTAGTTCCAATGCTTTAGTAAACAGATCGGAACAGTTTATCAATTACATTACAATGACTAGGATTTTGATTCGTTTCATTGCATACTAAGTCAGTCTGCCTAGCCTTTTCCCAAGTATATTGGGGTCAGCTTCCAGTCTAACCGAAATCAGCTGAATACCAGTATTTTAGATGGAGTGCTGCCTATCTTACTTCTACATACCTGTTACTGGATAATACGATACCCCTTGGTAAGATTGGTTGTTAGACTTCCGGGGTTTTTATGACCTATAACGACTGTCAAAAATCTACAAATGACAGCCGGGACCAACGGCTTTACGTGTTTCCCGAGGTACCGAGGGGTCTTGGTATGTAGAGATGGTCACCCATCCACGGACCAACCGTGATACGCGTAGCTAAACTTAATAAATCGACCCGTATGGCTGGAATTGCTGAGCCAGAAGCTCCTCTCAATCTATACCAAGTCCGTAACGAAAACACTTTTTAGTGTTCAATACTGAGTAGAGACTCAAGTCTTTGAAATCGTTCGTCATAGTGATAAAAATTACATTCAAAACGTTGGTAAACGAGCAAAAAAAATCTGCGTACTTGCATAGTGCAAAGATGTTAATTCCTAAGCCTGCATACCAAACTCTTTTGCTGTGTGTACATGGTAATAGTTACAAGGCCTCTTGTCGTCAACAAGGGAATAATTTCTAGACTTCCAGACAATTATTTTTCTTACCTGTGATAACATATTGTTTGTTTGTTAATAAATTCCTCTTTATAAAAGATTCCTTCCAGAAAGTGCTGTCAAAATACCATAATATGACAACATATTTTTTAATCTTGTAAACACGAGATACATGAGAATAATAATATAATAATCTTTAGCTACGTCACTATGCGCTAGCGACGGTTTCCGGGGGCATATTACTGAGTGTGCAAGTCAACAAAAAAAAAAAAAAATATCTCGAATTAGCACACGAGGTTGTCGACATGTGGAATGTGACCTCGGCTATCATTGTGCTGATTCTCGTATCGGCCAATGGCCTGATGGCCGAAAGCCTCGATCAGCATCTCTCGAGGCTCTCCTTAGGCGGTTGGATCAAGGGCCTGATCCAGAAGGCAGTACTCCTCGATACGGCTTGCATCGTGAGGAGGTTTCTGTCTCTGGAGTCCTAACCACCGGTAGCTTGGAATCTGCTCCCGATACCGGCGGACCACAATTATTTATATTTTTAAATGATTTTATAAAAATATTTAAAAATGTATATTGTATAATAAATAATAAATGTATAATGTATACGTGTTGTATGTATGTTTAATAAGTATCAAAATAAATAAACGAAATAATAATAATATTTTTTATTTCTAAAAAGCCTTAGTAATATGTTAATGAAAATAGTTTGGCAGTATAGTTTCTAATAAAATGGATGTAGCCACTGCAACCGAACTAGGAAAATGCCAACCAAGCAAATATGTTTGGTTAAAAAATCAAAAATATATGCTTATATAAAGAAAGAAAAAATGTTGTTGTATTGTTGTTTTTGTTGTGTTGTGAGTTGTTGTACATCAATCCTGTTGGAAGTCGTTGTAGAAATACGAAACGGTTTGAAAGCGATTGCCTCTTGTCTAGGCCCTCATGTTTCATTATTAAATACAGCACTCTTTATTTTATTGTTACCGACCAAACTACATTCCACTTTACCCGAATCCAAGCTCTCCCTCTACATTCAAGATATATACGAAAAGTTTATAGTCAAGTGTTGTACCGTTTCTCAATTCGATAAAAAAATATAATTTATGTCCGTTTTCGCAGCTGTTTCAGGAACGGCGCAAAAACTAGATACAAAGTGAATTTTAAGTAGATTTTCATTGTGTGTGTGTGGTAAGTTAGACTTACGGTGTGAATGTATGATATGGTTGGTGCATTTGGTAGGGTATGTGGTTTACGTGTATAGGGTGGGGTTTGATTCTCGCTCTAAGCAATTCTTAGTATGTACTTCTACTTCTACTTGTACAATCGCTGCGCCCTCGCGCCCCTAGACACCGCAGGAGGAGACACCCTGGGCGTCGGGAGTCAATTGCCGACTCCCGGCCACCGAAGACGCGGGCTTGCGGACGGCGAGCAATGGGCGGCTCACCGTCCGGTAAGGACCAGGCCCGGGTCGACGGCGCGTCGTGTTCTGCGCGCGCCTCAAAGAGATGTCAGCGTAATTGACGGGGTCCAATAGAGCCGATGCCTGCCGGGGTCGCGGATTGTTCGAAAGTTACCGTGGCCCTGGCGCACAGGCAACTGAAGGAACACGGGTGAGTTTTAGTCAGTAAGAGTCTGACACGCCCTTCCGCTCCGCCCAGAGCGGGAGAGGTCATTTGATGATTACACACCCAAAAAAAAAAAGTATGTACTTAATACAGGGGTAACTAACCTGTAACCATGGATTCAGTGCAAATTTCTGAAAAGTTTCAACGCAGTATGGTTGAAATTTTTCGTCGCTTATTAAAAAATATATTTGCTGTTCCATTCATTTTGACCGCGTAGCTATTGCACTTTTCTATGAAAAAGCTGTTTTTTTTTTGATAACCGGCGACTAATTTCTACACTAGGGTATCTAAAATCATTAGCAGAATTCATGGTTTCAGCTTGCGCATCGATGTCCGTGCCACCCTGTGTAATGGTTGGTTCAGTGGCTTTAGACTCCTTGTTTAAGATTTTCCTTTCAATCGAAAATCCTTTCATTTTTTTTTGCTTACGACCACTCCACTCTTCAAGATAACTACCGGATTTTATAAAAAAATAATGCAGTCTAATTAATGTAAATCGACATAAAAAATACTAAGTCTTAATAAAATCTACGATTCAACTGTTTTCAGGGTTCCGTACCCAAAAAATGCAACCGAATCTGAATTAATCAGCTTACCACGTCTGTTTGTTTGTGCATCTGTCTGTCACTAACTTTTTAATCCGAATAGGTAGCCCGTTACTTAGAAAAATAATAATTAATCAAAAAAGTGACATGAGTATGATTATGATTATCCTCCACGATAATCAGATTATTACCATTGTTATGCATTAATTTTTGTACAAATTTAAATGTCCTTATTCTTATAAAAATCTGTGAAGTTGAGCGCCATTATACGCAATCAGTCTAATTGGTTTGCGGGTTATTTTTATCCCGCTATATTGTGGGAAAGAAAATTGATTAATTAACAAACATTGTGCCTCTTTCATTTAATTGAGTATTCTCTCGATTTCTTTTTAATTAAGAATTATATTTTGTTAGAAGTCGATTATTGGATTCTGACAAAACCGGCAAAGTGCATGTCTGACTCTCATACTAAGGGTTCCGTAGAATCAAAACTTTTGTAATTTACCTTCTTTTTATTTGGCACGATAGTTGCCATGGTAACACAATTATTATTTATTCTGTGAAAATTTCAACTTGCTACCCGTAACCGCTAGGAACATACAGCCCTGTGATATAAAACAGATAGATAGGAACAGAAGCAGGTGATAGTGGCATAACTGGTAAAATAAATATATTAATAAAGAAAGACAAGAAAGAAAGAAAATAGGTGCATTTATTTGCGGTAAAAATTACGCCAAGAAAAATCACACAAACACAGAAAATAACGAGTTGGGTGAAAATATGCGTCACATTCACGCAAAACGGCAATTGCTCAGCATAATGCTATGTTACATTTATACAGACAGAAGACGTTAAACCCCATGTTTACGAGCTAGACGCGCAAGCGACACGCGTCTTGCGACAACGACTGTGAAGAACACAAATTACGTTAGTTACGTAGTTGCTTAGAGCATGCCATGAGTCACCACGACGCCACTTGCGGAGCAATGAACGGAAGCAAGTTGTGACGCGCGCGAGTCACTTGACGCAAGTCGCGTCTCAAGTCGCATAGCTTGAGGCCGTGAACGAGGGCGGGGGCTATGACGTACTCTCAGAGTACGGAACCCTAAAAAACAGTCCAGAAACCACTCCAGCTTGTCACACTCCGCCAAACACATGCATCTAAACTGTAGATGCAGACAAAATCTCTGGAATTGGATTCGTTCCAGGGCTTTAATTAATTCCACACTAGGATTGCGATGAGCTATGAACGAAAACTTTAATTGGAGTGGTTTCAAAATTTGTTGCAAATGAAGCGGGGAGCCGTTCTGTGGTGGTGACAAAAATTTTGAGGGTTGTAGTTTTTGGGACAATATGGGTAGCGTTTTTGTGGGTAACGGAAAATATGGTGATGAATTTGTTATTTTTGCAATTTTTGGATAGGTTAAAACCTAAATGTCCTTTCTTTGGTATTGTTCGTCGAATCGTTGAACTCCTTAAGTCCTGACTTCCTGAGTCGAGTTGCACGATTACTAACAAATACGTGCACTGACTAGACAGGTCTACTCAATCTGTAGTTCTTTCCTCAAACGACCGTTTCAGATACCAATCTACATGATCTGACCAAGATTTTGTCTGAATTTTAAAAGAATTCTCTCTCACCTCTGAGTTTGTTTCGGCCTTTCTTCTCAGAGTAGCCAGATAGGAAACGCCGACCTCATCTAGTTTAAAAAATATGATTGACGTGTAAAAGTGTTTGTACAAACCTACTTACAAAAATAAAATCATTTATCATTTATTATCACCCTGTTTCTGGGGCAGTTGAGTAAATACAAGCCTCAAATATTTCTTCCAGTGAATCGGTCTAATTTGTTATTTACCCACTTAGTTTTTATTTATTTCCTTCACTTATTAATACTAGTTACATTTATAAATATTTTACAAATAAATGAACTAGACGTTTTAGTTTCAATTTACGTATTTGGCTGATATTTAAATAAAACTCATTAAAATTTTCAGTTAGTTTCCAAATCGCCAGTAGCCAGTTTTAAAACACACGCTACCTATACAAAACCCAACTAACTCCAAGCATACATTCATTAATCCACTAAAATTTCCACTCTAAAAACTCCCTTAAATCAACCGAACATTCGCAAAAGCGATCATTACTTCGTCCAAAGCTTACTACAAACGTTTCCACGTCTTAATTTGCTAATTCCTCGCCTCCAGTTACTAATTCTTTAGCTACGTCGACTTAAATGGCCAAGAGGATTTAGTTGTTCGAGATTTTATCGTGTCAGAAGTGAGGGTTTTTGCTCAGATTTGTGATATTATTTTCTTTGTGTAGATTTAGTGTTAAGTGTGTGTTTGGCTAGAGACCATGGTTTAATGTGGTTAGGTACTATAAAGACCACATTTGTTGAATTTAAAAGCGACTCAATAAAAATCTGCAATAATAAAATTAACTAAATTATAGGTACTAATTATAGGTAGCAAATTTTTATTTTATTTTAGGGTTCCGTACCCAAAGGGTAAAACCTGTTACCAAGACTCCGCTGTCCGTCCGTCTGTCTATCCGTCTGTCACCAGGCTGTATCTCATGAACCGTGATAGTTAGACAGTTGAAATTTTCACAGATGATGTATTTCTGTTGCCGCTATAACAACTAATACTAAAAACAGAATAAAATAAATATTTAAAGTGGCTCCCATACAACAGACATGATTGTTTTGCCGTTTTTATAGATAATGGTACGGAACCCTTCATGCACGAATCCGACTCGCACTTGGCCGGTTTTTATGTATTATTTACTTCTTTATCTGTCCGTGACATCACAGCAGCGGGCCCTATCAGAATACCAACGCTGCGACACTTATTTTTAAATGTCGCAGCATCGTGCTGAGATGCGGCGACCTCTCGCGTCCGACCCTGGTTCAGGCCATGGTACGGAGCGAGAGGGAATGGGAAGCCGTCACCTCCTTCTGCGAAGCAGTAATGCTCGCGAAGGAGGAGGCGGAGCGCGAGAGTGAGAGGCAATCACTGCGCCCTCGCGCCCCTAGTCGCCGCAGGAGAAGAAACCCTGGGCGTCGGGAGTCGATTGCCGACTCCCGGCCACCGTAGGCGCGGGCTTGAGGATGGCGAGCAATGGGCAGCTCGCCGTCCGGTAAGGACCAGGCCCGGGTCGACGGCGCGTCGTGTTCCACGCGCGCCTCGAAGAGATGTCAGCACAATTGACGGGGTCCGATAGGGCCGATGCCTGCCGGGGTCGCGGATTGTTCGAAAGAGTTACCGTGGCCCTGGCGCACAGGCAACTGAAGGAACACGGGTGGGTTTTAGTCAGTAAGAGTCTGACAGGCGCTTCCGCTCCGCCCAGAGCGAGAGAGGTCATTTGATGATGTCCCAACCAAAAAAAAAAGAATCGTGCTGAGATAGGGACCGTTTGGCCTCGTACAGTACTACGAGTATCTGTTGTTATTTTCATTTTACTTTTGCTTAATTTTTTATTTTTATGAGTGTGTTTAGTTTAGTTTGTATCAATCCTGCGCGAATCCCAATCAATACCTTTTCTTTATTTTTTTCTTTGTTTTCTCTACTTTGTAACGTTATCTTCGACTTCTTTCCATACTGTGAAGAAACGAACATTGGTCACCAACACAATTATCTCTTCTATCTTTTCATCTATCACATAATTAATTTACCTGCCTTTGCATTATATTTAATTCTTTTTACCTATTGTGGTATAGTCATTTTATTCTAGGTGCATCGTCTTCACATAAGATTAAATAATTAATGTGAACTTACATAATATTGTAAAACATTTTAAAAGAGTAACGGTGGAGTTTCTTGCCCATTCTTCTCCATACGAAACTACCTTTTGGAAGGGGCAACTAGAATCAATTCAATTTTTTTGTAATTTTTGACGTTCAAAAGTGCCTTTTATGTGCCTATTTGAAATAAATGATTTGATTTTGACTTTGACTTCTTATTTCGTAATTTCATACTGATAAGAGAAGTAATTTTTTCTCATGAAGTTTCTTAGCACCTCGAGTCAGTTGTGTGCACGGTTTTTTGCCAGAATAACTGAAAACGTGACTAATTCTTAACGTAATTTTGTGATATCTGATCCTCACTTGTACCATAACAAAACATCACGCATATTATTTCCTGAAAGGTTGGACAGATGTGTATAGTAGCACTCATTCCGCCAGTTATGTTAAGCCCCATGTAATAGGGGACGAGCCGATTCCCTTTGTTAGCTCGCTCGATTTTCACTTTCCCAAATGAATTGCTAAAAGTTCCGGAAACCAGATCCCAGATCTCGATGTAACGTTAACAGCTCAACAACAAAATATTACAGCCGCGATAGCAATTTATTCTAAAATCCCCTTTCATCCAATTATAAGTTTCGTTCAAACTCTCGACTTGGTCGTTAAACTGATTTGTCGGTCGGTCGGTCCTAGTTGAGGTTTCGTTCGGTTAAATGCGCAATAACAAGCAACAGTTGCAGTGTAACTTGTTTGGAGTAACAACGTCATATGGATGTAAACTAACGACCATTCGACAGTAAATGAAGCACTGGTTATAACTATTGCATAGGAGTATTTTTGTTCGGTACAATATTTGCAACCGAACAGCTCAGCACTTTTGTCTGCGTACATGTATCGCAACAATTACCAGTTAATACGTGTTCGAATACCAATCGCGTTACTTAAACCAAACCGGCACCCTAATTGCGTAACACACTACCAATCACAATCTGTATCATTTTGAAGGATATTGCTAGTGCGTTGCTTCATATGTTCTAAAAAATTGTCTGCTTCAACAACGTAAATAACGCAATGAATTTGTTGAACTGTCAAAATAAAAGCTATTTCTACTGTTAGTGTGTTACGCAAGTACCCCGCAGATCAAACCATCTTAGTGCTAATTTTATTTAGCTTAGATTTACCATTTCATAATTATAATAAATTGTAGTATTCAATATTTCTTTTAAACCATATTATTTTGTATCATTAGATCAGTGATCGTAAACTAATAACCATACCATAACCTGTCTAATAACATATAATATCAAATCAACTAAATATCAACCAACCCAGAAGTTAGTGCTAAACCACGCAGGCACTAAACTCTTCAATTTTGAAACCATCAAATACCTTAATCAAATCATCGAAATTAAAAAGATTGATCAACTCTTTAATGGAAAATATTTAAATTTTCTAGATAATATTTACATAATTTAAAAAGTTAACAGTCTTAAAATAATAATATGTACAAGTATATAAAAAAGGAAGGGAAATAATCAAAGGGCTTCAAAAAATTCGTCCGCATCGTTGTTAACACTAAAAGTGCCCAAAAGGCTGGCAGCATTGCCACGTTGTATGGCAATTCTGATTATTTGGCCAAAAAATAGGCCAACCCTCTGGTCTACCAACCGCTAGGCGATGTCTCGAAAAACTAAGTGGAAATTAAACTAATTAAAAAGATGTTTTTAAACAATCTAAATAGTTGTGAAGGACTGACTATGGGTTTGGCCAGTCAGCCGACTAGCTGCACTGACTTATTGAATGTTAAATATGAGGTTATTTAGGAGATAATCTTATGAAGGACTAGCTTCCGTCCGCGACTTCGTTCGCGTGAAGTTCCTCGTTTTAATATAAAACAGATCCTGTGGCACTCAAGGATAAGGTTACTTCAAATTGCAGATATGATTATTGCAATTTTACTTGGGTTGACATAATGGGAGAATTGATTGCTAAAATCGATCATTTACAAACTAACCTTTTCTCAGTTCCTGTCTGTAACCATTCTGCGGTGTTGACGGTTAATGGAAGAGGCAGTGACTTCTTCCGATCCCAAGACGCTGTCGTAGGGTTAACCACAATACCTAATTAATCAAATTACACTCATTACTGTACACCTACACTCATCCCCCTACACTAACACACACACACTCTCACATACCTTACACTACACTTCACTCAAGCGCGCCTCTTTTTCCTTTTTGTTTATTAAAAAAACACATGCAAAAAAAGAACATGCAAGTGGAGTTAAAACTCCTAATGTTCTTTTTAAATATATGTTTTCAATTCTACATAACTTGGATAAAGATAAATAGGAAGGGCAGAGTCTCCTAACACAAGCATTTCCTTGCTTAAAAGGAGTCTTCAAATCATATAATGCAAACCTAGTATGTTAATTGAAATAAACATTT
Source organism: Dryobotodes eremita (assembly GCA_917490735.1). Lineage (NCBI taxonomy): Eukaryota > Metazoa > Arthropoda > Insecta > Lepidoptera > Noctuidae > Dryobotodes > Dryobotodes eremita. Next base: position 3,358,449 of record OU823263.1, on the reverse strand, counting down.
TTTTTTGTTTTTTAACGTCCCATTAGTGAAAGAATTTTCGGAATCGGATCAGTAGCTTGGTAGATTTCCCCCTACATAGAAACTTAAAATTACCTCCTATACAGGGTGGCAGAGACATCGAAGCGCAACTTGTTACCGTGGAATCAGTAAATGATTCTGAAACCCCTGCGTTGAAACTTTTCGTCAGTTATTAAAAAAAAAATGTGTTCGATACATTTCGACCGCATAAGTCACTTTTTATGAAACAGCAGATATTTTTTTTAGATAACCGACGAACAATTTCTACGCTAGGGGGTCTTGAATCATGTGCTGAATTCATGGTTGCAGTTTACGCGTCGATGTTCCTACCACCCTGTATTATTAGTATAGATTAATTCCTTCATGATTGCAGTGCGAGAGATAGACGGAGCTATACATGATCGACAGCACCATTCTTTTCTCGCAGTGCAATCATTATTTTCAATTAAATTCAAAAACAATCCAACAATCCAAACCAATTGTTTTACAAAATACCAACAGAAAACAAACACTCCTTTTGCATAATGAAAATAAATAAAAACTCATAAAAATAAATGGGTAAATCCGCAGCACAAAACATAGTCATTCCCATCAACGGTCCAATTTTTTATCTCCTGAACACAGCGCCCATTCATTGCATTGTGACCAGTCGGACTACTATGATAATAAGCCATTGGCCGTAATTGACTTTCACGATTCAGGGTGTATTGAATTTTATCTTTTGGGTTCGGATTAATGGGATGTAATGGGATTATTTATGATTTTTCTGCGTAGCCGTTTCTTATTAAGGACTTGTCTAAATCTTATCAGAATTATGCTGTATAACAGTAGACCGTCGACGTAAAAATAAAGTTTAGGTAATTTTTTAGCTTTTGTCGATACGTGACGTCGTAGCTTTGAAACGAATGGATTTTTAACTTTTATATATGGAATAACTGCCACCAGGAGTCTATTTAACAAAACTGACAAATCACAAGCGACAAACCAAAAAATCTAAAAAAAAATTCAAGGTTATTTTATTAAACAGCACTTATCGTGAAAATGTGTCAATTTTATGCATACATAACTTCGTTCCTGTACAATTATTTAAGGTTAGATCAATTGCTAGGTTTTCGTGATACAATTTATTTATTTATTTATAGTTAATTAGAACGGTACAACACCAATTACACTAATTAACATAGAAACAAATTATTACGTTAACAATGATTTATGTTGTATATTATTTAATTTAAAACTAACATAGAACAGTGAACTCCTTGCATACTTTGTCTCAAAGAACACCAGACATATACGCATAATTTTCACACCACATTCTGGGTGGACAGTCAGAAGGGCATTTAGCATCTCCAGGGTACGACAGACTGGGGCTCTGGCTACAGTTTTGGATGGCAGTTGCACAAACATTCTAAAAGTAGGCTGCTACTCGTACATCACTGGCCGTTAAGATGAACGATCGTAGTTCTAACATTATTTTCTCTTCCAACTTTCCAACTTTTACTACGGAGGGTCTATAATTAGGTGAAAACTATACGGATCACTCCCAAGTGACCCCCTTGACCGGGACTCTGCGGGAGATCATGTCTTGCGGAATTACATAGCAAACTTATACTTGAAACTAATATCAGTTTTCACTACGGTCAAGTTTAGCAACGTATTCGGTATTCAGCTGCATCCGGTTCGACTGAGAGATAATCCATTACTTACATTAAATTAAAACATAAAGGAGATGGATAACGGTCTCATACAAGACTGGCCCAGAAATGAACACAAATAAAACAAAATGTATTATGAAGATAGAATAGTTTTTCATAGCCCTGTATATTTTTATTCGTCGTAAAACTTTGTGAAGGGACTTAGGACCCTTCCCAAATCTGATGACTTCAAACCTGTCGACCAGCAGACTTAATTCAACTCAAATGTAACAACTGTATCCCAAATTATTCATTTGTTATGCCCCAGTTTATAGAACAGTGGATCTCCGTTAGAAATCAGCCAAAATCAGAGTGGTCCGAAATGCGAGTTACCATTGTAGCCGAACTAAACTGTAATGAGAACATCCATAGTCTAAGAAAGGCAAAGTCACTCCGAAATGCGAAAAAGATAACCACAAATACAGCTAAAGATATTTTTTTACAAATCACAAGAAATCACAGCGAAACATTCAGGATGCTGTCACACGCAGCAACACAGAGATAGAAATAAAGTATAAATCGTTAGAGGTTATCACCCGACTGACAAGCAGGGTTATGTGTTCGACGCATGTTTTTGTATGGTACTCGTAGTTATGCCTTTTGTATGTAAGATTCTGTATTCTCTGGTAGCATCCAAACGTCTGAATGCATTTCATTTTATTTTATTAAATAGAAACAACAAACAGCTACATTATGCAATATTACATACAGAAAAACTTATATAACTTAAGTAATGTAGCCCACAGCGCTGTTCTCAGATTACTATGAATAAATAAAACCTTAAAGTCACTAGAAGGTGAACTGTTAATGATTGATAATGTCGTTAAGTTTGTGGTGCCCACCCAGCGTAATGCAATACACTTTATTGCGAAGGATTTTGAAGTAAATTCCTAATCAAATAGATGAAAGGTGACGTTTCACAAAAACCAACATGGCTGACTTTCGACCACCAAGAGTAAAGTCGTGAAAAAGCAGTTTTTAGTACATCCAAATAAAGGGCTCAAGGAGACGATTCTATAAATGACCCAGGGGTAATTAGGTTATAAGTCATATTTTGAGAATCATCTAGTGCCTACGTCAAACTAAAGGCGTTTACATAAGTACTAAAGCATATTCTTTCTAACAAACAGGATGTTTCGTATAGAAAAAAGAAAAATAGAATATTGTGTTGCATTTCATATCTTTTAATGCCTTCCTCTATGTTAGTTATCTGTGCAAACTCAAACTCAAAGCATTTATTTCAATTAAACCATTTACAGGCACTTTTGAATTGTCAAAGAGTCGGTCAGTTAGTCAGAAAGTTGAAGCTAGTTGCCTATTCCAAAACGTAGATCGCTATGGAGAAGAACGGGAAGGAAACTCCAAGGACACTCTTTTTAAATCAAGATATTACAAAATCCTGGGTACATTATTCTTGTTGCTTCTTATGTGAGAACAATGAAAAAAAATTGTATTAAGAAACAATTCAAAATATAAGATCAATAATAAAAATAAGCCGTGGCAGTTAAGAGATGACCAGTCTCAACTGACAGCGCCCGTTCACGAACATAACGCGTGGATCAGCACCATCCAACTCAACCATTTTGTAGGGAACCGAATGATCCAATCCACCAACAGTGAGACATGAATGAGCAAAGTATAAATGACATTGACAAATGCATGACAATGATGAGCAGTGAGAATGATTATGAAAGATAAAGAAGGTGTTGCCATTACAGACTTTTTAGACTGAACTAATCTATTGATTAATAAATAAAATCGAAACATAAATCAATTATTAACATCTTCATTAACAGTCTACTTATTATTTAAAACGCTTTAAATACGGTTTAAATTTTATAAATTACTAGCGACCCGCGCCGGCTTCGCCCGGGTAGCAAAGCATAATATAATATAGGCACGTGTGTATTTTTAACATAGCGCCATCTATTGAGTACTTACTCAATTCAGTCAACAGATATCGCCATCTTTTAGAATCGTTTGGAGCTAATAGATAATTGTGACTGTCAAATAATAGATAAATAATTTGCAATAAAATAATATTGCGACTATAAATTGAGATGTAAGCTATCGTATCTTTCAAGATGGATCAAATTGCACACGGTATGCAAATCAAATTTAAAATCGGTTCAGTAGTTTAGGAGTCCATCGCGGACAAACAACGTGACACGTAATTTTTATATATATAAAGATAAAACTACTCGTGAAATCATAAAAATTCTTTAAACTTACATGTCCCAATTATCATTTCATTTCCAGAACAGCTTCACTACTGAGGAGAGTGAGAGACAGTCGCAAACGCGTCGTGAGATCTGGATCTGTAGCGGAGAGTTTCAGCTCTTAAATCGTAAAGCAGTTTGCTCGGAGGGTGATTGGTACTAACCCTAGATAATAAGTTTCATTTAATGTTATGTTACTAACACTCTATGGGTTATTTGTTCCGAAATAAAAATCATTATTATTGTTATTAAAATTGAAAATGACGCTTGACCTCTTCCCTTTTTTTTAAGTGTACACTTGATTTCGCAGGATGTCATTCTGGTAAGTTCAATAACATGTAAGATTTAAACCACTAATAACTACGAGACTTTTAATGCTAGACTAATGAGGGGGCACCATCCCCTCACCCCCCCTTCTTGTCAAACGATACAAAAATATTCCCCGTAAAATTATTAGCGGTAGCCATAAAAGAAGCAAAAAAAATTTAGGGTCATCCCTTGAATAATGAACTACATTATTTTAAAAGGCCGATTTTTGACGCTGTACAATGATTTAAGGAAATATCCTGAAAAATTATAATTGTTATCAATTAAATATATTGTTTACTATTTTCTCAAATTAAACCCGTTTAATGTTTACTTACATTCTTTATAAACTCCACTCATATACCTATGCCTAAAACTATTTTAGTAAAGGATTCCTTACTACGAGTATATAATTAAAAACATCGGAAGTGTTCTAAAACAAAACAACGGGCAAATATCCGATATTATTATAAGTAAAAAAAAACTATGATTTTATAACATATATTTTATTATCTTGTTTCGTATTCGAATCTCTGGGCATAAAATAGGTACTTAGGTATGTTAATAGTAACTCAAAAACTCGGACTTCTTGGAAGGAATTAGGCACCAGCTCAGTCATCAGTTAGTATCAATTAAGGTAACCCAGGCCCACTTATCGCATTGGGTTATCTTGTAATGGTAGATGTAAGTAGATAAATAACCCTTGCTGCTTAGCCCTCTTCCTCTCTCCTAATTTTGCTGTGCCCGACAGGGTCCATATTGATCTTTTACCTTGTTAGACCATCTATGTAATACATATGGAATGCAATAAAGAATTGAGTATTGAGTATTGAGTATTAAATAAATAAATCTTCTCGAAAATTAGTAAAAGAAAGTGGATGCGTACTGCATACCTGTGTTATCGTCTATCGCCCAATTACATCCGATAACTAACTTCAAATAAATTACTTTAATTAACGACTGATTATTCCGTAAATAAAATATTGGAATCATTCGAACATTTCATTTTTATTTACCTACGTGTTCTTCGGCTCGGCATCGCCGTACGCCATGGCCTTGAGCATGCAGCACATGCGCACTCTGCGAGCCAGCGCGCCCGTACCTACAGACGTGCGTGATTTTTTCGCGTACGTGGGAACACAAGCACAGAACTTCGTGTGTCGTATTCATTCAACGCTCAACGCCGAGCTTTGAAAATCGAACATCTCGCGATAAAAATCGCGGAGGGGAAAAATCGCGGCCGTGTGATGCATTATATTTGTTGTATTCCTAGCGCGGCACACGTTTTTATTCCGCTGCGGTTCTTACGTCCGAGCGAACGTGGGCTTACTCAAGCAAAGCGAGCAGAATGAGTCGAGCGCGCTTGCACATAAAATAAGCGAGCGAAGCGAGCCTAATGACGCTACGACTGAGCAGAGCACGCTTACTCAAGCACTGAGTGAGGGAAGCGAGCCACCCCACAAGAACAGCCCGAGGAGCAAGCCCACTATAAAAACAAGTGAGCGGAGCGACCTCAACTACCCCAAGAGTGGGTAGAGCACGTATTCACATGTGTAGAGCGAGCGAAGCGACACCCTAGAAAATTAAAAGCAAGTTAAGCGAGCCTACTTAACGACGAGTGAACGAAACGAGCACACTTTCAAAACTAGTGATCGCCACCCACTACCAACACCCACCCACCAACCAACCCACTGATTTAGCTAACACTCCCAGATACGGGACTATTTCCTATATAGATCCCACACACTATCCACTCATTCCACTGTATACAACTGTCCGGTTCATTGCGAGTAAATAAAAAGCAAGTGTTTTATTTCGACCGTGTCGATTTTAAATAGTAAAGAACTCGGTACATTGATTTTTTGTAACCTGGTGATAAATTTTGATGGCGTTCTAGTGTTTTACTAGTATCTGGTTATATTGTTTATTTATTGCCAATGGTTTTTATTTCGTTGCTATGGTTTCAGTAACAGCCCTTGTGTATCAATAATTCTTTAACTTTGTCGTGTCAGTACTTGCCATACAAGAAAGCTCATATATTAGTACAAAAAATTGGCCAAATAGCAGAGTTGGTAGCAGAGCTAGCTGCCTATGCTAGCTTTAATTTTGATTGTAAAGGGGTTTTCTGAAGTATTACCACTTTTTGAGGCTCTTTTAATGAAAATTACTCTTTTAATGAGACAAGGTGAGATCGCGATGCTAAGTAAAGAATGGCCACTTTGGTCACTCCTCCAAGAAATGGCCGCAGTAAATGCAGCTCAACCTCACAATCATTGCATCTAGTGATCATTTTTAGCCACAAATCCCATTATGTACACAGTCATTTTTCCTCCATACAAATCCACAAAACTACCCTCCCATTCTATTTACAACAAAAGCAAAAACTGAAGCCAATCTCTCCTCATACATAATAACCGCCCTGCCCTTCATAATAAGTAATTACTTAACTAATGCTCTACTAACTATTATAAGATATATATGGAAACTAATTTTCTCTCGGTAAACGAGATATCTTAATACTGACTAGTGAAGTTAATTTCTTCGGAGGGCATTTGGCAAAGAATAAAAATGCCTATATAGAAGCGACACTCTATCTGAAATGCCTAGGGAATTGTGGTGTAGGGAAAATTCAACGAAGTAAGGATTGTCCTGCGGGTCACGTCGCGCTAAATCATCGATATTATTGCATAAAGTTAGTATAACTCAGTCTTATGGTCCCACTACTGGGACACACGCCTTTTCCTTGTAACTGGCTATCCACCACGCGTGCCCAGTCTAGGTTGATAGATGTCACAAATATTCTGTTATCTAATAATTTGTTCTAAGACAATATAGGCAGGTTTTTTCGCAATTATTTTTACTGTTTTGAGAGCAGTGGTGCTGAATTAAATGAACTTTGACAATATTGACAACTCTGTCAGGGTTGGAGCGCTAGATAATTTCAAAGCGGATATGTGCGAAGGAAAGTACCTACCTATAGACAGAGAATGTGAACGGGCGCCGTCAGTAGGGACTGGTCATTTCTTAGCTGCCGCGGCTTATTTTAATTCAATTTAATATTTGAATTATTTCTGTCTGTTTGTTACGGATGCTTTTAACGTTCTGCGTCGTTCTCACATGCATAATTTCAATATGAATGATGTAACTAATATTTTGTAACCATATTTTGATTTAAAAGAGTGTCCCTGGAGTTTCTTGCCCGTTCTTCTCCATAGGTACCTACTGCGCTTTGGAATAGGCAACTAGCTTCATCTTTCTGACTGACCGACCCCTTGACAATTCAAAAGTGCCTGTAATTGGTTTATTTGAAATAAATGCTTTGAGTTTTTATTTGAGTTGAGAAAATAATTGTTTGGCGGATTGGCACACAACGTCAATTTGCTGTACAATAGCCGTTTCATACGATGTCGTCAAAGACTGACAGTTGTAATTTGAATATCCAAACAATTTAAGTTATTGGTATCTAAATGATAAATGATTTTATTTCTGTAAGTAGGTTTGTACAGACACTTTTACACGTCAATCATATTTTAAAAACTAGATGGGGTCGCCGTTTCTCGTCTGACTACTCTAAGAAGAAAGGCTGAAACAAACTCAGAGGTCACAGTCTCTTTTAAAGTCCAGACATAATCATGGTCAGATCATGTGAAGAACACGTAGATTTGTGTCTGAAATGATCTTTTGAGGAAAAACTACACAGTTTTAGTGGTCCTGTCCAGTTAGTGCACGCATTTGTCAGTAACCGTGCAGCTCAACTCAGAACTTAAGGAGCAAAACGACAGTCAGTTTGCAAAATAAACATTTTAAACGAATTTCGTGTCTACACAGTTTTATTATTCTATGCATCGGAGAAGGGCTCATGTTAAAGGGAGCCATTCACTTTTATGTGATAGTTTTATTGTATGAGTGTTTTTGTGAAAGGAAATTGGAGGTAGTATCCTCTTTATCTACCTTGCCTATTTCCGGATATAGCGTGTTTGGCCTTCGGTTGGCAGATGGGACTGAATTTCCGCATTTTGTGTCGAGTTAAACAGGCTCAAATTCTAAGGTAGAACTAAATTGAAGTCATTTGGTTTAAATAGGCTTTTATTTTTATTATTTTATTTATCTTTTATATACATTCTTCTATATTTTGTGAATGTGAGAATGTTCTAAGCTTAACTCGTAGACTGTAGATTTGTAGACCTTTTTATATTTTGTTGAGTACCTGTTGTTGACAGGCCTGCACTGTCCTCCCATACCTATTAACACTGTAATTTGAAAACATTGTAAAAGCCCCTAATTTTTAAAAGAGTAACCGTGGAGTTTCTTACCGGCTCTTCTCTACAGGAAACAACCAATTGGACCCGTGTACCTGGCTTCTGACGTTTCATAACTACCTATGTAGGTTTATGAGAAATAAAATATTTTGATTTTGATTTTGAAGGTCACCGTAAAAAATATTGGATGGTCAAGTCGTCAACAGCGTCCTTTCGTTGAATATTACATAATACTACCTTCACCAATTTGCTGTCTGACAGTCATGGTGATTGTGGCAATAACCCTTCGAAGTCTCTGTAATACTAATACTGCCCAGTCGTTTTCGAGAAGGCGTATGTTCAACAAATAAATTAATTAATAATGCATTAAAAACCTCTTTAAGTAGTGCCAATAATTATGCCCATTTTCACTAATACTAAACGAAATCTAAATTAATGCCAAAATAAAAGCACGCTATTGGATGTTTAACGCTCGGCTCAAAGTTAGATAGATTCGCTCAACAAACTCTGGACAGTGCACATAGAAATCTAGCTTAATTCACATACATGTAATCCTCCAGACCGTATTTCGGCCATGGCAGCTAATCTCAACGGAGACTAGCCTTCGGCGCGGGATATATTATAGAGCACAAGTGTGTGCGCAGACACAGGTGCACTCTCTCTTCCCTCACTTTCATAGTCCGATGGGACGGCAATCCGACACGACCAGAGAGAGATCATGTGCAAGACCAACGGCTTAACGTGCTTTCCGAGGCAGGGGGCATCACACCACCAACTTCCAAACTCCGGGCTGTTACTAAGAAATTCCTAATGCAAAAACCCAATAACACTTTGCCCGACCTCAGGACCCCACGCTCAGCAGTCACGCTTGCAGCTACGAGACCAACGGGGCAGTTAGCACACATAAAGACACACAAGAACACCATAAAGTAGAAACAGACAAAAAATTACTTTCAATGTTCTAGCTAGCCAAACGTGTTTTAATACTTTAACTATGGTTAAAATGTGAGGGAGATATTTGTTATTTAGGTCTAACCATTGCAGTGAGCAGTGGTGGCCCTCTGGTATTGGCCCCGACTTACGAGTTGTAGGTCGTGGGTTCCATCCCAGACAGGCGCTTTACTATGTGTAAATAATTTCATCACTACAGCTCTCAAAACGGTGAAGGAAAATATCGTGAGAGAAACCGACATGTCCTAGAACCAAAAATTCGTCCCCATGTGACATCTAGGCCCGTGTGGTAGATTACAGCCCACTCCCACTTGAAGAGAGGAGACTTGTGTCCCAGCAGTGGGAACATTATAGGCTAATTTTGTATTATGAATTCCAGGTAGTAACCTGATATTGACCAATCAGGAAAGCCTAACAGTACATCTTGACTCTAATCTAAGCAATCACCAATCTAGCTTCCTAATCTGTTAGTAGTGCTTAATTGCTTCCAAACAAATTAAACAGAATTTGATCGTAATTGGGTAAAGTCAAGTAAATTGGACGATTGGAGAAGCCTATGTCCTGCAGTGGAGTGCTGTAGGCTGATTTTGATGAAGTAATTGGGTGTTCTGTTTTCGAATTAGCGACAGTAATTCAAGAAGCTTTCAATGTCTCGAGGACTTCCTCGAGGGTGTAGTAGGCGTAAGCGCGACTGCTGAGCGCGGGGTCCTGGGTTCAATCCTCAGATCGGGCAAAGACTACTCCTGGACATTAGCCTCCCTAATCGCATACCGTTTAACTCGATGCTCGGCTACTCTCATCCAGCTGCTACCAGCCACCCTCCAAAGATCGTCGCTACCCCTAGCCTGAGGCCGTCTTATCTTACGTTTGCTGATTCGCGGTCAAATAGATAATAGATTTTTACTTTAGGAATTTCTCAGTAGCAGGTCTGAAACGTTTAAGGCTAATATGCTTGTTCCCTAACACGTGGGACCTACATATCGATGGTGGAAAGGTAAAATAGCTAAAGCGCCAAAACCTGAAATCTCAGGAATGAATTTTAAGTTACATTTTACCTTTCCACTGTCAATATGTATAACAAAACAGGTAAAACGTAGATCTTTGTATATCCCTTCAAATACATACAACTGTTCGATGATTTAGTGGAGGATTTAAAGAAGTGTGATACTATAAACATATTTAAAACAAAACTTAAGAAACATGTATGTACCCTGTAACGTCGCCAATACCCCAGATGCCAATATGATATTATTATTTTGATGTAAACACTTTGAGACACACAACACACACACACACACACACACACACACACACACTCACACACACACACACACTCACACCACACACACACATTTTAGATCAACTGGTATTTAAGTTCTTATGAGAAATAAATTATCTTTAAACATATAGACACATTAATAATCATGAATAAACCACAAAAAAATTAACTAAGACATTATTTTTATTCTCACCCCACATAAAACCAACCAAATGCCAAAGAGAACCCATTAAAGAAATAGTTCTCTTTCACATAACTTTTACCTATAACTTCAGTAACAGTTAATAAGTACCACTAAGGGTGCCCGCGACTTATAAGGGAGTTACCTGACCCATATTTTGGACCTTATAAACGTCAGTTGGTATTTTATGAACTCCTAGTGATGTGGAGTGAAGTTTTATACTTATAGTATTAATACCTATGGGTTGGTTATAAAGTTTATAGGTCGTTTTGATCTTTTAACTGTCGAAGATGATGACGGTTTCGTTTCAATGTTGTAAATGAATATTATAACCATAAACTTAAAACTAAAACATTACGTCTCTCCTAGAAAGAGCAGAAGAGTATGACGCAAGCAATTACCAGGACTCCGGGCTGCTACTAAGAATGATTTATACTGGAAAAACTAAATTACACTTAGCCCGGTTCGAAGATCGAATCCAAGACCCCGCGCTCAGCAGTCGCGCTTGCAACACTATGGTGCCATTGAGGTTCAATGTGAGACCAATGAAATGGTCAATCAATAAGATACCTCTCTACATAAAAAAAAAACATGACTGCCCAAAACACTAAACATAATAAGCCTATAATATTCCCACTGCTGGGACACAGGTCTCCTCTCTTCGAGTGAGAGTGGGCTGTAATCTACCACGCGGGTCCAGTGCGGGTTGGTAGATGACACATATCTTCGAATTTTTAGTTCCAGGACATGCCGGTTTCCTCACAATGTTTTCCTTCACCGTTTTGACAGCAGTGGTTATAAAATTATTTACACAAAGTAAATGCTCTCGCAGACAGGCGCGACACGACGGTGCGACGCGATTTTGGTAGAACAATTTCCAAGAAGTTTTCATAAGAAATGTTCTACTAGAGTTGCGGCGCGCTTTCACGTCGCACCTGTCTGCAGGCAGGCGCTTTAAGGGGAGCCTTCAAGCGCCTGCCTGGGTTCGAACCCACGAACTACGACTCATAAGTCGGGGCCGTTACCACTGGGCCACCGCTGTTCTACTGCCATGTAAACATTAAACTAAATAGGCAAAAATAACTTATTTTGGAGATCTGATTGTGTTTGCAGTTGGTGGACAGTTTTGTTTTGAAACTTGACATTTATGGGTCACATTTATGGTTATGGAGCCCTGAAAATATAACACTCCATTTTTTTTGGAGTTGTGTAATTATTTTCTAGAGTCTTGATTCTAGACTGGCACGTTATAAGTGCAACTACCTGTGACTGCCACAGTAACGATACCGACAGTTTGGAAACCGGGCTCTAAATTGATATATTTTTATTTACAAGCTGTTCGCAAACAAACTTCAACCTACCGTTGACAAGTTTGAATTGAGGTGGATTTTTAAATAGTAGATTGTTATACAAGGGGCTAAAATGACTCATTATATACGAGATAGTTAGTTAGTAAATAGTGTTAGAAAGTCGTTTACTTATCATTGCAACACCAAATAAAACTATGGTATCTAGGCTCTATAGAATAGTGTGTCTTGTTTATATCGATATAGAGGTCAAAAGGTTATTACAATCTGTCATTAGTTTTTAGTGAATACGCATAGTTTTACTTAAATATTCCCGTTATAATAAATGAAAACCGTTATAATGGGTTTTTAGCGCCGTTTGTTACACTCTACTTTTTACGCCTTTTCTTAAATTTCTTTTGTAGCCGCAACGCATTGCACGCATTGCGTTGCGGCTACAAAAGAAGTTGCGGCTAGGTTCAGTACAAAGAGATCACCGCTTTTGGTTCCATTTTTTTAAATAAAATGTTCTTCTTTTTTTATGAAACAGTAATAAGTCGAGTCTTTATTCATGATTATTCTACTTATGAATAAAGAGTTTTATGTTTTTGTAGGTTAGTTGGTAACAGACAAAAAAAAAACTTTTCCCCTAGAGGAAAATATGCTATTTTATCCCCGCTCTGGTACGCTACAATGACGAACTTTTCGAGCAAGAGGAGTAAAAAATACTTTCTTGGTGTAACTTTACACCCTCTTAGAAACATATCTTTCGAATATTATTCTGTCTTCAAGGGCTTAAATAGTGTGTTATTTCAAAGAAACCCTTTTTTGTAACCAACAATACGTATCGGATGAGGAACAATGTCGGATTCTCAGCTAAGAATCGAAGTGTACGTGTTACCAAAACACGTCATGAAGACGTTACTTACTGTGAAAAAGGGTACAAAATTATTTAATATGTTTGACATAAGGTTATGTAATTTAATCTGCCTAGCCATTTTTCAAATATATTGGGGTCGGCTTCCAGTCTAACCTGATTAAATATCAGTATTTTACATGGAGCGATTGCCTATCTGACTGACCCCCACAACCCAGTTACTGGGTAACACGATACATTTGGTAATACTGCTTAATGTGCTTGGTTAAGGTAATGTACTTGTCCCCCCAATATTATAGTAAGACAGAGATGTATGGGTTTGTTTTATTTTAATGACCAAGTACACAATAATCTTCCGCAGAATATCATAAATGATAAATGATTTTATTTCTGTAAGTAGGTTTGAACAAACACTTTTACACGTCAATCATATTTTAAAAACTAGATGAGGTCGGCGTTTCCTATCTGACTACTCTGAGAAGAAAGGCCGAAACAAACTCAGAGGTCACAGTCTCTTTTAAAGTCCAGACATAATTTTAGTCAGATCATGTGAAGACCATGTAGATTTGTGTCTGAAATGGTCTTTTGAGGAAAAACCACACAGATTGAGTAGACCTGTCCAGTCCAGTGCACGCATTTGTCAGTAATCGTGCAGCAATCATCTCAATGATATCGGGAAATTCTTTATCATCAAAAATATTTTTAGGTGTTGACTGGCGATCCGTGTGCGCGTCCTTCAGACCTAACATCATGCTAAAATTCAATTTCTTACGTTGCATAGATCACGTGAAAAACTTCTGTGACAGACGAACAAAACCGTGATTTGATAATGGTTCCGATTTTCTTTTTTAAGTCGGTGCCTCAATTATTTTCTTTGTTAAAATCTGGGTTTTATCCACATGTATACATTAAGACCTTCATGCCTTCTGCAAACTACCATAAACTACTACTTAGATCTTAAAAATAAATGCAAATCTTAATCATTGAAGTACACTAACTACCTGACATATTTGTTGAGACCGCTCTTCTCAACATAGCCGCGCACAGGCGGCAGTTTACGAGGGGCGCGGGGACAGGGGGGAGCCAGCCGGCCGAGGACGGCTGAGCGCGGACCCTCGCACCACACCAGTCAGCTGTTGCACGCATCCACGCCCGGCTGCGCTTGCGCGTTTTATTGACGTCCTTGTCATTTTCATATTTTAAATAAACTTTTTAATACCATTGTAATTCATCTTTCATATTATTATTATTATACTTATTCTTGTTATACAGTCCACTATCATTTAATTTTGCTCCACCACGACCTATCGTCGCGATCAATATTCTTTTAGCAAAATCTGAAGTTGGCTGTGCCAAAATTCTTTGAACTTGCCCTGCCTCTAACATGTTTAATTTGAACTAATTTATTAAGATTTGCCTTTCATCTTGGTTCCTAACACAATTCATCAGGAAATGCTCAATCACATAGCAAGTGTTACAATTAAGTAGATTTACTTTTTCATTAGGAATGCAAACTTCGCCGATTTCTAGTGTCCAGACTGCAATCTTACTGCTAACTTGACATGGGTTTCTATTTAACCTAAAAAAAATATTGGGTGTGTGTTTTGCTTTAAAAACCACAAGTGGCGTTGTTTTAAATCCATATATTTTTTTTTAGCTCGAGTATAGTTTTCATTGTATTTGTTGGTATATTGGCGTGGCTAGCTGACATACGGAAAATAATTTAATTTAATGTCTCGTAATTTTAATTAGTTTGCATTCCTACTATTGTATAAAATCAAGTTTTTTTTCTAACTGAACAGATAGTTGTGCTGCTAGGGAGTTTGTTGCGCCACTTCTTCTCCCCAGCTAAAGCACTAGGAAGTGGTCAAGGGCGGGCGTTTTTGGGGGACTGTCTTATGTAATTTTGACGTTCGAAAAGTGCTGATTCTCAGCCTAATTTGACTAAATGATTTTTGAGTTTGATTTATACTTAAATCCGTAGAAATCATAGGATTGGTTGTATTAGTCATGGTGACACGGTATTGGGCACGCCACAATTGCGGCGGTAAGTCCCGTCTTTGAGGAGTGGCTTGAGAGGCGGCGTCTTCAGCTTCCGCCTGATGCAGGTCCTCACCAGACATGGCTGTTTCGGGAGGTTCCTGTTTCGGATAAGACGGGAGGAAATGCCCGGGTGTTATCATTGTGTGGAGCGACCGGAGGACACAGTGGAGCATACAGTGGAAGTCTGCCAGTTTGGGCGGAGCACTGAAGTGTTCTCGTGGCGGCGATCGGTGGCGGCGATCTCTCGCGCCCGGCCCTGGTCCAGGCCATGGTACGGAGCGAGAGGGAATAGGAAGCCGTCACCTCCTTCTGCGAAGCAGTAATGCTTACGAAGGAGGAGGCGGACCGCGTGAGGATGAGACAACCGTTGCGCCCTCACGCCCCTAGTCACCGCAGGAGGAGATAACCTGGACGTCGGGAGTCGATAGCCGATTCCCAGCCACCGTAGGCGTGGGCTTGCGGATTGCGAGCAATGGGTAGCTCGCCGTCCGGTAAGGACCAGGTCCGGGTCGACGGCGCGTTGTGTTCCACGCGCGGCTCAAAGAGATGTCAGCAATAATTGACGGGGTCCGATAGGGCTGATGCCTGCCGGGGTCGCGGATTGTTCGAAAGAGTTACCGTGGCCCTGGCGCACAGGCAACTGAAGGAACACGCGTGGATTTTAGTCAGTAAAAGTCTGACACGCCGTACCGCTCCGCCCAGAGCGGGAGAAGTTATTTGACAATAAAAAAAAATGGTGACAGGGTATAAGATGAGATGACATGACATGGTATGGTATCCTTCAGCCCATCGTCCACGACGCTGCTCAAAAGTTAAGTGTTACAAACTCAAACCACCAATGGCCAGCCAGAATGTCACAGCACTAGCACTTCAATGACGCAATCAATTACAAACTAATCAATAACGCGTTGGAAAGACGAGTCTTGTACGATCCGTTATTAAACTACTAGAACTTACAAAACCTAGCTACTCATTGGTGATTTGAGTTTGTGATACGATACTTTTGAGCGGCGTTATGGACGAAAGGCCCCATTTTTCGTTGCGACATGCGAGAAAAACAAAATTAATTAACCCCGTGGCCACAAACTTACACGCTCAAGCGACACGCGTCTTGCGACAAAGACTACAGAAAAAATAAATTAAAGAAGTTGTTAGAGCATGCCACGAGCCACCGTGACTCGAGTTGCCGAGCGACAGACGGAATTAAGAGACGCATGCGTGACGGGGACATATTCCCAGCAGTAAATTTGTACCTCTTAAATTCCTCAGGAATATTATTTAAAACCTACGCTTATGATTTCAGCTTATAAACATAATGAAGCCTTCCAAAAGGAAGATTCCGACTCCGACAAAAGTAAACAAAGAAGTTTAAACACAAGCAAAGTCTAGGCACAAATATCAAGTCGTTTATATCAAGTTCGTCATATTCCTCTTTGTCTCTCAAGTTTGTGCGCGATCTTTAAGACTAAGTTTAAGTTAAACAAACTTGAGTTCTATCACTGTTCCTGGCAGACTTTGATTTTGGGAACTTTAGGCGATGCATGGTGTAATGCTGCTCTTAAAACGGTGAAGGAAAACATCGTGAGGAAACCGGCATGTCCTATAGCCAAAAATTCAAAGACATGTGACATCTACCAACCCGCACTGGACCCGTGTGGTGGATAACGGCCCACTCCCTCTCACAGTGAGGAGGCCTGTGTCCCAGCAGTGGGAACGTTATAGGCTGATTATGCTATGGTGAAATAGGGGATTGTGTAGAAGGTTTACCTTTTTTTATTACGCCCCGGCTTCGCAAGGTCTGCCGGTGCAATGTAGTTACCCATGTGGTGTCAGTGTGGAGTGATTAATAATATTATTATTATGATAAGACTATACTTATAATATAATAGTATATTATACAATATTAGTTTTAGTATATGCGAAGCCCGAAACACGTGTCTAGTATTTTTATGTAAAAAATCTATTTACAAAATTTCAAAACTGTATCATGAAAAATCACAAAGTTATAAGCTTGTTATATTACCTGGTTGTCCGTACATAAACATGGTCACCACGCGGCGCCAACGCACCACACGCGCCTCCCGCGTCGTCTCGCGCTCATTAATAATAATTTGGCAGTAGGTACCTAACCGTACGGCGATTGGATTGTAATTATCCGGTAATAACATTTTCCATCACACTTGCAGGTTTTGGACTGTCGTAATGGTCTAGTGTAGGTAGATATTATTATGTACTTTATTCGTAATTGCAGCCGTGATAAAATGTCTTCTAAGATATTAATTTTAATGATATGCTGTAAAAAGCAATTTTGATCTACATTAAGTGCACAACGTATCTAACGTATTTAATTGGATAAGGATTATTACTGTTTTGTTTAAAATAGCTTTGTATATAACCCATATTTTTTTGTAATATGTAAGAGATAAAAATGGTTACTGTGGGTTATCCTTAGGAGATAGTCATATGCCATTCGGGACTTTTTTGTAGACCTTTTTAAGAAATATAATTCCGTACTACATTATTTTGATCCCTCTCGTAGGGTTTAGCCAGCGTTTGCAAAGTAAGCGCACAAAAATATGTTTTTTTACGATATCACATTATAAATCCTTGAAATTCTCGGTTTTTCTCTACTACAATATGCATGTTTTATACATATAAACCTTTCTCTTGAATCACCCTGTCTATTGATGAAAATCGCATTAGAATCTGTTGCGGAGTTTAAAAGATCTAAATTTACAGACACGAAAAGCGATTTTGTTTTAACATCACGCCTGTAATCACCGAAAGGTAAGGCAGATGTGTACCTATTACAGTACACTCACATTTCGCCAGTTATGTTTAAGTACCATGTAATAGAGGACGAGCCTGTTGACATCAACCGGGCACAAATCCAGACTCCGAGCCGTTACTGAGAAATTCCAGATGGAAAAACCCAATCACAATTTGCCCGACCCGGAAATCGAACCCAGGACCTCATGCTTAACGGTAGCGCTTACGACCACTCGGCCAACGAGGCCGAAAAATACCAAAAAAAAATAAACTGTAGGTAATAGATGACTAGGGCTGGCGCACATCTGGCAAGGCGCGGCGAAGCGCATTCGTCATTGCCAAACAAATATTGACTTTGCAGTAATTTAAATAAAGTCGGAAATAAACAAATTTCCATTAGCTCGAGAGCGCGTCTAGGCGAAAACAGGCGTGCGTCTCAGGCTATTCATTCTTAGCTTTATTTTTAGTCACACAACGTTGATATTTGTTTGGCAGTGACAACCGCGCCGCGCTGCGCCTCGCCAGGTGTGTGCCGGCCCTTATCGATCAAACACTCATTTAATTTTTTTTAAAGAAAAGCAAACCTACCTAGAAGTACTTATTTATTTTAAAATATCTGAATAACAGAATAGAAAATAAATCACAATAACGTGAAACCGTCAGATACCGAAATAATTTGAAATCTACATTTCCTAATACTCGTCTGTCGCTTCCGAGCTCCCGAGCTAAAGTGACCGAGGTGCGTGAGCGCCTCTCTAACGTTGTACGGCCCCTTCCACTTGCTGCGTCACAATGGTCACGTAATACCCCTGCTGTGTCACTTGACAAATCCTCTAATAGTTGTTAATTTTGCGACGAGACTGCTAAATGCATAAAATTAAGAATTATAAAGTCGTCTTTATTTTATACGCATAGGTGCACTTAAATAAAAGTTTGTTTAAGGAAAGTTTTTTTAAGGTTTATTATTGATATTCAATCAAAATTACTACTACTATTAGCCTGCATCATCCCACTGCTGGGCGAAGGTCTCTCCCCATGACTTCCAGCTCTTTCGATCCAGGGCTTAAGTGGTACAATGGTCGTTTGTTTCTTCTAGCTCGTCCCGCTATCTTCTACGGGGTCTGCAGCGATGCCTTCTGGGCCCCAATTCTGTATGGTAATTATTATTTCCCGCGTAATCTTACCACGTCAATATCGTGTCTGGTAAAACGGTTTCGTTTATTGTATCATAGAGAATACATTATTAGCAGATGTCGTGGTTAGATACGGAATTGACGTGGTTTTGAAGTAAGGCATCGTTAAGTGGTCATGGTGAATTAGGGCTTTGGCTGTGTCAGGGCTCCACGTAGTGGTTATTTTGGCCCAAAGCTCATTGGGCACGACAAACAACAACCCAATAATTTAACACTCGCTAGTAGTTTACTAGCTTTAGCGATGTATGCTACCAAGACCTACAAGTGGTGTATAGAGGTATGAGGAACAGGGTGTGAAGTTCACTCATACTCTATTGAAAAGGGAGGATCCTCCGATCAGACGGGTGTCGTGTCTGGTGGGCAACTGCCTGACGATTGATGTCAGGATGTTTTATATATGCTAGTTTCGCGGTAAACTCTGCTTGCGCGATACAGGATTTTGCGTGACGTCAGTCTGACGCGTAGCTCGCATGTGGCGTTGTAGATGCCGCTACAGGTGGTTAGAAATAGTCGCGTTTGTGTGTATGTATGCCATTTTATTGTATTTGTTTTATTAACTTTTTTTTTTCTCATCCTTGTTTTTATGGCTCATGTGTGCTGCAATAAAGATTTTTATTTATTCATTTTATTAACCCTCGACACAAAAAGAGGGGTATTATAAGTTTGACCGTGTCTGTGTGTGTCTGTCTGTGGCACTGTAGCTCTTAAATGGGTGAACCGATTTGGATGCGGCTTTTTTTATTTGAAAGCAGGTTTTCTAGCGGTAGTTCTTGGATATGTTTTATCAAAATCGGTTCAGCCGTTTCAAGGTCATCATCTCTTTTTGTGTCGGGTTTTTTTTAAAATGTTACCTATTATTTAGTACAAAGCTCGAACCGTTAGACATTGCGCACACTATGCGACATGCGAATGCAAGAGCTCGGCGACTAGACGCAATGACAGGCTGCGGTCGACAATGTTCAAATATCTTCTTCAAAGCTTGGCGTCGAGTTCTAGAGTCACAACGACAGGCTACGCGAGTCTCACGCTCTCGCTACTTGTCGCAGCGTCGGCGCACGCGCACACCCAATTACAGTCACGTCAGTTACAGTCAGCGTCTTGTCGTCGAGCTGTCGCAGTCGCATATCGCATAGTGTGCGCCACAGTTAAGGCAAATATTTATGAAAATCCGTACATACAATAAATCAATGAAAGCTTTGTCAAAATTTATTCAGTATCTCTGTACCAGTTTAAACAAACGGTGCGTTGAATTTGCAAACAAAACTTGTACTATGTTATATTATTTGTTTGGGTTATAGTTTCATATTTATTGATAGGCTTAAATCATTGAAATGTGCAGTTTTCAAATCAAATAATGGACCAATGGAAAACAAATATATGTAGGTAAAGTTACGAGCATAAATACCTTAGGATTATGCAATATAATTGGTTGAGCTGATTCGATGAGAATTATAGTATTGTCAATTCCTTTCTTTTTATGTTGGCAAAGGAATTAATTGATAAAGTTGGTTTTGTAACTTCCTGTCTCCTATCCTATTCCTGCACGTTGCCTTTCGTTCGCGTGTGAGCAAGACGGATACACCAAGTGGCGCCACCCCGCGCAATCTCGTCGCAACTTTTGAACTAGAGAAGAAAAAATATTGCGTTGTGTCTGTGTTTGAAAAGCGTCGCTCGCATAACTCGTGCATCAAACTCGAAGAAACAAGTAAAGACTCGTGAAAATTGCATACGTATCATCGCTCCAGGCCTCCATTGGATCCCGGGTCGACGGCACGTCGTGTTCCACGCGCGTCTCAAAGAGATGTCAGCAACATTGATGGGGCCCGATAGGGCCGATGCCTGCCGGGGTCGCGGATTGTTCGAAAGAGTTACCGTGGCCCTGGCGCACAGGCAACTTGAGGAACACGGCTGGGTTTGGGTCAGTAAGAGTCTGACACACCCTTCCGCTCCGCCCAGAGCGGGAGAGGTCATTTGATGATTTCCCAATTAAAATAAAAGGCCGCCATTGCATCAAGTAAGGTCTTGTGCACCCTTTCCTATGTACAAACTGTCGTTTTATCGCCTAATTTCTCTCCAAACAGTAATTGTACGCCATCCATTCTTTTTTGTAACACAAACTACTAAATCTATCGTTAGAAATCGCTTAGTCGCGCATTCAATAATAATCGACAGGGTATTGTGACGCAGCCTGAGAGAGGCCTATGTCCAGTAGTGGACTACGATAGACTGATTTGATTAATTTTGGATTGACGCAACACCCAGAAGCGTTTTTCTCATGTAATAACAATTGCAACTTTGATAAAAGACCTTTTCAGAATAGTATGGTTCACTAACGAAGGGTCAATTTTTGTAAGATGGAAGCTGGAGTACATATCTTTAATGTGATTATATTATTTGTCTATAGAATACTGACTGTGCCATTTTTCAAAGAAAAGCCGGTGGGAATCGAGTTGTATGGAACCTTCGCCACTGGTATGGTTTGATAATACCATGTTCGTAACACCATAGAATATGTATCAATTATTTATGAAAAAATCGCTTTTGAATCTTGCTTAAGTGTAAGGTATATATGCTCGTGACTGTATGTGAAGAATTGTGCCGTATAGTAATAAAATTCTTTGCAGCTTTTATTTAAAGATATGTAAAACTAAAAATGGTGCATGTTGTGTTAGCCTGTACGTACGTAAGTACGTTTGTACAAACACTTTTACATGTTAATCATATTTTCAAACTAGATGAGGTCGGCGTTTCCTATCTGACTACTCTGAGAAGAAAGGCCGAAACAAACTCAGAGGTCACAGTCTTTTTTAAAGTCCAGACATAATCTTGGTCAGATCATGTGAAGACCATGTAAATTTCAGTCTGAAATGGTCTTTTGAGGAAAAACCACACAGAATGAGTGGACCTGTCCAGTCAGTGCACGCATTTGTGCATCGTGCAGCTCAACTCAAAACTTAGAAGCTCAACAATTGTAGTATACACAGTAGCTGTGAGTACATATACATACATACATAAAGTCACGCCTTCTTCCCATGGGGGTAGGCAGAAACTACAGAACGCCACCTGACGATCCTTACATACTCTTACTGCCTCGTTTACGTTCATACATCTGGTCATACACGCACGCCGGTTGCGAGTACTACGCACCTGACCTTTCTGAAGAACGTCACCAATAAGGTCACTGTATGTCTTCTTAGGGCGTGCCCTCCCGGCGTTTCCACTCACATCTGCCTTGTAAATATCTTTTGTTAGTCGCCCTTCATTCATCCTCTCAACATGACCAAACCATCTAAGCATACTCCTTTCAATTTTTGTCACTACATCTTCTTTTAAACCGCACCGTTGCCTTATCACATCATTCTTCAACCTGTAAAGAAATGTAAAACCTGTCCAAATCATATTGGACTCACCTTCAAGGGATAATAAACACACCTTGGTGCGTCAAGCCTTTAATAGAATATTACAGCATGTATCAGAAAGGTACGGTCAAAATGAAGCCTGTGGTACAGACCATAGAACGGAACAACTTCGTCCATAGCACCAACATTGTAATCGAGAAAAAATTATGAGTCGTCCCAAACAAAACTTCCTCTCAAACCTCATCATCTGCCTAGCCTTTTCCCAACTATGTTAGGGTTAGCTTCTAGTCTAACCGGATGCAGCTGAATACCAGTATTTTACATGGAGCGACTGCATATCTGACCTCCACAACTTAGTTATTTACGAATGACAGCCGAGTTCAATGGAGTAACGTGCTTTCCGAGGCACGAAGGGGTCTTGGTATGTAAAGCTGGTAACCCATCCACGGATCAACAATGGCAAGCGTAGCTTAACCTGATTGAAGTGCTGTTGTAATTACTTAGCCACAAACTGAAGGGGGCTTGTGGCTAAGTAATAACACACTTACTTTCAAAGTTTAATACCTAGTCGACCTTAATGTATAGGACCCAAAATTTCAATACCTACTCAACCTAAATATATGGGACCCCAAATTTCAATACCCAGTCGATCTAAATGTATGGGACCCCAAACTTCAATGCCTACTCAACCTAAATGTATGGGACCCCAAACTTCAATCCTACTCGATCTAAATATATGGGACCCCAAATTTCAATACCTACTCGATCTAAATGTATGGGACCCCAAATTTCAATACATACTCGAGCTAAATGTATGGGATCCCAAACTTCAATACCCACTCGATCTAAATGTATGGAACCCCAAACTTCAATACCTACTCGATCTAAATATATGGGACTCCAAATTTCAATACCCACTCAACCTAAATGTATGGGATGACTGATAATTTTTTTCTGATAGTAATGCTAATAAAGTACCGTTTAACAAGTTCTCAACTCCAAATTCTGATTACAGAAACCGAGTGTAATTTTCTTTTTTAATTTTTGTTATTTTATTTTCAAACAAAATAATATTTACTTAATATAAAATCATCCACCAACCCGCACTGGGCCCACGTGGTGGATTATGGCCAACTCCCTCTCGAAGAGCCGGGGCCTGTGTCACAGCAGTGAGAACATTATAGGCTGATTATACTATACAATGTATTTAACCACTATTTTCTCCAACAATCAGTATAACTAATTTAATAAATAAACAAATTTTTATAAATAATAGTGATACTTCGGTGTTTATATTATGATTGTAACATAATATTCTAATTGGGTTGTTTGGTGGAGTGTGTTAACTTCCGAGACATATTGTATAAGATAACAGTATTAAAATAGTAATATACATGTATATGTATATTAAAAAGGCGAAAGAATCATGTGGCATCAAAAAATCCATCCGCATCACTGTCAACAGGAAAAGTGTCCAAAAGTTATAATATGAATCCTAACTAATATTATAGATGCGAAAGTAAGTTTGTTTGTTACACCTTCACGCCAAAACTGCTGAACGGATTTTAATAAAATTTGGCACACAGATAGACCATGACCTAGGTAAGAACTTAGGCTATTTTTCATCCTGGATTAAGATGAAGTCGAGGGCAACAGCTAGTGATTTGATAAAGTAACAATCAACCTTCTTCTATTACTTATCACATAACTGACACATTTATACCGGTAAAGTTCCTAGAAACCGTTGACCTGATGCACGTTGCACTATTTCCCATTATTAAGACTAGTTATACTTGATCGATCGCCTTCGTAGAATCGAAGAAATAAATATGAAGCTTTGATTTCATGGGGTGTATTTATTCAGATTCAGATTAATTTATTTGCAAAGACATATGAAGATAATATACATGGTATGATGCATAATATAGATGTTACAAGGTATTTTTTTGGCTCAACATATTTGACCATGGCTGGTGTACAATTAGGTCGAAAGACAATAAGATTTAAAAATAAAAAATACAAAGAATAATAACATAAATAAATCAACAATAAACATTATTATTAAATTAAAAAATTAGGTCAGTTAAATTAAAATCATCAATATTAAATTAAAAAAGTAGGATTCATACCTACTTTTTTAATTTCATATTGATGATTTTAATTTAAATGACCTAATTTTTTACCTGATTCATACTTAGGATCAGTAGGAGGTCATTAATATTAAATAAAAAAAATTGTATTCAAAATAAATAGAATAGATTCAGTCAATATCTCAAGAGCGTATCAACATTGCTTAAAGTTAAGAGACGTTTAAACGTAAAAAATGTATAGTTAAACAGTCGCTAATCATTACTTTAACCAACGTTTAAAATAAACTCCCTTAACTGAACAGTTAGCTTGGTTGCAAGGTGGGTTTGCAAGGTTGTTGTCTATAATTTATAGAATTAGAAGAGGTTGTTAGTGTCTTACTTAAGGTTATTGTAGGTAAGAGGTTTGAGTAAATTATTACGATGTCATTATAATAGTCCTCCAGACCAAATTTTGGCCATGGCGGCCATTCTCAGCGGAGACTATAAAGAAATAAAGAAAGAAACACGCACAAAAAAGAACAAGTTGGGGGAAATTATGCGTCACTTCCACACAAAACGGCAATCGCTCAGCATAATGCTACGACCTATGCGAGACAGAGCCCCAGAGCTGGTTTTCAGACTCAGACTTGTCTTCGGCGCGGAAGATATTTATCATAGTACACAAGTGTGTGCGCAGACACATGTGCAGCTCTCTTTTCCCTCACTGTCTTAGTCCGATGGGACGGCAATCCGAAAGACCGAAGAGAGATCAGTCCCAGGACCAACAGCTTAACATGATTTCCGAGGCACGAGGGTATCACACCGCCATCCTCCAAACTCCGGTATGTCATTATAACGAGCTCCTCAAGCCGTAAACAATACCGTCATATAACAAATAATTGTGTATCTAAATAAGTGAATTGTTGTTCCAGTTTACAGTTTCCATGAATACTCTGCATTTTTCGCCTCTTATCTCATTCAATTTATAGCTGAGTAGCTTCTGCCCGCGGCTTCGTCCGCGTGGATGTCGGAAATCACCCCACGGAAACGTGCTACCGAGACAAAAAGTAGCTTATGTCTTTCCCAGGATGCCATCTATTTCCTTGGCAAATTTTATCGAACTCCGGTCAGTGGTTTAGACATGAAAAGGAAACATACGGACAGAGTTACTTTCGAATTTATAATATTAGTATGGATGAAACCACTTTTAGGATTTTAATGACAGTAGACACTATTGGAACTCAATTAAATTATTGAACTAAATAAGTGCCAAATTCTGCTATTGCTAGTTTACTCATGAAAACATCGATACTAATATTGCACATGCGAAAATAAACTCTCAGTCTGATACCTGCTGAACGGATTTCGATGAAAATTGGCACACATGAGGGCCGTGACCTGTGTTAAAACATAGTTTACTATTTTATCTCAGTATTACTTTCTCGTGGAATTATTTTCGACATCCAGTCGGGCGAAGCCGCAGGCATAAGCTAGTAAAACCAAAATAATGGTTTCCAAAAGTTCCTATTTTCCGCGAACTTCAATCAAAGTCGAAGTCAAATCATTTATTTCAAATAGGCACATACAAGGCGCTTTTGAACGTCAAAATTTACAAGAAAATAGAATTGATTCTAGTTGCTCGTATGGAGAAGAAGATCTATTCCCATCCAATACCAAGAGCTAATACCATTTGGTATTAGTTTATTTCCCAATTTATTTTCTATTCCCAACGAGTACCACATTGTTTTAAATAAAAAATCTATTACTAACGAATACCAAAGCGTGACTTTTTGTACACTCAGCTACACAAAGTTTTATTTAAATTGCGTTTTACCGAAATCTAGCGTAATCTAAATATAGGGTTAGGGTTAATAAGCTGGTCGACGGAGCCCCGCTTCACGGGGCTCCTATTTCTGTCTAAAGGGTTTAAAGGAACCTAACCAACCGAACCTCGGGATGCCACTGACGTCGACCGTCTAGGGTTAGGATTTTCGGGAACATTTATTATGTTTTCGGAAACTTAGTTCGTCACTCAAAGCATTTTAATTTTACTGAACCTGACTGTATCTGATTTCTTCAAACTTGTTTTGGTATTGGTTTTAAAATGTGGTACTCGTTGGGAATAGAAAATAAATTCGGAAATAAACTAATACCAAATGGTATTAGCTCTTGGTATTGGATGGGAATAGAGCGAGAAGAACAATACAGTACTTTGGTAAATGAAAAAATATTTGCTTGATCCAAGAAATCAATCTGTAAGCCATTATTAAGTCCTCTATATTTTATAACGAACTAGTTCATTATAATGGATTTTCTTGAAAGTACCT
Organism: Dryobotodes eremita; assembly: GCA_917490735.1. Lineage (NCBI taxonomy): Eukaryota > Metazoa > Arthropoda > Insecta > Lepidoptera > Noctuidae > Dryobotodes > Dryobotodes eremita. Next base: position 3,331,619 of record OU823263.1, on the reverse strand, counting down.
ACACATAATTGGAACACAATTGAATGATTGAACTGAATCAATGCTATTTTCTGCTATTACGAGTTTACTCCTGAAGACCTCCATACAAAAATTATAAATGCGAACGTAATTCTGTCAGTCTATGTATTAGCTTTACGCGCCTTAACGACTGAAGGCATTTCTATGAAATTTGTCACACAGGTGGACTATGACCAGCTCCCTAATTGCGTAACACACTTTCAACCACAATCTGAACCATTTTGAAGGATATTGCTAATCCGTTGCTTCATATGTTCGAAAAATTTGTCTGCTCAACAACGTAAATAACGCAATGAATGTTGTTGAACTGTCAAAATGAAAGCCATTGCTACTGTTAGGGCGAATTTCACCAAACTTTTATACCTCGAATAAGTCTTATTCTGAGAATATTATTTTTAATTTTTGACATCTTTTCCATACTAGAACTGTCAGACATGAATTTAATTCCACGGATAAAACATACCTGATTTTGGTTAAATTAGCCCTTAGTGTGTTACACAATTACCCTGCTGGGTAATGGGGTAACATGTGTTCTATGTCAAAGTCAAAGTCAAAGTCAAAGTCAAATCATTTATTTCAAATAGGCACATAAAAGGCATTTTTTAACGACGAAATTTACAAGAAAATAGAATTGATTCTACATAGTTGCCCCTTCCAAAAGGTAGTTTCGTATGGAGAAGAATAGGCAAGAAACTCCACCGTTACTCTTTTAAAATGTTTTATAATATTATGTAGTTTCACATTAATTATATAATTATATGTGAAGACGATGCACCTAGAATAAAATTACTATACCACAATAGGTAAAAAGAATTAACTATTACTGAATAATTCTCTTAACATAGAACACATTTTATCCCAGTAGTACGTTTCCGAGGAATAATTTTCGACATCCAGTCGGGCGCAGACGCAGGCACAAGCTAGTAAATCATAGTTGAGGTTTCCAAACATTTCTAGGTTCCAAGAACTGCAATACTTGGATAAATGGAACAAAATAATTACTTAATGAAATGAATCAAACTGCAAACCATTACTACGCCCTCAAGGCCTTCTTTCAAAATAGTTAAAGGTAAAAGATTTTCTTGAAAGTACACATTATTGGAACTCAATCGAATTATTGAATGATTGAACGAAATCACTGCTTTCATTTGCTATTACGAGTTTCCATGAAGACATGATTTTAAGTTACACTCGGTGTTGCCCGCGACTTCGTCAGCGTGAATAGAATATAATTTTCTTTATTATGTACACCATATAAATTTCAGATATAAATGTAGAAATTTTAAATAGGGTGACATAATGGGCGTGTGTTTTGTATCTCATACAAATATCCAGGATAAAAGTAACCTATGTGTACCAGTACCCAATTGCGTAAAATACATTTAATCACAATCTGTATCATTATGAAGGATATTGGTAGTGCATTGATTCATATGTTCGAAAAATTTGTCTGCTCAACAACGTAAATAACGCAATGAATGTTGTTGAACTGTCAAAGTGAAAGCCATTGTTACTGTTAGCGTGTTAGTGAGCTGCTTCCATAAATTTACACAGTGAATGTTGATTTTGTTATTTTATTGTGCTAACTATTTTAGACATGAATATTTACTTTAAAAAATATTATATTATTTTAATTATTGTGAGGACTATGTGGGTCATTGTTTCAGTTTTATTCTTGGTCTGGCAGTTTAAGTAGTTTATGCGGCCTACCCAAATGTCCTTTCTTTGGTATTGTTCGTCGAATCGTTGAGCTCCTTAAGTTCTGAGTTGAGCTGCATTGATTATTGACAAATGCGAACACTGACTGCACAGGTCAACTCAATATGTATGGTTCTTTCCTCAAAAAACCATTTCAATTACAAATCTACATAGTCTTCACTTGATCTGATCAAGATTATGTCTGGACTTTAAAAGAGACGGTGACCTCTGAGTTTGTTTCGGCCTTTCTTCTCAGAGTATTCAGATAGGAAACGCCGACCTCATCTAGTTTCAAAAATATGATTGACGTGTAAAAGTGTTTGTACAAACCTACTTACAGAAATAAAATCATTTATCATTTACGCAATTACCTAAATCCAAAATGATCGGTTCAGTGGTTTAGGTAACCAACAGACAGAGTTACTTTCGCATTGATATTTGTATGAATATTAATGAATGAATGTATGATTGACGATTTACCTGATTGATTGATCTCGTCTGTTTTCCGGAATTCTAACCAGGTCACACATTATTGTCAATTAAGTATTAGGATAATATATAAGATATAATTTATATAGCCTTTTGGGCACTTTTCCTGTCGACAGCGATGCGGACGAATTTTTTGATGCCCTACGATTCTTTACCTTTTTCTTTTTTCTTTTATTTATTGTTATTTAGTTTTACATACTATTAATATTATTTGTAGACTCTGTAATAGTGAACGATCGGAAGGTTAGAACAAAAAAAAAATAGAATTTATTTCTCAGTAAATGGTAAAGAAAAAAAAAGAAAGAAAAATTGTTTATTCTGCACAAACAAAACGCACCTAATAGATGAACGACATTAATTTAGAGACATACAAAATAGCCACAAGACTCGTATTCATTTTACAAAAGTTTCACAATTTTGTCTATTGCTTGATGCTAAAGCCAGGGACCAAAGACAATACACATTGCTCTGTGTTGCGACACTGGCAAATGACAACAAACAAACGATCAAAACAAAAACAAAATGCCGATTGCAGTGTGAAAAAATGACTACTTTTGTAACAAACAAACAATAATAATAAGAACAATTAAGCAGTGCGTCGCATCTGCGCAAGAACAGGTCGTTGCTCAGCAAAATGCTGTGACTTCAGACGAAACACGGTACATTAAGATCTTAATATTAATAAAAAGTTTCACATAATATACTACCGTAGCCGGTGTAGAAATATTAAAATTAAAATGATAGTACAATTAATATCCCTATTAGCCATTATTAATTAGTTTGAAATGATAGGTAATTTTTAATACAATGTCAATAACTTTAAAAAAAATCTTAATATTATTTATTTGTTTATTTTGCTTAACACAAACTGAATACATTATTAAATATTTTTATAAAAATATTAAAACACATTTAAAAATATTAAAAATAGTGGTCCGCCGGTATCGGGAACAAGCTACCGGTGGTTAGGACTCCAGAGACAATAAACTCCTCATGATGCGAGCCGTATTGAGCACTGCCTTCTCGATCAGGCCCTTGATCCAACCGCCTAACGAGAGCCTTGAGAGAAGCTGATCGAGGCTTTCGGCCAACAGGCCATTGGCCGATACGACAATCGGCACAATGATAGCCGAGCTCACATTCCACATTCAACAACCTCGTGTGCTAAGTCGAGATATTTAATTTGTTTCTTTTTCTCAGCTTTCACGAGGTTCTCGTCATGCGGAATGGTAATATCGATAATCATTGTGCGACGTGCTAATCGATCTATCACCATTATATCAGGCTTATTGGCGACAATAATCCAGTCAATAATGATAGACCGATCCCAGTACAACGTGATATGGTCATTTTCTAGAACTGGGTCGGGCACATACTTGTAGTACGGTACCTCAGAATCCACTAGTTTATATTTCAAAGCAAGTTGCTGGTGAATAATCCTGGCTACTTGGTTATGCCTGTGCAAGTACTCACCATTAGCTATACGAGAACAACCAGAGATAATATGTCTGATGGACTCACCCGGACGATGGCATGCCCGACTCACGTCAACCGTCCCATCTTTCATAATATGTCTCCGGTAGTTATTCGTCAAGATAACTTCGTCCATAATTGCACACACGAAACTTTCAGTTTTCCCGAAAAAGTCACCAAAACGTAACCAGGATATGGACGCTAAGGAATCTACACCGGGCTCATGAAGAGCCCGATAGAAGCGTCCGTGAAGCTCCTTGCTTTGCCATACCTCCTTGCGGTCATAGGTCGTAAGTGCCACAGGTTTGCGTCAATTATTGATTTATTTATTATTTTAATTTTATTCTCATAGTTTTACTACAACGATAAGACGATAGCGTTAGTTAAACTTTAGTAGTGTATAAACTCTACGAAAAACATTGTTTACAACAAAAATAATGCCATTGTAATTCGTAAGTATTTTTCAATAAAGTCAACGACCCTTACAGCTTTCTTCTTCAAAAAAAGTACTAAGAAAACCTTGCTCCTAACTTAACTAAATGAGAACGTCCATTGGCGTCGCTTGACAAAAAAGAATCTTTTATATTAAGATACACAACAAACTACTATCGATTTAAGATTATATCCTGAAGACCCAACTTAGAACTTACACTCCACGAAATCACCACCCACAATTATGGCCATCAAAATAAGGTCCACATTCGCATGGCTTTCAGTTCAGTGGTGGAAAATAATGATGTAACAACATTTTCCCTATACAGAAGGGATTTTTTCAGACAGTTTATGATCGTTTAAGATATCTCTCGAGCGTTTCCTTGCACGATGTCATTTATTCGATATAGATAATACTTTTCTAACATTGTTTGAACAATATTTTTGGTAATCTGTGCGTGTACAACTAAATTTTTTTGGGATAGAAAATAGAGCAGTTTGTTATTATTCGGCGTGCGTAGTTTTAAAGGTGGGAAACGTGTTAGATTTCAGGATTGTAATTGAGTATAAGTATGTAAGTATGGCAGATTGAACTTTCTCTTTGAAAAGGTTACGAAAATATCTAGTGTGTAGACATAAAAAGTGAAAAAACGACTTGATTTTTTTGTTTGTATTACTAGGCATAATTATGTAACTCTAAGGCAGGCCGCACACCAGACGTACACTTATATTACTACAATTATGGTGCCACATTTGAAACGCTACACATTTAACGCCCCCGTATATCTGGGCACAAGCACGAACACCAGGGACACATTTTTAGTGGGTGCAGTTTGTGGCGCGACATCTGCCGGGCTCAAGAACGTTCGTATTTTTAGGCGCGGTAATTTGCAAAAATGAAAGACAACATTGAATTTTACGCTGAGTTTATTGCAGAGGTTGAAAAAGACAACACACGACAGGTTTTATACAACCAAGTTTTTTATTATTTTTTTATTTGTTTGTTTGAGAAATCATCAAATAACTTCTCCCGCTCTGGGCGGAGCGGGAGGGCGTGTCAGACTTTTACTGACTAAAACCCACCCGTGTTCCTTCAGTTGCCTGTGCGCCAGGGCCACGGTGACCCTTTCGAACAATCCCGCGATCCTGGCAGGATGTTGTACAAACAACCATGAATGTGTTTTGAGACATTCGATGATATAAATGAAACTTTTCTTCGTCGAACCGTAACTCTAGCGAAATATTAAAATTACGTACATTGTAGTATATTTATTAAACGGGTGAACCCTATAACGTAATTTTTTGCTCATTTATTGCCACATCAAAAATCTATATAGTCGAACGATGATGTCGACATTCTGGAATCAGCGCCACAAAAATCGAGCTTTAATTGTAAATATTCTTTTTCGCGTTGTATTATTATGTAAAACTATAAATGCTGCATGTTGTGTTAGCCTGTAAGTGATTGTTGCACTTATAAATGTATCTACTATTATGGAAATTATTGTAAAGGTATTATGAAAACAATTGTTGGCTAACCTAAATAAATATTTAAATAAACTGTGCGTGTACACGATACATTTGCTCCGAGCTAAAATGTCGCGCAGTTATTGTGGCGACGCGACGTAAATGTAGGGTGCGTGTAGCGTGTGGCCCCGGCGTACGGCCTCACTTAGGGCGTGTCCGAAACCGACTAATGCGCGAGTACGCAGTCGTCGTGCTGGTTAATATATGAATACTAGCTTTTGCCCGCGATTTCCTTTGCGATCCAGGATGAAAAGTAACCTATGTCCTTATCCAGGTTATGCTCTACTCATGTGCCAAATTCCATCCAAATCCGTTCAGCTGTTTTATCGTGAAAGCATAAAAAACAAACAAACAAACTTACTTTCGTATTTATAATATTAGTTAGGATTAGCATTAGAATGACATTCAAGTGTGATCATTCAGTTCACGTATTTACGTCATTATTCAGGTAAACGGTCGTGTAATCAAGTAATCGCATGACAGTCGCCTTCGGTTAGGACGCAGATTTGTGCTTGAAGTGGATTCACGTAAATATTAAGTCGGAAAAAAAGTTCTTTCGTATTTTATATACAAATTTAAGACTATGGGCTCGTGAGTCGTGTGGCACCTAAATATCCCGAAATCCTTTTCCTTTTTACTAATAAAACTTCAAAATGGATCGAATTTCTTCGTTAGATTCACTCATTTTGGCGGACAGATAAACAATTGAAAAATTGCGGGAAATTGATTTTACTTTTATTTTTTTTAAATGTCATCTATTTAATGGTATCAAAACCAGCCAGATACAAACAGTACAGCCAAAGAGATTCTACTACAACTTTTTACTTATAAATGACGAACATACTTTTTCCGCGACCTATGATGTAGTACGACATTTATATAATTATGTGGAAATGATTAGGAGTACAGAGCTACAAGATTAAAAACAATACTTCTGAAGAAAAAGTCATGTACCTACAACAGTCATCAGCTCATAACCCCATAAAAGGAAATCGTCCATCAAAATCCTTCGGCGTTTTAATTTAAAACATTTTATGTTACTGGACAGCGGACACTCACCTCAAAATATTCAAATAACAAAGAAAAAAAATGCCGAACATTTTCAAATATTGCTTCCCATCACTACGTTTGTATTCATAAAATATAGTTCTACCTATCACTATACTAGAACCGCTAGCTGCAGTGCACTAGTGTTGTCCGGCAAAGCTAACACTATCGCAAAGCTTACACACGATTAAAATATATTGGGGCTTGAAGCTCAAATGGATATCGTGTAGGTCGACCGAAACGATGTTATACCTACATTGCGGTCAGGTTTTGGATCATTTGTTTACTCTTGTTGGTCTTGTCAGAACTACGCTGTCATCCAAATAACTATGCTTACGATTCTTAATAAATAATAAAGTTTACATTTAGTTTCTCATACAAAGTCCAGTCGTGCAAGAATCCACCCCCCCTACTTTTAATTTTTTTACCCTAGAAGGATATAACTATTATAGTGATCTTAATGGTGATGTTCTGTAGAAAGGTCAAGTGCGCAGTTATGTTACTTATAATACTCTTTGTGTGCAGTACTCGTAATTGGCGTGCGTCTGAAAAGAGGTATGAACGTCAACACAACAAAAGCGGTAGGTATGTAAGGATCGTAGCAGGTGGCGTTCTGTAGTTTCTGCGTACCCCCATGGGATTTATGTTTATTTTTAAGTTCAGCGGGGTAGTTACGTAAGACACTACCAGTAGGAATGGGTTTCATTTTGACAGTTCAACAACATTCATTGCGTTATTTACGTTGTTGAGAAGACAATTTTTCGAACATATAAAGAAATGGATTAGCATTAGGCTTCAAAATGATTCAGATTGTGACAGGTAGTGTGTTACGTAATTAGGGTGCAGGTTTTTTACAACGTTTTTTTCTATACAAATGATTATTTAGAAGGTCACATTGTCACCTGCCAGTATTTTTTTTGTGAAGCGTGTTCTTACTTTTGTTATCGAACGGAAACATATTGTTAAAGAATATAAACCCTCTAATAATCGAAACAAAAGTCTCGTAAAAGACAGATAATTGGTAACAAAATTTTGATATTTTTAAAAATCATGAACAAATTCTAATATTCACCCCCTTACAATTCAACTCACAACGATGTTAAAACGCCAGTAAATATAAAGCATGTCCACCACACAAGTTATACGCTAGTGTTGTGATGTAAAGCGGACATTTTATCCCGGACACCTGATGGTATCAAATAGTGAGGTGCGGTTGTAGTGTCAGGGGACATTTTTTTTTTTTGAATATTAGTTTCGGTTACAAGGGTTTTAAGTAAAGACAACCTCGTTGATCTAAAAGTAGCGAAAGCAGTTAGCCTGGAGTCGAAGTCCTGGGTTTGGTCCCTGGTTCAGGTAAAGGATCTAGGAAATTTTCAGTGGCAGCGTGTAGTTTGAATTTGCGCCCAATTAACTTAAGATTAACATGGTGTACAATAAACCTCTGTATTCACTCCGAAAAAAAAAAAAAAACCACTTAAAAAAAAGAAAGGATTTTTACAAAGAAAAGTAACCGATTCCAAAAAAAAACTAATAAGTGAAAAATGTTTTTATTTCGGAACCCGGTGACAAAAAACGAAAATACAAAACCAAAGACACCGACTTCCGAAACTAAAGTTATATTTTACTTTTTTTTTAATTTTTTGTTTTTCACCTTTTAGATGTGGTACCTACCCCACACAAATTCGTATACCACTACTTGATATGTAAATAACAGTGACAGGAAATTATTAAAACATCATCAATATAAACTAAGTGAAAAAATACGCATTATTAAGGATAACTCAAAAACTACTGGTCAGACCTTGATCAAATTTATATAGAACCACATGAGAAGCAGCAGCTTTAAAAAAAAATCATCAAAATTGGTTCACCTAGAAAAAAGTTCTGAGGTAACACACATATTTTTTTTTAATACAGTGAACTAATTAACAGAACCTCCTCCTTTTTTTGAAGTCGGTTCAAAATTAAACATGATATTTTTTTGAAAAAAGCAATGTTCTTTTCTTTTATTCTGTTATTAAATCGCCAACAGAAATACCTAACCCTACTGATGCAAATGTCCATAGTTTGAAAGTTGGCGTTATCTTTCAGTTCTGCAGAGATTTACGGGTTAACTTCAGTCTGAGGCCTTTTGTTAAATATCTTGACGTCTTATTAAAAGTATAACAAAACACGAATTTTGCGGTATTGTCTCCATTTTTATGCAGTTTTGAGTTTATAACAGAAGTTTTTTTGCAAGAAATACAGAAACAAACAGAATAATTATGACTCAGATAAAAATGACGCTGTTTCAGAATTTGTGGTTTACTGAATAAATGAAGTATGGCTATCTAAACTAGCAGCCCCGATGTTAAAAGAGATGTCAAAATACACAACAAAGAAAATAAAAGTGCATATTAATAGGTGCTAGTTCCAACGTCCCTACCAGTTCACTATTCAAGGCATTACTCTGCGTTTATTCGAAATTAATACGCCTTAAAACATCAATCTATTACATCCCATACATCATCCTTGTAAATAAAGCTCAAAAATAAATTCCTTAGTGAAATTAAAACTCCTTCATTCATCACTCCCAGTTCCTTTAAGTATCAATTTACATTTCAATCCAGGCTATAGAAAATGTTTGAAGTCTCTGAAGCTAACTTAAATTCTCAGAGCTCCTTAACCTAAAGTAACACGTCCCTCCAATCACCACTTTACATCTTTTAACTAAAAAGGTTTCATTTTCCCCGCAAAAACTACGAAATTACACCATAAGGATCACTTTAACTTAATCACGAGTCTCTAGTCCCACTCTCATTCCAGTCACGTCAAACCCGTCGACGGATCCCGGGATTTATATCCCGGAATCCCGGTACTGCATCGCATTACTATTCGTCCAAGCGGGCGTTGCATTTTTGCTGCCAAATACAATTTTGGACAACACAGCAAGAATGTGGCAAAATTGCTGGTCGTTTTGCATTTTCGGACGCGAAATTTTTCGTTTTAAAGATTACCCTCGCTTTGTATGAAACTGAGAGGGTACTTGGTTGGATTCTAATTTGGAACGCGAGTGTTTTGTTTTTGAATGCGGTGTGTTCTGAATTTAATTAATTTAAATGTGGATGTTTGGTGGCTTTTACGGGGTCACATGAAAGCAGTGGATGGACCGGTTAGCAAAAATGCTTAATGCCGCCGATATCAAAAGCTTCACTCGAGTTAAGGATCATTTTCGTTTCATTCCACGTTTACACAACACTGACCAAATATTATATATGAATGAACATTCATTTGCTCCTTTTGTAGCGGCATCTACAATGGCATATGCGAGCTACGCGTTACACTGACGTCACGCAAAATCCTGCATTGCACAAGCAGAGTTTACCGCGCAACTAGCATATGTACAACGTCCCGACATCAAACGTCGGGTAGTTGCCCACCAGACACGACATCCGTCTGGTCGGATGATCCTCCCTTTTCTATGGAGGTATGAGTGAACTTTACACCCTGTTCCACATACCTCTATACTGGTGACCCCCCGAACATAAACGTCAGTGCAGCCTTCGTGCAACTACATTAGCGTGACGTCATCAACACTTCCGCAAGATTTAGAGTGGCGAGTAACGTAGTCAGCACCGACGGCTTCAACGGGTATCCTGATCACCAGTATGCAGCGCGTGCGCATACCTGGTTATCACCCTCAGCCTCATCAGCAACTTTGGCATAGCACACTGTACTCTCGGCCGGTCCACAAGCAGAGCCCTTAAACCCTCTTCTGGTTGACCTCAGCAGTCAGCCACAACCCGGCGCTGTACCACATCCGACGCAACTGAAGCATAACGCTGCGCCACCCGACTCACCGGGGAATCTTCGTAGATAGTACCGACCTACCGTGAACTATGCGACGCCAGGTTCCAACTCACTGGAACCTCAACTGGCTCTGGCAAGTATAGCAAGATACAAGACTCAGCCCACTATCGACCTCCGGTCTCCGGAGGGTAGTGATGGATCGGTTCACTAATAGTAGGGTAGATACTGCTCGATTTTTGCGCTCAATTTTATATCGAATAAATTTAATTTTTTTAATACTCAATAGTCATAAACGGGAGAGTCAGCCGCCGTACCCAAGGGGTGTCCAAAGTTACAGCATGTCAAAGTTGTAAAAAAAAAAATCATACTGCTCCAAAACCGCGATAGCATATCAGCACCCTAATTGCACACGCACACAAACACACTATCAGTCACAATCTGAATCATTTTGAAGGATATTGCTAATCCATTGCAACATATGTTCGAAAAATTTGTCTGCTGAACAACGTAAATAACGCAATGAATGTTGTTGAACTGTCAAAATGAAAACCATTCCTACTGTAAGTGTTACGTATTTACCCCGCAGGGCTGACTTCGAAAGTACGAGTAGTAGGACAACGTGGTCAAAGGAACGATCACCTTAATTTCGAAGGTTTTTTTTTTTTTGTTTATCGGAAATGCTTCTGCCTGAGCCAGGAATCAAACGCGATCCCTTTTGTGTTTGAGATGGGATTACCCAAAATTTCGAATTTAGCCCTGTTAGGCCATCGCAAAACCCGGTAAAGACCAGGCTCGGATCGACGGCGCGTCGTGTTCCACGCGCGCCTCAAAGAGATCTCAGCATAACTGACGGGGTCCGATAGGGCCGATGCCTGCCAGGGTCGTGGATTGTTCGAAAGAGTTACCGTGGCCCTGGCGCACAGGCAACTGAAGGAACGCGGGTGGGTTTTAGTCAGTAAGAGTCTGACACGCCCTTCCGCTCCGCCCAGAGCTGGAGAGGTCATATGATGATTTCACACCCAAAAAAAAAAAGACCATCGCAAAATAATGTTCATTTAAGTGACTGACGTAGATTCTTGCTCATTCTTCGGATGAAAGAGGCATTATAGGTAAAGTTTACTTTCTGTAGATAGATACCTTGGCTTTTGAATCAAAATTCATCGATCAGGAAATAAATGTGAAAACAAAAACAGAAACAAAACAGTCAAAAGTAAGACAGCAGTTTGAAAAGGAGTGTTTTTGTTTATAAAGTTTTTTTCAGCCATTCCTTAAAATAAGTTTATCGACTATAAAAATTTTATATTTAAAAAAAGAATTGTAATCCGTATAATCCTGTTTATTTCGAAAATGTATCTTGTGTACTTTAAAAGTTATTGCAATTTTAAAACTAAGTTTTGAAGGCCAGTGTATTATGCTGTTCAAAGTTCCCAACAGATACACCAACTGCACTACAAATAACCACCATTTACTTCGGGACACTAATTAGCAGTAATTATCTAAACAAGCACTCCATACAAGTTGCAACGCGCTCATGCCAAATTGTTTGACAGAACAATAATGTCCCGTACGAGGGTCGCCCGTGATTTACAGGTTGGAAACACCATTTGTTTAACTGTATAGAAAAGAAAGAAAAAAAAATAGTATATTCTGCACAAACAAAACACACATTACAAATGAGTGACATCAATAAATACACACATAAAAAATAGCCAAAAGCCTCGCATTCAAGCTAAAAAGTTTGACAATTTTGTCTATTGCTTGATGTTAAGGCCCGGGACCAAAGACAATACACATTGCTCTGTGTTGCGACACTGGCAAATGACAACAAACAAACGATCAAAAAAAAAAACAAAATGACGATTGCAGTGTGGAAAAATGACTACTTTTGTAACAAGCAAACAACAATAATAAGAACAATTAATGAATGCGTCGCATCTGTGCAAGAACAGGTCGTTGCTCAGCAAAATGTTGTGACTTCGGACGAACCTATCGTCAACAGCGCTGGTTTTTAGCAACTACCTCTCGAATGACGTAATGACGTCCCCCTGTGTGGTATAATAAATCGGGTCAGTACAATTTTCCACAGAACTAAGTGTGCTTCTAGCTGAACATAGTATGTACTTATAAATAGAAAAAATATAAAAATAAATGTATATATATATATATATATAATATATAAAAATATACATACACTAAGACCATAACAAACATGATATGTACAATAAAAAAATAAAAATTCAAAGCAATAAATTCTAGATGCTGTGAACGTACAGTGTGGTGTGTGTTCCTATTAATGCTATTTTATATCTAATTTCGATGTACTAACAATACTCCATAATGAAAAGAATGTAGTCTATATTGATACACCATAATTTTATCACCAATGGGAATTGCGATGGCGGCAATTTGCATAGCGGCAAGCATTGAAGCATGGCGCCGGTAAACGACACGCGACGTCGACGACCATGCTTTTTCGGTCAAACCGGTAAATTTGCCAATTGGTACAGCTCGATAGTATTATTAAGCATCTTATAATATTATAGTTATTATAACTGGATGCATTGAAATAGCCTAGGTACTTGAGTCAATCTGTCTAGCCTTTTCTCAACTAAGTTGGGTTGGTTTCCAGTCTTACCGGATGCAGCTGAAAGCCCTATTTTACATGGAGTAACTGCCTATCTGACCTCTACAACCCTTTTACTGGATAACACGATACCCCTTGGTAAGACTGATTATCTGAATATTAGGCTTCTGACTACCCGAAACGATTGTCAAAGAACAACATCCAGGACCAACGTCTTAACGTGCTTAGTGAAGCACGAAGTAGTCTCGGTATGTAATGTGATGTGATGGTCACTCACCCACGGGACAATTTAATATTAATGGATTGTACACTGCATAAACTTTCTGGATTAAATTCTATAAATGGAGGTGAAAACCGCATCTGAATCCGTTGCATAATTTAGAAGAACACGCGCCCACAGAGATAGACACGAAAGCGATTTAATTTATAATATTATTTTTGACCAAGCGAGCACGAAGCGTCTCCGTTTCAGCTTGGGCAAAAATGCTTTCGTATGTCCGGATGTCCGGCAGATGGCTGTTCTGCTCTACAGGTCGCATTTCTCAACCGATTCTCTTGAAATTTTGTGAGCAGGTTTGATAATTATATGGATTTGTTTATTGATTCAGTTTGTCGAAATTATTTCAATATGGCGGAGATATGGGCTTTGAAAACGTAAAAAATACAACATATTTCAGCCATTTCACGCTCTTTGCGTACGCTTTTTGTTTTAAGTTGCGCGGTGAACATTTATTCAGTGTTAAGCTATGCAGACAGACTCGCAAGGTCTACAGCTCACAGAGCCACTAAAAGATTTACATATTACAGAAGGCCAACCAACATAAAGATAAAGACTAAAACATGGATTTGTAAACCTCACTGCAACCCGTGTGAAGTTTTTTCACTCATGTACATAAAGAAAAGCTTCAACGGTAGATCTTAGTAAATACATCCATCCAGAATATTCACTGTGGCAACTTTAAAAACACTAAAAGAAAGTGCTATCTTTTAAATCTGCACTTCTTCGAACAGTTTCATTAGGATATGAGCTCTAAAGAAAGGGGGAACAAGCTGGTACATATGTGCCATTTTATATCTTTTTCTTATTTTTATGTGGGGGTGTAAAAACGGAGTTATTTCTTTCATTGGAGGATTTTTTTGACGTAAATGCTTTTTCCTCGGTATACGTACGAGTGATAAGTTCAATATTTCTGACCGGGAAAACATTGTAAGGTTTCAATCGTTAATAACTACGTAAAACATAGCGTAATGTCAAAATACAATTTCAGACACTAATCTACATGGTTTTCACATGATCTGTGAGTTTGTTTTGGCATTTCTTCTCAGAGTAGTCAGATAGGAAACGCCGACCTCATCTAGTTTAAAAAAATATGATTGACATGTTAAAATGTTAGTACAAACCTACTTACAGAAATAAAATCATTTATCATTAAATAAGCAAAAATTAGATTTAGTTTTCAGAACTTCATAGTGGCTTTGCCGATAACCTGTGGACCCAAATAGCACAGGACTGGTTTCCTGAGATAGTGAGGCGGGGTCGCGGCAGGTGATGGCAGGACGAACTGGATAAGTTCCCTTAAAACTAGAATGAGGCATCGCCGGTTCGCGAAAGATGGAAGGAGCGGAGGGAGGCCTCTGCCCAAGAGTGGGAATCGCTTTGGACCAAAATAAAGGTGCCAACTAAAGTAATTAGGTGTGCACTATCGAATGGCATACTTAATGAGATCTTGAATGGTTTTGCTCGTTCAACACCTTATCTCCAATTTTTTTATCTGTACGAAGGTACTGGCCTTGACGTGTTAAATAGTTTCCGAGAAAATCGCCTGTGATAGGCAGACCGATGAACCCCGAATTGATTTCAAAGATATTCCTTTTTGCCAGTTTTGGAAAGACATGAAATACTAGAAAGGTCTCCATAATAACCACTTTCCTTTTTAAACAACACCAAAAAAGAACAAAAAGGCAATTTTGTAACAAAAATAAACCGTCTTTATCCTACTTTTCGTCCATTCCGACAATACCCCCAAATGTATATAATATCTACTAAAATCTTATATTTATTTACGAATATTATTGTAAAGCACTAACCCTTATTTTCCCCATAAAAGGGTAACCTATAGAAATAAAATTTTATGAGAATTCATATTATATAGGATATGTGTAAGAAGTATCTACTAAATTATATTATATATCCGGCGTTCGAAGTTATGCCTAAGAGAGAATATGATTTTTTATAAATTCGGAGTGAGCGGTATCAGTCTGTATTTATGTTAGCCCATTTAAGAGTATTGTTTTTTTTTATTGGGTTTTTAAGCTATTGCATAGCTTTTATCGCGGGCTTTGAGCGCGGCAACCGAATCAAGAAATTCCGTAACGAAAATAAAACCTAACACCCCCCACTCCGCCTACCATGTAGCTCGGCCGAGCGTTCGCTTAACGTGTATGTATATGGTACGACTGTACTTGAATTAATATCAAAGAAAAAAAATACTGCATAAATAAAAAATTATAATTGCATAAGTTGATAAAAAATGCTATGCAATAGCTTTACCGCGGCAGTCCCCGAGTGCCACACGTGTTTTTTTTCTTCTGGGATTTCTCAGTAACAGCTCGGAGTCTGAACTTGTGCCCGGTTTATTGCAATAGGGTTGCCCCCTATTACATGCAACTTAAACATAACTGGCAAAATGTGTATGTCCAGTAGCGGACTTCAATAGGCTGATGATAACGACATTTCGTTCGACCGAAATGATTTATAGAAAGCCTATTTTCTTTTTTTTGGGTGGAGAATCATCAAATGACTTCTCCCTTTTCTGGGCGGAAAGCCGCGTCAGACTCTTATTGGCGAAAACCCACCCGTGTTCCTTCAGTTGCCTGTGCGCGAGGGCCACGGTAACTCTTTCGAACAATCCGCGACCCCGGCAGATCTATAGAAAACCTAAACGATCATTCGCATGGCCCTGCGGGATAATTGAGTAACACACTAACTGTAGGAATGGCTTTAATTTTGACAGTTCAACAACATTCATTGCGTTATTTACGTTGTTGAGCAGACAAATTTTATGAACATATGAAGCAATGGATTAGCAATATCCTTCAAAATTATTCAGATTGTGTTTGATAGTGTGGTACGCAAATAGGTTGCTGTACTGTAAGATATTTTACAGTAAAATGCTGGGATCGCACGTCAATATCCCGCTGTTAAAGTTACACTGAACTGCAACCAGTGCCGGGCCCGGCAAGCGCGGGGCCCGTCGCAAATTCTATACAGGGGCAAGGACCCCTTGATAGAATTTGCAACCCCCTCCATTTGCTATGGGTTCTTAAGTTTAAAGTGGTAAAAAAAAAACAATACTCAGTAAGTAAGTAAGTAAAAATTTTATTTGTTTAAACATGGTGTACATGATACATTGCATGCAAGATAATAAAGATACAGAAAGGTTCTAACATGTTCAGCCGCATATCGTGGCGTACAAATTGTTAGAAGAGATGGTGCATAAACCGTGATAATATTCATCAAAATTACATTATAGAAATTATGTAGGTACTTATTAAATCATCATTATTCATTAAAGTTTAGGTATCATTACAATTCAGCAAGCATATTTTTTTGATAAAATCAAATGTCAATGTAGTCATTAAATAAATTTGTCAATAAAAAATATGAATTACTGTCATTAAAATTTCAACTCTAAATTACAATTATTCCACAAAAATACAATAGATCACAATAATAATATGTCAATAAAATACAACATCGTCATCTCGAAACGAAGAAAAATTGTCCTCTTTCATAAACTCTGCTATACTGTAATATGCTCTTTCAGTTAGTAAACTCTTCAATTTATTTTTAAGACGGATATATTTAATGTTCTCCATGATTTGGGCAATTTATTAAAGATGGTCGGACTCATGCAAAAGATGCTCTTACGCATAAGAGTGGTTTTAGCGCCGTGACCACAGAGTTTGAAATTATCACTTCTATTCCTAGGGACAGCATCAGACAAAAGCTGAAATAAATGAGTATTCGATTTAATGAACATTACTGTTTCCAGAATATATAATGAGGGCAATTTCAATATCTTACGTACGATAAAATAAGATTTACAGCTGTCCGTTGTTTGCAGTCTAAACATCGATCTAATGCACCTTTTCTGTGTCCGAAACGCTATTTCATTGTCCGTGCTATTCCCCCAAAAGATGACTCCATATCTAAGAATTGATTCGGCTAAACCATAGTAAGCAGTAATTAGCGCATCTGTGTTGAGAACCACAGCAAGCTGTTTCAGAGCGTAGGCTGCACTACTCAACTATTATACTCAATACGTTTATTTGCCATCTATAGGTTACAATTTTGTTGGTGTTTAATAGTACAGTAAGTTAAGTTTCACTCAAAAAATTACGATCAGGCAAAGATGGGTGGGTTTGGATACGCGGGGCCCCCTTTTGCGCGGGGCCCGTAGCAATTGCTACTCTTGCTACGTGGTTAATCCGGCATTGACTACAAGTGTTTTTTAAATTTTACAGTAAAATATCGTATCATTCAACGCCATGTGAACGTTGGCTAATAATAAGGGGAATAATTTTCTTAGAGGTAAATAATAATAGGGTATTTTATATATAAATAACAAATAAACAAATATTTACCACAATACAGGAGAAATTCCTAGCGGGGGGAAAAGTAAAAAATTTAATTTTTTATTTTTTAATACTTTTTTTACTTAGTTCCACAACCAGTCTTACCAAGAGGTATTATAGTATTACCCAGTAACTGAGTTCTGGAGGTCAGATAGGCAGTCGCTCCATATAAAATACTGGTATCCAGGTACATCCGGTTAGACTGGAAGCCGCCCCCAATATAGATGGGAAAAGGCTAAGCAGATTGATTGACTTTTATTTAGTTACTAAAACTCTCTTTAAAAAATACACAGTAATGTATTTCTGTCACTTCAACATTATTGCTCCGAAAGTCACATCCATTCAACCACAAATCCCGGTGAGTCGCCGGTAAAAATTGTGTCCCGTAAATCATTCGCCAAGGTACAAAGGTATAAACAAGTAGGATTCGAGTGACAAAATGCTGCAACATATCAATGTGAGAGCGTTCTGTTGTTACTGTTTTTTCTGGTAACTGAAGTGATTGTTTTGTTGTAGTTGACAAAAAATTTGAAGCTTTGAAGGGATACGAGTAAAGATCGTGATTTATTATAACAGCACCGCTACGACACAGCAAATAACTTGTCATTCAAGTTAGGATTTTAAATCAAATATATTAAAGTAAATTTTACGATGGCAATACAGAATAGTGTTGCCATCACACGTAGGTCGCGCCGACCGCGTGCTTCAAGCAAGCAGCTTGCTCCCCAGTGAAGAATCGCCTGCAAGCGGTATGCATGCTGACGCCTCGCCGTCCTCGCACCGCCCGCACGGCTGTCTCCCCGGCGCTCGCAAATCATTCTCTTCTTCGTCGATTGTAATAGCTATGATTTCCTGTTCGCGTAAAGTAAACTGAGACAACGTAGAAACGCGTGCTTCTCAAGCGGGATCACTCACTAATGTTTGCAAACCAGTCTGTAAGCTGAAAACTACCCATTGGCGCGTGGACGGTGAACTACCAACTAGAAAGCGGCGCGGGAACAACAAGTTGTCACCTCACCGGTGGCGTGCTAGCAGCGAGCGGTGGTATTGCTGACGGCGCGTTTGCGACAAGTGGGTGGTTTTTTTCCGAGGCGGTGCCGGGCCATTTAGTGCGCTGGAGCGGTGCGGTTATAATGAGTGATGACCTTAAGGATGTTCCGTTTAGATTAATATTTTACACTGAGTGAATGCTATAATAAGGTCAATTTACGGTATTCAAAAAGGTTCAAAATCTAGTCACAATCTCATGTCACCGACTCAATGTCAAAAACTTGACAAAATTGTAGGAAAACTAGAAATATTTTTGACAGGTTGCGACTTAGATTAAAATTCTTAGAACGAACGTTCTTAAATGAATTGCCCCTCTGATATCCATAATTTGGTACACATACGTACAAACATAAACTCCCGCCTTCTTCCCATGGGGGTAGGCAGAAAATATAGAACGCCACCTGCTACGATCCTTACATACTCCTTTCGCCTCGTTTACGTTCATACATCTGGTCATATGCTTTGATGGTTTGGTCATGTTGAGAGGATGAATGAAAGGTGACTAACAAAAGGTATTTACATGGCAGATGTGAGTGGAAATGCCGGGAGGGGACGCCCTAGGAGGACATAGATTGTCCTTATTGGTGATGTTCTTCAGAAAGGTCAGGTGCGTAGTACTCGCAACCGGCGTGCGTTTGAACAGAATGAGGTATGAACGTTAACGAGGCAAAAGGAGTATGTAGAGATCGTAGCAGGTGGATTTCTATAGTTTCTGCTTACTCCCATGGGAAGAATGCGCGAGTTTATGTATGTATGTGTATGTGTGTCTTTTTCACTCGTCTCGGCACAAACTAGTATAAGAAAAGCTTTTTATGCCGCATTCCGTGCTAAAAATATAACCCAGTCAGTAAGGTACCGGGGCTGACTGCTTAGTATAAAAAGACGTACATTTTAGTACTAACGCAAAACTCGGACACGAAGGGGTAAGTACCACAAGGCAAAAAACGCCGAAAAAAACACGTTTCTTGTATGGAGACCCCTTTAATTTTTAACTAAGCGTATCACTTGAAAACGGCTCGACTGATTCGGCTAGTTTTTATTTTAAAATGTTTGTAATAGTTCGAATTAGGCTTTTATGGAAAAAAAAATTAAGTTTCCAGGTTATGTTATTTTATTTTTTATAAATAATTGTTAAACACTAAACGTCATTTTTTTAAGGGATTTTTGTATGAATTTTTGAAAGGACAGGACTAAATCTGTCGAGACACCTAGTCAATAATGGAAAATAATGCAAATAAAACAGTAGAAAACAATTTAATAATAGATTTTCTTTATATTCGTACCTAGATAATTCTGAACGATTAAATCCGAAACCAACTTTCAGTCTACCTTTTCACGATGGCGCTATTATAAAAACACGGTATCCATTTTCTGAATGGTTTTCAACTACCAATAAAATGATGACTGATATATTTTTTATTTGAGGATCAGCGGAAAGGTATAAAAGTATATTTTATCGCTTCCTCATATAAAAGGATTTGAACAACTATTTATATACTTTTTACGATCTTTTTTTCATTATTTCATGTCGGAGCGTTTGTATTACTTATTTTACTGTTCAATATTATTTGTTACTGAATTTACTGTATTGATCAATTTTCTTAACCGAACAAAATGATTTAGTTTTATTAATTAAGCACTTTTTTATGCGCATCTGCTGAGCGTAAACTCCGGGTTTTTTACATCTGGAATTTCTCGGTACGTAGCTGTCCGAAGTCTGGATTGTGCCCGGTTGATGGCAAAACGCTCGCCCCCTATTACATAGAACTTAAACAAAACTGGCGAAATGTGGTTGTACATATACAATCACATAAGATACCATCACGCCTTGTTTCCCCGAAAGATTAGGCAGAGGTGTACGAGTGTATAACACACCCACATTTCGCCAATTATGATTCAGTCCCATGTAATAGGGGCGAGCCTTGTGCCATGAACCGGGCACAAATCCAGACTACGGGCTGCTACTGAGAAATTCTGGGAATAAAACCCACTAGAACAACGAGACAGTCTATACCTGTGCAGCGGCATCTACAACGCCACATGCAAGCTACGCGTCACACTGACGTCACCGCAAAATCCTGCATCGCGCAAGCAGAGTTTACCGTGCAACTGGCATATATACAACGTCCCGACATCAATCGTTGGGCAATTACCCATCAGACACGACACCCGTCTGGTCGGAGAATCCTCTCTCTTTTCCATAGAGTATGAGTGAACTTTACACCCGTTCCTCATACCTCTATACCTATAATAAACTGCTAAGGTAAATAATTATAGTAAGTCACCAATGAAGGCATATCAATCTAATCTCATCGAGTTTTCAATAAGAAGTCTGTAAACAACTACACAAACCCTTTATAAATCTAACATCTTAATAACAAGAGAAATACTACAAAAATTGCTAATAAAATTCGTCTATCTATCCGTCTGTCTATCACACGATTGACGTGTACAAATGAAAAATTTTGCCGCTGTCGGGTTCCGGTAATATTATATAAGAAATTCTGCAAAAAACATTGGAAGGATGTTGAGTATGAATGTGACAAGCTTATCTTGTTGTCGGTGTTTAACGTGGGTTATGTCGTCGGTAAATTGTATGATTTAAGGACGCAGGGATAGCCTTTACTAGAAGTGGACATCGCATAAGTGGTTCAGCAGCTTCAATATCATCAGGTTTGTTCCGAAATATAGTAGTTCGTTGGGGAGGTGGTAGGACAGCGGTTCCACTTTTTTTTTGGGTGGGAAATCATCAAATGAACTCTTCCGCTCTGGGCGGAGCGAAAGGGCGTGTCAACAATCCGCGACTCCGGCAGGCATCGGCCCTTTCAGACCCCGTCTATGATGCTGACATCTCTCATCAGAAAAATATTAAACCACAGTAAAAAAAAAATCTTAAAATATCTCATAAAATGGTGAAGTTTTATGCTTTTTAAAGTCGATGCTAGACAGAGACGGCATTATTAGTATCTGACGTCACAACTCAGGAACGCCATAGTAACTTCGGGCCATTCAGTACAACATTTATTGTGCGTGACAAGGATAGAAGAATAATTTCAAAAGTGGGTAACTTCTCCATTTTTCCACCGAAGTCACATATTTTTTTTTTGAAAATCACCTTTTTTTTTGTATTATCATTAATTAATAATAATTATTAATTAATGTATATTTTTGTTAGTTGTTAAATACTCTATTCCAGTAACTTCGGAACAAAACGAGGGTGCGCCGTCACTATACGAACGCCGCCGTCCTCTAGCTCGATAGTTTGCAAAATGCTGAAGGCAAATTGTAAAATGCCTCGTCATTTTATAATAGTTATGCTTTCAGCAATATGCTGACTATTTCTGACGACAGGTAAACAAAAATGTAAATATTTCTCTGCTCAGTTTTATCAAATTATTACCAACTAATGACCCGCCCAGAAAAAACCCGCAGAGAAAAACACATATATGCAAAAAATAACGACTTGGGGGAAAATATGCGTCACATCCACGCAAAACGGCAGTCGCTCAGCATAATGCTACGACCCTATGCGAGACAGAGCCCCAGCGCTGGTTTTTACCGACAGCTGGCGTTGATGTGATGATGTCCACCAGTGGCGTACGGTTTTTACGTCTTAAATTTAACAAAGCATGGAGATTCCAATATCCGGGATAAATTCTCTAAATTATGGTGAAAACCGCATCATAATCTGTTGAATAATTTGGAAGAGCAATGCGTTCACACAGACAGACCCTAACAGCGACTTTAATTTACAATAATATAATATGTGTATTATATACATAGATTTACATTAAAATTTTGGCATTTTAAATAAGCATCAGCATCCTAATTGCGTAACACACTATCAGTCACAATTTGAATAATTTTGAAGGGTATTGCTAATCCATTGCTTCATATATTCGAAAAATTTGTATGCTCAACAACGTAAATAACGCAATGAATGTTGTTGAACTGTCAAAATGAAATCCATTCCTACTGTTAGTGTGTTACGCAATTACCGTGCAGGACCACAAGTGATTGAGATAGTCATAGACGTTTTGTTTGACATTTGGCCCAATTGAATACAGATAACTGTCCAAAAATAATAATTTGATTATAGTGCGCGGAAAATAAGTCTGCGCGCGTGTTTAACTTTCAAGACTATATCCCTGCCAGTACTTTTAATCACTTTCCGCATAATGATGGCGATTACCTACTTTGGAAAACACGGAAAACGGCACGCTCCTTTGACACGTCATATAAACGTCGAGTTGGCGGCAAACGATTATTTCAGATTTCGGCCGCGCGCAGACTTATTTTGCGCACAGTTTACCTATCTCGTCAATGTTACGCAAATAACGCAATTGATTTTTTAACCCCCAACGCAAAAAGAGGGGTGTTATAAGTTTGACCGCTATGTGTGTGTGTGTGTGTGTGTGTCTGTGGCACCGTACCTAGCTCTTAAACGGGGGAAATACGGATGCGGTCCCCCGACGCGACGACGCTTGAATCACAAAATATTACTTATTAAGTATTTCAATATTAAAGTTCAAGGACCAGGCCCAGAAATTTCATTTTTTACTTTTTATAGGATGTTTGTATCGGGGGTTTTTAAAATTTTTAGTATGACTGATAATAATCAATGACGTTTGTGGTGATAGATGAATAATTGTTAAGAGTTGCTTTTGTGAATCAGTGTTTGTGAGATTTGTGTTGGAAGCGGGCGTCGCAATAAGTATCCACTCTTGTCTTATTAATACTCATAAAGTTGAAGGTTTGCCGAGTGAAAAATATTGACGTCCCGTAGGACTACCCTCATATTCCTGATTACGTCACCCGAGGTAAGCGACACGCATAAAAAAATGTAAATTAGAATAATATTTATTTTTAAACGTTGCAGTCTGAACAATTTTGGCATGCATTTTTGTGTTTTTTTTAATAAGCTGTTTACTAAATTACATACTTTAACCTACTTTTATGTTGCCACGTACTAGAGTTTGGTTAAACTCATATTTATAAAAAACAGTTAAACATGGCGTTGGTTTCATAAAGGGCAAGGTAAAAGAGGTAGGTGACAGGTACGTAGTAAAATATCCGTAGTCACATTTTAATCAAACCTAATTTTTTTATTCATGTAATAACCTAACATAATATTATTATTATGCTTGTATTTTTTGGAATTACTCCTAAACGGTTAGCCATATGGATATGTCAAGTAGATCATATGTCAGAAAGGTATGGGTCGTCCCGAGTACAAAGAATGCATAACTCAGTTTCGTGATATCTCGAATTATCAAAATATGGCCGCCGACCAGGGATATGTGAGCGAATATTTGTCTCCATCCGTCCGTCTCAACAAATTCCTTCCTCCCTGGCAAGAGAATTCGCTAGTTTCAAACTCAAACTCAAAGCATTTATTTCAAATAAACCAATTACAGGCACTTTTGAATTGTTAAGGGGTCGGTCAGTTAGAAAGATGAAGCTAGTTGCCCATTCCAAAGCGTAGTAGGTACCTATGGAGAAGAACGGGCAAGAAACTTCACGGACACTCTTTAAATCAAAATATGGTTACAAAATATTGGTTACATCATTCATGTTGAAATTATGCATGTGAGAACGATGCAGAACGTTAAAAGCGTCCTTAATAAAAATATAAAAACAATTCAAATATTAAATACATCACCATCACGCCTGTATTCCCCGAAGGGTTAGGCAGAGGTAAATGATAAATGATAAATGATTTTATTTCTGTAAGTAGGTTTGTAAAACACTTTTACACGTCAATCATTTAAAACTAGATAAGGTCGGCGTTTCCTATCTGACTACTCTGAGAAGAAAGGCCGAAACAAACTCAGAGGTCACAGTCTCTTTTAAAGTCCAGACATAATCTTGGTCAGATCATGTTAAGACCATGTAGATTTGAGTCTGAAATGGTCTTTTGAGGAAAAACAATTACAAATTCTGCTAGTGTAAGGATACAATATTTATACATAAGTTCGAAAACGATAAGCAGATTGTGATAAAATAAGAAAAATGTTTTGAATATCTCTAAAATCCGCAATAACTGTATTTTTTGCTGTTTTCTTTTGTTTTTTATCAAACAATTTTTTGTTTATTTTTAAGTAAGCTTATTGTTTTCACTGACCATACACACTCACAAAACATATTTAACATACAGCAAAAATATCTATACCACCCATTATTTCAGCACGGAAAGATTGTCATAAGCTGCTGCCTCAACAAAACAGGTTTATTCTCGGAGGCCAATCTCATTATGGTAAA
The DNA here is from genome assembly GCA_917490735.1 of Dryobotodes eremita. NCBI lineage: Eukaryota > Metazoa > Arthropoda > Insecta > Lepidoptera > Noctuidae > Dryobotodes > Dryobotodes eremita. Next base: position 3,306,613 of record OU823263.1, on the reverse strand, counting down.
GCTCTTTTGTATATAAATGGCTAAACATATGATTAAGTTGTGACAGAATTGGATGCTTATCAAGTATGTCAATCATATAAAATTTCGGTAGATGACTGCTCAAGATTAATAAACAACACAACTCTACAAATAACAGTATTGCAACTTAATATCCGGAGCATAAACAAAACGTTCAACAGCCTGACTGTCATCTTGTATCAACTAAAATGTGACTGTGATATCTTAGTTTTGACTGAATTCTGGCTAAGAGAAACTTCCATAATACCTAACTTAAATAGCTACAATGTACACTCAACAAAAAACACAAAAATTCAAAACGACGGCGGTGTTGTTACGTACACAAAAACCTTCAGTTAAATTGATGCAAACTGTCTACTTTGCAAAGTGAAGAACAATGCTGCTATAATAGCTTTATTTAGACTCCCCTCATACACACACATTGACAACTTTATAAACAACCTGGATACTGCATTAACACCTCTTTCAAATATTCTTTCAGACAGTCAATACGATTTTGGAACCGGTATTTCAACTAAAGATGCGGTTGTAGCGTTTTCTGAAAACTAACTAGACATATGGATGGTGACTAGAAGTATTTGGGAATGTTTTTGGATATATCTATAGCTTTTGACACTGTCCCTGTCCTAATACTCTTATCGAAATTGGAACGCATATTTGTACGTGGTATTGCACTGGATTTTTTTACGAGTTACCTCAAAAACAGATACCAACATCTAAGGCTTGGCGATGTGGTGAGTGATAAGGCAAGGAATGATTACAACGTTCCACAAGGAAGCATTCTGTGCCCAACGCTCTTCTCCATCTATATTAATGACCTGTGTTCTCTATACCTTACTAATTGCTCCGTGTTTAACTACATTCATGGTACAGCACTTCTTATATATAGCATGGACTGGAGATAAACTGAATAAGATGCTCAGGTGACATTAGATAAGGTTATTAATTGGCTCGCGAAACATCTTCTAACATTAAGTACAGAAAAAAACTAACATAGTAACAAAATGCCAGCCTAACATACCGCTTGTTATAAAAGATCATATTTGCCCAGAGCATTCAATACTTCTCTGGTGCACGTGTCCTGCTCTGGCAATAGCTCTAATTATGAAGTATTGGGGTATGCTAATAGACCGACATTTAAACTGGTATACTCACGTAGACAATTTGGTAACAAGAACGCGAGAAGTTATTTACATTTTTAAGAAACTTCGCTATTGAGCTGACACAATTCTTTAAATTAGAGAGAGCACAAAGGGCAGTTCTCAAAGAAATATATTTCAGGCCCTACAGATACCCCACAGAACAGCTTTACAAGGACTGCGAAGTGCTTTCAGTGAGGAAACTTTTTGTGCTTTAGTGTGTACTTATAAAACATCGCGTGCCACTAAAAATAACCAAAAGACGTCGAGCTGATATTGTTTTTCCACCTGTAAGACATAATACCGCCTTTCCTGAACACTAGTTCTCTTATCTCCGTCAAAAACTGTATAACAGGATCAGTAAACTGCTCGCGATACAAAACCTTAATGTACACAAATGTAAAATCGCAGTGGAAGCGTGGTTGATGGAAAAAAACTACGACAAAATAGAAAACCTGCTATTCTCTCCTACTCAATAGTCCAACACCAACATCTCATCTTCCTACATACACTTGACACTTTACAAACACACACACATACACACACACATAGACACACCCTCTCACACAAGACACCATCACACACATTTCATGATTGTTATTTTTGTACTTAATCTTTAAAAAATTTACCTTTTCTTTCTCTTTCACATTTTTTTTTTTAAATAACCAGCGACATTCGTCATGACTTTTATAATGGAGGAACTTTGACTCCCAAGTCACAGGTATTAACCTAGTTTAGGAGCCAAGGTATGTTAAAGATACTACTTCTGTATGTTATAAATTAATGTAACGTCTGTATAAATGCTGTCACTTTTTTTTAATAAATAAATTATTTATTTATTTATTATTAATAGTCTTGCACCAACCGGGGGTGGTCCTCGGAAGCAATTGCATAATGTATATAGAGATAATCGTCGCTTGGTGTCTCATTCCATTTAAAATTGTCTAAGTGGCCTCTGCGAGTTGGCTTCGGCCCCTCATACGCCTTCCTAAGGACCGGGCCTTATGGTAATGAGATAAGTAAATACAAAAAAAAAAGTTGGAACTAAGTAAATCTTTGTGATTAAAAAACCTGTTCTTAATAACAATCCTCATAAAATCAAAATGGCGTTTACACTGCAGTGCAACAAAAATAGGCTCAGGATTATTCTTTTCTCAAACAAACAATTAATATTATAATAATCTAAAATATAAAAATCTCGAATGTTTGTTATCGAACTCCTCCGAAACGGCTTAACCGATTTTTATGATTTTTTTTTGTGTATATTTGGTAGGTCTAAGAATAGGTCGTAAAGAATATTTCATATCGCTGCGGGTGAAACCACGGGGCGCAGTTAGTAATATATAATATATTCTATGTGAAAGTAAAAACATATTCGAACCCCCACAAAATAGCAAGCGTCATCAAATCAAATTCAAAATGGCGTTTACACTGTAGTGCAACAAAAACAGGCTAATATAATTTAATCAAATCTTTGTTTTTCATAAGTCCCACATTATTGCGGTCATTAATTATCACGACTCCTACCATTATAAATGAGGTGAAGATTTCTCCAAGATTTTCCTTGACCATTTGAGCCTTTGATAAATTATATATTCATTAATTTCTTCGTCATTATTATTTTACGCCTCGTCTACTAATCTTCTTAATGTTGTGGTTTAAGTGCTTGTTTGATTCGAATAATAATTTACTATTAAAATAATTGTCTTGTAATATTTTATTGTTGTTGTATTTTGTGGCAGGTTTAATTTAGTGTTTGATGTTAATTAATTGTTTATTTTATTTCATTCGCTATTTATTTCGGTTTTCTTTAGTGAACATTTGTAATAATAAATTAAAAAGTCCCTGAAGTGTTATGATAGTAAATAATAATATGAATTCTGTTATTCTATTTATTTAAAATAAAAATACTTCATATTATTATCTTCACAGTTTCAATAATGAACAGAATTTCAAGTAAGAACAACACACTTGTACCACAAATCGCTACAATAGCACCGCAAACGTTAAAAGTATTTAAAACATAATTCTGTCTCTATCGTCTTCTTACGATTGACAGAAATAGAACGATATTTTAAATTCCTTTAGCACTAAACGATTTAGTGATGTGTGGTGCAAGCGAGCCTTATTATTATTATTACTAATTCACAGATGAGAGCCTTTGTTAATAGCTTATCAGTCATACCACAATTGCTGTTAGTATTGTGTGAGCCGGGTATTCTATTATGACGAGACCTATGTTATGTGTTAAAAAGTTTGGTTTCCGTACTTAGTCCATAAAGTGAACCATTGTATGTCGGGCATGGCGGCTTTCATTGGTTATTCCAATCAGCCGACCTCCCTCCAGAAGTATATTAGGTCTCCTGGTCTGTTCAGAACATTTGCAAAAATCTGGGAGACCCGAGGGTTTCTGTCCTAATCTGGGTGACGCCTATACATTTCTAGGCCTTAGACTTGCCCTGTTGTTGGTAGGTAGGTACCTATTTCAAATTAAAGGTTGAAAATTAATTATATGTAGCTTAGAACAAAAGTTATAAACTCAGACACCCACTAAATATTTCTAAATGACAACCATTTCATTACACTTTAGGACAAATTAATTAGTCTACCAAACTTTTAATGTAACACGATACAGACAACTTCTACGTCGAACAATAAGCTGTGATGCTCGCTGTAGCCTTTTGTTTGGCCGACAGTGTACCGACAGCTGTTATAAAACCAAAATAGTTTCTTTGTTCCCTTTTGTTGGTGAGCAAAAATGGAAGCCATTGGCTGCAATGATCAGTGATCTGGTTGTAATGTGTGTTGTTGGTGTACTTTTGTTTGCCAAGCTTAAATACTATGTAACATCTACAGTACCTTAGTTTGTTTCGGGTATTCTTCTAAGAGTAGTCGGATAAGAAACGCAGATCTCATCTAGTTTTTAAAATATGATTGACGTATAAAAATATTCTGTCTGTGTAAATAATTCAACCAAAACTATATTGAAGTTTCTTGTCGTCTCGTCTTATTGATTTAAAAATAACTAAGAAACCATCGTAAAAATAATGTATTTAGTTTTATTTATTTATTTGTTTTTATTTTTTTAAGTTGCATTTTCTATGTATTAGTGTGTACATTTTAATTTATCTAAGGCCCAACTGACTTAAGAGGGCCCTTCCCAGTCCGTCTACCGTCAACGCGAGCATGATTGAAAAGCTTGTTGTTTCATCCAACGCAATGTTTGAGAAAGAAGTAAGAGTAAGGACGCGATACCATCGAACGAAAATTGACGCGCGGAGATTTCACAAAACTTGTTCCAGGAAATACGTGTTTTTTAAAAAGCCGTAAAAGTTTTTGGAATAAATGTTTGTCATTTAGAATCTTCATTACATGTGCGAGGTTTTTATGCTGATGTTTTCTTTACTTTTACAATTTATGAGTACATTATGAACAGCCAAAGTTCAGGTAAAATTTGTGGTAAAAAGTAGATTTTTGGAGGCCTATACTGAATTTGTTTCTCCAAATTTTGATTGCTTGCATAGAAACCTAGATAAAGTGCACAAGATACCTATTAGTTCAAAAATGTCAATGAAAGATGTGTTACAACGCCATAATCACGTACGAGCGTTTGTATGAAAAGTATGACAGGTTGGTCGCTCTTAAGCATTTATTTATGTAATCAATGCTCATTTCACTTTAAGTAAGAGGTTGTTAATTAATTACATAGCCATCAAATTAACGTCACATTCAGATGGCAATATCATTAAACTAACCTAAACATTTCAACACCAACGCCCTCATTGGCTTAAATACCTGCTACTACACTGTCGGACAAACTAATTACACCAACCATTCGAGTTTCAGTGTAGCTCGGCTAATACCTTTGTTTGGCCGCCAGTGTACAGCCATTGTTTTCCAAACTTGTGGTTTCCGTTGTTTCGATTCATTTTACGACAAAGAATAATATCACAGTCATATATTAACATTGTTTACTGTAAAACTAAGTGTTACTTTCTGTTTTTAGATCATACAAGTTTCAATCCTCTGTATATTCCATTATGGAATGGAGTATTGAAAAAATCTATCCTTAAAATCAAAATCAATAAGTTATTATATTTTAATTGTAAATAATATTGTAATTTAAAATATATAAATTTTAATATTGTGCAATAATCAATTAAATAACTATTATTGAACATATGCAATACCGTCAACCTTAAAAAATATGGACCCTTTTCATTTGTAATTATTATTGTTAATATTATTTGAGAAGCAGGTACTTAATGTAAAGTATTTTTCCAAGTATTTATTTTCCAATTCTCATAAGCCAAATTGATATTATAGTGGTCAATTAATATTTATATTTTGTTAAATCAAAAGTGATTTATTCAAATAAAGTAGGTTTGAGAATCAGCACTTTTTGAACGTCAAAATTACATACGATATTCCCCTAAAACGCCCGCCCTTAACCACTTCCTAATGTTCGTAGTGCACCTCCTTGCATTTTAAGAAATCTTATAAACTAGAATACTGGGTCTTATATTTCGGTAAATGTATCTGATTTGATGACGTCATAATAATAACTAGTGGCTCTGTGAGCTGTAGACCTAGCGAGTCTGTCTTTGCATAGCTTAAAACTGAATCAATGTTCACCGTGCACCTTAAAACAATATCCTTAAAACAAAAAGAGGCGAAATGGCTAAAACATGTATTTATTTTTTTCGAAAAGCTGGATCGACAAAACAATTCCATATAATTATCGAACCTGCTCATAAAATTTCATGAGAATCGGTTGAGAAATGCCACCTGTAGAGCAGAACAGCCGGACATCCGGACATACGAAAGCATTTTTCCCCAAGCTGAAACGGAGACGCTTCGCGCTCGCTCGGTCAATAAAGAAATGCAAAATAACCACATTTCTATTAGTTCATAGAACATGTTAGCAGTCATCTTTCAATGCTTAAGAGGTGCTTTGCACTTGTTCGGGTCGACATGATTCGGCACAGCCTGCCGGCAAAATTTAATATTTATGTAAATATAATTTTATGTTCGGGAAAAAGCCGCTCGGTTTAGCTCGAATTGTGCCGTGCCGACCCGAACATGAGTCAGCGAGTGTAAATGCCGAACGAAGTTTGCCGATTGGCACGAGCTATATGCTCGCTGAATATGTGGAGTAATTCTTTCGAGTCGGCTTTGTTTTCAACATACTGCCGTATCGAATGTGAATTTTTGTGTGTTTCTTTCTTTCTTTCTATAATAAATAACGACTGATATAATATTAAATCCATATATAGTAGTATATAATAGTACTTCCCAAACCACCAAAACCCGGCTTAAAACCCAACTAGCGATCATAAAAGCATTTATCGAAGGAAACAAGACAATAGAATTTATTCCGAAAACAGATTAATTTCTAAAATGTACAGATAAACTTAAATATTCAGTTAGTATTAATACAAAAGTTATAGGGCTAAAACATTGTTCTGAATTGTTAATGGTTTTCGCGTTTTTGAATGAAAAGTTGGATGATGGTTGGATACAAAAATAAGCTGGAATAGTGCGAATGCTTTTAACACACAAGCATTCAGCAATTTGATTATTTTGCATCGATTTTCGCGCGCGGGATGCGGGACGAAATTCCGTCGCGCCGATTATGTAAACAAACTTCTATGGAGGTGTTCGTACTGGTGCGAATAGTCGTGTGACTTCCTAATCATATGACAATTGAAAACAATCGACGCCTGCGGCGCGGGATTCGCCTCAATTTAAACAATTCTTTAGTTTAGAAGAACTTGCTTATTTATCTATGATCTCACATCGTTTTCTTTTTACGATAGATTATCAAAAAGTCATCTAGTTAAGGTCAAGATGTAGGTTGGTATTAAACCTGTAGCCAAATGTAATAATTGTAAATAATGTTAAAATTTTTGTGGTTGTAATTATATATTTTTTTTTAATAATATGTTACTCACAAATAGCATTTTTTAAGCTGTTGCATAGCTTTTATCGCGGGCTTTGAGCGCGGTGACCGAATCAAGAAATTCTGTAACGAAAATAAAACCTAACACCCCCCACTCCGCCTACCATGTAGCTCGGTCGAGCGTTCGCTTAACGTGTATGTATATAGTACGACTGTACTTGAATTAATATCAAAGAAAAGAAATACCGCATAAATAATAAATAAAAAAATTATTATAATTGCATAAGTTGATAAAAAATGCTATGCAATAGCTTTACCGCGGCAGTCGCCGAGTGCCACACGTGTTTTGTTTTTATTTTATTTTTTGAATCTGTCCATGATATCACAGCAGCGGGCCCTTTCAGAATACCAGCACTGCGACACTTATTTTTTAAATGTCGCAGCATCATGCTGAGATAGGGGCCTTTTAGCCTCGTACAGGACTTTCTGTTGTTATTTTCATTTTACTTTTGTTTTATTTTTTTTGTTTTTATGAGTGTGTTTAGTTTAGTTTGTGATAATCCTGTGCGAGTCGCAATAAATACGTTTTCTTTCTTTTTCTTTTAAATGTATGAAAATCAGGATTTGAAACCATCGATTCACACCAAAATAAGCTAAGGTAAGCTACCACACAATTTTGAATAAACAAAACATAGATTTACAATTTGAGCCGACTTCTTCACGTTTCCAAAAGTGAAGGTCAAAACGTTGCTTTCTTTGAGGTAAAAAATCCTAAAATATTGTTTGTTCAGCGAGTTTTTATTCCCACGCAAATACTCCAAAAGGTTATTGTGGTTCCATACGCGTCTTCATTACATATTTAATATGTGATGGTAAAGTAAAGAAGTCGTATTTTATATTGCTCTGTGTTTTAATAAAAATGAAGAGAAAAAAAGGTTTTTTTTTATGTTATTTTTAGGGCCTCTTCTAGAATACGAGTATCGTTTCAATGTTTGATGAAATGCGTGGTTGTGCATGATTTGAACCTACTTGGCGCACGTTTTATTTCGGTCCCGGCTTTAGTAATAAACCTACTCGACCAAGACTCGTTCGTTACGTTCTGATTCATGACTTGGTTCGATGTTTATTTCTTGTACGGCCAAGATGTTTCCTTAGTGTTCACGTGTTTTTGTTAGCAATTTTTTATTAAAACGTTTGAGCGTTTTTATAAGTTTAGATCCTGTTCTCAATACCAAAACCTATTTATTTATTGTTTATGTATGTTTATTTTCAAGTTTTCTAAGTAAATCTTGGACAGCATGGACAAAACAAAACATTGTTAAGAATTTTGGACCTGTCTTGACCTAAAATCATCAGCCAGCCAAAATCAAAAGCTTTAGAAATTTAAATAACGAAATGTAGTTCCTGCTACTTATTTTAATTAGAGGGTTATCGCGGCTTTACTCACATCCTAGTCGAATTACTTCATATCCGGATAAAAAGTATTAAAATATGTATTAATTAAAAAAATTAAGAAATGAAGAGATCCGCAAGAGAACCAAGATAACCGACATAGCCCGAAGAATTGCCAAACTTAAGTGGCAGTGGGCAGGACAAATTACTCGTAGAACAGGTGGCCGATGGGGCTGAAACCTCATCTAGTTTTAAAATATGATTGACGTGTAAAAGTGTTTGTACAACCCTACTTACAGAAATAAAATAATTTATCATTTATAATTAAAGGTTCTGGAGTGGCGACCGCGTACCGGAAGACGTCGCGTTGGAAGGCCTCCTACAAGGTGGACCAACGACCTTGTGAAGGCTGCAGGAATCCGCTGACTGCGAGAAGCACAGAACTTGTCGAAGAGGCGGTGCTTGGAGGAGGTCTATGATAAATGATAAATTATTTTATTTCTGTAAGTAGGTTTGAACAAACACTTTTACATGTCAATCATATTTTAAAAAACTAGACGAGGTCGGCGTTTCCTATCTGACTAATCTGAGAAGAAAGGCCGAAACAAACTCAGAGGTCACAGTCTCTTTTAAAGTCCAGACATAATCTTGGTCAGATCATGTGAAGACCATGTAACCACACAGATTGAGTGGACCTGTCCAGTCAGTGTGTATGTCCAGCAGTGGCCGTTTCTGGGCTGAAATGATGATGATGATAATGTAATAATACATGAAATGTTCTTCCCTCTATGCTTATTTTCAGCTGAACACGTTCTGAGAGAGAAATAAACATCGTCACAAACTTTCACATCAATAGTGTTCGAAGAGAAGGTATACCTAGGGTTAACAATATCCCTTTTCTCCAGTCTTCCATTCCCGCAAATCATACGGCTCAGTTCTCACAGAATGTTTGTTTTTCATTACCTCAGTGAGCCTGAATGCACATTAAATGCATAGGTAGGTATAACAACGGAATAGTACAGAAGGTCGGTTTCATACAACGAGCGAAAACACACGCACACAAAGACATGCTTTACTTACAGCGAGTGCAAGCGTACTCGCAACTGGCATTCGTTTGAGACCGCCACACCTACGCGCTTTGTGTGCATGCGCCGGTTGTCACCTTTTGTCATTATCTGCCTAACCTTGTCCCAAATATGTTGTGGTCGGCTTTCAGCCTAACTGGATGCAGCTAAATACCAGTACTTTACATGGAGCGTCTGCGTATCTGACCTTCACAACCCGGTAACTGGGTAACACGATATCCCTCGCTAAGTTAGTTCGTCAGACTTTCAAGCTTCTGATGACCCGTAACGACTACCAAAGATCTACGAATGGCAGCCGGGACCAACGGCTGAACGTGCTTTCCGAGGCACGGAGGGGTCTCCATATTTAAAGATGGTCACCCGCCGGCAGACCAGCCGAACTTCTGTACAGTTCCTATTCTGTCGTGTCGTTGTGGATTCCATCCATCAAACTTGCACTCTAGTATCTATCATTATTCGAGCTTTGATCGGCTAATTAAGCTGATGGTCTGTTACCGCGGAGATGAGAGAAAATTTTGGTTATGGAGTGTTTCACATTTGGATTTTGTGTTTGGTAATGTAATTTGACAAAGTTTGGTACCGTCAAACGGGTGAATAGACATGCAGGGGTGAATCCGGACGAAACTTTAAAAGTAATTTTAAAATTGTAATATTATAGTTTGTTGCCAACAAGGGCACGTAATCGTTAATACAGTAAACACATTAGAGTCCTTTTTGGCAACAAATTATATTATTTCAATGTCAAAATCCCTTTTAAAGTTTCGTCTCGATTCATCCCGTTTGACGGTATAGTGTTAAATAGAAAACTGTTTAATTACGACTGTGAATCATCAAAAAATTATGCCATCTTGGAATAAAGAAGGTAAAATATGTTTGAATATTATCTTAATCTTGGGCTATTTTGCTTTATCGAATGGTATAGCATTAATTGTCATCCTATACTGCACCTTTATATCTTTACAAGCATAAATTTTAACTTTGTGATGTTCACTATTAATTAATTTAATCATTACATAAATTTTCTCTTTCTTATGAGGACACAGAAAAATTGCTCCACACAATTACATAATACTTGCACTCAGATAATTACCTACACATGCACCACCATTCAAATACACACATTGACTACCATTCAAATACACACACACCACCATTCACCTTCACGTTAACTACCATTCACCTACACATTCACCACACACCCTGTGACTGCTTTTGTTATTATGTTATTTAATTTCTTTATTTACATTTAAGTTTTTATTTTTTCTTTTAAATTGTTTAGTAGAAAAATACATGTTACCTGCCTGCTTATTTATGATGCCATTAAGTGGGATCTGGTGACCTGTAACACAGGTTTTTTTCTAAAACCTACTTCAGGCACCAGCTCTCACAATGTGAATTTATAAAGTTCAAAACTGTTAAGTACTACAAAACCATTGTGAGAGAAAATAAATAAACTAATTTATTTAATTTTATATTTATTTTGAAAAAAAACTATATTTTTATAAATGACATTAAGAAGACTTTCATGACGTATCCAATGCATAGCATCATTGAAGCCATTACTTTGTTGATTAACAAAAAACGGAACTCGTCCTTTTTTTTGTGTGTGGGAAATCATCAAATGACTTCTTCCGCTCTAGGCGGAGCGGGAGGGCGTATCAAACTCTTACTGACTAAAACCCACTCGTTTTCCTGCCGTTGCCTGTGCGCCAGGGCCACGGGAACTCTTTCGAACAATCCGCGACCCCGGCAGGCATCGGCCCTATCGAACCCCGTCAATGATGCTGACATCTCTTTGAGGCGCGCGCGGAAACTCTCCATCGAACACTAACATCAAATTCAAAACCGATTACGCTACAAAAACAAGAACGAACAAATCAAAGTTTCCAAGTGCATCACCACTAATTCTCGCAAAATTTTGCACTCACTAACTGTTTAAACTTCTGCTTACAAACTAAACGAACGCGCCAATTACTGCAACCAATCCGTGCAGACGTAGAAACTCAGGTAAATGGCAATTAGGTGCTTCTAGACGGGCCATTTTTGTAGTACAATAAGTGTCTGTAATTTTTTTAAGAATAACCTCTCTTCTATTTGTTTAATACATACACTTCCAATTAAAATCTGAAAGATTTTGAAGGGAATTCATACTCCATTGCTTCAAATCATTAGAAAATTCTTCAGCGGGCAACGCAATAAATATTGTTAAATAGTCAAAATAAAATGACGACACGGTTGGCGCAGTGGTTAAGCGATTGACTGCTGCGCTGCGTGTCGCGGGTTCTATTCCCGCACGGAGCAAATATTTGTATGAGGTACAAGTAGTTGTTCCGGGTCTGGCTGTTTGTGTATGTGAGTTTGAATGTTTGTAAACGCACCCACAATACAGGAGAAATTCCTAGTGTGGGGCAACGTACATTAAAAAAAATAAAAATTGGTCATGTTTTGGCACCATAATATTATTATGTGACTACAATATGTTCAGTCATGACGTCATCGTCACGGCAACATTTTGGTGCAGAATAAGGCTGGATAATTTATAGCTCCGAAATGATTTCTGCAAGATTATCGCTGAGATGAAGCCATATTGTGCATCTGTGGAAAACTTCCAATATTGTGCTGATGAAACCGAATGAAATGAAATCAAATATTTATATGATGAACGTCAAGTGACGGCACAAAAATTGTTCATAATGCCATTGTAACCGTATCTACATCGCCACATGCGAGCTACGCGTCACACTGACGTCACGCAAGAATGTTGTATAGCACAAGCAGAGTTTACCTCGCAACTAGCATAAATACAACGTCCCGACATCAGTCCTCGGGCAGTTGCCCTCCAGACACGACACCCGTCTGGGCATCCCTCTTCTATGGAGGTATAAGTGAATTTTACACCCTGTTCCTCATACCTCTATACCATAATAAAACGAGACAGGGTCTATTATAGCCAAGCGGTTACACAAATATACGTAATAAATGATCAGCAAAACAAAAGCTATGCAGTGGCCGGCAAAGATGATCATCTTTTTAAAAAATTGCATAACATGAGCCTATTTTATTAAAAACCAACAGGCGACAGATAGCAGGCGAAAATCCGACAATTTTACAAGATTTTGTCATAATTTTAATGCTTAAGAACACCTGTATTTAGAACTCTGTCGTAGAAGAGTGTAAATTTCTAGGGTTCCGTACCGAAAATTTGCCAACGAAACCCGCCACTCAAGGCTCCGCTGTCCGTCTGTCTGTCAACGGGCTGTTTCGCAGAGTGAAACAAGAGAGTGAGTATAAAATCAAATAATAAAAATAAAATTAAGTTAAAAATTAAAGGGGGCCTTACAAGAAACATGTTTAAAAAAGATATGTTGTGTTAAATATTGTACGCTGGTAGGAAACCGTTCGTGTGCGAGTCCAACATGCCCTTCGGCGGTTTTTTGAGAAATATGTCGCATTTTCCGTAATATTATATAGGCCGCGGCGTAATATTACGGTCTAGATTTTGCAGCCACACATTATTTCAGAAAAATGTAGCCCGTTTAGAAGCACCCTCAGAATGCCGATTTAGCTTTTAAGTAGAATTTGTATGATTAGCCAGTTCAATTGGAGCGACTAAAATTTTTTATTGAATTCAATGGAATGATTCTGAGCCGAAATTCTAATTTCAAAAGTATGATCGGAAAATCTAACTGATTTACATCAAAGAGTTTTGGGTTACTTAAAGGGTTTGGTTGAAAACCAGTAAGCTATACTGGTCAAAAGTATTGATCTTCAGGTATCGACTGATAAGCCAGTATCTGGCAGGGGATAAAACCTCTTTTAACCGTCTTCAAAAAGAGTTCTCAATTCGTCAGTTTTTAGGGTTCTGTAGTCAAAGGGGTTCTTAGACCTTTTGTACACACACGTTTTTCTCGCCGTGAAAAACAAACTACGGTTTATTCGCCGTGTGTAGGCACGGTTGTCAGTGTTGTATGGATTACTATGGAAGCTTGTGGAAAGACACGTTTTTTCTACACCGGTTATACACAGGACCGTAAAGAAACCATGTCATGTACAAAGGGCCTTCTAGTTTCGCCATGTCCGTCCGTCTGTCTGTCTGACCGCGGTTTAGCTCAGGACTCTTAGTATTTGAAAATGCATAGACTTAGTGCAGTTGGAATGTATGGAAGAACATGTTTTTCAACTACAATGTTAAGTTTGTTTTTGGGATAAATTCATCCCAACTACGGAACCCTTCATTGTGCATGGTCCGACACGCACTTGGCCGGTTTTTTATGTACTCCATTATCTATATAGGTACTCCAGCGTTTCTAAACCGATTTGAATGATTGAACGTCCTGATATTTTCAGTTCCATTGATAATTTCATGAAAATGTAACCATGTCACCACAAGCACATCCTGGAATACAAATTGCTTAAACTTGATCACACGGTATATTTTTTATGTTCATTTTAGTTTATTTTTTCTTCATTTCTTAAAAGTCGCTGTTCTTAAAAACATCGATTTTTTTAAGCCACAAAATATAGTCGTATATGTATACTCAGGTCAAAAACTAGGTCTCATTAATAATTATACTTTATGTAAGAACTGTACTTTATGTCTCTGATACTTTATGTAAGAAAGCGAGTAAGTCTGCATACGCTCTACACACATTATCACATATAATAAACACGGATGCTCTTCTTACTGCGTATTATGGAATAGTAGAATTACATTTACGGTATGGGATCATATTTTGGAGAAACTCTACTGAAAGAGAGACCGCCTTCAAGGTACAAAAAAGATGTATTCGAGCGATGTTTAAACTTAAACGTACTGATAGTTGTGAACCGTACTTTAAAAATTACAAAATATTAACATTGGCTTGTCTATACATATTAGAAGTAGCTGTGTTTCTAAAGACAAATCCGAGTCGTTTTAGACGTTTATCCGATGTGGTACCTCGCAATAGACGCGATAACAGTCAGCTTTGTCTAGAGTCAGCCAAGACGGCACTTATGGGCAAAAGTGTCTACTGCATGGCTCCAGTCATTTATAACAAATTGCCAAAGACATGGGAAGAGCTTCCGCTTTCATTATTTAAAAAGAGACTCCGAAGCTTTTTAGTGGCGAAAGCATATTACAATATTAAGGAGTTCTTAATTGAGAAAGATTTTTTAAGCTAGTGTATATATATTATTTTTTGTACTTAGTTCATTGTGTAATATTTTAAAATTGTATTTAATTATTTAGTTATAAGTTGAATGTTTTAAATCTTTTGCATGCCTATGTGGTAAAATATGGCTGAACTTTTATATTATTTGTCGTCATTTACTGTTACCTATATTTGCAAAATAAAATTATCTTTATCTTTATCTTTAATACTTGATCTCAAACACTCCCATAGGCGTTTTAAACAAACACTCTCGAAAATTAATAAATTATTTAAGCATAAAACAGTGGACTCAATTAAAAACCTTTTAATTTTGGTATCAAGTTAATTGTTTCTACGAGGTTACTTTGACATAGATACCTTAAATCCCTTTTGGAAACTGACCTTGGGTCTGGGTTTTGGGTTTCGACCTTTTTAATATGGAAACAAGAGGAATCATGATGTAGGTGTAATTCTATTCTTGAAAGGTTATTTAAGCACCTGCGGGGTAATTACGTAACACACTAACAGTAGGAATGGGTTTCATTTTGACAGTTCAACAACATTCATTGCGATATTTACGTTGTTAAGCAGACAAATTTTTCGAATTTATTAAGCAATGGATTAGCAATAGGCTTCAAAATGATTCAGATTGTTATAGATAGTGTGTTACGTAATAAGGGTGCAGTACCACCGCCGACGACAAAGTGACTAGCTGTCAACGAATTTCTCGCTCAAGAAATGTACAAAAGAGTTAGAGAAAAGTTTTTTTTTCTATTGAGAAAATATTTATTCAATTAAATCAAATGATTATTATGTATTGAAGTAGACGCAGTTAGTATTTTTTTTTTTAATATCATGCATTATTTTTTCTAAATAAATTTTCAAAGTTGTGTACCGCAAAAAAAAATATAAAATGTCAAATTACTCGAAAACGGTTGACATTTGCGTCGGTGTCATTATTTTTATACACATTATGTCATATTTTTTTATTTTTATTTATTTATTGGGGTAATTT
The DNA here is from genome assembly GCA_917490735.1 of Dryobotodes eremita. NCBI lineage: Eukaryota > Metazoa > Arthropoda > Insecta > Lepidoptera > Noctuidae > Dryobotodes > Dryobotodes eremita. The sequence goes on along the minus strand of OU823263.1, from coordinate 3,290,930 downwards.
TGTTGCAAGTGACCTTTCCTACATCGCTTTAATGGATTGCCGACAACTAACCAATAATCCTGTATACATTTTTTTGCTTCTGTGTTTCGTTCTCGCGATTAGATATATTTATTTCTTAAAACTTCATGCACAAGTTAAAAATACTGTACAAAGGCAGACTTAATGCCTGAGGCATTTTCCACCAGTGAACCTTAGGGTGACGCAGAGACAGAACATGGCAGGTGCAATATACGCTTGTAGTGTAATATATATATATACTTGTAGTTACACATACAATGTCGCTATTTATGGTACAATAATATACTTCGCCAGGTATAGCATTCCGAGACACAGTGGTCACGTGCGAGACAGAAGCCTACGTCATCACTGCTGTGTTACCAGTAGTGTGTCATAATAACTCCTCAACCGCCTTTAATACCAGTGCGAATCCGATAAATCAATGAGGTTTTAACTAATAATTATGTCGGTATAAGTTTAAATTGTTTTTTTTCGTTTGACTAGAAAACAAAATGACAATTTAAATGCATATTTTTTAACAGAATGGTGACTGAAAATGTTTCCATACTTCTTGTTTTGTTGCAATAAGTGGCAACTGGATAGTGACGTAAGCTTGTGTCACTCTCGGAGAGCCAGACCTTGTTTTTTTAGACCATGTCGCCATTACTGCACTAAGTTAAAAAAAGGGTGCAATGATTGCCTCTCCCTCTCGCGCTCCGCCTCGTCCTCCGCGAGCATTACTGCTTTGCAGAAGGAGGTAATGGCTTCCCATGCACTGTCGCTCCGTACCATGGCCTGGACCAGGGCCGGACGCGAGAGATCGCCGCCACTGATCGCCTCTGCGAGGACACGGTGGTGCGCCTCACTCAAGCTGGGCAGACCTCCACCGTATGTTCCACCGTGTCCTTCGGTCGATCCACACACTAATAATACCTGGGCGTTTTCTCCCGCCTTATCGGAAACAGGAACCTCCCGAAACAGCCATGTTCGGTGGAGACCTGAGTCAGGCGGAAGGTGAGGAAGCCGTGGCGGCACTCAATCTACCGCTTATGAGTTCACCTAACCCATTTGGATAAAATTCGTTATTACCTGTTAAGGCATTTACCCACAGTCATGAGTACTTATGCATCGATTTATATATTTAAATGTAAATTATATTACCTATGAATAGATAACTTTCGTTATATATATATTATTATATATACTATATTAGTGTTTTGTATTGCACAACAAATGTTGTTACTTTTCCTAACGGGAATGGTATAGCAATTTATTATTTCCGATTGCAGATGACGCAATTATGGAATCGGAGAATAACGAAGACCTACCAGTGGACCTTGACGAACCGGTCCCTAGGGTCGGATTTAGGGCGTCTGGAGGCCTTGTGGCAACAAAGGAGTGGAGCCCCCCCCCAAACTATTTTCCAAATAAAATAAAAGAAAAAATTTCACTCGAGTTTTCCAATAAATAATTTATTGTGAAACCAAGTAGATTATTTTAGCATTTAACAAATATATATAAATATAATCGAAAACGAGTTTTTTTTTTCATATTTGAGAACAATATAATCATTTTTGTACAAAGTAATACAGGTGAAGGTAAAACTGCGAAAAAAAAACATCAAAGGAAAAGTTTTCTAGTGTTTACTCATTGGAATTCGAAAGATTTTTTTTTCCGAAGTCTCTATTGTGGGGGCCCCTCTTTTGTGGAGGCCCCGGGGCTGTAGCCTCGGATGCTCTCCCCTAAATTCGACTCTGCCGATACTATCGACTACCGCATCATGCTTAAAGTCACTGCAGGTCTCAAATGTACCTGAAGCGACACAAGAGCCTCCTCCCTAGCCAACGGCTAAAGAGGTTACCGCTGCTGAAAAAGAGGATCAGCATGGTGATTTAGTCGAAACCGTGTTTACTTGCAACTTTTTCGTTTTTGCTGTGTATATCCCATCAATTGAGAATAGTATCACCGATGTTGAATCGAGACGATCTCACCCCGACATTGAATGGGAATTATCAGACTTACCCAATAAAAAAAAAAAAAAAAAACTGTCGGACAGCCTGATATATAGATATGTTTGCTACCTGTATTAACAAAAAATGCGCTAAATTCGTATCATGGCACAAAGATCCTGAGGCATATAATATTAACGCTTTTTCAATATGTTGGTCCGAATGGTATTTTCACGGTTTTCCTCCATTCGCAATTATTCTCAAAATATTAAGAAATATTATTAGTGATAGAGCTAGAGGGATACTAGTCGCCCCGGCATGGCCGTCACAGCCGTGGCATCCCTTGTTTAATAACCTTTTGCAAAGTAAACCTTTGATATTTCATTCTTCTCAGAAATTAATAATTTCTCATTCCAGCAGCCGTCAAATACACAAGCGGATTACCCTGGTTGCCGGAGTATCATGCGGCAATCTCTACTGAGAAAAAGTTTTCTTACTGCACCAATTCACATTATGTTGGCGTCCTTCTCGGAAAATTCCATCAAACAATATGATACTTGTTTGAAAAAATGGTATCTTTTTTGTAAGAAAAACATCGTTAATAATTTTATGAGGCCTTTATACCGAGGTTTTTTTTTTACCGATTTATTTGAATCAGGTGCGCAATTTGGTACACTGTACAGTTGCAGGTCGGCACTGTATGAGGCCTCCATACCAAAGATTTTCTTTTTACCGATTTATTTGAATCAGGTGCGCAATTTGGAACGCTGAACAGTTGCAGATCGGCACTATCTGAGGCCTCTATACTGAGGATTTGCTTTTTCCGATTTATTTGAATCAGGTGCGCAATTTGGTACGCGGAACAGTTCCAGATCGGCACTGTCTGAGGCCTCTATACCGAGGATTTTCTATTTCTGATTTATTTGAATCAGGTGCGCAATTTGGTACGCTGAACAGTTGCAGATCGACAATGTCTGAGGCCTCTATACCGAGGATTTTCTATTTCCGATTTATTTGAATCAGGTGCGCAATTTAGTACGCTGAACAGTTCCAGATCGGCACTTTCTGAGGCCTCTATACTGAGGATTTGCTTTTTCCGATTTATTTGAATCAGGTGCGCAATTTGGTACGCGGAACAGTTCCAGATCGGCACTGTCTGAGACCTCTATACCGAGGATTTTCTATTTCCGATTTATTTGAATCAGGTGCGCAATTTGGTACGCTGAACAGTTGCAGATCGACAATGTCTGAGGCCTCTATACCGAGGATTTTCTATTTCCGATTTATTTGAATCAGGTGCGCAATTTAGTACGCTGAACAGTTCCAGATCGGCACTGTCTGAGGCCTCTATACCAAGGATTTTCTATTTCCGATTTATTTGAATCAGGTGCGCAATTTGGTACGCTGAACAGTTGCATATCGGCACTGTTTTAGGTCATCAAATCAGTAAAGATGATCGGGTAAAAAGATTATTTAAAGGGTTATTTAGACTTCGCCCACCCTTGTCCAAATACGATTCAACGTGGGAAACTTCATTAATTATAGAAACTCTGTCTACTTGGCACCTAACGATAATTTACCATTACATAAAATGACAAAGAAATTGGTAACTTTACTTGTACTTGTTACAGCCCACGGGGTTTAAACCCTATGAAAAATTAAAGTCGAGAATATTAGTATAGTACCTAATGAAATATCTATTAAGATTCCTGATTTAATATAAACATCCCGTGTAAAATCTAAACCCAATGCTTATACTACCATACTTTCGAAAAAGACCCCAAATAAGCCCTCATAATGGCCGATTCCTAAAATTTACGACCCGTTATTGGTTAAAATTAAGAATCTGTACCAATAATGAGGCAAACCTTATAGCTTTGCATAGTACATCCTCCCATATGGAAGTAGCTATCACAGACTGTGACCTCTGAGTTTGTTTCGGCCTTTCTTCTCAGAGTAGTCAGATAGGAAACGCTGACCTCATCTAGTTTTTAAAATATGATTGACGTGTAAGTGTTTGTACAAACCTACTTACAGAAACAAAATCATTTATCTATCAGGTAAAATTAGCTTACGATACTATTTATAGAGTATAGAGGTATGAGGGACAGGGTGTAAAGTTCACTCATACCTCCATAGAAAAGGGAGGATCCTCCGACCAGACGGGTGTGGGTTCTGGTGGGCAACTGCCCGACGTTTGTTGTCTATATTCTAGTTATTTATGTTAGTTGCGCGGTAAACTCTGCTTGCGCGATGCAGGATTTTGCGTGCCGTTAGTGTGACGCGTAGCTCACATGTGGCGTTTGTAGATGCCACTACAATATGGCCCAGTTTGGCCATAAAAAATGCTACCATTGGTAAGCAAAACGATTCGCTTTTGTTTTATGTTTAAATAAACCGAGCATTAATTATTAATTGACTAACTATGAGTAACTGAATCGTTGCGTAATAATCACACCTTTCTTTTTATTAGTAAGTACAAAAAACCCACATAATAAAATGTATGGTCAAACACTCAGTAGGTGGATAAAGAGTACTTTAGAGTTCAGTAGAAACGGTGGAGGTCTGCCCGGCTTGGGCGGAGCACCGCCGTGTCCTCGTGGCGGCGATCGGCGGCGGCGATCGACGGCGGCGACCTATCGCGTCCGGCCCTGGTTCAGGCCATGGTACGGAGCGAGAGGGAATGGGAAGCCGTCACCTCTTTCTGCGAAGCAGTAATGCTCGCGAAGGAGGAGGCGGAGCGCGAGAGGGAGAGGCAATCACTGCGCCCTCGCGCCCCTAGTCGCCGCAGGAGGAGACGCCCTGGGCGTCGGGAGTCTATTGCCGACTCCCGGCCACCGTAGGCGCGGGCTTGCGGACGGCGAGCAATGGGCAGCTCGCCGTCCGGTAAGGATCAGGCCCGGGTCGACAGCGCGTCGTGTTCCACGCGCGCCTCAAAGAGATGTCAGCACAATTGACGGGGTCCGATAGGACCGATGCCTGCCGGGGCTGCGGATTGTTCGAAAGAGTTACCGTGGCCCTGGCGCACAGGCAACTGAAGGAACACGGGTGGGTTTTAGTCAGTAAGAGTCTGACACGCCCTTCCGCTCCGCCCAGAGCGAGAGAGGTCATTTGATGACTTCCCACCCAAAATAAAAATAAAAAAAATAGGTCAGCGGAATCGATGTTACCGAATTTTTTGTTCACAGTACTAGAAATAGCAGTACTTCTCGAGCTCATAAAATGGATTTCAATTTAGATCTTATAAGGAAAACTGCCGGATGGTCTGGCACATTCACGACATTTGCCAAATTTTATAACAGAGCAATATCAACTGAAGGTAGGTGGTAACTGGTGTAGTTTCGGCCGAAGTTACGGTCGATACCTACGCCGCAACCTTTACATTATGATTAGTTCGGAGCCCGAACTAAGAATTAATAGCAATAAGATTTGACAATTGTCCCTACTCCCGATAATATGTATTTACCCGTCCGAACAATTGATTTTGACACTAATATTGAGGGATCAACTACTTTTGGATGGGCCCGTATCTTCGTTGACGGACTTAGAGAGTCGGCGCCCTGATTCTTGATTTTCTTCCTGATTCTTCTTCTTCTTTCTTTTCTTTTTTTCTTTCCTTTTCTTTTTGATATTTTATTGAGTATTTTTCATATTATAAATTATTATCATTCATAAATCACTAACATGATTGTTTGTCATAAACTAACTTAGGTAAAATTCTTAAGATTGTGATAAAAATTATTTAAATGTGTTCCTATGTATTTAGCTGTGATTCAAATTATTATTTATTACTGTCAAATGAATTCATTCCGTTCTTTCAATATTTTATTGATTCATCTAACACTTACATTTCACAAAGAACTTTGAATATCTACAAGTGTATATATATAATCTCGAGAACGAAACACAAGCATAATTAATGATTAAACGAACTTACCTATAAGTGAAGTTCTATCATAATTATGTGAAAGAAGAATATAAAAAAAATACTTTTATTTAACCCAGACTACAAGGCACACAACACAACATATACAAATAAAATAAAAAAATGAACAAATAAAAAGTGTAAAATGCGTAGCAAGAAATTAGCAGGAGAGTTTGCTTCGCGGCTGCCCCAACTAGGTCCAGTTCAGCAAAAATAACAGACAATGCAAAACAAAATATTAAAGAAACTGAAAAATAAATGAGACAGACGCATGATATATCTAGAAATCTTTTTAGAAACGAACACAACCTGTTTTGAACGATGTCAGATTTCCACGCTCCAAAACATTGTCTAATTTATAAAAATGTGCGGTGTTTCGTTTGAAGAGATATCCGCCCTCCCCCCTTAAATTGTGAAATGAATATCCTATCAAAGAGTATCTTACTAAATAAGGTATTGAATGCAGTGAATCTATAGAGAAGTGTCAGTGTACCCACATCAATTTTTTTTTTTTTGTCTTATTGTATTAGTGATGACATTGCGTGTGTGACTACAAATGTATATATCTAATCTCGAGAACGAAACACCTCACATAATTATGATAGAACTTCACTTACAGGTAAGTTCGTTTAATAATTTATTATTTTGATCGCTGACTGTTCACACTGCGCCGACAAGTACTCGTTTCTTGGCAGCGACAAGAGCTAGAGAAGAGTAGTCGCTCAGCGACACTCGCTTGGCGGGCAGAACACTCGCCGAGAGATTCACGCCTGGTACATACGCGTACTAGCGAGTACCGCTCGCTGTCGTCGCGCACTCGCTGATCGTTGCTCGCCAACTCGTTTTTAGCGATTACCTCTACTCGCTTTTCGTTGATCGCCGGCGGTGGGACGGGTGCCTAAGTAGAGTCTTGCAATAAGTCGCTTTTAGAAAATATATACTTTTCAGTAACATTTTCAATTAATCTTTCAACTGGGCGTATTGTACGCCCCAAAGCGGTTATTAGACTGTCTAATCTTGCTTGATAAATTAAAACTCTTTTTATTAGGCACAAGCTATTAGCTTATAGCTATAGCATAAAATAATATTTAGACGATAAATTATAATTTACAAGAAAGACTGAAATAAAAATTTACATTTAATACTACATATTAAATACATTATTAAACAAATGAAACAACTAATAAATACTTCAATATCTCAATTGCACTTCATAGTAAATATATTAAATACACAGTGCAATAAATTCTTTTCAATTAAAAATACTTTTCAAACTCAAACTCAAACTCAGAGCATTCATTTCAATTAAACCATTTACAGGCACTTTTGAATTGTCAAAGAGTCGGTCAGTTAGTCAGAAAGTTGAAGCTAGTTGCCCATTCCAAAACGTAGATCTCTATGGAGAGAACGGGCAAGAAACTCCAAGCACACTCTTTTTAAATCAAGATATTACAAAATCCTGGGTACATTATTCTTGTTGCTTCTATTTGCGAGAACAATGAAAAAAAATATAAAGAAACAATTCAAAATATAAGATTAATAATAAAAATAAGCCGTGGCAGTTAAGAAATGACCAGTCTCAACTGACGGCGCCCGTTCACGAAAATGACTATGACATTCTAGTCATTAATAAATAAAGAATCGTACAATAAATTAAGTACAATAACCGATTATCATAGTTTAAACAAATAACAGGAACAACTAACTAACTAACAATATATATATTTAAAAAAAAGACCTACTTACTCAAGCAGGAATTATTTATAACTTAAGAGATACAACCAAAATATTATTTAAAATTTTAATAAAATACTTCAATAAATTAAATATTAGAAGAAGAAGAAAAAGTAGTAATAAAATAAAAATACAATTACCAGTATACATAAATAATATAAACACAAATACGTAAGCGCTCTTCCTCCTGTCTCCTACTATCCCGTGCCCGACAAGGTCCACAATTTTTTAATTAATTTGAAGCCTAGCAACTGTTTTACCAACATTATGGAATGCAAGAAATAACTGAGAATTAAGAATTGAAGGTTTTAAAAGAAAAGGGCACAAAATATTTATAATTTCAAATCCAAAAAATGATCAAACGAATCAAAATAACTAGCTCAATGAAGAGATATATTTATCGTGTGAAGCTTATATGGCTAGAAAGAGAGAGGTGGGCTACAAACTTAGATTATAATTATTATTTATTATTTATTTATTTATTCATATAACAATTCGCATTGTGTTTGAATTTTGTAGTACAATAATTAATATTTTACAGCTAAAAACAATAAATTATGAATATCAAACAGTAAATTTCACTAAAAATAAAATCAATAACTTATATGATAAATTAATATGTCAATAGATTGTAAATAGTAATTATATAAATTATTGTAAATATTATCATGTCAAATTCGTATAAATCTATTCTCTAAAATGCAAACAATCGAACAATTTCTTGAATGTATATTTATTTATTTTATTTTTATTGATATGAGGGCACAAGAAGATATGGACAATGTTATAAAAGGTACATTATAGCTAGCTATATTAAGTCATGCAAACGTACAATAGTAGATCATACAATACAACAGGTGAGAAATAGGGAATTTAATTTGAGGGACTAAGTTGGATCCGGAGAGCAGCGAAGGATTCTAGATTATATTCCGGAGTGGAGCGAGGGATACAAGGACGGAGATGTTTTTGCTTTTTTTGCATGAGTTGTGTACTCTTATTTTTACCATTGACTTATTATTAAATATTTATTATTAAGAGAACAAAATATTACACATAAAAATTAAAAAAATATATTGTGAAATTAGAACATTTTTCGATTTGAGTAAGATATATATTTTTTTAATTTAATTATATAGCTCTATGGAATAGCTCCATTTAGCCAGCCAGTAGGTACTCTCAGGACGTTTTATTTATTTTTTGTACATAATTCGTATAATTCGTGCTTGTTCCAAATTCAAAAGGTTTTTATTCACGCATTTACTAAAAGAGAGTTTTATTCACTGTTATCGATGAATCAAATGCCCTTTTTCGAGTGGCAACGGTAAAAATCCTTTTAGGAATCTATTGCGTAGGCAGTATTCCTTTTCGTTGGGAACTGTACATAACCGCGAAATCGCCTTAGGAGGTTTGAGCAGTATGTCCGACCATAATGCTTATTGGTCAAAGATTAGGTAGCAGAATTACGCAGATGGGATGGTCTTAGTGGATCGTTTTCTGCCTATTTGTCTCCTGCTTATTATTTCCGACCATAATGCTTATTGGTCAAAGATTAGGTAGCAGAATTACGCAGATGGGATGGTCTTAGTGGATCGTTTTCTGACTATTTGTCTTATTAGCATTACTAGTCATACCTTAGAAAACAGAAAAGCAGCAGCATTATGCTGGGTGATTGCAATTTTGCGTATATGTGACACATATTTGCCCCCAACTCGTTCTTCTCGTTCGTATTTTCTTTCTTTCTTGGACATAACATCACATAAAAGGTACATAAAAGGCACTTTTGAACGTCAAAATTTACAAGAAAATAGAATTGATTCTAGTTGCCCCTTCCAAAAGGTAGTTTCGTATGGAGAAGAATGGGCAAGAAACTCCGTTACTCTTTTACAATGTTTTACATTATTATGTATACATTAATTATATAATTATATGTGAAGACGATGCACCTATAATAAAATAACTATACCCAATAGGTAAAAATAATTAAATATAAAACAACAATAAATTATTTGTGTGATAGATACATGGTGCTCAACTGCTCACATATTTACAAATTTACAAATATTGAAAACTAGATGATTTTTCCAAAATTTTAACAAGTTATAATTTAGTGTGCGAGTTAAAGTAGTAACATAATGTAAAAATCAATGTCATATAAATTATAAATTATACAATTAAATTAGCAACCAGTTTGATTTTGTCTAGACTCAAGATTGTCCTATGGAGGTCAAAGTGCTACTACAGACGTGCGATCGGCTATACCTCGTTCCTTTATTATTTTCTTTTTTTTACTGTGTGAGTGTTGCCGCTGTGTTATGTCAGTGTGGAAAACATGGTTTCTATTTCTAATATCGTTGCAAGTAAACACAATTAAAAGTTTAACAACTCAATTTTCTTTTTTCCCCGGCCCCTAACGTCTAAATTACACAAAAAAGATGTGGCGTATCTTTAATCTTAGTCTATGAAAATCCATTATAACTGAAAGAAATAGGTATTTATAACTTCCTTAGAACATGTTTCATGAAAGAACCAAGATATTTAGGTATATTGTATTTACTTAAATTTATTTCAGTCTTTAATAAAACGAAATTTTCCATAGAAGGTCTTGAACCCCGACTTAGGCACTCAACATTTATTAATGGGAAATTTTGATTGAACTTCTTCAAGAATATGGTTTCTGGAATATTTTGGTCTGATGGAAGTCATTGAACTGTAAGCTTATAAATAGGTACTTGTATATCGAAGGCCTAAAAAGGTGTCAATTGAGCCTCATAGTTTATCTCTACATGGAACTTTTTTATATTTTTTTATATACCACACCACAAGTGACAGAATAGAATAGAATACTCTTTATTAATGCCCTCTCGTCCCTCGCCCCCACCCCAAATCCCACAAACCTCTCTTTAAAAAAAAAAGTTTCAATAAACTTAGGAATCAAGAAAAATTCGTTGGCTGCTGAAAGATTATTTCACAATTTATTACAAAGTATTAATTGATATAGCGTCTTTCTAAATAAAGATAGCACAACAAATGATAATATCTACTTCACTAAAGTAACCCAAAACAGTACACAAACGTCAATTCAAAATCAATCAACACCAATATTTCATCACGAAAAAGAAAAAAAGAACAACAGACTCCCGTCAAACGAGTTCTCTATCTAAATCTCACGATCATTTTCTCGTCTACAGCTTACGATGTACCAAATGTCACATCGATGTCCCTCAATGTCCCACAATGTCCCGCTTTGTCCCGCTATGTCCCGATATCATGTCATTTTCCACCCCGACGACTATCCGACGACCCAACTGCGTGACGTCGTGAAAAATAACCTACCTTATCTCTTGGATAAGTATTTCTTTACAATCGACTTGTTTTTTCGCAAATGATTAATAGATTCCTTTCTTTTTTCGGTGCGATACTAGTTGTGTTAGGGACTTTTTCTGTCTAGTGATTGGAAAATATTTCGTCGCAAAATATTCGTTAGAGACATGCATTCAAAGAGACCACGAGTGGTGTCCAGAGGGCCTAGACAGTTGTGACAATCACTTTCAAAGCGTTTCGTAATTCTATAACTACTTTCAACCGGCGGGGTGATTGCGAATGGCTTTAATTTTGACAGTTCAACCACATTCATTGCGTTATTTACATTGTTGAGCAGACAAATTTTTCGAACATATGAAGCAACTGATTAGGCATAGGCTTCAATATGATTCAGATTGTGATAGATAGTGTGATACGCAATTAGGGTGCGGGTTCACATAAGCTTTTCGGTAGGTTATGTCAGTCCCATAAGTTTTTTTTACTTTTCCGTCATCGTTATCGCTGATAAAAATGTTACTTTGTATAGGCCTTTGGCAATAAGCTCCACTACCAATCTAGCTTGACTGGCTTATCTCATACTACGACATGAGTTATTGAAGCTGCTCTCGTGTCGGTGACATGAGCTGCTCATGTCATGAGAACACAAGGAGGATTTTGATGTCCATACCTACAACCTCAACATTCCTTTTTTCTTTTTTTCTCTTCGTTTTTTTTTTTCGATTTCCTTTTAATGGCTGTCAAAGAAAGAGAGCCAAAATGGTATTGCAATTTTTTTATCTTCCTAACTAACCTGTATTAATCCCACTGCTGGGCAAATATCTAAAATTTCGGCTTTTACTATGTCAGATTGCACTAAAATTTATTCAGTAGTTTTTGTCTTATGCGTTAGCAGACAGACCGACTTTTTTCAGCATCGGAAACTGTCTGTGTTTAGCCTATAATGTTCTCACTGCTGGGACACAGGCCTCCTCTCTGTGAGAGGGAGTGGGCCGTGATCCACCACGCGGGCCCAGTGCGGGTTGGTAGATGTCACATGTCTTCGAATTTTTGGTTCTAGGACATGCCGGTTTCCTCACGACGCGACGTTTTCCTTCACCCTTTTGAGAGCAGCGGTGATGAAATCATTTACACAAAGTAAAGCGCCTGTCTGGGTTCGAACCTACGACCTACAACTCGGTATGTTGCGGTGGTTCCTACTAGACCACCACTGCTCTCGAATCTAAAAGTAAAGCAAGTAATGTTGGCAAAAAAATAATAATTCCGGATATCTTCGGTTTTAAAGAAAGAAAAATAGTTTATTCTGCACAAACAAAACGCACCTAACAAATGAACGACATTAATTTAGAGACATACAAAATAGCCAAAAGCCTCGTATTCATGTTATAAATATTCCCGGTTTGTGATTTCCGGATTTTAACAAAATTTTATGCAAGAATTATTATTAAAATTGAAGAAAATATAACATTAATTACTTCTCTTCTCGGCGTCATCATCTAGTTAATTTTTTCCCCAACTTCGTTGGGGTCAGCTTCCAGTCTGACCGGATGCAGCTAAATAGCAACATTAAATCTTCTCTCGTATCCGCACACACTATTTAATGAGAATACTTAGCTCATGATTGGTATATATGAGTCCCAGTCGTTAAGGTGGTAGCGAGGATGGTAAGTAAGTAACTTAATCTAAATCTCATCATATATGAATTGACGGAATAACTAATTGATAAATTATAAATGACTTTATTTCTGTAAGCAGGTTTGTACAAACACTTTTACACGTCAATCATATTTTAAAAACTAGATGAGGTCGGCGTTTCCTATCTGACTACTCTGAAAAGAAAGGCCGAACAAACTCAGAGGTCACAGTCTCTTTTAAAGTCCAGACATAATCTTGGTCAGCGGCCATCTAGATTTGTGTCTGAAATGGTATTTTGAGGAAAAACCACACAGATTGAGTGGACCTTTCCAGTCAGTGCACGCATTTGTCAGTAATCGTGTAGCTCAACTCAGAACTTAAGGAGCTCAACGATAAAACATTGGAAAGTAATTATTTATCTGAAAGCATGAAACAATATCTATTCTCCAATCACGCTAGATATTGCTAATGGTTGACGTAAATTTTTATACCCCACCTCCATTCTATATCCGAAGGACGGGGCTCATTAAAATTTTACCCACCTTTTTGATAACAAAAAGGCAAGGAGAAAAGTTCCACTCTGTACAAAACATGCCCGGGACAATTTGGCACCAAGACCTAAATCAAAATCAAAATATTTTATTTCACGTAAACCAAACATGGGCACTTATGAAACGTCAGAAGCTAGGTGCACGGTTCCAATTGGTTGTTTCCTACGGAGAAGAGCCGGCAAGAAACTCCACGGTTACTCTTTTAAAAATAAGGGACTTTTACATTGTTTCAAATTACAGTGTTGATAGGTATGGGAGGATATAGGCCTGTCAACAAGTAAAAGGCACTCAACAAAATATAATAAGGTCTACAAATCTACCGTCTACAAGTTAGGCCTGCAACGTTCTCACACTCACAAAATATAGAAGAATCTATATAAAAATAAAAGCCTATTTAAACCAAATGACATGATTGCCATTACAACTGTAACAAATCTGAATTAAAATCCCTGTTTACAAAAGCCATAAGTAAAAGTTGAAATAAGAATTGGAGGTATACGTAAAGGTTTTTTATAGTAAACGTTTTTCAATTCAAATGCCTAATGCATCTAAGAGTAATCCGAACTACCACTAAAAACGAAAGAAATTAACATGTGAATAGTGGTCAGCTATTGAGACTTTCTTAATAATAATAAAGAAAAAAAAAAAAAAGAAATGTCTACATTTATATCTGTTATTTTTATGGTGTACATAATAAAGAGTATTCTATTCTATTCTATTCTATAATAATAATAATTTAATTTATTTGCGTAAAACATGGTATTCAATGGTGTTAAGCATAGGTCAGAGTGGCACAAACATGTTTAGCTAAGATATAACACAGCATGCAAAAATTTTATGTTACAGGATAAATATAATTAAGTACATTAATGTTAGAATATAAAGTCAATATTTTTTGTCCATAAATTCTTTCAAACAATAAAAGCTACATTCATTTAGCCATTTGAATAATTTGTTTTTAAATAATCTTACATTTAATAGTTTGATTGTTGCTTCTGGGTTTGTGGAAGTCGGTTACAAAACATACCAAACAAGAGTGCTTCGACAAAATCATCTGGATCTGAAACAACATTTCCCTGGTAATGCAATTGGTTCATTTCAATAGGCCGTAGACGTGAAGCAGAAATTAGCTTTGGAACTCAGCACTAAACGGAGTTTTCATCGCTTTAAGGAAGAGTTGCATTAAAAGAGCCTATACAAGTAAAATATTGATAGTGCAGAAGTAGAATTGAATAGAATATTCTTTATTATGGTACACCATAAAAATTACAGATATAAATGTAGACATTTTACACAGGGTGACACAATGGGCGGTCTTATCGCTAAAAGCGATCTTTTACAGACAACCTTTGGATGGATTCAAGGGAGAAGGAGAGACAATAATGTAGATAGTCAGTGGTGTACCATTTACATATACAACAAATACATACATATATAAAACATATACTTATCTACATATAATATATACAATAATAAACATGAAACAAGAGCAAGGAAACTAAATGTAATGATGATGTTTAAGGAGAGAGGAACTGTTTTTTAACCATAATTTTAAAAGTGGACAAAGATTCAGCACGCATTATCGAATCGGGCAAAGCATTCCATAACCGTACTGCTTGAACTGTAAAGGACTTTTTATTAAAAAGTGGTGGAATGCATCGCCATCTCTAGTCTTAAGTTTTCCGATGACCTAAGTTATCTTTAAGTAATATTTTTTTTCTTTCTTTAACTACTTATCCTACGAACTTCCGGTGTTCCCTGGGCAATAGACAAATTAAGCTCGTCAACGGTAGGTTACTACCTACCGTACTGACAAGCAAAATGTTTATCAACACAAAAATATGAACGTAAAGCTCATACCAAAATGAGAGGACAAGAAAGTCCATGTAAGGAGTAAGACTTCTGTTCTTTTCCAACATAAAACCATTTTTACAGAAATTAACATTTTTGGTATCGAAGTCACGTCTCGTTTGTGACGCCAGGTGGTATGCCCACATAATTACATGCCGTTTTATATATTTTCATGTATTTCT
Organism: Dryobotodes eremita; assembly: GCA_917490735.1. Taxonomy (NCBI): domain Eukaryota; kingdom Metazoa; phylum Arthropoda; class Insecta; order Lepidoptera; family Noctuidae; genus Dryobotodes; species Dryobotodes eremita. The sequence continues at coordinate 3,275,788 of OU823263.1, read as the reverse complement.
GGTCAAGGTTTTTTGGAAATTTGATAATGGGGTATTGGGTTATGTAATGGGACGAGTTTTTAGACAGGGCATTTTCCTGATTTTATAGTATTCAGTAAAATATAAATTTTTCATTAGAACCGACGAAAAATTTTCAACACAAGGGCGTCTAGAATCATGCACTGAATTCATCGTAATTTTTTTGTCACGATGGGCCTTTCCATCGTAATATAGATGATAGAAAGGCACATCGTAACTTTAATTTTATCGTTTTATAAGATGATTAAAAATAAATTATATTATCACATTGGTAATATTTCCTTTGACCACTCCATCTAAGGTAATATCATTAGGCTTATAATTAATTAAAAATCAGTTCACGAAAACACCAAATAATTTCTTATTTGTACCACGTATTCGTTTCTTTTCTCGGATTTTTTATTCTCACTTTGATCACAAGATTCAGGTATATCCTATCTAATCTCTTCACGAAGGTGTCAGAAAAAGCCATTAAAGATAACATCGATTTAGGGCGAATTTCACCAATGATACGGAACGCGATCAGCACAAGAGCTGTCAGAGTCATCATTGTTGTGACAGCTCTTGAACGCGGTTTAGATGTATGATTGCGTTCAATTTCATTGGTGAAATTCGCCCCTAAAAGCATATTGATTTATTAATATTTATACCGCGGCATCAGAGGTAATGCATTGACGCTCATTAGTGCCATATCTTGTTGATGACAAATGATAAATGATAAATGATTTTATTTCTGTAAGTAAGTTTGTACAAACACTTTTACACGTCAATCATATTTTAAAACTAGATGAGGTCGGCGTTTCCTATCTGACTACTCTGAGAAGAAAGGCCGAAACAAACTCAGAGGTCACAGTCTCTTTTAAAGTCCAGACATAATCTTGGTCAGATCATGTGAAGACCATGTAGATTTGAGTCTGAAATGGTCTTTTGAGGAAAAAATACCACACAGAATGAGTGGACCTGTCCAGTCAGTGCACGCATTTGTCAGTAATCGTGCAGCTCAACTCAAAACTTAAGGAGCTCAACGACAACCCTGTACTAGTCGGTTAGGTAGTTTCAAAAAAAGATCAAACTACGTGGTATCTCGGTTCCGGTGTCGATAAACTTGGCGGTGTCTCTCGAGCAGCAGTAGTGATATTTTTCTTTATACGTCTTTCAAATCGGTCTCAATCTAAACGTTGTAGACATCGTTTTCGTTCTCAAGCCTTTTTGGTATTTTCATTGGCATGCAGGTTTCTTTTTCTTTAAGGTCGAACGGTTTTTAAGTCCATTAGAAGCTATCATCTTCCCAAGCCCTTCAAGTCTGTAGCATCATATCTTATGCTTAGATACATTTCTCGATCGTTCTGATTTCAGTTTAAATTGCAATCAAATTTGACAGTAAAGATCTCACATAATGATTTCTATAATAAGATAAATCGATTGACGGAACAATCATCAAAATCGACCCACGCGTTTGGTCTCTAAAGTGCCACAAAGTAACAAACAAACAAACATACATCCATAAGCTGATAAACCCATTACCCTCCATTCTGTCGCGCAGTCGGGTAAAAAGTACATAAATTTTCCAAACAAAGTTGTTTTAAAGATACTAGAATAACAAAATCTTTTACAGACTCTTCCAAACATTTGAATAAGTGCTCGAAGTCCATATTTTCTCGTTTCGCCTCGTAACTCCGTGTACGATGATAAATATACCGCGAACCGGTTCAAACTCGATTGGGCCAGTTACCAATGTCTCGTTTGTCATTGGATTTGATTGTGTGTTGGGACAGTTTTTGTTGGTTCTCGTTTACGTACGAACTGTGTGAGAATAGATGATGCATGACGTCGTAAAACTATGATCGCCACTTGTGAAAGCTATATTAACATACCTGTCGGTCTATTCTGTAAGAATCTCACCGTGAAAACTTAGGAGCTATCAATAGTGTCAATCCTCATGTGGAATGGATACCTCACTTGAAGCTCACTTCACCAAGTTTTTCATGGTGAGATTTCTACAGAATTGACCGTCTGTTTTATATTTTATGCTTTGATAGTGTTGGTTATTGTACTGAAATTATTTTAGAGACAACAATTGGGGAGGTCAGGAACAAAAAGTGACATTTACGCATCCGGGTCGTTTGTTGTTTTTTTTATTCGGACTCAAAACCTTAAATTTTATCAATTTCTGAACAGATTTGGTTCAATTAGTGATTTATTTCACGAAAAAATGGCATTTAAAAGGAGTATTCTATACAAAAGGTAATATTTTACATTCGATCGTGCATACCCATATTACATTTTTCTCGGTTCCTGAGAAAAAAAAAGTGTAAATGTCACTTTTTATTCCTAACCACCTCAATTTGCGACGAGGCAACTAATATTTAAAAAAATGACGTTAAGCGTCGATTACCTTAGTCTACGAGTAAGAGTCTTATTTTAAGTATATTATTTCTAGCACTCTTTGACTAGAGGCATCTTTTCTCAGGGTTACAAAGTACGTGAGGCAGAGTAAGTAAGAAGGAATCCATAATTTTCCTCTTCCATTGGATGTGGATGTTTAACTTCCTGAGTTCGTTATAAGACCAATATTTTTTTGCACGTTGTCGCGATTCGTCTGTCTATTTCTTCAATATTGTGGTTCTTGGTAAACGATAGGTACAAATTTTCCCAGGAAAATATAATCGTCTTCGTAATCCACCGGAGAGTCGTTGAGTGATATAGGTATTTTTAGATGGTTCGACATTATTTTTGTTTTTGACAGGTTCATTTGTAAGTCAATATTTTCACTTACTTCGTGAAGCACTGCTAATATTACTTGGAGCTCTCCAGCACCCTCGGAAATATTATGGGTGTAGGTGTGTTACGGAAGTTTTACACCATATCGGCACTATCTGTAACTTTGTGTATGATATTCCTGGAAATCTTCACTCAACGCATTACAACGACCATAACAGTAGGTAGTTATTTATCCTAGATGATAGCATCTAGAAAAAAAAAGAAAGCAAACAAGCAAGAAACATAGGCTTTTTTTTTGGGTGGTAAATCATCAAATGACCTCTCCTGCTCTGGGCGGAACGGAAGGGCGTGTCAGACTCTTACTGACTAAAACCCACCCGTGTTCCTTCAGTTGCCTGTGCGCCTGGGTCACGGTAACTCTTTCAAACAATCCACGACCCCGGCAGGCATCGGCCCTATCGGGCCCCGTCAATGTTGCTGGCATCTCTTTAAGGCAAGGAACATAGGCTTGGGTTCTGTTTCGAAATATGATGATAACCCTCATAGCTAATACAGATACTGAACCATGTTCTGATGGCTAAGTAGGTACCATATTCGAGAAAATCTCTTTCTTCTTGCGATAGAGTAATAAATCTTTACCAGAAGCAGTTAGCCATAAATCAATAGGCCTACTTGCGCGTTCATGGGTTATCCTAAATAACTCTGAGGCAACAGCTAACCCAGGGTAAATTAATTAATTAATCTTGCGCCACCAAGAGTTAGAGGTAAATATTTATTTTGTATTTTTTATTATTCGACGGTATTGTAAGGGAAGATTCGGTACTATATCAGGAGGCAATATATTCATGGACTCGTAAAAAATTAAATACAAATTATTAAAAAAACTTAAAACATATTTTATTTTTCCTTCTGACGTTTTCGTCAATCAATAAACGAAATCTCCATGGAAACCAAATACAATACGAACAAAATGAAATTTCACGTTATAAAATTCAAAGACAAGAAACTATTACTTACGTAGCGTAATGTAATTGTAAAAGACATAGGTATACAATTTCCGTTCATTGTTCGTTCATTCATTTAGTTGGATTACATATCGGGTATAGACATTGGAATTATACTTGATGATTCGCCGATGGAACTGTAATGTTCCCAATTCAAAAAACACTAATGCCAGGATAACTAACCAGCACCCTAATTACGTAACACACTATCAATCACAATTTGAATAATTTTGAAGGGTATGGCTAATCCATTGCTTCATATGATCGAAAATTTTGTCTGCTCAACAACGTAAATAACGCAAAGAATGTTGTTGAACTGTCAAAATGAAACCCATTCCTACTGTTAGTGTGTTACTTAATTACCCCGCCGGTGTTACTTTTTAGTGGCGCAACGCGTAATAACAGTTAAAATGTTAATTACAACTCCAAGTTTACAAACTCTACATTTATTCATTTAACCCGACTAAACGCGCAAGAGTGCATAAATAAAAACTATAGTTTTACATTCAATATAACGTCTCTTCTTGACATCTTAAATCATCCGCGTCGCATTTGCGCGTCGCTATTATCAATACGTTCCAAGTTAGCTGTACGGAGTACGTACATGGTTTTAAAATATGTATTGTTGATGCAATAAGTTGGTTAGTAGGCTCGCGTATTTACACTTTGATCGCGACTTACATTTGGGAATGCATTGTCATACGGCGGAGCCTAGATGATGCATTTTTGTATATAATTTAATTAGTGTTCAACTAGACGTGATTTGAGTCGAACATCTTGCATTTTATTTAGATTCATATCCATTGAACATTCATTGACATTCCTTGCATTATCTTGACATTTTCTGCATATTTGCACCTTGCATTTGCATTGACAAACTTTACTGTTTGGTTAGCACAAAGGACATTCGCTTTCTATCCGATTATTTATTTGAATGGTTTTATATTCTCAAAGATTTAAAATAACAAACGGGAAATGAAAATACTATGAGTGTGAACCAAGCAAACTAATTAAGACATTAAAAAAATCATAAAATAAGGTAGCTAGAAATTAAAGTATCACTAAGTATGACAATATCGTCTGCATACACTGAACCAACACGAAAATATGTTTTTTTTTTGGTAAACGAAAACAAAGTTGACCGCCATGAAAATAGACTGGGATGAGATTGGGTCCGGAATTTGAACAAACCGAATTTTAGGATTAGCAGAATACCATTTTTTGGTCTATTCACAATGTCACCGCATTTCGGTCTCATGTTTTTCATTTTGTACGTAAGTAGAATTGACCTTCAGGTTACGCTGTTTTTACAAGCTTTTATTCAACTTGCAATGTTTGTATGTATTTTAGTTTGTTTGGGTCAAATCTTGCAAGCCGAAATAAAGCCACTTCCTCATATCCTACAGAGTTGAAATTTCACATGTTGATTCTGTTTTGAAGACAATTCATTTTTATGATGCATGACCTGACTCTACACCCAGGACTGGCTCCAGACGAGGGGAGTCCTTAACGGTCAACGGTACAGACACGAAATTGAATACACGCATTCATACACCATGACCTGTCTGCCAACCAAGGATTGGGTCCATATGAAAGATCCCTCAGCAGTCAACAGCACAGGTACGAAATTTTGTATAAGTACTAATTTAATTATGATAGCCCGTTCTAAAGTATGGCATGACTTGGATAATGCTATTTGGTTGCCTTCACACCATGACTTGTGTAAAGGCGTGTTTGAGTTCGTTGGATTTCTCTTTACAAGTACCTATCAAGAGAAGGTGATATTTAAACAAACGGATATTTAAACAAATTCTAATGCTAAAAAGTTCAAAATAAAATTGAAACATAAACATTTTTTTAAACAAGCTTGAATTAAAAAATACTGAATAAAACTTGCGTTAACATAGAATTTTAATATTTTCTTAAAAGATTGATGCGTAAATGTTCTTCTTACAGCCTCAAGCTTAAAGTTCAAGCTTTTAAGAAAATATTAAAGTTCTACGTTAAGGTAAGTTTTATTTAGTACTTTCTAGTTCTTTTAAAGCTTGCTTTTAAGGTTTTTACTTTAAAAAGCATACCTTAGGTAGGTTTAAAAAACAACGTAACTGTTTTAAAACAAAAAAAAATCAAGAGAAACTAGAATTCGTCGATAAAACTGTTTTCCTGGGGGTCACGCTCGACCCAAGGCTTCAATGGGGTCCTTATTTAACATCCCTTGCAGGACGGCTCAGTTCAGCGGCATACGCTGTGAGAAAAATCCGTCAATTTACTGATGTAGGTACCGCGAGGCTAGTCTATTTTAGTTACTTTCATAGTATTATGTCGTACGGTATTTTACTATGGGGATGGGCTGCAGACGTTGAGTCTATTTTTATTCTGCAGAAAAGAGCCATCAGAGCCATATATGGCCTCCGCAGGCGCGACTCTCTAAAGGAACGGTTTAAAGATAATAACATCATGACGGTACCTTGTCAATATATTTATGAAAACATCATGTACGTGAGGAAAAATCTACATAGTTTTAGTAAAAGAGGTGAAAGACACAATTATATCACTAGAAATAGGGACCAATTAGTTCAACCAGGTTTCAGGCTGGCTAAAGTAGACTCTTCTTTCATGGGGTACTGTTTAAAATGTTACAACAAAATACCTCCCCATATGCTTCAATTGAATGAAACGAAATTTAAATCCTGTATAAAACGCACACTATGCAGTCAAGCATATTATAAGTTGGGGGATTACATCGCTGATAAAAATGCTTGGCTCAACGCTGGTCCTGCTCTACAAGGGCGCATTAACTAATTGATTAGCATTTGGAACTACTGAAGATTGTAAAAACTGTCTTTACATTGTATAAATTCAATCTTATAGTATTGTATAATTGCATAGCACATGTGTGAGTACTATGTACCTACTATAAAGCTACCATTTTCTAGGTTTGTCTTTCATTGACTTGAATGTGCCCTGGCGGCTGAGAGTATGTCATGCTCACTCAAATGTCTCGCTGGTGGTGACGTGTGTGTTGGATCATTAAGTTCTCTTCAAAATGGTTGAGCGAAATGGTGCTGATCCATACGTCATGTTCGTGAACGGGCGCCGTCAGTGGGGACTGGTCATCTCTTGGCTGCCACGGCTTATTTTAATTTAATATTGGAATTGTTGTCGTCTCTTTATTGCGGACGCTTTTAACGTTCTGCATCGTTCTCACATGCATAATTTCAACATGAATGATGTAACCAATAATTTGTAACCATATTTTGATTTAAAAGAGTGTCCATGGAGTTTCTTGCCCGTTCTTCTCCATAGGTACCTATTACGCTTTGGAATGGGCAACTAGCTTCATCTTTCTGACTGACCGACCCCTTGACAATTCAAAAGTGCCTGTAATTGGTTTATTTGAAATAAATGCTTTGAGTTTGAGTTTGAGTTTAAAGCTGTCAACAACTATTGGTCCATAAAGAGGATGGTATTTTTACATTATCCTCTTGTTGAACTGCGGTGAAGTCCAAAAAGAGAATAATGTAAAAACATCCTCTTTTTGGGCTCCGTCGCACTCGGAGAAAAATAGATATTAAGACCCAGAAGGTGCCGAGCGTTCACTATTAGCAAGTTTAAGATGTCCCAATCTTTTACGATGTTTTAAGTGCATAAAGTAAAAGATAGATTGTTAAAACTATTACAGGTCATCTGTAGGAGTAGGTACTAGCTTACAAATAATTAAGTTTGAAAGCATTTTCAAATATACCGCATAACATAAAGCCCCAACATCCTCTTGTAATGAATATTCCATTTAGTTTAGCATAGACCTTTCAATTTTAACAGCCGTTCACAAAATTTATTCAATAACGTACCTTTCAAAAACTAAAAAAAAAAAACATTTTAAAGCGCCAACCAATAGTAGCACATTTCCCATCCGGGAGTGCATTTGGCATACCCTTGATATCGACACGTGCTTCGCTTACCAAATATCTCGTAAGAATACACATCGATGCATTACTTTATACGGAACGACGGAAATTTTGACATGTGTCACTTGCAGATATCGAAGTACTTGGGAAACTGGATTTGGAAAAATATATTTAAATATTGTGGTGTTTTATTTTGGGTATGAATGTCGTGAGTATTAAAATATTTTTCATAATAAATAGGTACTTGAGTAAAAAGTAGACTTGTAAATTTATTGTTTTACTAGATGTGCGCCTGATGGGATTTCCCTTCGGCAAAATGTCGAACTGCCACAAAAACTTTTAACCCCTATTTATCCCTTTTATACGATGAATTTTCAAAAATCCGTTGTTTGTGGTCACTTTCGTTATAAAAGGATCTGTTGCGTAAAATTTCATGCTTGTGGAACCAGCGGATTTCCGCTGAGCGTTGAAAACCAAAAGAGTCAATAAAAATAAAAAAATCTTAGCGTGTCGATGGCAATCTAAATGAACTGCAGCTATTCAATAATTTACTGAAAGATTTAAAGAATTGATAGTATAAACATATTTAGGCAAAACTTAGGAAACATGTATGTACTCTCTAACGTCGCCAACACCCCAGAGGCAAATATTATACTATTATTTAGATGTAAGCACTTTGTATCTCATTTTAAGTGAACTGTTATATAGAATAGAATTGTAGCGGCATCTACAACGCCACATGCGAGCTACGCGTCATACTGACGTCACGCAAAATCCTGCATCGCGCAAGCAGAGTTTACCGCGCAACTAGCATATATACAACATCCCGACATCAATCGTCGGGCAGTTGCCCACCAGACACAACACCCGTCTGGTCGGAGGATCCTCCCTTTTCAATAGAATATGAGTAAACTTTACACCCTGTTCCTCATACCTCTATAGAATAGAATACTCTTTACTATGTACACCATAAAAATTACAGATATAAATGTAGACATTATACACAGGGTGACACAATGGGCGGTCTTATCGCTAAACTCGATCTTTTACAGAAAACCTTTGGATGGATTCAAGGGAGAAGGAGAGACAATAATGCAGGTAGTCAGTGGTGTACCATTATATATATAAGATATATAAGTTCTTATGAGAAATATATATCTTTAAACCTAACTCGGCCCAGAATTCGGCTACATGTTTGGTTCCATCAAGATTTTATCAAGTCTTTGTAGAAGATTATTAAGTAATTTTTTTTTAGGCCTAAAGCCTGTCCCGTAGACAGATTCTCTTTTCTCTGTTTTAACCGACTTCAAAAAAAGGAGGAGGTTCTCAATTCAATTGTATTTTTTCTTTTATGTGTGTTAGCTCAGAACTTTTTTCTGGGTGAACCGATTTGAATGATTCTTTTTTTTATTTGAAAGCTGGTGCTTCACATGTGGTCCCATTTAAATTTGATCAAGTTCTGACCAGGAGTTTTTGAGTTATCCTCAAATAACCTAATATCCTATCCTATCCTATATATTGAGTTATCCTTAATTAACTTAATATCCTTAATATCCTTAGTTATCCATATTTATTCCACTTAGTTTATATTGATGATGTTATAATAATTTCCTGTCACGGTTATTTACATATCAAGTAGTGGTAAACGAATGTGTGTAGGGTAGGTACCGCAACTAAAAAGTGAAAAATAAAAACCTTTTTACAGAAGTCGGTTGTTTTTTTTTGTAAAAAAGTTTTTTCAACTGTCATTCTGATTCTGTGATTGGTTAAACAAAATAACAACAAAGATGTAGATTTGTCGACGGACAAAGACGGTGCTGCATTATGCTCAGAAAATAATACTCGTTTCCCCTCGTACTCGTATTTTTTCGTATTTCTGTGTTTTTCTCTGAGTCATGTTTACCGCAAATAAACGTATTTTCTTTCTTTTCTTTCCCTTTACAATAACGAACCATACTGCATAATATTCTTTCCTGGAAATAATTATTAACTACACGAAACATAAATACGGTTACAATATTATTATGGTTTTGGTTACCGCACACTGTTTCCATCTCATGATTTCAAACTACTTGTTTATTTAATATATAACGTAGTTCTCCTTCCTAGAATTCAAGACCAGTTTATTTAATGTTTTTACTACTTCAGGTAGTGTATCTTATAATTTATTTATACATACTACAGACATATAAATAAATAAAATGTAAGTGTCTGTTTGCAATGTCAAAATAACAGCTTTTTATTAAATGCATATGAAAGTATATACAGTACTTATAAAGAAAAATCATTTTTTTTAATTTTTGTCTGTCTGTCTGTTTGTTCCGGCTGATCCCCGAAACGGCTGGACCGATATTGACGGGATTTTCACTGGCAGATAGCGGATGTTAATAAAAGTAACTTAGGCTACTTCTATTTAAGAAAAAGAATAAGAATTATTTTCGACATCCACGCAGGAAAAGCCGCGTGCAGAAGCTAGTTTTTAAATGTAAGTGATAATAGTAAATAAACATTTTAAAAAAATAAACTGTTTATACATTTTTGGATAATCATTCTCTTTCTGCAAAAAGTATTCCGTAGACTAAGTATACCTGAAGACACATCAAGCCAAACGTTTTCAGCATGTTTATACTGAAAACGGACCAGTGCACAGTGGTGGCCCAGTGGTATCGGCCCCGACTTACCAGTTGTAGGTCGTGGGTTCGAACCCAGGCTGGCGTTTTTCTTTGTGTAAATAATTTCATCACCACTGCTCTCAAAACGATGAAAGAAAACATCGCGAGCAAACCGGCATGTCCTAGAACCAAAAATTCGAAGACATGTGACATCTACCAACCCGCACTGGGCCCGCGTGGAAGATTACAGCCCATTCCCTCTCAAAGGGATAAGTCCTGTGTCCCAGCAGTGGGATCTTTATAGGCTGATTATGATACTGAAAACGTATAGCTTGGTATTTAGTAATAAACCTCGCAATTTTAAACCACTTTCGTCAGCTGGAATTGAAATGAAATGGAATATAAATTATTTTCACGACATACATCCTACTTAAAATATATACACATATATATGTCGGAAATACGTTAAATCAATAGTTTAACTTTGACAAATCGGGACGCCAGCGCCACCAGGCGGCGCTAGACAGAGTCTACAACATAACGCTTGACCAGAGATAAAGCCGAGTTGGTCGGTGGCGGTCAAGCAGTGAACACGTTTAGAAACTGTCGCGCGTTCTGTATAGTTGTGTACCTACAGTAATTGCTAGTGTGATTAATTTGTTCGTAAATTATAATTTGATTTGAACTGCAAACGGTTTTTCTATTGCGAAATAACCAACACTTCCCATAGTACGCCCACAGTAGTTAAAATATGGCTGATGATAACGAGAGAGACGTACCTTCTCCGTCATACATATGATAGACATAAATATAAGTAATATTTTATAAACAATAAGTACAGCACAATATTACATAAATAAAATACATTACATACTTTGAAAATGTATAAGCTTGATAATAATGTCGTTGTGCATACGTATCTATTCAAATTGAATCCTGAAAACACAGACATTATTTTTTATGTTTCTACCAGATTTCAGATGGCAGCGTCATATTATGAAGATTATATGCACATGCATTGCTGATTTTAAACAATAAAATAAAAATATTAGTACTGGTAGAGATCGTCCAATTTAAAACTGCACGCCCCTCCATAAAATTTCTATACAGACGTTTGAAGTGTGTATGCAACAAGCAGTAGAGGGGCGTGCAGTTTTAAATTGACAACCTCTACATACATTTAAAAATGCAAAAAGATAAAACTGTGTGTTTCAACTAAAGTATATTTGAGTACTAAAAATAAATGGTTGATGATAAATATTTTTTCGTATTTCAACATGAAAAAGGTTGTACAATGTAGTTCAGAAGCTCGCTTACTATTCAAGAAAGATTGCAACTAAGTCTAATACTTTAGAGATACATGCTCGTTTTGCCCGACAAAGCGTACTGTTGGATTTTCAACTTTCAGTGCTAAGCCAAGCGTTGAAAATCCAACAGTGCGCTTTTATTCAGACACTAATTTACGTGTCCAAAACTATGAAGATTTTGATTTATGTGGTCAAAATCCTTGTTAATCGTCTTTAAAGTTATTTTTATCAAAATAGTATAACTTTGTTATGAGATTTACTACACAAATTATATTCCTCGATTATGATATTTTTGACCGACTTTAAAAAAAGGAGGAGGTTCTCAATACGACTGTTTTTTTATGTGTGTTAGCTCAGAACTTTTTTCTGGGTGAACTGATTTGGATGATTCTTTTTATTTGAAAGCTGGTGCTTCACATGTGGTCCTATTTAAATTTGATCAAGTTCCAACCAGTAGTTTTTGAGTTATCCTTAATACTGCGTATTTTTTCCATTTAGTTTATATTGATGATGTTTTAATCATTTCCTGTCACGATTATATACATATAAAGTAGTGGTATACGAATGTGTGTGGGGTAGCGACTACAACTAACAATGACATTTTTTTTTTCCAAAAACACAACCGACTTCCAAAATAAAAACGTTTTTACAAAAAAACAACCGACTTTTCCAAATAAAAACACTAAAAAACGTGAAAAATAACTTTAATTTCGGAAGTCGGTGTCTTTGGTTGAATAATTTCGTTTTTGGCCACCGACTTCCGAAATTAAAGTTATTTTATAATATAAGTTTTTTTTTCAAGCATAATAACGTTTGATCTCCCGGTCCGCAAAAAAAATCCTTGTTTAAGGGCTCATCTCTAAAATTATTTCAGCCAACAAGTATAAAAAAAAATACTACATAATTATGATAATTTCCTATTACTTAAAGGACTTTTACACAAAATTAAATTTTATTTGACCTTTCGGTACGCGATAAAACGTTTCAAACTCACAAGATTAGAACCACCAGCAGCATAATATTATTAATTAACCCATAAAATTTTATAAAGATATATCCTTGGCCAAGTTTCCATGGTATTTTCAACATCCTATGTATAATTGCTTCTCATGATAAAGTGGGAATTACAGGAATTTATAGGGAGCAGTTTGTTATTCTTTGCAAGATAAAATTGGGGCAAAATATGGTGTAATCTGTTGGAAATATTCTGTTAGTTGGTGAAAACGTTCACATGATTACCGCCAGAATATGTTAAATACTACTTCTACTTAGTGTCATTGGAGTTGTCCGTAGGTGTGTCCGTGGCATCACAGCGGGCCCTATCAGAAAGAATACCAGCGCTGCGGTACTTATTTTTTTTTCAAATATCGCAGCATTATGAGGAGCCTTTTTGGCCTCGCACGGGTTTTTTGAGTTGTTTATTGTTGTTTTTTTTTTATTTTTAATTTTGTTAGTTTTAAATGCTCGTTTTTTATTTTTACTCTTTGTATTTCCTCTGCGTGTCCCAAATAAAATATTTTTCTTTCTTTCTTTCTTTAGTTGTTCATCAGAAATTTCTCAGTAGCAGCCCGGAGTCTGGATTTGTGCCCGGTTGATGGCAATAGGTTTGGCCCCTATTACATGGGACTTAAACTTAACTGGCGAAATGTGGGTAGTATTGTTGTAGATACCCCTCTGTCTAACCTCTCGGGGATTACAGGTGTGATGTTATGATACTATTAATTAATTAAAACGAAAACTTGCTCATCTGCAAGGTATAATGAAACATGATTTTCCGAATTCATCATCTGACTAGACTTTTCCCAACTATGTTGGGGTTGGCTTAGAGTCTAACCGGATGCAGCTGAATACCAGTATTAATATTCATATTCGTTTATTTGCGTTTCACAGGGTAAAACAAGATGTTAACAAAAGGCTTATGATAAATGATAAATGATTTTATTTCTGTAAGTACGTTTGTACAAACACTTTTACACGTCAATCATATTTTAAAAACTAGATGAGGTCGGCGTTTCCTGTCTGACTACTCTGAGAAGAAAGTCCTAAACAAACTCAGAGGTCACAGTCTCTTTTAAAGTGCAGACATAATCTTGGTCAGATCATGTGAAAACCATGTAGATTTGAGTCTGAAATGGTCTTTTGAGGAAAAACCACACAGAATGAGTGGACCTGTCCAGTCAGTGCACGCATTTGTCAGTAATCGTGCAGTTCCACTCAAAACTTAAAGCTAAGAGCCGTTGTAGACCCTGTTAGGGCACAGCAAAACGTATTGTTCGATACATAACTAACATATTTCTCAAAGTAAAATATCTAAATTGTATTAACTAAAATTTAAAAATTCTAATTATACATAAACTGAGCAATTCAATTCGGATAAAAAGTTAATAACAATAACATAAATAATAACCAGGATGATGGAGGATGGTCATGTGCGTAGTACTCGCAACCGGTGGCGTGCGTGTTTGACCAGATGTATTCACGTAAACGAGGCAAAAGGAGTATGTAAGGATCGTAGCAGGTGGCGTTCTGTAGTTTCTGCCTACCCCCATGGAAAGAAGGCGTGAGTTTATGTATGTATGTAAATAATAATATAATTGTTTAGCTATTTTCATTAAATACTTACTATTTTTACATTTAGTTAAAGTTATATTTAGGTTATTATTACAAACACTTATTTTTATTTAAGGATGTTACATGGAGCGACTACTTAAATCCTACTACCTCCTATCTCTAACTAGCTCATTTAATCTTTTTAAATATGAAATGTTAAAGTGATTTCGACATACTTTTTTCAGAATTAACACTTAATAACACTTTAATTTCATCTAACTTTTATAACCCAGTATTTCGGTAATACGATTACCTACCCCTTTGAAAGATCCCATCGAGCAAATGCATTCTCATATTTTTCCCCAATTACTTTCAGCAACTGAACAAGATAAGAATTAAAACCAGCTGATAGCCATCCAATTGCACTTTTATCTCAAAATTTGCTGAAAATTCTCCCGTAATTATGTAATTTATACGACAATTTTATTCAGCACTTCTTGGCAGAGTCAAGATTCTAATTCTGGAGTAAAAATTTGGACTTCAAGTATTTTTAAAGCTGTACAATTCATGCCTTTTGTTTTGACATTTAGGTACATGTATATATGTGGGAATGAATGCGGAAGTAATAGAGGGACGGAACGTAAGTGAAGGACTGAGTGAGTGAGTGAGAGAACGAGGAGGAAGAAGGGAATGAATGGAAAAGAAAAGAAAGGACCGGGAGGACGACCTAGGGTGCAGGTGCAAGAAATGTTGCGAATTTACTTTAGAAACAGTAAAAATAAACGTTGTGTTAGCATTACAGTGATTTTTATTGGTACTCGAATCCCCCACACTACATATATATATGTATATACTTCAAATTAGTTAATCAAAAGGCACAGTAAATGTTGTTTATTTTTCTTTTAATTAGTTTTGACTCAAAAACTATATAAATCCTAATAATTTGTAAAAAAAATAACTATTAGGTACTGCTACGAAAGCAAACCATTCAAAGCGAACTTAATTCCATTTTACAATTTCAAATTAATATTTGGCAGGTTTGTTTATCTTCAGTATTACTATCGTCAGCTTTCTGGCGAAAACAGAAAATTAGAGGTCCATTGAAAACTTTGAATGTTTCAAGTAAAACTATTAGAAACATTCAAATATGTCAATGGAGCTCTAATTTTCAAGATTTCAAGAGAAACCTGTTTACAGCCTGTAGTATCATCCCGAAAACTTACCTTAATTATTCACTAGTTTAGCAAATCTTTTTAAAAAGATCTGCAAAACTAGTGAATAAAAAAACTTTATGAATGCACCCTTTTTAAAACGGGTGCATTCATAAAGTTATCAACGCCGCAATCACGGATATCTATGGTCACAATAGCTGTCAAATATTTCACTGTTTTGATGAATTTATCAATATAACTGAATGAAATGATGAAATATCGCTCTGTAGTGCACCACAATATTGATACCATCATCTGCCTTCCCTTTTCCCAACTATGTTGGGGTCAGCTTCCAGTCTAACCGGATGCAGCTGAACACAAGTATTTTACATGGAGCGACTGCCCACCTGACCTCCACAACCCAATTACTGGTTAATAAGATACCCCTTGGTGAGACTGGTTGTCAGATGTTCGGGCTTAGAGATGTCAGCGTAATTGACGGGGTCCGATAGAGCCGATGCCTGCCGGGGTCGCGGATTGTTCGAAAGAGTTACCGTGGTCCTAGCGCACAGGGTACTGAAGGAACACGGGTAGGTTTTAGTCAGTAAGAGTCTAACACGTCCTCCCGCTCCGCCTAGAGTGGGAGAGGTCATTTGAACATTTCACAACCAAAAAAAAAAAAATGACTTTTGGTCTTCTGACGACCCGTTATGACTGTCAAAGTTCCACGAATGACGCTGAGACCAACGGCTTAACATGCTTTCCGAGGCACGGAGGGTCTCGGTATGTAAATATCGTCACCTATCTACGGAGCAACCGCGGAAAGCGTAGCTTAACCTGATCGATCGATCCGTGCGGCTGTTATCACTTAGCCACGAGCCACAAAAATATTGATAACTGATGCAGTAATTAATATGGTTACATTGTATAGAAAAGTTGTTACTAACCAATTACAAAATCCTACAATAACAAGAGAAATAGATATCTTTTAACAAAAGAGTGTTAAAAACCCTGTCACCTGCTTTTCCCCAGAAACGATATTAATGAAATGAGCTGAATCAGTAAATAAGGCTGATAATAGGCGTTTTTCTTTTATTTGCGCAGTCGTAATCGATGTACGAAGTAAGGGACCTGTCCCACTACCGACGAGAAAAAGACTAGCTATCAACGATTTTAACAGAAAATAAAGAATAATATTTTTTGGTACACGCACAGGAAATACAAACAGAAAGAATAAAAAAATTAAATAAAAAAGGAGCATTTAAAACTAACAAAATCAACATTAAAAACAACGTTATTAAAGAAGTAAAAAATAAAAGACCTGTCCGAGGCCAAAAAGTCTCCTATCTCAGCACACTGCTGGCTGCTGCGATATTTAAAAAAAATATAAATATACCGCAGAGCTGGTATTTTGATAGGGCCTGCTGTGATGCCACGGACACACGGACGGACATCTATAAATGCCACTATTTTGTCGCTCAAGAAATGTAGTGTTATACGTGCGAATAGTGCTATCAAAGAGAATACTCGCTGAGAGATTCGCTTGGTACATACGCATGTTTGCTCTTTCTGCTGGTAGATTCAAAAATATTGTGCTCAAAACACTGAAGTCACTAGTCATTTTAATTAAGATTTGCATGCCTTAATTTTTTTTTCCTTTGTTTGCTAAATTTACTTTTGTTTGACTATTTAACACAAAAATGTTTTCTTAACTTAAATTATTGTAGTTTGTAGGTTTTAGTTTAAATAGCATGGTTTGTGAAGATTATTTTTGGTGTGTATTCCGTGGGAAATGTTGTTGGTTACACATTTGGCGGTATCTTTTTTGTATTTCTTCCTACAAAATGTTACAAAGTGTTTTAGTGTTTGCTTTCCATAATTTCCATAATTTCCGACTTTGGAAATTTGTTCTACTTAAGAATTTTTGAAAATATTTCATATGAAAATTCCAAAGATTGACGATGATTTCAAATCGATGATTATTATTCAATAAATATATCATTCCTACAGTCGCGAATCGCATTTTAATCAACATATGACGTAAAACAGAGCTGCAATTTGAAAAAAACAAAAAAATTTGAATTTGGGGATTGATATGAAATTCATGATTATTATTCGATAAATATACAATTCCCACAATCGAGAAACGCGTTTTGATCAACATACGATGTAAAACAGAGCTGCAATTTGCAAAAAACCAAAGATAATTTGAATTTGGCGGGCTACAACTGAGGATTCACCTTAATATTTAGCGATCGGTAATTTGCGACGGCGTCGCTATCTATATCGAGACTGCCGGCCCTGGCCCTGCAGTCTCGACATTAGATAGCGACAAAAATCTGTCGCTAAGTCGTATCGATGTCAAATTCCTTTAATAGATTTTCAATCTTATGCTTTGGAAATAAAGTTGAAAATCTATTAAAGGAATAATTAATAATAATTAATAATAATAATAAAAATTAATTATTAATTAATAATTATAATTAAAAAATGTTGATGTTTATCAACATTTTTTAATTATAATTATGTAGAGTAATAATACTATAATTAGTATAGGAGTTGTAGGTCGTATGTTCGAACCCACACTTGCGCTTTACTTTGTGTAAATAATTTCATCACCACTGCTCTCAAAATGGTGAAGGAAAACATCGTGAGGAAACCGGCATGTCCTAGAAACAAAAATTCGAAGACATATAACATCTACCAACCCGCACTGACCCGCGTGGTGGATTACAGCCCACTCTCTCTCATCGAAAGGAGGCGTGTGTCCCTTCAACTTTATAGGCTGATTATGCTAATAC
The DNA here is from genome assembly GCA_917490735.1 of Dryobotodes eremita. NCBI lineage: Eukaryota > Metazoa > Arthropoda > Insecta > Lepidoptera > Noctuidae > Dryobotodes > Dryobotodes eremita. The sequence goes on along the minus strand of OU823263.1, from coordinate 3,257,716 downwards.
ACGTACATCTTCCGAAATAAATTCAATAAATGATGGTGAAAAATGCATCAAAATCTGTTGCGCAGTTTAGAAGAACAACGTGGTCACAGAGACAGACACGAAAACTGACTTTAATTTATAACATCGATTTTTCTTAACAGTACGCTAATTGCGTAACACACTATCAATCACAATCTGAATGATTTTTAAGCCTATTGCTAATCCATTGCTTTATATGTTCGAAAAATTTGTCTGCTCAACAACGTAAATAACGCAATAAATGTTGTTGGACTGTCAAAATGAAAGCCATTCCTACTGTTAGTGTATTACGCAATTATCCCGCGGGTGTTATATATTATTTTAATTTATTTTGTTTTATACGTGTTTATAACTTTCCTGTTCATGAAGTACAGACGTGGAGGTAGGTGTGTCATTAAAATTACCCTGTCTGGGAATAAAAACTTGATATGGATGTTGTTATTACCGTTTTTTTTATGGATACTTATCATTAAAAGCATGAACAATAAGTACGGTAACAACATCATTTATTTAATCGAACCTCTGACGATTCCCATTTTTCGCTCCTAAAAATATTACTGAATAACATTATTGAAAAATATTACTAGATCCCTATTTTGGGGTCCTAAAAATTGTTAATAGCCAAGTAACTAATAAATAAATAATTAATTTAGTTTATTTATTTTCTCTCCCAATGGTTTTATAACATTTAACAGTTTTGAACTTTATTAATTCAGTAACTAAAATCAACTTAGATGTAGCGGTCGCCGGCCGCTGCCGCAGCACCGCTCGCTTCACTCGCTCGGCTCGCGCGTGGTGTGTCACAGATCTATCCTAACCCATTCGGTCGGGGTGCCCTAGCTTAGATACTGCGACCAACAGTGAGAAAAGGCCGGAAAGTTAAAAAGAGGCTCAATTATTTAAAAAAGTGTGCATGTTTAGAAGCGCAAAATTTTAATAGAGGTTTATTTATTTAAAGGCGTGTCTATCATTAGAAGATCAATAAGAGTTTAAAGGATCAGTTATTTCCCAAAAACCACAGACCAGTAAATCTAAAATTTTATAGATAATTTTTGAAAACGCCTTATATAAAAGCTGTTTTTAATTATCTGATTTCTAAAATACTATATTTTTTGTTCTTTGTGTACGCCCGACGTCATATCAAGCTAAACATTTCCAGTATGAGCTGACTTCGCCTCAGCCGAAAAGTCTATACAATGCGAGGTCAGCTAAAATTGGAAGTGTATAGCTTGAAGTCTCGCCGTGTGCACATTCAATCAAGATAATATTTACAAAACGGAAACGGCCGTTTTGTAAATACTCGTATTATCTTGATTGAATGTGTCTCAGTTCTCAGAAAGCGGGTAGTTTAATCAAATAATCAATTTTACGAACAACGGTTTCAAATTGGGCTTGAATTTGGAACTTGGTATAAAGCTTTTATACAGGGTCAAATTAAATTAGCGAGCGAAACTCCGCAGACGTGATGGGTATCGATATCTAAACACGATAAAATTGAAATAAAAAATATTTGAGGTTTTTTTTTGGGGATCAACGACCGCTGTTAATTTTGTTACATGAAGTATGAGTTGAAAAAATATAATATACATTCAGTCACGCCTTATGCGCCAGTGGGTAGGCAGAAACTATAGACCGCCACCTGCTACGATCCTTACATACTCCTTTTGCTTTGTTTACATTCCTAGATCTGGAAATAAATTCATCACAAATATAAAGCGTTTTTTTAAACCAATTTACAGAATTAAAAGTCATCTCTCGTATGTCATGTTATATCATAATAATTATCATAATTATATGACGGAGACGGTACAGTCAGGGGCCATAAATCCAGTAGCACATCAACGATCGTATTCGCCTGCTCGGTACTGCGCGTATAAATACATGTGTGAGTGATTTCAACGCAAACATTTACCTGTCATACAGGTATAACTACGAGGTCAATACTAGACAAAGATAACAATATACTTTTGTTTTCTTCACATTAGTGTTCGCACCGAGTCAATCCGAAACTAAAGCGAAAATTTAAACTCAATGTAACCAGTTCATGTAGTTAAGTGCAGCAATGTATGACTTGGATACGAGTGCCTGTCAGTTCGAACCCCGCTCGGTTGGCTAGATCGATTTTGTTATTATTCTTTACTTTTTGATTATAAACAACAAATTTATATATTTTTAATATTTAAATGAATGTTTTATATAGTTATTATAATAAGTAATATTTATATACTTTATATATATGAATATTGTTTATATTATTATATATAAGTAATCTTATATACTTACTTTATATGTGATATTAATATTATTTATATATTTCGTTATATATAGTTAAAATTGATACGATAAGAATTAAGAAGAACGAAGAAAATTACAAAAGTGAATAATATTTTAGGTTGAAATAAAATAATAGTAGGTAGGTAATTTGAAGAAACATTTATTTATATTATTATAATAAGTTGAAAAACCAAAATTTGTATCAAGTTTGTTAATATGAAACTAAAATTGTTCTTATGCTTTTAACTTTAAGTATTGAGATTATAGCTTAATTATTCATTTTCTCAAAGAGAAAAGAAGATTGAAGCTTAACCCCAATCTTACAATCATAAACTAACTTACGTATGCGTATTTGTGTGCGACCAGCACATCCCCTGTAAAAAACAACGTATCAATATTTGGTATGACCTCCATTATTGTCAATGCAGCTAAGCAGACGTCGACGCATGGAGGCCACAATGTTTGCACATATATTTGTGCCACGTAAATCATCCCACAATTGAATGCAATGGGATTTAAGCTACTCAGGACACCTCTCATCTCGTGCTTCCCATCTTTGAACTATTAAACCCCACATATTTTCGATGGGGTTTAGATCAGGGGATCGTGCTGGCCACGGAACAACTTTAATATCAGCATGCTGACTAAACCACTCTTTTACAACACTGGCACGATGTATTGGACAATTATCTTGAACAAAATGTAGTTCACTAAAGTCTTCCGATGGGTAAACATTACGCACAGTAGGTAGCATTATGTCACTTAAAACTTCGACGTAATTACAGCTGTTGGCACGCGTAGGTATGAATTCCAACTCGCCCGGCCCTTGTGCACTAATCCATCCCCACATATTCACACTTATTCTACCTGACTGTGTATTCGGAATAATGTTTTTTTCAGACCAGCGAGTATTGTCTTTTCGCCATAAATGAAGTCTTCCTTTTTGGCATGATTTGAAAGTCTTCTCGTCAGAAAATATGGTCGTCTCCCAGTTAAAATCTAAATATTCCCGAGCAAAACGTAGTCGTTCCTGCTTGTGTTTTTGTATCAAAAATGGTTTTTTAGCTGGTTTCCGATGATGTAAGCCTTCAGCATGGAGTGCACGGCGAACAGTTCGCAATGATGTATCAAATTGATCTGCAAACATTCTAGTTGGAATGAAACCATTTTTTTCCTATTCTTCCACCATGAAACGTCGCTGAATCGAGTTAATAAGCGGCGGCCTTCCACTTCTTACACGACTCTTCAGACTATCTTCTTCCTCAAACCTCTTTATCCAACGGCTCACAGTATTTCTCTGATAAACGAAAATAAAATTTTTATTACACACTTGCAACTAGCGATTTATTTAATAAGAAAATCATACACCACAACTATCATCATAATTATAATCTTTAAAAATAACATACACATAAGCCGGTTTCAGTTGAAATTTGAGAAATATTAAGCCCATTTTTACGCAAAGCGACAATATTTGCCCTGGCATCAATACTAATATTTGCTTGTATCTTGATTAAAGATATTCAAACAACACGCTAATCGCAATAATAACACAAATGCAGTTCACCTACCAACAACGTCGTTACTTTATTCAATCAAGTAGTTTATTTTGTTTCACATTCACCCTCATTTTTTTCTTTTTTGTTAATAATAAGTTCAACTAATACACATCTCATCGTGTCTAACTTATCGTAGACGTTCAGAATTCATAATTAAAACACAAAAAGTGTAATATCACTGGGGTTCGAACGCAGGCTACAACGTGCGGACTATGTCAAAACGTTAACCGCTAAGCCACACACACAAATATTGTTCTAATTGAAATTAAATAGCAGTATCATATTACGTCGTCGTGACATGATAGGCTTGTCACTAAGGCAAATGATCATTATGTTGCACTCTTTCTGACTAGATAATAATGAAAGAGTGCGATGTACGAGATCGTGTATGTGTGCAAAATGTTTGTTATAGAAAAAGGTCGTAAGTACGACTTGTTTTGATGCGATAGATTTTTGTAACTGCTACTGGACTTATGGCCCCTACTGTACGTCTCTCTGGTCATCATCAGCCATATTTTAACTACTGTGGCCGTACTATGGGCACTGTTGATTATTACGCAATAGAAAAACCATTTGGAGTTCAAATCAAATTATAATTTAAGAACAAATTAATCACACTAGCGAAACACACACTGTAGGTACACGACACAACTATACGGAACGCGCGACAGTTTCTAAACGTGTTCACTGCTTAGCCGCCAGCAACAAACTCTGCTTTAAGTCTGGTCAAGCGTTATGTTACAGACTCTGTCGAGCGCCACCTGGTGGCGCTGACGTCCCGATTAGTCAAAGTCAAACGATTTATTGAACGTATTTCCGACATGTATATGTCGGAAATACGTTCAATAAATCGTTTTTTTATAATATTATAATACGGGTCGTCAGAAGCCCGAAAGTCTGACAATCAGTCTTATCAAGAAGTATCGTATTACCTAGTAACTGGGTTATGGGGGTTAGATAGGCAGTCGCTTTATGGGGGATCCCCCACAGCGCATACTTCCACGTAGTTTCCCCCGGGCAACGCCGTGTCTGACCACCGTAACGGAGTGGCAGACCGGCGGCTAAAGTGCACTGTGATTCGCAGACAATAACGCGGTCGTCTCCGAATATGAAGAAAAAACCAAGTCGCGACGCCTCTGGGCGTTCTTATTCGAATCGCCCTTCCCAGGGTGATTCAAACGGCCCTTCTCAGGGCCAACCCGACGGCCCTTCTCAGGGCCAACCCAACAGCCCTTCTCAGGGTCAACCCAATAGCCCTTCTCAGGGCCAATCCAACGGCCCTTCTCAGGGCCAACCCATCGGCCCTTCTCAGAGCCACGCCGGCGGCGCTTTGGCGTCGGAAGCTGACCACGCACCATCTGCGGCCAGCTTGTTCAGCAGGCCGGACGAGTTCTCGGACGCCGACGAGTCCAATATGGACACGTCGGCGGCCGAAAACGACCGCCCCAAGCGGAAGCGGGCCGACATGAGGCTCGGGTCCGAGGGCTCCTCGGAGTCGGTCGGAACTAGGGCGAAGAAGAAGTCGAAGTTTAAAAAGGCATCGACTTCTACTTCGGCTTCTGCCCACGACGTGGGCTTGGTGGATGCCGAGCGCCAGCTAAACCTGGCTAAAAGGGCGCAACTCCAGGCAGACCTGGAGGAGAGGGTCGCGGCAAAGGAGCGGCAGGCGCAAGCCGCCAGGTCGAGGGCTGGCTATGGTGCATCCAATGTGCTATATGCTGACCACTCCCTGGCGGAATTGGAGCGCATGGCGCAGGAGGACAAGGAGGAGGTTCTGGAGGTCGCCTCAAAGTCATCCAATTTAAAGGGGACCTTCCAGAAAGCCCTCAAATGCCGGGCCGCCAGCATGCACGGCATCGTGATGGAGCTGGTAAAGCGGACGGCCACGGACGAGACTCGGCAGCTGCAGGCGAAGGTCGATCGTTTGCAGGCGGAGGTCAGCCAGCTGCACCAGAAGCTGGCTGAGGTCATGGCCCGACCTGCCCAATCTGCCCCAGGTGCAGTGGTGGAGGGCTCCTCTTCCCCTGCCAGCCTTGAGGCAATTATCCGTGGCGTTGTCATGGAGGAGAGGGCCTTCATCAGAGGCTGCTTCGCGGGCATCGAGGACCAACTCTTGCCGGAAAGGCGGCTCCGCCCGCCGCTAGCGGCGGATATGAGACCACCGCCGACGGAGCCGGAACCTGCACCTCTGGGAGGCCCGGCATCGGGCGAGCAGCCCCGGGTCCCAATGCCCTCCAAGGGCAAGGCAAGGGCAAGGGCAAGAGGACCACGGTGCCCGCTCAAACGCCCACCACGAGCGCGGAGGGAGCGTCTGGGTCGTCTGCCATTCCAGCAGCCCCCCGGAACTTGCAGGGAGAGGACGCCCTTCTTCCCTCCACCACCCCGTCCAACCAGCCGTGGACGAAAGTGGTAAAGGGGGGAAAAGGGAAAAAGTCGACCCCTAAGCCCGTTGCGGCTGCTCCTGCAGCGAAAAAGGATCCAGCTGGCGGGAGGAAGCTGGTTCCTCCCAAAACCGCGGCCGTCGTGGTGACCATCACCCCGGAGGCCGTGGAGCGGGGTGAGACCTATGAGTCCGTCCTAAGACGGGCTCGTACCAACGCGGATCCCTCCCGGCTGGGGATTGGCAACATCACGTGCCGCCGAACCCTAGCAGGGGCTCGAATTTTCGAGTTCTCGGAGGAGCAGCGCGGCGCAAACGCGGACCTCTTCGCAAAAATGGTACAAGAGGTCATCGCGGATGCGGCAACGGTCGTCAGACCTGTAAAGACCGCAGCCTTGGAGGTGGCCGATCTGGATGATTCGGTCACCAAAGAGGACGTGGTGGCGGCCGTTGCGGCGGCTGGAGGCTGCGACGCTGGCGCGGTGAAGGGTGGAGCCATCAGGCGCGGCCGCCGCGGCATGGGCACCATCCGCGTCGAGTGCCCGGTCGCCGCGGCTGGGGCCGTCTTTACTACCACCAAAGGACGGCTGCTTGTAGGGCTAAGCTCGGCTGTGGTCCGGCCGCTTGAAGAGCAGCCTACGCGCTGCTTCAAGTGCTTCGCGTTCGGCCACACCCGAGTCACGTGTCCCTCCAAGTTTGACTGGGGAGACTCATGCTTCCGATGCGGGCAGGAGGGACACAAGGGTGCCGCTTGCCGCGCTACCACGCTGCGCTGCGCGGCGCGTGCCGCCAGTGGCCGCCCCGCGGACCACAGGATGACGGGCAGGAACTGTAAGCCTCCCGCGAGGAAGGGCATAGTGCCGGCGCAGGTTCGCCCTGCTGCTACCACCACCGCCGTCGTTGTCGCCGCTGCAGCTCCAGCGGCGGTAACCGAGGAGGGATGTGCGATGTTGGAATAATGGTTTCCAACTACCGCATCCTCCAGGCGAACACCAACCATTGTAGGGCGGCCCAGGACCTGGTAGTGCAGGTTATGGCCGAGTGGTTGGTGAACGTAGCGGTGGTCGCCGAGCCCTACACAGTTCCCGGCAGCTGGCTGGGTGACGAGGACGGCTTGGTGGCACTAGCGGCGCGGTCTTCCACAGACTCCCCTCCCCTCTCGCTATTAAAGAGGGGACCGGGATACGTGGCCGCCGCGTGGGGAGAATTAGCCCTTGTGGGCGTCTATTTCTCCCCAAACCGCCTTCTTCAGGATTTCGAGAATTATCTCGGAATCCTGGCCGCCGTGGTCGGCAGGGCGGTGCCACGTTAGGTCTCCGTACTGGGAGACCTGAATGCCAAGTCGGTGAACTGGGGCAACCCGGCCACCGACGCTCGCGGGAGGGCAGTGGAAATGTGGGCAGCCTCCTCTGGACTCTCCCTCTTGAACAGAGGAAGCGTCCAGACATGCGTACGGCGGCAGGGTGGCTCCATAGTGGACGTCACTTTCGCCACCCCTGCGTTGGCCGCGCGCGCGTTGAACTGGCGGGTGGACATGGTGGAGACTATGTCGGACCACGACGTACGGACGTACGGTTCGACATCTCCACCGGTGGCCCCGGAGAGTCGCGGCCCCTCTCGGTGCGATCACCGTTCCCGCGGTGGGCTCTCACCCGCCTGGACAGGGAGGCAGCGGTGGAGGATCCGCCGCCTATGCTTAACGGTGGCGCTGCAAAAGACCGAGGCCGTGTTCTTCCATGGACCTCGGCAGCGCCCCCACCTGATGCCCACATCTTCGTGGAGGGCGTCAGAATTGAGGTAAAGCCCATCATAGACTACGCTGATGCCTGTTATTTGGATGCCACCGAGGAGCTTTTAAACAAGCTTGAGCGTTTGCAAAATATCTGTATTCGTTTTGTTTTTAACCTTAAAAAGTATGATCACGTTTCTAACTTTCGCAAGATACTCAAGTGGCTCCCTATTCGACTTCGCAGGAACTCTCGGATATTGTGTCTGCTATTCAACCTACTTCACAACCCTAAAACGCCATCCTATCTGCGGATACGCTTCTCGTACGCCCGTCCTTTTGATGCGCCTTGCAGGTCGCATCTTAGAAATCTCCTCAAATCCCCTCCCCACTCAACCGACTTCTACTCCTACTCTTTCACTGTGCACGCGGTACGATTGTGGAATTCACTTCCGCCTGACATTAGGAACTGCCATACTATTGGAGTATTTAAAAGTAGAGTGAAAGAGCACTATCTTTCCACTTTGTCATAATTGCATATGTATTTATTATTTGAATTACATTATATTGTTATATATTTTAGTGATATTTATTTTAGTAGTATGTATGTATGTAAGTATATTCTCTTATTGTATGTTTATATTTAAATTGGAAAATTATTTAAGATTTTATGTATATTGTTTTCCCTTCTACTCTTACACACGTTGTCTACATCTCTTTAATATACTCTCCTATCGCAGGTATGCTGGAAGAGATTTCTTTAGAAATAAGCATCACCTTTGTACGTATTTTTCTGTTCCTTTCTTCTTGTCTGTTTATATATGTGTGTACATAAATGGTTAAATAAATAAATAAATAAATAAATAAAGGCCCAGATGAAATATCTGGGCCTGGTACTCGACAGCAGGTGGCGCTTCGGTCCGCATCTTAGCGGGCTGTCGTCACGCCTACTGAAGGCCGCAGGCGCGCTCTCGTGGCTGCTTCCCATCCTGGGGAGGCCCAGCGCGCGATGCCGGCAACTTTACGTCGCCACCCGCTGGGCTATGGCCCTTTACGGGACCCCTATCTGGGAGGACTCCCTCCGAAGGAGGGAGAACGCCGCCGCATTGCGTGCACCCCAAAGGGCCATAGCCCAGCGGGTGGCGCGGGTCTACCGCACGGTGGGCTTCGCGGCAGCATGTGCTCTGGCCGGCACCCCTCCTTGGGAACTCGAGGCGTGGGTGCTCGCCAGAGTATATGAATGGACGGCGGGGCGGAGGGCGAGAGGAGAACGCCCAGCCCCGGAAGAGCGGAAGGCCGTCCGGCGGGAGGCGAGGGACGCCATCGTCGTCCATTGGACGGGGAAACTCGCCACCGCAGCCTTCGGCCGCCGAACCCTCGACGCGATTGGGCCTGTCCTGCGAGACTGGCTCGAGCGGTCGCATGGATTCCTCTCGTTCCATCTGGTGCAGGTGCTGTCCGGACACGGTTGCTTCGGATCGTACCTGCACCGGATCCGTCGGGAGGAGACGCCGTCGTGCCACGACTGTGGCGTGGCGGAGGACACGGCGCAGCACACCCTCGAGGTGTGCCCCTCATGGTCCGAGACGCGCCGCAGTCTCATCGCGGTGATTGGACCGGACCTCTCACTCCCTGGCTTGGTTAACGCCATGCTGGGGGACGAGGGGTCCTGGGCGGCAGTCGCCTCCTTCTGCGAACACGTTATGTCCCAGAAGGAGGCGGCGGAGCGCGCGCGGGAGGAGGATCCTCACACGACACTGCTCCGAAGGCGGAGGAGGGGTCAAAGAAGACGAAAACGGTTTCCCATGGCCCTCCCACCACGGTGATGTGGGAACACCGCTGAGTTTTAGTGGGTATACTGTTATTCTGACAGGAGTCCCACATACCCCGTCTCGTCCCCCGACGAGCGGAAGTGCATAAAGCATTTCACAGCGACAAAAAAAAAAAAAAAAAAGGCAGTCGCTTCATGTAAAATACTGGTATTCAGCTGCATCCAGTTAGACTGGAAGCCAACCCCAACATAGTTGGAAAAAGGCAGACAGATAATAATGGTATTAAATGATAAACGATTTTATTTCACTTTTACACGTCAATCATATTTTGAAAACTAGATCAGGTCGGCGTTTGCTATCTGACTACTCTGAAAAGAAAGGCCGAAACAAACTTAGAGGTCATAGTCTCTTTTAAAGTCCAGACATAATCTTGGTCAGATCATGAGAACACCATGTAGATTTGTGACTGAAATGGTATTTTGAGGAAAAACCACACAAACTGTGTGGACCTGTCCAGTCAGTGCACGCATTTGTCAGTAATCGTGCAGCTCAACTCAGAACTTAAGTAGCTCAACGATTCGACGAAGAAAAGACATTTGGGTAGGCCACAAAAATTACTCAAGAAATACGAAATGATTCAAATAAACTGCGAAGAAAAAAAAAAGCAACAATGACCCACATAGTCTTCACAGTCACAATATTAAAATAATAATCATATATTAAATGTAGCCTGCAGCCTATTAATATAATACTTTACAACTAAATATTTTACATCATATTAAGTTGCAAGTTTTATTGACCATTAAACAGTGTATATTTACAAGATCATCTCCTAACTAAAACATAAATTTAATTTTCATCTCTTTTATTATTACGCAATTATCCTTGGTTTAACATGTTCGTGAATGTCATAAGAGTTGATTCACAGTTACGACAGTTATAATAGAAGGACAGGAATATTACAAACACAACAATATTATTTTAAGTTAAATGAACAAAAACTCCACAGGCCACACTTTTATTTTATTCATCACATACTTCACGACTCCCTGGGTGGTAATCGGAAAAAAATACTTACAGTAAACTCAAACCCAAAGCATTTATTTCAATTAAACCAATTACAGGCACTTTTGAATTGTCAACGATTCGGTCAGACACTCTTGGAAATCCAAAAAATCTAAAAATTGTTACTAAATATTGGTTACATCATAAAGCATGTGGGGGGTTATTTATCTAGTGCTAATATTACTTTTGCGGTGAGATTTTAGGTATTGTGCGCGGGTTCATTACTAATTTCGTGACGCCTTTATATTTTTTCTTTAATTGAAGAGAGCATTCGTCTCTAAGGTAGTGAGTAAGGACTGACCTAGAATACTGCTGTGGGCGGCTTTAACTAGCTGGCTCCACGTGGCTTCATTAGTCGGTGTTTTCTTCGGCACGAGATCACTGCACTTCAGTCACGGATAATGTTCACTCAAAGTTAATTGGTTGCAGTATTAGCAGCCCTACTTTATGGCGGTTATAAAAGTTCCAGAAATTGCGTGCGCACACGTAAATACAAACGCGCGATTCCAGCGGTGTCTTGATGCACAGTGTCGCGTAGAAATATGTCGACTCCATGGCATCATGTACTAAATCCATGGTAATAGATTGTGCGTCGATGTCCCTGCCACCCTGTATATGAACTGTTCATTTAGATTTTCTATTACACCATGACATTTTTGCTCACAACGTCCTTCACTATCGTCCTCTCACAATCATTTTATTTCTAACAGCAACCCATGCACTTATTACAAAGAGAATAAGTATTACTTCAACTCTGACAGTGATGCAAAATTAGAGGTGAAATTACAATGAAAGGAATCTGTTTCTTTTTTGAACTACTAATTTAGTAACTTTGTTTTACTAATGGTTTAGTAAGTAGCATCTGTCTAATATCTTTTTTCTTTGAATGTTACGTACGCCTATATGTATGCTGTTTTAAGCTAATGTTGTTATTGTTTGTTGTTGGTTATGGTGAACATAACAAAGAGTATTCTATTATAGGTATACATATGTAAAAATCTCGTGTCACGGTGTTTGTGGTCGCACTCCTCCGAAACGGTTCGACCGATTTTTATGATTATTTTAATGTATGTTTTGGTTGGTATGAGAATAGGTCGCAAAGTATATTTCATACCACTCCCACGGGATCGAGACTTATGGGGGTGAAACCGCGGGAAGCAGCTAGTATGTATATAATATGCTGTCGGTGTACTTATTAAATAAATAAACTAAAATTGACATTACGCTAAAGGGTTAGGGAAATAAAAAACATAAATTCAGCAGACAGTGTTCACAGATTAAATCGTAAACGTGCGCCGTACCTTACTCCGTTCTATCTCGTATTCTTCGAGCGTGTTTTGTAACGCGATACTTTTTAGGTCTATCTTGTGGCTAATGAACAGTAACGGCTGTGACACGGTGTCTCTGATTCTGCGGATAATCAGGACATTATTTTCTAATAGAAATGATTTTTATTATGAGGTTTGGGATTGGCTTACCTCATTATAAAAATCACAAAATGTTTATATTCTACTGTCTTATGCTCATTGGTATTATAAGCATTTCGTTTCTAATCCGTGCGAGCAGAAGTTTTAATAAACTGTCTGTTGAACATGATTTGGATATATTCAATACCAGTGTCTCTCGGCTTAAGCATTTGTTGGTGAAAAGATTCTTTACAGAAAGTTAATTGTTTGCATCTAAAGGATTCTTCACTATCTACTGATTCTCACTATCTATCACAATCTGAATCATTTTGAAGCCTATTGCTAATCCTTTGCTTCATATGTTCGAAACATATGTCTGCTGAACAACGTAAATAACGCAATGAATGTTGTTAAACTGTGAAACGGAAACCCATTCCTACTGTTAGTGTGTTACGCGATTAACCCACTGCTTATATAATAGCTTAGCTTGATATGTAGCTGAGTGTACAAACAAGCTGCCGGTAGTAAGGGTCATAAGGAAGGAAGTTCAGAACAATTACAGACTAAATTAAATTTGTGATATGCTTGACACGGACTAGAAAAAAAAGAAGGACTCCGCGCCACGTATATCGAAAGTGAAGCAGCACCATGGAGCATCTATGTGTGTGCGTGTGTGTGTAAATAAGTGTCTTACTTGTGATATGTTATTCCTTGACACTTTTTCTGGGATGTAGAATTATTTTTACACCATTTCACAACACAAGAAGGCTTTATTTTATTTTATTACTTGACGTAAACAATACCTACAATGACGCCGTAGTGCCGCGTAATGGCACCTTATGATGTAAATGTGTGCACAAACGGTCATACTTATATTGCTTCACTATCGATACGCGTGGCGCGGAGTCCTTTCTTTTTTCTAGTCCGTGATGCTTGAGTTATTTTTCATAGCAATTCAACGTGTTACGATACAACATAATAGGTATTGTTTCACATTCGTCATAACTTCATCAAACGTATATGGCGATATTGTTTACCAAACAAAAACTCGAATTAATAACGCTACATCTCCCATTTCCGATTAAATATGATTGAATTCCATAACGACAAAAAATTTTAAAGGTCTTCACAATTTTATAATATAATGAAAATTTCATACATTCAAAAACTGTTTCAGAGCTCAATTTATTTTAAAAATCGTATTTAATGATTTTATTTTTACACTTATGCGGATATTGGAATAGTTTCGCGAATACCTATTTGGTGTTTCAACAGTGAAATTTTGGAACAAAATAGTCAAAGGAATCAGCCTATTTTTTATTATTAATGAGTGGGTGTTTGTCCTCGCTTGTCTTAAGAAAACCGATGAATGAGACTTATGAAAGAGCAAGCGCCCTCAGAACCAAATCACACACATTCTTATTTTAAAAGTTATCGAGTTAAAGGTAATGGTAAGCATAGACGTTAGAAATAGATTTTAGCAAGCGCCAAGTGATAAATAATATACCATATCATATCTGTCTAGCCTTTTCTCAATTGTGTTATGGTCGGCTTCCAGTCTAACCGAATGCAGCTGAATACCAGTATGTTCCATGGAGCGACTGCCTATCTGACCTCCACAACCCACTTACTGGTTGATACGATACCCCTTGGTAAGACTGGTTGTAAGACTTTCAGGCTTCTGACGACCCTGTAACGACTGTCAAAGATCCACGAATGACAGCCGGGATGAACGGCTTCCTCCGTGCCTCGGAAAGCACTGCCGCGCTTTACTAGGTACGGAGGGTTTTCAGTGTGTAAAGATCTACCACTACCAACCGCGGTAAGTGTAGCTAAACCTGATCGATTGAGTTGTGCGGCTGTTATTACTTAGCCACGAGCCCCTCATGTAATAATATTCCATAAACAGAGTCAAATTAAATCAGTTAGCGAAACTCCGCAGACCTGATGAGTAGGTGTCCATAGCTGAACAAGATAAAATAAAATAAAAATTATGTTTTTTTATTTTGTAGTCAACGAACGTAGGTACTCGAAATGTCCGTTTAAAAATCCGTATTTTTGAGATCTTGTATTACGTATCTGTGTTAAGCTGTGTTTCTTTACTTTACCGAAAAAAAATATCTTTCTTTCCATGAAAGTCTGCGGATATCAAGAAAAATCCCAATATCCGCACAACTCACGGTCACCCTACACCTATTAGCGGACACTTAACGCTTCGGACTATGTAACAGAAGAAATTATCTACTAATGAACGACAGTGGGGACATCTTTATGGAATCAATTACTGCTTCTTGTGACGTCATCGTTTGCCTTGTTCGGAATATTGTACAAGTTTTTGTACATTGTTTTGCAATTTGTGTCTTTGTGTGACATTATTATAGTTATTTATTATTATTTATTTATTTTCTGCTAGATAAGTACTCTTTATTGAAAGAAAGCGTACTTTAGCAAATGGGCTACCAACAAAATCATAACGGTAATTCTTTGACAGCTATGTGAAATGCCTTTAACACGGCAAATTAGCATAGTATATAAATTTTGATAAACAATTAATTTTTCTAACTGTACACAACAATAAGTTACAATTGAACTTTTGAGAGTTAAGTACTACATTCTAAACATAGACATCGTAACAAACTCAAACTCAAATTCAAAGCATTTATTTCATTTAAACCATTTACAGGCACTTTTGAATTGTCAAAGAGTCGGTCAATTAGTCAGAAAGTTGAAGCTAGTTGCCCATTCCAAAACGTTTCTCTCCAACATGTGTCATGATAATAAAAAACAGTACCTACATAGTTCTGGAGTTGCGTCCGAGTACCTAATGGAAGGCGTAACTTGGATAGGCCCTCCATCAGGGGAACCGAAGACCTGGTGAACGTCGTGGGAATTCTCCTGATGCGAGAACATTATTGGTCCTTGAGGTGATGCCTGCCTATATCCAGCAGTGGACGTCTAACGACTGAATGTTGCTGATTATAAGTTAATTATTTGCATTGTATAAGTTCAATCTCTTAGTAATGTATAATTGTATAGCACATGTGTGAGCACTACGAGTATGTACCTACTATAAAGCTACCATTTACTAGGATCGTCTTTCGTTGACATGAATGTGCCCTGGCGGCTGAGAGTATGTCATGCTCACTCAAATGTCTCGCTGGTGGTGGCGTGTGTGTTGGATCATTAAGTTCCCTTCAAAATGGTGGAGCTGAATGTTGCTGATCCATACGTCATGTTAGTGAATGGGCGCCGTCAGTACGGACTGGTCATCTCTTAGCTGCCACGGTTTAGTTTAATTTCTGAATACTTTACCTTTTTTTTGTTTTTGTCTTTTATTACGGACGCTTTTAATGTGCACGTCTTTCTACATCGTTCTCACATGTATAGTTTCAACATGAATGATGTATCCAATATTTTATGTAACGATATGTTGATTTAAAAGAGTGTTCATAGAGTTTCATGCCCGTTCTTTTCCATAGGTACCTACTGCGCTTTGGAATGGGCAACTAGCTTCATTTTTCTGACTGACCAACCCCTTGACAATTCAAAAGTGCCTGTAATTGATTTATTTGAAATAAATGTTTTGAGTTTGAGTTTGATATTATCCACCCAATCTTTTCCCAACTTCGCTGAAGTAGACTTCCATTCGAACTTATTGCGGATATAAAGCAGTTACATTTTGGTGTCAAACACAGACAACTTGCTCAGTACATATAGCAAAATATTGGTTCACCATTTCAATAGTACAATGACTTGGAACGATTTCTATTACTACAGGCATTCGCAAGTTCAAGTAGAATCCCATAATCTCGAATTGTGTACGGTACATGGAAATGCCTTATCCTCATACAAATCCATCATCGGGAAACGTTGAGTGTTACAGCTCAGCTTGAGTCTTTCCGTGCGGTGTGTTGCGTACTGCGTAGTTGAGTGAAACCGCTGAGTAATTTTTGTTTAGATATGAAAGAAATATCATATCATCATCTGTCGAGTTTTTTCCCCAAGTCTGTTAGCATCGATTTCCAGTATATCTACCCAGTAACTGAGTAATACGATACCTACCCCTTGGTAAACGATAAATTATTTTATGTCTGTAAGTAGTTTTGTACAAACACATATTTCCATTATATTTTGTAAACTAGATGAGGTCAGCGTTTCCTTTCTGACTACTCTGAGAAGAAATGCCGAAACAAACTTAGAGGTCGCAGTCTCTTTTAAAGTCCAGACATAATTTTGGTCAGATCATGTGAGCAACATGTCGATTAGTGTCTGAAATGGTCTTTTGAGGAAAGAACCATACAGATTGAGTGGACCTGTCCAGTCAGTGCACGCATTTGTAAGTAACCATTCAGCTCAACTCAGAACTTAAGGAGCTCTACGATTCGGCGAACAATACCAAAGAAAGGACATTTGGGTAGGCCGAATAAATTACTCAAACTGCCAGGACATGATTAAAACTAACCGAGAAAGAGACTGGTTGACTGGTTGACAAGACTGGTGGTCAGAGTTTCGGGCTTCTGGATACCTTTTACGACTGTCAAAGATCTACAAATGATAGCTGCAACCAACGGCTCCCAGACACGGAGGTTTTTGTGTATGTAATGGATGACCCATCCATGGAATGGCCCCGGCAAGCGTTGCTTAACCTTAAAGATCAACACGTGCGACTTTGTTAGATTAAAAAAATTTGGTTAGAAACATTTCACGCTTTAAAGTAGGTATCCATTCTTTAGAACCCGTAAGTAACGTCTAAATCAAATATTTGAGACACGCTTGACCGAATTTCATTGGGCAGTGCTGACGATACATTTCGCTTACGATATGAATGAGCCTCATTAGGTAACTGGTTAGACAGGGATGGGGTTATGATAGAACGAGATGGAATGATATGAAATATTTAGCTGGATTTGCTGAAAGTTTTGGATTGTGATGAGATAGAATTCCTTAATATCTTTAAGTACAGTAAATAGTGAGAATGGTTATATGCAATAGCTAGATCTAGAATCATTGGTGGTGATAGCAATACAGACTATGAGATAAATAGCATTTACTAGGGTTAGTACCATTTGTGATGATTGAAGTCATTAGTTTCATTTCCCGTGACACAAGGGCTGGCTTTTACCTTGGCCAGAGGCTAAGCATTGCCACACAACGTGGCAATGCCGCCAGTCTCTTGGGTACATTACCAGTCGACAGCGATGCGGAGGAATTTTGCGACGCAATTTTTAGTTTTAATAGTTTTAATCAGGTTAGGTTATTATATTTTAATTGTAAATACTTTAGTTAGGTTAGGTTATTATATTTGTAAATACTATTGTAATTTAATAAAACCTAGTCCAGTACTTAGGTACACCTACATACTTACAAAAATAAAATCATTTATAATTTACTGCTATCATCAATTGTTTTCCAGAGATACTTACGAATATACTAGACCACTAGTGTTGAAGTTTTTGTCGGTTATTAAATAAATTATCTGCTGTTCCACACATTTTGATGGCGCAGGTATTGGACTTTTATATCAACAGCAGTTTCTTTATGACATGCCATATAAAACACCATGTTTTATCATGTCATATTTTAGAATGATTACTGAAGCAATAATATCATAAGTCTATGTGCACTGCTTCCACTTTCAAGCATTCTTTGCAGAATCTTAAATCTCTAGGTATCTTCCAGTGAGAAAAAATTATTAAATTCCTAATTAACCCACTTTGGAATCCTGCCCAAAGCTTGCAAAACTACGCTAGCATATTTTCAAGTCACCGAAAACTGCACTTAGCAACGCGATAATAATTTTAATATCAAAATGACCGTAGTTTCAGAGAATTCCTTAAAACTATAGATTTAGATTTTTAGATAAATAATAATGTTTGCCCTGAAATTCAGTAATTAAGGGAGTTTATTAGTGGATATTATATCAAGTCGCCGTTACTTATAATAATTCTATAATATTAAGTGATGTTATGAATATGAGGAAATGTTTCTTTTCTCATAACCGACAACTCTTAGGCTGAGAAATCCGTAATGGAAAAGGCAATTTCACTTTGCCCGACCGGAGATCGTCCCCTTTTTTTTTTTTTTCTTTTTTTTGGTTGGGAACTCATCAAATGACCTCTCCCGCTCTGGGCGGAGCGGAAGGGCGTGTCAGTCTCTTACTGACTAAAACCCACCCGTGTTCCTTCAGTTGCCTGTGCACCAGGGCCACGGTAACTCTTTCGAACAATCCGCAGCCCCGGCAGGCATCGGTCCTATCGGACCCCGTCAATTTTGCTGACATCTCTTTGAGGCGCTCGTGGAACACGACGCGCCGTCGACCCGGGCCTGGTCCTTACCGGACGGCGAGCTGCCCATTGCCCGCCGTCCGCAAGCCCGCGCCTATGGTGGCCGGGAGTCGGCAATCGACTCCCGACGCCCAGGGTGTCTCCTCCTCCTGCGGCGGCTAGGGGCGCGAGGGCGCAGAGAATGGCTCTCCCTTTCGCGCTCCGCCTCCTCCTTCGCGAGCATTACTGCTTCGCAGAAGGAGGTGACGGCTTCCCATTCCCTCTCGCTCTGTACCATGGCCTGAACCAGGGCCGGACGCGAGAGGTCGCCGCCGCCGATCGCCGCCACGAGGACACGGCGACGCTCCGCCCAAGCCGGGCAGACCTCCACCGTATGCTCCACCGTGTCCTCTGGTCGATCCACGCAATGATAACACCCGGGCGTTTCCTCCCGCCTTATACGAAACAGGAACCTCCCGAAACAGCCATGTCCGGTGAGGACCTGCGTCAGGCGGAAGGTGAGGTCGCCGTGGCGCCTCTCAAGCCACTCCTAAAAGAGGGGTCTTACCGCCGCAATTGTGGCGTGCCCTGCGCTGGGTTGCGACAGTCGCACTCTCCATGCCGCCATGAGATCCCGCCGGAGCTCTGTCCGCTGTGCCGTGATTTCTCGCGGCAGTGGAGTTACGCCCCGGCGTTTCGCCTCCTCGCGCCACTCCCAAACGTGCGCGAGGACCTTTGCCTCCAGATCCTACGGCGAGTAGCTGATGACCTACTGAGATATTTTTCCATTTTGGCAAAACTATACGTTCTTTCAGCATGTGATCACATGCTGGGTAGAATTTTCGAGAAGTGGCGGATGGAACATTTGGGATAAATTCTTATAATTGAAAATACTCCTTGGTACCTAATTAATGGGACAAAAAATATTAGTTTGTGACTGTCTTACTGCAGAATCAAGTGTTAAAACGCTTAGTGTCAAATAATACCAAATGATTATAAAACTGGTTTCTTTAAAAAAATTACCTATGTTGATTTGTATTAAGTAACATTAGGTACTTCTGTAACCCGGCCCTTAGAGTTGTACAGAATTGATTAGGAGACTGGATGTTAATTGTCTCCTTCGGTGTTGTACTACTCACCACCGTGCTAAAGTAAATTTGTAGGGTATAATAAGCTGCTAGGGAAAGATTCAATTAAACAAGTACCTTCTTACACAATGCAATGTTTATTACAATAACTTACAATTGAAGGTTCACAATATTGAATGTGGCTGGCCACATACCTTCCCCCATACACCTGGGCTTCCACATCAGTACAACCAGTCTCGGGTCTAGTTGTATTGGTGTGTTGACCTGCAATGAGACTATTACAATATACTCAGAGTCGCTATAGCGAGTCCGTGAGATGAACCACTTAATAGATACTAGCTCAATCATACAAGTACCTACCTATCAAGGTTGTGCTAACAACGGGAACATAAGATTATGCTAAGCAATCCGCGACACAACACTTTATGGCAACTGGTCTCATCACCCAGTCCATACAATAGGCCTAACTCTCTCATAGACTAAATCGCTACCTTACCGATTATTCTCAGTGATCTCTCAGTACTAATCCCTTCACTTGACAGGACTACGACCCTTGGCATCAAACACAGGATACTCCTGTGTTTGCACGTTACGTGGCCTACGGGTATTATAATGACGCTTCGATACCTGGAGCGGCGAACTTCCCTCATCACCGATATCGGTTAAGTAAAGCCTTCCTGTCACACGGATGACCACACCTCAAAGGTTGCCTGCACCCGGATCCATTCCAAACATCAGACCACGGGGCTACTCCAAAGCCTCACGTCTCAATTATGTATCAGAGATACAAGAGAAAAAAGGCTAGCATAAACAGCCAGACCTGTAACAATACACTCGTGTCAGAAATCACATGTACGGGCCACGCCATCCCGCATGAACAAAAAATACGGTTGAACACTCACCGGATTCAGCTTCGAATGGGACTTATTGGAAACCCATCGGGTTATTTGGACACAGTCTGTTCCTCCAGAACTAAGTCCCTATTCCAAATCCTATTCGTACCGTGTCACACACGTTGCGGGTCTTCCCCATGCCGGATCAATGTCACAAACCTTCGAGAAGCTTCCACTACCATAGACTAAATAGAATTCTTGTCTATTGGTTATTTTCCATTTCTTAGGCATTGTTTTAAATTAAATGTTGGAAATTATGTCTGTATGTTTTTTATTTAAATTAACTAATACTTTGTATATAATTTACATGACATAATTTCTCTAGTGTTACAGAGAACACGCTAACAGCCATGCCAATGCCTGACACAAGATGTCGCTACTTGTTGCGTTATTTATTGATTTTGCAACGTCACACTTCATACATTTTAACAATAAAGTTTATTCCGCTGGTAACATTTATGTACATTTGTAAATTTTACACCAGTCAAATTGTTAATAGATAAAGAAAAGATTATTCCATTATTAATTCAGATAGTAAAATTTTCGTTCGATTTTTTCATGAATGAATTTTGTTTAAGTTACCCTCATTTTGCGTGATTGTTAGAGATTCTTGAACAATATATCGAGTCGTGCTAGCGAGTAATCTTGTTCGCATCTTCTAGTTAAAAGGTAGTACTTGTGGAGTTATTTGAGTTAAATAGAAGTGTGATTGTACTCTAGTTGCAGTGAAATAAACTAATTATCATTAATACGTGAACTTATTTTAACAAGTGAACAATCATTGGTCACGGTGTTTGCGGTATGTTTGTAAATGTACCAGTTTTCAAATGGCATTGTGTTTCAGATGCCAATTCACGCACCTCCCTTAGAATTCGTTCGCTTTCGTTTCGTTTGTTCGTTAGATCGATCGCTTTTAGCGATAAGACCGCTCATTGTGTCATCTTATGTAAAATTTCTACATTTATATCAGTAATTTTGGTGTACATAATAAAGGCTGCCGTGGCGTTGTAGTGCGTCAGGGATGTTTGCGGATAATAATATTAATGGTTTTGCCGCCATTATTAGGAATAGATGTGCATCCCTGATGGCACGTGTTCGCGGCAGCACCAACAGTATTCTCAGTGTATTCGCAGATCGGTGGGATTCCCCGATGTTGCGGAGGTGGATGCAGCTCCACGCAAATTTTTAGTTGTAGTATGTTGATTTGTGTCTGTAACCTACTAACATTAGAAGTTAAGTAAAATTATTACTAACCCTATGGACTCATGCCCGAAATAAAAGTATTCTGTTCATGTGTGTTCTGTGTTATGTCATTATAAAAAAATCTTCACCTCATCAACTGGCTAGCCCTATCTAAACTTTTCATTCAGCTTCCAGTCTAACTGGATGCAGCTGAATACCAGTATTTTACATGAAGCGACTGCCTGTCTGACCCCACAACACAGTTACTGCGTAACACGATACCCCTTGGAAAGACTGGTTTTCAGAATTTCAGGCTTCTGACTGCCCGTAACGACTGTCAAAGATCTAAAAATGACAGCCGGGACCAATAGCTTAACGTGCTTTCCGTGATACGTAATGGATGGTCACCCATCCACGGACTGGCCTCGGCAAGCGTAGCTTAACCTTCAATCGAACCGTGCGCCCGATACTCGTATTTAGCCACGAGCTATACTACTTCCATGACTTAATTTCCAAGGAAAACATCTAAAGAGACAAGTTTCTAACCATTAAACTCAGTAAACCACACCCAAGTTCTTCCATTAACTTGATAATTAATCTGAGATATGTTTCCAATTAGCGTGAAGTTTTATAAATAAATTTAAACTAACTCAAGTTTTGATAGCGAGCGGTTCCTTGAAACGTTAACGTGTAGATTTGAGATGTAAATGATAAGTGTAGTGCTTGCGAAGTCGGAGCTGCAAATTGCAGTTGTAGGGAAGTTGTCACATAATGCAAGGTTGGGACTACGACACGACGAAAATTTTAACTTCGTACATCTAATGAAGTTCCAAGTCTGCATAAAAAAATTAAAATTGTAATCAAATATATTGAATAATTTAGCCGCTATACTTATTCAGCCGATCAGCAAAATCCATAGTCGGACCATCACAACTATTAAGTTTGTTTTAAGAAATCACTTTTTTTAATTTCGATTTTAGGACTTAATTGAGAGTTCCAAAATACTCTTATGCATGAGTGACAGTTTTTTCATTTAATGTCGTATTGTTGTCTCCACATTGAAGAAGCAACCAGATTACTGTACCCAAGATTTTGTAATATCTGGATTTAAAATAGTGTCCATGAAGTTTTTTGTTCGTTCTTCTTTCGATTAACTGACCGACTCCTCACAAGTTCAAAAGTGGCTGCAAATGGTTTAACTGAAATAAATGCTTCAAACTCAAACTCAAAGCATTTATTTCAATTAACCATTTACAGCCACTTTTACTCCACACTAAACTCCAAGGACACTTTACAAGGACTTTTTAAATCAAGATATTACAAAATCCTGGGTACATTTGTAGCGAGTAGGCAAGTTCACTCGCACGACTCAACGCAGCACAGGATCATACGATTCTACGTCAGAGCGTGGCGTGATCAAAACAAGTTGCAAAGCTCCGCCTACTTCATGACGTCAGTCGGACTTAGCCCCGCCTCTCGGAACATGGCGCCCGCGCATCTATTGTACAGACACTAACGAGGCAAGATGGCGGCGGACTCGCCTATTGTCTACGCTAACGAGGGGGCGTCAACTCCTGCGCAAAACGGTCAAGCGCGAACCGTTATTATTATTATTTAGTTTTAATGCATTAGTATAAGTACCGTGTATTTTGTAAACATCATCACTTACTATTCCATATCTCATAGTAGCAATATACTCTGTCGCTTCTCACCCGGCATTTCATTTTATTCCATCGCCTATCGCTTCAATAGCTGTTCAGTACAGCTACTCATAACGCAAGTAGTATACCGACCCTGTAACCAAGATCGATACTACTTCACATTATTCTTGTTGCTTCTATATGCGAGAACAATGAAAAAAATATATATTAAGAAACAATTCAAAATATCAATCAATTAATAATAAAAATAAGCAGTTAAGAGATGAGAATGCTTAGAGTTTGGAACACAGATTGGCAAATTATGATTTAAATTTGGGTTTAATGTGCGCTTTTATTTATAATATCTGACTAGATGACATTATCGTTGACGTCCACGTCTACGTCAATAAATGTACAGAAATATGTGCACGATATTTATAACATTATCGAGGACGGAAATTTAAAAGTGTCTCCCTTCCATTCATTTTACTTCCCTATGTTATCGTGATGCCGTGGATGTCCATGATCATATCCTGCTGTCTACAGTCGATGCGCTCAAGTGCCAGCATAATAGATAGATCTCTTAGTCCTTTAAAAGCGACCTTCGCTACTTTAATACAGACCGTATTAAGGACGCGAAAGATCGGAATAAAAGCACCAAGGTCTTAACAAGAGATCTGTCTATTGGGAAGAGCCAGCTTGCGAAACTAAAGACCGATGATGGCAGGATCGTATCCGCCAAACTTGAGCTGTTGAGAGAGCTCGAGAGGTTCTAAGGACAGTTACATACGTCAACAATTGCCCCCGTTACGAATCTGGCAAACGACCCAAGAGCTAGTTTGTCCCGACACAATACCGTAGACATCCCGGACGTCAGTTTGTACGAGATTAGCAGGGATCTGAAGCAGCTTAGAAACGACAAGGCGCTGGTCATGATGGTATTACGGCCGAACTTCTGAAGGCCAGCGGAAAATTCGTTCTAAAGGCCCTCCAGAAGCTGTTTGATTCCATCATTCTCGAGGGTAAAACGCCACAAGGGTGGAACAGAGGTGTGGTGATACTTTTATTTTTCTTTAATTGGGTGACAATACCCTTCTTAAGAATTATAAGCCCATCTCACTTCTGAGCCATGTCTACAATTTGTTTTTAAGTAGTCAGATAGGAAACGCCGACCTCATCTAGTTAAAAAAATATGATTGACGTGTAAAAGTGTTTGTACAAACCTACTTACAGAAATAAAATCATTTATCACCACGAACGGTCTCGCGCGCAGTTTTGACGACTTTCAGCCTCCCGAACAAGCCAAATTTCGTAAAGGCTTTAGCACCTTAGACCACATACATACGCTGCGGCAGGTTACACAGAAGACCGAAAACTATAACCTGTCTCACTGATTAGCGTTTGTGGACTACGAGAAGGCTTTCGATTCGATCGAGACATGGGCTGTAATGCAGTCTCTTCAACAGTGCCAGATTAACTATCGGTATATTGAGGTGCTGAAGTGTCTGTATGAAAACGCCATTATGCCCGTCCAACTCCAGGACCAGACTTCGAAACATATCCTTCTGCAGCTAGGTGTGAGACAGAGAGACGTTATCTCTTTGAAATTGTTCACCGCTGCACTGGAGGATGTCTTCAAGGTTCTGGACTAGAAAGGGCTAGGCATCAACATCAATGGTGAGTACATCCCTCACCTTCGGTTTGCAGACGATATAGTAGTTACGACTGAGACTATAGAGGACCTCAGGACAATGCTCGATGATTTCAGTAAAACGTCCGAAAGTTTGGGTCTTAAAATAAACATGGAGGAAACAAAGGTCATGTCAAATGCCCATGAAACACCCACTCTTTTGAAAATCGGAGACGGTACACTCGAGGTTGTGGTATAAAGGTACCACTTCAAGTAAGAGGAAAATCGTCGAATCCGACTCGTCTGCCCAGCGTTAAGGAAGCTACGCAATATCTTCTCATCCCAATTACCACAGTGTCTCAAGACGAAATTCTTTGACCAGTGCGTATTGCCATTGATGACCTATGGCGCAGAAACGTTGTCGCTCACAATGGACATTATGAGAAGGCTAAAAGTCACCTTAAGGGCAATGGAGAGGGCTATAATTGGAGTTTTCCTACGTGATTGAATCAGAAATGAAGAGATTCGCAGTAAAATCAAGGTAACTGACATAGCCCCAAAAATTGCTACACTAAGTGGCAGTGGGCAGGGCATATTGCTCGCAGAACAGATGGCAGATGGGGCCGAAAGTTTCTGGAGTGGTGACCGCGTACCGGAAAACATAGCGTTGGAAGGCCTTCTACAAGGTGTACCGATGACCTGGTGACGACCGCAGGTATCCGCTGGATGCAGGAAGCACAGAACCGGTCGAAGTGGCGGTGCTTGGGAGAGGTCTTTGTCCAGCAGTGGACGTCTTTCGACTGAAATGATGATGATTATGATGATAATGATGATGGTGGACTAGTTCCGGACTTGTCGTCACTAGTGTCCCTCAACACGTTATTTTTTGTGTTTGTGTGTTTTTTCTTTGCGTCATGTTTACCGCAAATAAATATATTTTCTTTCTTTCTTTTCTTTTTCTAATTTAGGATCAGTATCAAACTATTCACCACTAGTACCCTAATTACGTTACACACTATATTTCACAATCAGAATCATTTTGAAGCCTATTACTAATCCATTGCTTAACGTGTTCGAAAAATTTGTCCGCTCAACAACGTAAATAACGCAATGAATGTTGTCGAACTGTCAAAATGAAACCCATTCCTACTGTTAGTGTGTTACGTAATTACCCCGCAGTTTTGGACTAATCTCGACTAGTGACGGACTAGTGTCGACAAGTATCAAACTGATCATGACTAGTTTCGGAATATTTGTGACCTATAGTCTATTCGCGTTAAGAAAATAGTGAACTCATCGTTGTCACTCAGCTTAGCCACGCCCCTTGACCAATTAGATCATAGTAAATTAAAAAGCCGTGTTCACATTGACCATTTGAAGTAAGCCCTTCAGACAGTACGGACATAGTAGTACGGATTATAGCAGTATATTTTTGTCGTCACTTAAAAAGAACGCTGAGTGACAGTGGAAGGGATGTGTGAGCGCACGGGTACAGTCGCGTCCTAAAGTACTAGGCTATTGTTTTATAATATACATAGGTGTAATTGTTTTATTGTAGAATCATAATAGGTACTCTACTAGCTACTGTAGAGGTTATCTGCATGTGTCAACCTTATGTTGACTGGCTGGTAATATATTATCGATGGTTACTCACGAACAGTCAAGAAGTTTGAAACAAGCTTTGGAAGGAAAAGTGATGGTAGTTTGTTTATAGAAGTAGACAGGCAGGGCTAGGGCCTGCCGGTGTATTAGGAAAGTTTCTAGATAAAATATAATAATCTAGTTAAACATTAGGGGCTTTATTCATAAACGTTGCTTATAGTTAAATGACGTTTAAACGTCAACAATGTATGGTTAAACAGTCGCTAATCATTAATTAACTTTAACCAACGTTTATGGATAAACCCCTAAATATAATTTATTTTCTCTTACGCCCCCACTTTCATATACTGAGAAAGGTATAACACTACTTAGTACTTTGGAATAGGCTGGAATTCAATTAATCGCCCAGTGCGCAGGTAAAAAACGGCCAGCGTTATTTTTACGTCGCCGTACGTCCTTACGGCCCTGTATTTTGCAATTGCACCGATGAGTCACTATTTTCTTAACGCGAATAGACTAAAGTCACGACTAGTGACGTACTATAGAAGTATGAGGAACAGGGTGTAAAGTTCACTCATACTCTATTGAAAAGGGAGGATCCTCCGACCAGACGGCTGTTGTGTTTGGTGGGCAACTGCCCGACGTTTGATGTCGGGACGTTGTATATATGCTAGCTGCGCGGTAAACTCTGTTTGCGCAATGCAGGGTTTGGCGTGACGTCAGTGTGACGTGTAGCTCGCATGTAGCGATTTAGATATCGCTGCATACTAATATCGGACTAGTCCAAAACTAGTCCGATACTAGTCGACACAAGTACAATACTAGTCCGTCACCTAGTTGTGACTAGTCCGATACACCACTGTCCTTACCCTTTGGGGATTAAAGGCGTGATGTTATGTTATGTTATAATATTCTTTAAAGAAATGACAGAATTATCTTATTCCACTCCGGTTCCAGGCCATAATTCACTACTAGACTCTTTTTACTACAATTTACAGTAATTATCAGTATGAAACCTACTACATAACGCTTTCACTTTAGTTATTATCCTTTCAAACCGTAAATCTCGTTAGAGACCGTCACGGACGCAGCAAGGAGAAGTATAGTTGGCAGCAAAAGTGTTATAATGTTCAGAATTTATTAAAAAATCAATTGTTTAAAAACTATCCTAGTTGGCCCGGAGGAAGGTGATGGCATTCGTGATACAGGGTAATCCTAGTAGGAGTGTTACAGAACTCTCCCAGTTGGTCCGGAGGAGGGTGATTGCTTTCGTGATACAGGGTAATCCTAGTACGAGTGTTAAAGAACTATCCCGGTTGGTCCGGAGGTAGGTGATTGAATTCGTGATACAGGGTAATCCTAGTACGAGTGTTAAAGAACTATCCCAGTTGGTCCGGCGGAAGGTGATTGCATTCGTGATACAGGGTAATCCTAGTACGAGTGTTAAAGAACTATCCCAGTTTGTCCGGAGGTAGGTGATGGCATTCGTGATACAGGGTAATTTTAGTACGAGTGTTAAAGAACTATCCTAGTTGGTCCGGAGGAAAGTGATGGCATTTGTGATACAGGATGATCCTAGTACGAGTGTTATAGAACTATCCTAGTTGGTCCGGAGGAAGTTGATGGCATTCGTGATCCAGGGTAATCCTAGTACGAGTGTTAAAGCACTCCTTTGCCACCTAAGTGCACATTACATAAGACCAAATTTATTTTTAAGGAAATTGACTGTACCCATTATTCTCGTAATAAAGATTTATTATTTATTATTTAATGTTTTAAATTTTTTCTATGTTGGCTCGGTAGTAGCATCCCGAAAATCTGACAACGAGTCTTACCAAGGGGTATCGTGTTACCCAGTGACTGGGTTGAGGAGATCAGATAGGCAGTAATTTCATGTAAAATACTGATATTCGGCTGCATCCGGTTAGACTGGAAACCGACCCCAACACAGTTAGGGAAAGGCTGTGCATATTGGCTCAGGAGTATTTGAAGCTTATTGTGTTCCATTTTTGTGGGGTAAAAATTTCAAGTTAATTAACATGCAAGAGCGTATGCATAGAGCATACACAAGTACTGCTGTGGGTATCGGCAGCTGGCGTAGTTACAATTTTCATTTTACAATAAAGGATAATCCGCGCGGTCTATAAAATTAATCCTCACGAGATTCTTAATAACAAATTCAAAGAAATTGATATACCAACTCTGCCTTCTCTTTATATCTTAGAAAGTATTTTGTATTTTCGCAAAAACTTAGTTACTTTTCAAAATAAGAACCGATTTTCAAAATATAAATACACGTAGTAAAAATTAAATTGTTATACTCAAAAGATCAACTAAAACAAGCAAGTCGTTTCTCAGTATCTGCTTTTATAGTTGCCAAAGTCAGTTACAGAACTTAGCGATGGAAAGTTGAAAATCCACATCAAACGTATCCTTATCAAAAAAGCATATTTTAGGAATTAAGACTACGTTGAAGACAAGGAAGTTTGGCAATAATTCCTTCTGCACATGTGGATTTCCTGGTACATCATTAACGGCATCACTATGTAAATTTCTATTACTGCTCCCAAATTACGATGTTTTTATTTTATTTTATTTCTTACATACTTCTTTGTCATAATCTTCTCATTATTTGACATTATATACCTACAATTCTAATTTCAACTATTTACTAATGGCTTTTGTAGACAGGATATTAATTCAGATTTGTTACAGTTGTAATGGCAATCATGTCATTTGGTTTAAATAGGCTTTTATTTTTATTATTTTATTTATCTTTTATACAGATTCTTTTATATTTTGTGAATGTGAGAACGTTGTAGGCCTAACTTGTAGACTGTAGATTTATAGACCATTTTCTATTTTGTTAAGTACCTGGTACTTGTTGACAGGCCTAACACTGTAATTTGAAAACATTAAAAGCCAATAATTTTTAAAAGAGTAACCGTGGAGTTTCTTGCCGGCTCTTCTCCATAGGAAACGACCAATTGGAACCGTGCACCTATGTAGCTTCTGACGTTTCATAAGTGACCATGTAGGTTTATGTGAAATAAAATATTTCACCCTTTTACCATCGATTCAGTACAAGATTCCAAATCCCCCTGCGATAAAAATATTATTAGGTAGTTAAAAAAAAATTTGCTGTTCCATACATTTTGACCGCGTAGGTATTGCACTTTTGTATGAAAAGACAGATTTATTTTTTTAAAACCGACGAAAAATTTTGTAAGCTTAGGGGTCTAGGACCATGTGCTGAATTCATGGTTACAGTTTACGCGTAGATATCCTTGCCATCGAATATAAAAGAAGTATAAAGCAACACTACTACGATCAGCTCAACGATTTTCCAACGCGAACACAATACTTAGCATCATATTTCAAATTACTTACTAAAAACGCAACCGACAGCGAACGAAATAGAAACTACAGGAAAAACAAAACACAATCACTTTTGTGCTCGCCTGTCCCGTCACTGTGAAAATGACAAGGCGTTTCACGCGATCATAAAATATAAGTGTCGGCTACACTGATGAATACCCGGCTTAGTGCGGACAGTGATAGGATACAATGATGTGGACTAGGGTTTAATTATTTTGTTAGATTCTTTTTTAGTGATATTACATGGAAAATATTTAACTGATCCTATAAAAATTTAGTGACCTTCTAATGATGGATATTCCATCGGCTAAAATGACGAACTTCAATACAAACTTTCATATCTTATTAATAGTAGATTGTTATACAAGGGGCTAAAATTACCCATTATATACGAGGTAGTTTTACTCCCGAGCACTAGCGAGGGAGTAAATAGAAACCGAGTTATAATGGGTTTTTAGCACCGTGTGTGCTCTACTTTGCACTACGATTGCGAGAAAATAAAATAATCCAATACAATATTAAATAGGTCACTTTTTTACATTTCTTCTATAGCCGCAACGCAATGCACGCATTCTACCGAAGAGATCGTCGCCTTTAGTTCCATTTTCAAACATATAATGTTCTTTTTTTATGAAACTAATAAGTCGAGTCTTTATTCATGATTATTCTACTTATGAATAAAGACTTTTTTGTTTTTGTAGGCTCGTTGGTAACAGACAAAGATAAAAATAAAAACTCTTTCCCGTTTAGGAAAATATGCTATTTTATCCCCTGCTCTGGTAGGTACGCTACAATGACGGAATTTTGAGCAAGGGGAGTGAAAAACCTTTTACTGGATGAATGTTCTAAAATTTTCATTTTCGTTACACCAGAAACTGCAAAATTGTATGCTTCTAGACCCAGGAGAAAGGCTGTGCATTGTCTGTCAGTGAATAAATTTAAGATTTTTATTAAGTAGATCAATAACCATAAAAAAGTTGAAGTTACTAATAAAGGAGAGACACAAATTTCGCGTAATATGTTTTAAAATAAGAAGATTTTTAAATTGAAAGGCCATTTATTCAGGTAAAATCAGACCTTTAAACCTTCTAACATTTTGTTGATACATACCCTACTCTATCTATGTATCTTCTCTGCGTTAGATTAGGTAACCAGCTAATCATTTTTATACTAGACTACCTTTTGCTCACGACTTCCTTTCGCGTAGAAGTCAACTACGCCATAAAACATTACCAATGGCCCTCAGCAATAATATAGCATTATATCAGTGAAAGATTTTTTTAAATCGAATCAGCGGGGTAATTGCGTAACACACTAACAGTAAGAATGGCTTTCATTTTGACATTTCAACAACATTCATTGCGTTATTTACGTTGTTGAGCAGAATTTAATTTTTGAACACATGAAGCAACAGATTAGCAATAGTCTTCAAAATTATTTAGATTGTGATTAATATATTTATATAGTGCTCCAGACCGTATTTCGGCCATGGCGGCCAATCTCAACGGAGACGAGCCTTCGGCGCGGGAGATATTATAAAGCACAAGTGCATGCGCAGACACAGGTGCACTCTCTCTTCCCTCACTCTCATATTCCGATGGGACGGCAATCCGACACGTCCGGAGAGAGATCAGGCGCAGGACCAACGGCTTAACGTCCTTTCCGAGACACGGTGGTATGACACCGCCAATTTCCAAACTCCGGGCTGTTACTAAGAAATTTCTTATGGAAAAACCCAATAACACTTTGCCTGACCTGGGAAGCGAACCCAGGACTTCACGCTCATTAGTCGCGCTTGCGTACAGTGTGATTAATATTGTGTTACGCAAATAGGACGCAGGACTTTCAAACCGACAAACAATAATTTTACCTCTTTGTAATATTAGTTAAGATGAGGTTTCCCATTAAAATTATTCTTTGTTAATACGGTAGAAGTAGAACCAATCCACTTTTTATACTGTCAAAATCAACCTATAATAAATACAACCGCAGTGTCAGTGAAATTACTACATTGTTTAAAAAATCCATTAACATTTAAATAATCTGTGATACTTTACCGAAATGCCAGCGAAATAATCCAGTAATATCCCACAAAAAACTGCTTATAATATGTAAAAGCAAACTTATGCCCATGATTTAAGCTCGCAGCATATCCTACCAATATGGTCCGAGTGACAAACTGCTCTATTTATCATGTGGAGTTCCTTCTTTGCCCTACAGCAGCCCAGCCAAAGAGGGTCATGTGTTTTCTTTAAACGACGTCGGAATGTGCATGGTTTTATTAAAATAAAATGTGTGCTATTTATATTTATTTATCAGGCTCTTCAACAATGAATACACTATTACTTTACAATTTGTACATTGCAAACTTAAGTCTACGCGCCTCATTACTTAAAGGAAAGCACAGCATGCACTATATTATTTATTTATTTCCTTTGGAAGACTTACAGCTAAACAAAACAGACTAAGAAATTGAAAATGTGACTGACAGCTAATTACAAGTCTTTACATATTATGTAACTAGCTGCGCCCCGCGGTTTCACCCGCAGAAATCTCGATCCCGTGGGAATATCGGGATAAAAAGTATCCTATGTCCTAATCCAGGTCATAGTCTACCCATATGCCAAATTTTATTCAAATCCGTTCAGCTGTTTTAGCGTGATTGAGTAACAAACATCCACACTTTCACATTTATAATATTATTATATATTATATATTATATTATAATTATAATTATATATTATATTATATTATATATTATATTATATTATATATTATATTATATTATATATTATATATTATATTATATTATAGTAGGAAGTAGGATATATAGTAGGATTATATATTATATTATAGTAGGATTAACATAATAATAATAATATAAGAAATCCGTGAATAACACAGTACTGCCAAAAAAACAA
This sequence comes from Dryobotodes eremita, assembly GCA_917490735.1. Lineage (NCBI taxonomy): Eukaryota > Metazoa > Arthropoda > Insecta > Lepidoptera > Noctuidae > Dryobotodes > Dryobotodes eremita. The sequence goes on along the minus strand of OU823263.1, from coordinate 3,224,919 downwards.
TAAACCGCCCGTGGGAAATGGGTCACAGGAGGAAGGAAAAGACTTGTGCACTGTTCGACAGTCCTATTTATTGTAATAGAAAACATTTGAACGACCGACATCAACGAATTATTGAATGAGTTAATAATCGATTATGATAATCGACTAATTGAATCGAGTACTTATTTTAATCTGTTAACACTGGGAGTTTTGTAATATTCCCACACCGCCAAAGCCATAACTATACACATTAATTAATATTATATACATGCAACAATAAAATATAGTTGGTAACATTATGCAACTCAAGCTAAAATAATTTGAGCAATATCAAGCATCAGGTGAAAAAGGGCAAAAAATATCACAATTAATTAATAAAAACAATGAATACATAGTTCTAATACGACTGACTATAAGCTAAATTTATTCAAATAAATTACAAAGATTAAATTAAGTTTGATTTTAAATTTGATAATATATAGTTGATACATGGTATTTCACATAAATAATAAATGCATTTTTCGTTCAAACTTCTTTATTTGCTGAACATAAGTTATCAATATATGTAAAGCCAAAGCGATGTTAAGTGGAAGTCAAGTATTGTGTGAGAGTCATTAGTTATTTTAAATATCTTAATATTTTTTCATACTTTCACCCAGGGGTCGGAAACCTTTTGAGTCGGAAGAGTCCAAAATTACAATTTACAAAATTTCTAAATTTTTAAAGAGCCACAATTTTTTTTTTCTTTTCAACAATAAATAGTAAAGTTTTTTGATGGAAAAACGAATCTATTTATTCATATATAGTGTTTTTTCACAACAAATTAGATAATATATATATGGTATAAAAATAAATAATATTTGCGTGTTTAACTAAAGATCCGCAGCTTCACATCCAAAGAGCCGCATGTGACTCGCGAGCCGCAGGTTGCCGACCCCTGCCTTAAGAGATGAATTTTCAGAAATCCTTTCTTAGTGCTCACCTTCGTTAAAAAGAGCAACTCTAGCGCAAAATTTCACGCTTCTACATATCCAGTGGTTTAGTTCTTGCGTTGTCAGTCAGTAAATAAATGAATTTAAGATTTTAACGAGGTAAATTGTTTCAGTACACCTTCTCCTAATTTGTTTTAAAGAGTGTAATAAAATTATTTTGATAGAATGCCAAAATATTATTATAATCATAAGCTATATTTATTAAGAAGAAAAGTTCTTGAGGGTTGCAAACAGAAACCCAATCGAACGAATTTCTAGCGGCGTCGACAAGCTCCGATCTACTGATTTCTTAAACCTTATTCAGTATCAAATATTCCCAAAATTATGCCTAATATAAAATACTATTTAAAAGTTTAGTCAAAATACACCGCTAAGCGCTTTCAGAGCTTCAAACGTATACCCTGTTGAGCCACTTAGCGCTGACCGTCGTACGTGATTCAAGGTCATTTGCGATTTCGTATCAGAATACATTTTTTAACTGACAGAAACCCTCGGGGCACCCAGATCTTACACAGATGTTCTTAATAGACCAGGAGACGTAATCAACTTCCGGAGGTAGATGGGCTAGTACCCACAATGGTCCACTTGAAGGACTAAGTGCGGAAACCAAACCCAATAACATAGAACATATTTTAAATACACGATTTGGGAAACGAAAAACGTACTAAGAAAGGCCCTTATAAACTGCAAAACCCTTCAGAAGTTTTAGTGATATAGGAAGAATCGAAACATCAAAGGTCGAAACCTATATTTCTACTCAAAAAATGATTGCTTTAAGATTTCCATTTCCACTAAGGTGTAGATTTTTTTCTCCATATTTTTCTGAATTTTAGCACTGTATTGTATCAACAAAAATGTAAAAACCAAGCTTCTAACTGAACTGAAATATATTTTCACGACGCATGCGTTCTGCTCAACGCATAGCCTTGCCGGGTGGGGGGTAGACCGGTCCGCGTTTCGTAAGGGGCTGCACGCCTTTTCAACGTTAATATATTTCGCGCGCAGTGTAATAAATGCAGTGAAGTGACATTTGAATAAAAGTATTCAAAAAAGGAATGTGTTATCGTTAAAAGTGAGTGTTGGAGAATTTTGAGAAAAAAAATTGTTGTGAAGTTTAGTGATGTGCTTAAAGTGTTTTTAGGTAAGTTTTACTGTTTTTTTTTTCTTTTATAAGTACTGGTTTATCGGTCATTTAAATAACAAAACAGTGTGTGATTTTTCGTGAAGAAGTTTGTCATTAAAGTCGAAGTTTGAAAGTTACATAATCATCAAGTGGCGAAACTTTGGAAACTATTTGAAGTGAGATGAGTTAGATTTCTAATTAACTATTAACAGGTTGATCAAAAATATTCTTTTACTCTAAAATGGCTTAATATGTTTTATGTACAAGTACATATTAATTATTTACGTACATGCAAGAAACTAAATTTTGTTTTATCTCCTGAAACCGCGTGGTCGTTGCGTAATTTCCGCCTAAATATAAATCATTGTGAGTTACTGATTGGTCACCAAATTAGGTATGATACGAAAAAGAAACCAATTATTTTTAAATAAATAAAAGCTTATTAACTTAAATGACAGAAAAAACTATCAAAATATTTGTTAGTTCTTAGTAAAATAAAAAAAAAACAAGAAATCACGAGAGATTTCCTCGCATTTTGTTTTTAATAATCACTTTTTTAGTTTTTTGTGGCGTTCTGTAGTTTCTGCCTACACCCTTTGAAAAAAGGCATGAGTTTATGTATTTATTTATTGAAAAATATATGATATTTAAATAATTTTGACTATAGTATTGTCAGTAGGCTATTGAGCCAAGGATTAGGGCCAAACCACAAGCTTTTGAAAATTTATTTTTTTAACTAATGTGCCTTTCGAAAAGGCAATAAAATAATTCAAGGCTGAAAAACATATATTCAGTTATTTTACAGAGAAACAATAATGCAATCCCCGAAGGGTTAGTCAGAAGTGTATATTATAGTGTGTTTCTTTGAATATGATAAGATATTTCCAACACGCAGTTTGCAAGCGTTACTTTGATCGATGATTGTTCCTTTTCCCGAATAACAGGCCTTATCTCTGTAGGCTGACATTATTCAAATGAAATATTTTTATTTGCGCATCTATCAAGCGTTCCTGAAACGGAAATAAACATAGTAATATATCATACCTTTATTATGATCTGACCAAGATAATGTCTGGACTTTAAAATAGACTGTGACCTCTGAGTTTTTCGGAGTTTCCTCTTAGAGTATTTGTATAGGAAACACCGACTTCATCTAGTTTTTAAAATATTCTTTTGACCGTGTAAGAATTCTGTTACTGTAATTTACTGAAATAAATATCATAGTAGGTATAAATTATAATGATAAATTATTTTATTTCTGTAAGTAGGTTTGTACAGACACTTTAACACGTCAATCATGTTTTTTAAACTAGATAAGGTCGGCGTTTCCTATCTGACTATTCTGAGAAGAAAGGCCGAAACGAACTCAGAGGTCACAGTCTCTTTTAAAGTCGAGACATAATCTTGGTCAGATCATGTGAAGACCATGTAGATTAGTGTTTGAAATGGTCTTTTGAAGAAAGAACCAAACAGATTGAGTGGACCTGTCCAGTCAGTGCACGCATTTGTCAGTAATCATGTAGCTCTATTTATAGTATCGAATGGATATTGTTTAAATATTCATCTATAATAAATTTTCGAGCTTTCTCATACCGAGATCGGTTTAGAGTCTAATTTCATGCCAATTTTACTCGCGATATATTTTCAATAAAAAAATATTTATTCATTAATTGTTAAAAGTTCCTGGTAATCTACAGTTTTCGGTTTCAATTTTGTTATGAATTACTTTTGTTTGTGTTTCATAATATAATTTACTAGCTGTTGCCCGTGACTTCGTCTGCGATCCAGGATGTAAGGTAGCTTTTTAGCGTGAAGGCGTAACAAACAAACATACAAAAGTAAATTAGTTAGTTTAGATAAAGTAACGTGTTTTTTTTTGTATAGCCTATACTGTGCCATTGCTAGGCAAAGGCCTCGCTCAAGTCCTTCCAGGAACTCTTCAGCAATTTAGTTCCAGTAAATTAAATTACCAACTCTATGATTAAAAAATAAATATTTAAACTGATTTTAAACAAAACTAGCGGATACCCGTCGTGTGCTACTACGATGAAACAATGAATTAGGTACATTCGGTCCATGCATGAAGTTTTTTTTACCATTGTTTTAGTAGTTTAAAACCATCTCCGCATTATTTTCTTTCTAATGAAACCAGTTTGGGGCACATCGGTTGGATGGTTTTAAAGTCTATCAAAATCAAAATCAAAATATTTTATTTCACATAAACCAACATGGGCACTTATGAAACGTCAGAAGCTAGGTGCACGGTTCCAATTGGTCGCTTCCTATGGAGAAGAGCCGGCAAGAAACTCCAAGGTTACTCTTTTAAAAATAAGGGGCTTTTACAATGTTCGAAATTACAGTGTTGATAATGGGAGGACAGTGTAGGCCTGACAACAAGTAACAGGCACGCAACAAAATAATACAAAAATAAAATATATAAAAAGGTCTACTAATCTATAACGGACATAGGTAGAAACAATTTTTGTGCTTTATATAAATACATATAGATAGGTAGATTGACACGTTAGTGAAGAAGGTTTTGTGATAAGGTTACGGATAGTAACCAGTAGGTCACATATTTATCCAGTTATAGCTTATTTACTGTTTTATCACTGTTTTTAGGGTTCCGTACCCAAAGGGTAAAAAGGGACCTTATTACTAAGATTCCGCTGTCCGTCCGTCTGTCCGTCTGTCATCAGGCTGTATCTCATGAACCGTGATAGTTAGATAGTTGAAATGTTCACATATGATGTATTTCTGTTGCCGCTATAATAAAAAATACTAAAAAGCGGAATAAAATAAATATATAATGGGGCTCCCATACAACAGACTTGATTTTTTTGCCGTTTTTATAGTTAATGGTACGGAACCCTTCGTGCGCGAGTCTGACTCGCATTTGGCTGGTTTTTGTAATACATTATTATAACTCACTGAGCGGTCTACATGAAAAATAATAGGTATTATAAGTTCATTATTATTTTTAAGGCTGTTCATTTTAGAAGGTGTTCGAGAACTTTTCATTCTACGAAAGTATTTATAAATAAAATTACCCTCGGTAATAAAAAGCTAGTCCGTCACTCACCAATATTACGATTGATAAAACCCAGAATTAGAATGATCAAACTAGCACAGCGCAACACTATTAAACTTAATGCATGAAATTATCATGCAGCGATGGACAGAGAGCGAGTGTAATATGGAACGCAAGTGACAAGATTATAATAATTGGATTTGAAATGCGCTAGTCAAATCACACCCACTTAGCAAATGGTAGTTGCATTATAGAAGTAATTACATTACGAAATGCAAGAGGCATAAAGCGTATAACTAGATATTATTATACCCGGGGTATTATCATTATCTCAACCGAAAACCGTAGACGTAAGCTTCCCCAAGAATTACGGGTACGACCGGTCCTGTGCTGCCCGCATTGAGTTGATTTCCACGATCTTCACTTGTTTGGGTTTTCGAAAATCAAATCAGAAGGTCAATGAGGGCTATCGCGCTTGAGTTCGCCGCTAGAGGCGCTAGTGTAGAGTAAGGTCTCTAGATTTCAAAATATGTACTGAATGTTCACTGTTTGCGGGATTTTTTTATCACGGATTTTAACGAAGATTCATAATAGCTGTAATTGTTGTACCATTATTGATTAATTATGGCTTAAGATTTTAAGTAAAAAGTTAGGATCTAATTTGGTAGCACTTGAAGGCAGAATAAGCTTTGTCAGCTTCATGCTTGCCAATTTTAGGAACATTATAATCTAAATATTCATTTGAAGTTTTAAAATGTAATAAAATAAATGAATATAAGGGTACTTAAACATACCCGAAACATCAAATAAAAGGACTGCAACAGGACCTTACTCGACAGTGGCGCCAACTGGTGAGCACAAAAACGATAGCCCCATTCCCGTAATTAAAAACATTCAAAATGTAGTCGCATATCATTGACAATAAATGTCAATGTCAAAAACTTGTTAAAAATATAGGTTAATTGGAGGTATTTTTTTACAGATTGAGACGGAGATAAGAATGCGAACTTTCTTGAAATTACAATAATTGTCTCCCTTTGGTTTCTAATCAGAAAATCTGGTGTTAAATCTAATGATAGGTACTTTGATTGGTCAATAACACATTGATTGACGAATTCTTTAACTAATTTTGTGCTCATTCGGAGGCCATAGTGACTAAACGCATGGTTGCTTGCGTAAGAAATTATAATCAAAGTTACCTTTGTATCCGAAGTGTCATTTACACTGTTCGAACTTTTCAACTTTTGACTTTTACACTATTCGAAGTTCTGAGTTGAGCTACACGATTACTGCAAAATGCGTGCACTGATAGACAGGTCCACCCAATCCGCACATAATCTTGGTCAGGCCTTATGAGGACCATGCAGATTAGGTTCTGATATTATGGTACTGTAGCAGCATCTACAAACGCCACATGCGAACTACACGTCACGCAAAATCCTGCATCGCGCAAGCAGAGTTTACCGCGCAACTAGCATATATACAACGTCCCGACATCAATCGTTGGGCAGTCGCCCACCAGACACGACACCCGTCTGGTCGGAGGATCCTCCCTTTCCATAGAGTATGAGTGAGCTTTGCATCCTGTTCCTCATACCTCTATAGTACTTTTGAGGCAAGACCACTTTAAAAAAGACTGTAACCTCCTTTGTTTCGGTGTTCCTTCCAAAATAGTTCCTAGCAACCAGTTATAAAACAAGATTTAATTGTTGACTTTTAAAAGTGATTTTTTTAAACTAATTTACAGAAATAAATACAATTTGTATATACATATTCGTCAGTTCAAGTTCCTAAAGCTTTTAAGAACTTTAACAAAAAAAAACCGTAATTTTCTCTACGCATTCTAAAACGTTTTTCACTAGAACATTCTTTGAGATTTTCATTAGTTTTCGCTCATAATTTTTATCTTCAAAGTGAGCCAAGATTTCAAATAAAATAAAATTAGCAAACACTCCGTTGGCCTCAGTTCCCGGATAAAGCGATTTAGAAATTCGTGATTTTATTACTAGAAATATTTTACTTTTTAGAGTGTTTCTGCATGATTACATTGTAACAAAAATCTCCTGAAGGGGCTGGAGGCTTAAGGTTATAGGTCGATTGATCATGGTTTGGCTACCCTTGCCGCAGTCGGTCCGTGGATGGGTAACCATCTATTTCATACCGATACTTCTCCGTGCCGCAGAAAGCCGCCGGCCCCGGCTGTCATTCGTAGATCCTTGACTGTTGTTACGAGTAGTGTGAAGTCTGAAAGTCTAGCAACCAGTCTTCACAAGTGGTATCTTGTTACCCAGATACTGGGTTGTGTAGGTCAGTTAGACAGTTCATCTAAAGTACTGGTATTGAGCTGCACCCGGTTAGACTGAAAGTTGACCGTAAAATGGTTGGGAAAAGGTGGTGATGATTTCCATCAACATTGATAATGCATTTTTCATTAATATTTTCTTTAATATCGAAAAGGTTTTCATTGCTCCTTCCGAGACCCTTTCATTCTTAAGGAGCATTTACAGGTAAAATTGCCTTTAGAAAATTTTAAAAGGTTAGCCCGCCAATTAAGAACCTCGCAATAGATGTTCGATTTTCGATTTTCTTTGAATTCTTACGGTTGCTAAGTATTTTTTTTTAAATTCCGCTGTGAAGAGAGAGGCAGTGGTGAGAGTGCCACACAGTATTAGAGTAGTAGACTGCCCCGTTGGTCAAGTGCTCGCAAGGGCTACTGCTGAGCACGAGGTCCTGCGTTCGATTCCCAGGTCGGGCAAAGTGTTATTGAGTTTTACCACCTGGAATTTTTCAATAGCAGCCGGGAGTGTGGATTTGTGCCCGGTTGATGGCAATATGCTCGCCACCTATTACACATACATACATAAATTCACGCCTTCTTCCCACGGAGTAGGCAGAAACTACAGAACGCCACCTGCAACGATCCTTTCATACTCCTTTTGCCTCGTTTACGTTCATACATCTGGTCATACACTCACTCCGGTTGCGAGTACTACGCACCTGACCTTTCTGAAGAACATCACCAATGAGTCACTATTATGTCCTCCTAGGGCTACCCTCCCGGCGTTTCCACTCACATCTGCCTTGTAAATATCTTTTGTTAGTCGCCTTTCATTCATTCTCTCAACATGACCAAACCATCTAAGGATACTCTTTCCCCTTATTAAATGGGACTTAAACATAACTGGCGAAATGTAGATGTACTAAGGTACACGGTGTTATGTTTATGTCTTTTGGCACATTAATTACATTGACAGCGAGGCGTTATGAATAAACATTTGTGTAATTAATTATAGACATATGGACACAACCATGTCTGGTCATATTTTTGGATATATCTAAAGCTTTTGACACTGTCAATGACTCAATACTCTTATCAAAATTGGAACGCATAGGTGTACGCGGTATTGTACTGGAATTTATTACGAATTCAAATTCTAATTCTAATTCTAATGTATATTGCTCAACACAATACATAATCATACATTTCTAGATGTCAAGTGAATGCGCAGTCCATTGTGTTGCACCACGAGCTACCTAACAACTATCTATAACATAGACAAATGATGTTGGTGCGTCGGGCGGGGGTCGATCTTTTAATATTCAATACATAAAAATAACATAAATAATCATGGTTTTTATTTATTTATTTGAGTATATTTTTTTTCTAAACATTTTTTATTGCTTTATTTTCTTTAATTTGTTATTAATAAAATAAACAAATCCGCTAGTGGAATTTATGGATGTCCGTAGGTGTGTCCGTGGTATCACACCAGGCCGTATCAGAATACCAGCGCAGCGGTATTTATTTATTTTTAAATATCGCAGCATTATGCTGAAATAGGAGCCTTTTTGGCCTCGCACAGGTCTTTTATTTTTATATTTTTATACTTTTAATTTTTATGTTGTATGTTTTATTGTTAGTTTTAAATGCTCCTTTTTTATATTTTTTATTATTAATTTTTTTTTTGTTTGGATTTCCTTTGAATGTCCCAAATAAAATATTTTTCCTTCTTTCTTTCTTTCTTTCAAAAAAAGATACGAACATGTAAAAATTGGCGAAGTGGTGAGCAACAAGGCAAGCTTTGATCACGGCGTCCCACAAGGAAGTTTAGCTCTCATTCGCCAAGTGTGCAGAGTGTAATGTACGATAAGGAACATTGTTCCGATAATAGATACAGGCTGATTACTGATATGTAACATTCAATTTCAACCAACCACTAAGTACACAAAGCCAATTATATTATTGTCTTAATCAATTACAAATAATAATAACGTATAAGCTAAGTTCATCAAGGTCCTGAGTAGTTAATCTGTCTCTAATTGCAGTGACTAGCTTGGTGTATAACTATCAATAAATATGTATACATATACATTACCTCGGAATAGGTAACTCTAATTACCTACATGAATAAAATAGAACATCTCTAGCTGTTGCCTGCGAGGTTGTCCGCATGTATTTTGAGTTTTCTTTTTTTAACAAATATCCAGTATGAAAAGTAGTCTATGTAGCCTTCTCCAGGTCTTAGGCTACCAATTTATCAGATTTCATAATGATCGGTTTAGTGGTTTAGGCGTGATAAGGTAAAAAACAGACACAGTTACTTGCGAATTATAGTATTCGTGGTATGGTATGGATTGAAAAGATGAAGTTGGACTGTGCTGGCCACGTCATCCATTTGCGAAATGTGATGAAAGCCAAAATAACCACTACGGATACAGCACAGCCACGTAGAAGATGATGAGACTACCTAGACACACATACAATGGTCTTCATTAATCCCGAGGATAAAGATATTTAAGATATTTTCTATAGAGAGGCTACACGAGAAAATGGCATAGAAAAACTGTGATCCCATATCTCAGTGACGCGATGTCAGCATCATTGATGGGGTCCTAAAGGGCCGATCCCTGCCGGGGTCGCGGATTGTTCGAAAGAGTTACCGTGACCTTGGCGCACAGGCAACTGAAGGAACACGGGTGGGTTTTAGTCAGTAAGAGTGACACGCCCTTCCGCTCCGCCTAGAGCGGGAGAAGACATTTGAGGAATTCCCACCAAAAAAAAATGTCTCAGTGACGCCATCTAGGATTACATAGCACAATTAGAGCAGTGTACCGCACTAGACTGAGCGACTTTTGCCCACTAGGACAAATGTATCGGATTACGAGTTCATTCGCTATATCCCGTCTATTGTTAAGGAGATAATTTAATGTCTTTGCCTGAGGGACTTCACATGGTGTCATTCTATCAGCGATAACTATAATGGAAAAGTCAAAATGAATCTGGCATAAGCTACCAAAAACTATAATTATATCAAAATGATGTCCTGTCCTTTTAAAATTCAACCAGTACGGTTATGGAATGCCTTGCCCGTGTCGATAAGGCGTTTAATCTTCGTCAACTTATAACATTCTGGTTAAAAAACAATTCCTCTCTCCTTAAATATCATCATTACATTTAGTTTCCTTGCTCTTGTTTCATGTTTATTATTGTACCTATATATTATTTGTAGATAAGTATATGTTTTGTATTTATTGTATATTTAAATGGTACAACACTGATTACCTGCATTATTGTCTCTCCTTATTCCTTTAATCCATCCAAAGGTTGTCTGTAAAAGATCGCTTTTAGCGATAACACCGCCCATTGTGTCACCCTATGTAAAATTTCTACATTTATATCTCTAATTTTTATGGTGTGTATAATAAAGAGTATTCTATTCTAAAGTTGTTTCCTGGCTGGAGGCTTTTCGAGTAAAATCTTAAGGCACCCACAGGACAGTTCGGTTAAGTAGCCAAGACCTCAGAGGTCACAACTAAGAGCTGCCATATCAAAATAATAAAAAAACTAAAGTCGTTGTAGAAATACGTAACGCTTTGAAAGCGATTGCAACTTGTCCAGGCCCTCTGAATGAACACAGCTGAAAGTCATTGAGAGAGGGCGGCTTTTGTTCAGCAGTAGAATAATGCAGGCTCACAGTTACCAGTAACCTATGTAATATAGTTTAACCCGATAATGAGTACGTAAGGAAATAAATACGTAATGACCTGGATTCATAACATGCTCGTATTATTGAAGCTAACTCATAATATACTCAAGCAAAGTTAGTAAAATTTATATGAGACCACCGCGCGGACTTCCTCTGCCAAATGAAAAAGAATTACGAAAAAATCCGCTTACATACATGAAAAACAAAACTCTCCGAATGCATAACCTCCTCCTTCTTTTGAAAGTAAGTCAAAACTAAAACACGAGATTAAAAAGCGTATACATTAATTAACTTCGTCTTCATCGTGTCGCTGGCCAACTTTTCCCAGATCTTGTTGGCCCAAAACTTCACCATTTCCACGGCATCGTCGATCGCAACGCAGAGGTCGTTTTGACTGTTTTGGGACACAGAGGGCAAGATAGAAGGTGGAGCATATTTTAGGACATAGCACCACATCCGCACCCTGCTGCCATTCTGTCGAGGTAACCCCACTTTCCCAGGTTGGAGTTACATCTTCCCACTTGTGTCCGGAGAGAATTAACTTACCTTAAAATAGCTATTTGTTTGCAAATAAACATAATTTCAATAACTTATTATTAATTAATTCCATTATTATTATAAATAATTTTGATTTAAATGCAAATTAAAAATCCATCTGTTTTTAACAATTTTAATTATTTTATTCAGTTCTGCGAATGCAAAAGCTGGCGACACGCTTCAAGGATATTAATTATGTATTTAAACATACCAAACTTGATTTAAAATATAAATTGAATATATAATTTCATTGATTAAATGCTATGATAGTCATAATTTTTAAAGCTTTATTGTAAACGTCGGTTAATAAATAGATATAGATAGTCATTTATGTATTTAACGAGTTTACGCCTTTTTTTTGTGCGGTAAATCATCAAATAACTTCTCCCGCTCTGGGCGGAGCAGGAGGGCGTGTCAAACTTTTACTACCTAAAACCCACCCGTGTTCTTTCAGTTGCCTGTACGCCAGGGCCACGGTAACTCTTTCGAATAATCCACGACCCCGGCAGGTATCAGCCCTAGCGGAACCCGTCAAATAGTACTGACATCTCTTAGAGGCGCGCGTGGAACACAACGCGCCGTCGGCCCGGGCCTGGTTCTTACAGGACGGTGAGCTACCCATTGCTCGCCGTCCGCAAGCCCGCACCTACGGTGGCCGGGAATCGCCTATCGACTCCCGACGCCCAAGGTGTCTCCTCCTGCGATGACTAGGGGCGTTAGGGCGCGACGATTGCCTCACCCTCACGCGCTCCGCTTCCTCCTTCGCGAGCATTACTGCTTCGGCAGAAGGAGGTGATGGCTTCCTATGCCCTCTCACTCCGTACCATGGCCTGGACTAAGGCCGTACGCGAGAGATCGCCGCCACCGTTCGCCTCCACGAGGACACGGCGGTGCAACTAGCTTATTCCGGCGATTACATCCGCGGGAAATTTCTTGTTCCCTGACTCACCGCATGGCATCACCCGCCCGTGCTATTAAATACTTTGTTTTCGCTTAGCGTTATTTCTAACTTTTTTTTGCTCGGCTCCTAAGGCTCGTAGCGTAATTTTAAATACCTGGCTTATAAAATTCCTCAAGAACTGGGCTATCAAATTTTCTTCAAAGAGATTAGCGCGTTCAAACAAACAAACTCCTTTGCTTTACTATATTAGTTAAGCGGATGTAAAAAGACATTGGTTTAACGAAACCGCGAGTCAAATGTACTCCCCGTCATTGTAATATTTTTTTTGTACTGGACCATACCTGGAAACCTCCTGGTTACTTAATTGATTCAATATAAATATTAAAATATTGAAGGTCGATCGATATTCCAACTTTTACTCACGTTTTTTTTTACAAAATCAATTTATCAATGTTATAACACAGCTTTAAATACCCCCACGACCCTTGTACCGTTGCATGCACCCATGAGCACAATTATTTGCGTGCGTTACGTTGCGCACTACCTTACACAGCGACTTTTCACACCAAAAATAAAAGTCGTTTCCCAGCAATATTTTTGTGCTATGTTACTTAGTTTGATGTACACAATGCGTAGTTGACGGCTATGTGATGGGTCTTTTTACACCCTGAAGATGTCGGTTAGTCAGGGATAGTCATAATATTGAATGAATATTTTTTAAGGGAAATGTTATGAGGAAAATATTATGACTACGAAAGGATATAGATACCTTTGGTCTGTTCCAAAAGTATCTGATGACAATGTAAGCAAATGGATCAGAAAACATAACTGTGCATTATTTGATTCCTGGAACCAGAAATTCAAATTCTAAATTACCTTAAAGTAGTTTTTCATTTGGCAGTTGAATTTAATTTCCTCAATTTCGTTGATAATATTTCAATAACATAGTTTTTATGTATTTTATATATTTTTTTTATTTATATTATTTTAGTTATTCAAACAGTCATTGTTGGAAAATGTGGTGAAATAATAAGTTGTAACTTCCTAAATACAGATAAATGTCTTAAGAAGGAAGCACTAAGGAAGCCCGCGAAATTCAACATTACTCACTCTTTTTTCGAACACACAATTTATTCACATATTGTGAAAACACACAATACTGGTAGACACGTACATGGCAAAGAAAATAAAATGATTTATTTCTCCTCTGAATTAAACAAATGCCCTTTTAATTCAGTGAAAAGTAAGTAGGTACTTATTTATTAATGAAATAATTTTCATCTTATCTCTTTTGTTGTTTAACTTTTTTTACCTACATACTTTACAGTAAATTATTCGAATAATTTTAGACAATTAATAACAAAAAGTTTTTGTTCAAACATTTGAAAGTGAACTAAATACTCGATATCTTTTGAAACTAAAACAATAATATGATATTGGGGTGGCGTTTCATTCCTTTAGAAACTGCTGTAGTGAATGGTAAATTGACTTTGTTGTTTGCTAAAGCTTTTGTCTAATTGTGTTCTATTAATAGTGTTATCAATACATACAAAGTGGCGCGGACCTTATCGCATTAAATTATACCACGTTTACTAAAATGGTATGCTTAGAAGGTATACAAAATTTGAATGAAATATATTCACAAAAAAAAATCTGCTGTTCCTTACATTTTGTTACAGTACGTTGCTCGACAAAATATTATAGTGAAATATAGTATACGCAAACATTTTTGGAATTAAAATTAAAAATAACGCAAATCAAGCCCCCATGATACTGGCGCTGCGTAGTTTGGGGACCGCTATTCAAATAATTATACTAAATATTCTAGTGACAGTAAGCATACATTATAAATACTAATTTTTTTAATTTATTTTGTAACAATTGGACATTAATAGTACATTACTGCAGCAGCCAACAACAGATGCATCGATGGACGAACGTGAAAATGTGGGCCGAGGCGAAGCCGAAGCACACATACGTGAGTCCATCAATGCCTGGTTGCGGCCAAGGCTTGTGTAGTATTTTTCTCAAATAATGCGCGGAAATTCAAACTAAGTAAATTAATTGTAAATTTCAGAATCAATGACGAACACCGATAACTTTTCTGGCGTCAATATGTTCATTTGTTTCTTTTTCACTTTAAGAGGCTTACAACAGCTAAAGCGCGGTCACTGTCGGACTGCATAGAAAAGAAAGAGAAGCGCGATGACACAACGCTGGTAATTTATTGCAAAATACGAAGCCATTATCTATTTACAAAAAATCTATTGATTGGATTAAAAAATTAAAACACTATTACGTTAGTATGTCGCTTGTAGGATAATCTGACAAAAAATCAGAATGATTTAATGCATAGTAGTATGGTTTTTAATCGTTAAAAGAATTTTTTTGAGGTATCTTCGTGATTTTTTTCTATCATATCAAATTAGTTGTATTATGTTTTCAACACACTATCGAATTAGCAAATATCCTGAAGAATAACATATATTTTTCTGATTTTGTTTAGTGCAGTGGATAATATACTTTTAGGCATTATAAAACTTACGTTTAGGTCCTGTAGTCCCCTTAAACAGCTCTATTAGTTATGCCTGTTCTACATTTAAATAAAATATTTGGTAAGTTACCTCCTTGGTTGCCATGGGTCGAAGTAAAAATTCGTTCCATTTTTAAATTACACGACAGATATGAGTTTTCATACTAAGATTGCCGGCCGCTGCTCGCATGTATTTGACCAGTACAGCATTTCCAATATATCTCGAAAAAGGTTGTCAAAATAATGCCCGAATTTCCAAGCATGTTTGAGAAAATATTATTCTTATGGTGTTAATTAAGTTTTCTTCGTCACAATTTTATTACTAATTCTATTGTTACGTGACTTCCGAAAGTTTCACGTACACAAATAGTTTTTATTCGTGTAGTGTAGTTAAACTACAATGTGTCTAAGTAATGTGTGATAATTTGTATATATTTTTTAAAATAAATAATATGGCCAGAGGGGCATTATTTTCAAGAACGTTCACGAACAATTCTTAGCTGTCCTAGTCTGTCAAAAATGCTTTGTAATTTACCTACTTTTTTGACATACATAGATTGTCGCTGAGATTAAATTGCAATTAGATTAAGAACGTTTATAAAGGTATGCAAGGCATTTAATCGAAGTTCTAATCATGTCTATTTTGCGCTCCTAAAAATATTATTGAACACTCTAATATAATGATTGCGCCTTTTTTCGTGATCAGAATTCCTATTTTGGGGTACAACTAAATAGCCGTGTAACTGGGATCAATTTGGATGTAGGGCAGACACAGTTCTTACCTAACCTAACCCTTTTGTTCATGATGCGCTAGCTTATTACTGCGACCAATTCGACTCGCACGTGGTTGGTCACAGTTCCAAACTAACCTAACCCGTTTGGTTGGGTTACCCTAGTTTAGTTACGGTGACCAACTGTGAGAAAAGTCAGGACGTAACGAGGCTCAATTATTTTAAAAAGTGTGCATCCTTAGAAGCACAAAAAGTTTTTAGAGATTCATTTATTTATAGAAGTGTTCATCATTACATGGTCAATAACTTGAGAATCATTAAAATAGTTCCCGTTTTTAGGGTTCCGTAGTCAACAAGGAACCCTTATAGTTTCTCCATGTCCGTCTGTCCGTCCGCAGCTTAGCTCAGAGAATCTTAGTACTAGAAAGCTATAATTTGGTATGAATATACATATTATTCACGCCGACAAAGTGGTAAAATAAAAAGAAGTTTTTTTTTGGATTCATCCTGTACACGGAAAGTGGGGATGTTTAATTTTTTCTCTCGTCTTTCCCATGGTGTGGGGTATCGTTTAATAGGCCATTCAAAAATATTACGGGTCTGCGATAACCATTTTTCGATTCAGGGAACCGTTTGCGTAAAATTAAGCTTCAAATTGCTAATTTTTGTTAGGGTCAAGTGTCCCCCTCCGCCCTGCCAGCTAAATGGTTGCTTTTAGATATGTGAAAAAATTCACGGCAGTATTATATATAATGAAATTAAAAGGAAAACTATCACAGATAACTAGGCTTTACAAGTTTATGAATAAAAGTCGACCAACTTAAATTTGCAGTTGGAACGTATTAGAGAACATGTTTTTCAACTATAAGTTTGCTAAGTTTGTTCTTGGGATAAATTCATCCAAACTACGAAACCCTTCATTGTGCGTGGTCCTACACGCACTTGGCCGGTTTTTAAATACTGGAATTTTATTGACTTTCGGAGCTCTATCTTATTTTAATTTTCATCGCATATTAAAAATCATGTCATCGCCCTATCTTTACATCAATAAGCTTGTTCTCCATAATATTAGAAGTGAATGAAGATAGATCGCCTAATCTAGACTTAAATATAGCTGAACTTAGTTGAACATGTCTGAGATAGGCTCAGACGGGTCTAAGTAGTCTAACAACCGATGAATACCAAATTCTTTGACTAAATAATATAGGAGTTTGGGAGACGGCGTAATGTTATAATGTTTTTTCTGTTCTGAGTTCTGATCGATACTAGTTTGTTTTGATGCGCAATAACGAACCAATGTTTTAAAACGTGGGACTGACTATTATCTTTTCTTGTCAACACAGGAACAGACATCCATTAGTTACAGTAGAAATAGTTTCTTAAGTCCCTCGGGAATCATCGCATTTCCGAATTTAAACGAATGCTAATTTCCATGTCCATCAATTATTAGATTTATCGTGTGTAATAATTTAAATTCGGAACTAAGTATTTTAATGTTGTTTTGTTTTGACGTAACAACAATTAAAGTACTTAGTTCTGAATTCAAATTATTATACACGATAAATCTAATAATTGATGGAAATGGAAATTTGCATTCGTTTGTATTAGGAAATGCGATGATTCCAGAGGGATATTAAGAAAATATTTGTACTGTACGTCTTGACTCAAACAAGCTTTCATTTTGATTTGTTGACTTTGAGTTTTTTTTAAACTTGGTTAGTAGATCAGTTACCGTTAAAAAATGGTTACTGCGGTTTCTGGACCAATTATAAGATTGATGTATTGCTAACAGCTAGACAAAGTTCGATGTGTAATTTTTATTCAGAACACAACCACTCTGCTTGGCAATATAAAAAAGTAATGTGATAATGTTTTCTTAGCCCACTTCATTTGCAAGTGCTTACTAAAGGCATTAAATCAATTATTCTACCTGTATATACTAAAAGGACCATTACACAATGAAATTAATCAAACAAGTTTCAGTACTGTTCTCTCTGACTGCACAAACAGAGCACAATTAATCTGATGAATCTATACGAGAATAGTTTGACTGCGTAGTCAGATCACAAACTAGATAGATACAGAAGGTCAGCTCCATACAACGAGCGAAAACGCACACACGAATAGACACGCTTCACGTACAGCGAGTGCAAGCGCACTCGCGACTGATTGTTGTTTGAGATCGCCGCTGTACTTACCTGCGTGAATATGTTTGCGTGCGTTTTCGTTCGTTGATGAAGCCGGCTTTCCGTGCCTATACAGGGACATCGACGCATAATCTGTTACCATGGATTCAGTACATAATTCTAAATCCCCCTGCGTTGAAATATGTGATCCTGTGCTCTTCTAAATTGTAGATACTGTTTAAAAGCTCCTACAAACAGACGCAACACACGACGCTAAGCGCACGCGACACAAAGGCACCGGATATTGCCCGACTAGCGGTGCTTTTGTGCCGCGCGCGATTCGCGTCGCGTGTCACGGCTGTTTGAAGGAGCCTTAATGGGAGACAATTTTGTAGCAGTAGAGATGTTTCCTAAGGAAATTGTAATTGCTTTACTTACCAGTTCCTGCCGCTAAGTGGTGTTGTTGTGTTACGTTTCGAAGGGTTTGAGTGCTAATGAAATCACATGAATTTGAGACATTTGAACTTTGTATTTCGTCTATGAAGGGACGTAACTAAAAAATATGTACTTATATGGACACAACACCGATGATTAAAACGATGAAGCCGGCCTTCTGTAGCAATCTATTCTGTGGTCAGAGGACATGTTTGAACTTGTCTGAGAATGGCTCAGACATAGCTTTAAGTAGTTTTACGCAGATAGACGTCCATTGAATGCTAATACCTTTTCTCAATAACGGCTCTGTTGAGAGGTTGGTTTGAAGAAGTTTGGCGTGGGCTTAGTAATAATTGAGTCTCATTACTAAGGGGTTGAGTTTGGGGGTGACTTGACTACAATGCGTTTTGGCTTTTGTCCTTTAGACAAACATCTTATAATCTTATTAACAGTCTCCCGATCCTAATGTTAAAGGTTTATAAATGTATGGTCTTAAACTGAATCTCAGGACAAGGGGTCGAATTTTTTGCTCTCTAAGCAAGAAATTCTTAGTTTCGGCCGAAATTTTCGGGCGTTTGATGCTCCATATCACCTAAAGACATAAGATTACTTCGAGGCCCGAACTAAGAAAGAATGACAACACCATTTGAGAGTTCTCTTTACTCCTGATGTGTTTTTACCCGATGAAAAAGGCTAATTAACCGAGAGTAGAGTTCATTCTGAAGTATCGAACTAAAACAAAGAAAGAAAATACATATATTTAACACAGACTACAAAGCACACAACAGAACATATACAATAAAAAAGAAAAATAAAATAAATAAAAAGTGTAAAGTGACCCACACACACACACACACATACACACACACACAGAGTAAGAGTAATTACTTTCGGACAAGCCCGTATCTTCGTTGAAGGACTTACATAGTAAGCCCTCTGGCACTAACGCACGAAGTATACGTAAATTAAATTCAAACGCTTTTAAAATATCAGTTACACGTTTCGCTCATAATATTTACTTCATTTTAAGACTTTACTTATATCTATGGATTAAAGAAATTGTTTGTGTCATAAAAAGATTTAAATATTATCTAGACGAAATAATGTATACCTACATTAATTATGTAGATAGGCAGCGTCCAAAAATAGTTTTAATTACATACACATACATACATAAACTCACGCCTTCTTCCCATAGGGGTAAGCAGAAACTACAGAACACCAGCTACGATCTTTACATACTCCTTTTGCCTCGTTTACGCTCATACATCTGGTCATACACGCACGCCGGTTGCGAGTATTACGCACCTGACGTTTCTGAAGAACATCCCCAATAAGGTCACTATATTATGTCCTAGGGCGACACCTTTCGGCGTTTCCACTCACATCTGCCTTGTAAATTATCTTTTGTTAGTCGCCTTTCACTCATCCTCTCAACATGACCAAACCGTCTAAGCATACTCTTTTCAATCTGTATTACTCCGTAACAGTGGGTACGAGTCTTGCTTCTCTTAACATTCAATGCTATAACCATGCTCAGGGGAGTGATATGGAGATTTCGAATAAAATTGTTGATAATCATTTTAATGGAAAAAACACGTTCTGCATTAGGCGGGCCTAATAAACGGTCAAAAGCATTGCGCAACTTGCGATAATGTGCAATATAATTGGTCGTTTAGGGTTCGCCTTAGAAGATACTGAAAAATACATTAGAATTTGGTCAGGGTTTTATTTGGGTAGCGGAAAATGGAGTGAATTGGTGAATAAGAGATCGTGACCCGTGAGTTTGATTGCGCTGCATGATCCATATTACTTACTTATCCTAATCCTAACTTATATTATAAATGCGAAAGGGAGTTTCGTTGTTAGTTACGCTTTCATGCTAAAACGGCTAAACGGATTTTGATGAAATATGGCACGTGTGTAGACCATGACCTGGATTAGGATATAGAATACTTTTTATTCCGATATTCTCACGAGATCATGACTTTTGCGGGTGAAACTGCGGGGCGCAGCGAGTCCTAACTAATTATAAATGCAAAAGAGAGTTTGCTTGTTGTTACGCTTTCACGCTAAAACGGCTGAACGGATTTGGATGAAATTTGGCAAACAGACCGTGATCTGGGTAAGGACATAGGCTATTTTTCATCCTGGATTGCAGATGATCTACTAAAATAGGTGGTTTTCTATTCTTCACCTATGCAACATTGTCTTACAAATACATTCTAGATCATTCTAATTCACGATACACTGTTTCCGGACGCCAATGCTATCTCAATAGCAGCTTCGAAACATAATTTGCATTTGCTCCGTATCCGGCGTATGCAGTCTGTGTACCTAGTGCATATAACTTTATGTATTACCATTTGGGAGTTAGTTAACATGTCAATGAAAATATCTTACGGAGAAATGGGAACGTATTCTATTGCAAACGTGTTGAATAGGTAGGTATGTTTGACCTGAGAGCCCTACAGTCATATAAGTACAAATGAATTTTGATGTCTAGTAGTAATAATATATAATATCTGATCACATGATTCATTCATTAATATTGTAGCGGTATCTACATCGCCACATGCGAGCTACACGTCACATTGACGTCACGCAAAAATCTTGCATCGCGCAAGCAGAGTTTACCGCGCAACTAGCATATATACAACGTCCCGACATCAAACGTCGGGCAGTTGCCCACCAGACACGATACCCGTCTGGTCGGAGAGTCCTCGCTTTTCTATAGAGTATGAGTGAACTTAACACCCTGTTCCTCATACCTCTATAACATATATTATTATGCTGCCAAAGTGGAGTCAGATATTTTTGATCACAATTTGTGCCACATTCCTCTGAACTAAACTGAGTAGGCTGATATCTATAACGCAAGACATGTCCGATATTTATGCATTCTGAGAGGTGACACATATTTTTGAAGCCGATGTGGTCTCCTATATTTTGGCGTCACTTGTCTCGCCAGATAGTTTTGGTATTTATTCGATGTTACATATTTGTGCCGCTATTTCTATATACCTTCCACAGATGGTCACATATATTTCCTGTCTCCTTCAGAACAGATATTTATGAATGAATCATGAAATCTGATATTATTGCCGAACTATCCATGATATTATATTTATGTTCCTTTTTATCAGAGGTCGTTTGGGGGGACACTAAGGTACATAATTCTACTGCGAAGCAACGTTGCTGTGTCCCATTTTAAAGGGTTTGATGGTATCAGAAATATCAGTTTTGTCTCTGAGATGGCAAAACATTGGCGTTGCTTCTGGTATTGCAGAAGTTCATAAGAGGAGGTGATCTATGCTATGGTCGCCTGCTTGCTTGCCATTCAAAACCTAGATTATATTTTGCAAATATGGGTAAGCAGCAGTAGTAGCCCGGTGGTAACGGCCGCGACTTACGAGTTGAAGGTCGTGGGTTTGAACCCAAGCAGGCACTTAATGTAAATTATTTCATGACCAATGCTCTTAAAACGTTGAAGGAAAACATCGTGAGGAAACTGGCGTAGAACCAAAAATTCGAAGACAGGTGACATCTACCAACCCGCACTGGCCCGCGTGGATTAAGACCTAGTCTCTTTAACAGAGAGGAGGCCTGTGTCCCAGCAGTGGGAACATTATAGGCTGATTATGCTTATTCTTATGCATATGGGTAAATAATAATGTAGACGTCATACAAGCATGTAACATTGCTATAATACATCTTGGTATCACCATATTTTACCTTTGCATATGCAAAATACAAATAAATAAAACACAAACTAAAGTATCAAAAGAAATAAAGAAAATACGTTAAAAACATAACGCAGAGAAACACACACACACAGAGGGATAATAAAATTAGCTAAAAATTCTTATGGTTTATTTATTTATTAATAAGAGAACCAACAGATATAATAGATGGATAACAATGGAATGTATAACACAGAGCCAATTACAGGTTCTCACGGATAAAAACAGAAAAAGTAGTAGAAATCTTAGGATAGAACAGACTATATTATATATGTATATATATATCTGTGGCCCGGTGCTAGAAGGGCCAAAGTCCGTTTTTGTGAAAAGTGTGATTTTACTACTAACATTTTGTTTTCCTATGATAGAAAAGAATAGAATAGAATACTCTTTATTATGTACACCATAAAAATTACAGATATAAATGTAAAATGTAAATGTAAATAAATGTAAATAATGTAATGTAATGTAATATGTAATGTAAATGTGTATGTGTAATGTAATGTATGTGTATTACTATACTTATTACTGTTTTACTACATGGGCCTTTTTGAAATAATAATTTTTTTATAATTATTTTCCTTACACTTAAGCCCTTTTAGCACACATAATGTCATAGGAAAACAAAATGTTGGCAGTAAAATCACACTTCTCACAATAACGGACTTTGGCCCCTCTAGCACTAGACCACAGATATATATATATATATATATATATATATATATATATATATATACACAAGGTACAATAAGTACGAAGCACTTTTAAAAAAGTCGGCGTTTCGCTGAGTGCGTACAAAATAAGTTTTGGTTGTAAATGGATCAAATGAGAACTTTTTACAAATAAAATTAAAGTCCTTACTCGCTCGCACTATGAATGAGTTTTGCCTGTAGTGTCTTTATCCTGCAAATCCTTCCTAACTATAATATTATAAATGCGAAAGTAAGTTTGTTTGTTTGTTTGTTACCTTTTCACGCCTAAACCACTGAACCGATCATCATGAAATTTTGCATATACTTTGTCAGGGGTACAGAAACGGACATAGGGTACCTTTCATCCCGCAAAAAAGTACTGTTCCCGAGGAAAACAACAATAATGTTCTTATGATAATAGATGGCACCACCTGTCTTTCGAATCATGTTTGAATTATAAACCGAATTGATAGTCAAAGTCTAAATTAACGCGAGCGAAGCCGCGGGCAAAATCTAATACTCAATAACATTGTAATAGCGCTTTATGTAAGAACAAATTTTCAAGTTTTTAAGCTATTGCATAGCTTTTATCGCAGGCTTTGAGCGCGGCGACCGAATCAAGAAATTCCTTAACGAAAATAAAACCTAACACCCCCCACTCCGCCTACCATGTAGCTCGGCCGAGCGTTCGCTTAACGTGTATGTATATGGTACGACTGTACTTCAATTAATTATCAAAGAAAAAAAATACTGCATAAATAAATAATTATAATTGCATAAGTTGATAAAAAATGCTATGCAATAGCTTTACCGCGGCAGTCCCCGAGTGCCACACGTGTATTTTTTTTTTCATTAGCCACATAAAACGTCCTTACATCAATAAAGGAAATATAAAAAGCTTTGAGTATGTTTCCTTATCCAAACAATATAATACATTTCAATTATGCCGACATCAATCATTTTCTTCGCAAGGCCTGTTTTCACCTTTATATTTCCGTGAAAAAATTAAGTTGGTACGGTTAGCAACAAAAGTGGGTTAACACTGTTACTGTATCCGCGATAACTTGACATATTGAGTGACAGTGGAATTTGAAACTGATCCTATTTGAGAAAGAGACTGGTAAATGGTTATGGTTGGGTCGAAATTTTCATTATTTTTGCGATAGGACACACCATTTTCGACATAAAAGAAAAACGTGAATAAACTACTGAATTTCGTAAAAAGTGGAGTTGACTCTTTCTACTTTGCTGCCGTCGTACTGTCTTCACGAAACGTCATTTTTGTCTATTCTTCCGTCGACAAAACGTTGCTCGTGCTAAGTCTGCAGGTATTGCTTGTATTATTTTCTTCATGCGTCCGACATGGCATAGAAATATGGCGCTGTATCTGAAGCACCCGAGCAGTAGCTCTAAACGGTCCAAGTAACAGAAAAACCGATAACAATGGCGGTTATCGGTTTGATTGGCGGTGGAAGAACGATTGCTTTAGCAATCGTCAACGGCGGCAACTAAAGGCCGAGCTAGGATTACGGCGTACCCACCAACCCGCATTAGACAAGCGTGATGGATTTACTGTCTATTTTTCTCTTCATGAAAAATTGTCATGCCTTTGCCCAGGATTGGGATGATGCTGGCAAATGGTAGTAATAGTTTCTTCCAAAACGATGTAAAAAATAAAATAGATTTTCGTTGCTATCTGTACCACCAAAACACATACTTGGTAGAGGGCGAAACAACGCTCAAGGGAACCACAAAGTATGCCAAATTGCAACATTTAAGCCCGACACAAACACTTGTTTTTCATGAACAAGTCTCTTTGATCTCGAAACGATGACAAAAATGAGAACCGCAGAAGAGTTTGTTTGACAAATAAGAACCTAAAAAATGCCCTTATGTGTAACAAAAAAAAAACTGGGGTCCCATAAACACCTTTACGTGAAATTACATTTCTTTTTTTGAAAATATGGTCCTTGTTTTGCGCAAATTAATGTATGATGGTTTGACATCTGGAATTCTCTTTGCCAAAAATTCAGCCAGTTTTTCTATTAAAATATTTTTTTAAAGAATAGTATTTTTGGAATAGGATTTAAAAATGGAATGGCAGTTACAAAGCGTGTAGCGAGTTAAATTAAAAATTGATATTTCATGCTTTGAAGAGTTCAGTTTTTCAGTTTTTGGTTTAAAATAAATGTTTTTGTATTTAAATTAATGGCTGGTACTTTGAAACTGGATTTAAAATAATATTGCGGTTTTGAATTTATACAATTGGTATTTAACAGTAACTAACAAAAATAAATGAAGAACAAAATATTTTTTTTTTTTTTTTGCGGTTTTTCTGATGCTAGTCTTAGTTTTAAAATAGTCTTATGCTTTTAGCTTAATAATTTACATGAAAAACTTTTAACGGATCAAGACTTTGTTGAATGACAATTCTTTTTTAAAGCTGCATGTTCTTTTCTGGAAAACACATTTATCAATGGCACGACAATTTGTAAAAATATCTTCTTTAATATTTCGACATTTTGATGCTTTTACAGTATTATTTTATCAGTTCATGCTTTTATAAGAGATTCAATAACCACATTCAAGAAACGAATAAAAGAAATTGAATGGTTTTCATCTATACGGAAAATAATTCCAGAATCATTCTTCATAATTTTATACAAACAACCCATACTCGAAAAGTAATTATTCTTTATTGAAAGCTTTAAAAAATTAAAAGAAAAATTGCAAGAAATAAATGAAGACCGGTCGAGTTTCGTTCCTTTTTCAAATCTTATGTTTAATTTGACTTCCAACGCAATTATCATTTGAAATGATGAGAACTCTGAGCGAACCTTATTTGCATAACAAGAAAAGAATTGCCAGTGTAGAAAAATCGATGAACGGTCGTTTTTTATCCTGTTTTAATTGATTGAGGTTGATTAATAAAAGGAAATCGAGTTACCTTGAGAGGGGAAGCGATTGTTTAAGGAGGTGATGTAATTAAGA
The DNA here is from genome assembly GCA_917490735.1 of Dryobotodes eremita. Lineage (NCBI taxonomy): Eukaryota > Metazoa > Arthropoda > Insecta > Lepidoptera > Noctuidae > Dryobotodes > Dryobotodes eremita. Next base: position 3,199,118 of record OU823263.1, on the reverse strand, counting down.
ATGTTTTCTTACATTTAGCTCGACAAATCGAATAAAATGAATTATAAAAGGAACTTATTATTTTGCAAGAATTATCTACTTTATAAGGAGAGACTGGTTACAGGTTTTTAATAATGGGAATGTGCAGACTATATGGATTGTTACAGTGTTGCTTTTTTTTTCCTTCTCAGTTAGTTTTAATCATGGACTGGCAGTTTGAGTAATATTTGTGGCCTACCCAAATGCCCTTTCTTTGGTATTGTTCGTCGAATCGTTGAGCTCCTTAAGTTCCGAGTTGAGCTGCACGATTACTGACAATTGCGTGCACTGACTGGACAGGTCCACTCAATCTGTGTAATTTTTCCTAAAAAGACAATTTTCAGACACAAATCTACATGGTCTTCACATGATTCGACCAAGATTATGTCTGGACTTTAAAAGAGACTATGACCTCTGAGTTTGTTTCGGCCTTTCTTCTCAGAGTAGTCAGATAGGAAACGCCGACCTCATCTAGTTTTTAAAATATGATTGACGTGTAAAAGTGTATGTATAAACCTACTTACAGAAATAAAATCATTTAACATTTATCATTTTTATCAGGTCTTGTAAAAATTGTTTATTATAATTTCCATTTCGTTTTGAGGTCAGACGGATTTCTCGCTATGAAAAATTAATCACAAAGGAACCACAAAGTAATCGCTAGATAGTTAATTACAGTAACAAAGTTTGACAAATATTGATATTTGGCAAAGTTTTTGGAGTAGCCAAGTTTTGACTAAATAGAGAGAAAGTTAAGAAGCCTCTTTCGCCTATAATTTTACCGAAATTCATATCCCTCAAATTGGAACACAATGCTGCTTGGCGGCACAAATTGACATTGTGGCCGTAACTTTGTTTCAAATATTTTCGCAAGAAATTCCCAATAATTGGGAAGTTCGGCTTCAATTTTCCAAGAAAGACCTATTCAGATAATTTCAGTAACTCTGCCCAAGAAAATTAAAACACTTTAAAAGACTTTCTTTTTTTAGAAACCATTATACACCCAGGAACCGTTACTCTATCAAACCAGCATTAACAAGCCACTGCCGGGTACCTACAGTACCCAAACTTATAGAGTCTGTTTGCTGAGCAAACTATTGCCTTAAACATGAGTCTTCCAACAATGTGTCTAAGTTAACCAAAAGACTGAAAGTTTGAACTAAAGTTTTTGATTGAATCTACTATTAATTTGTGTTTCAGTGTTTTGCGATTCGAAAATATTTTGATGTAAGTTTTTAAGTTTGTTTGTTTTGAAATTTATTTTCCGTTGTTTTTTTGTTCCTTAGTATTCAAACTCAAACTCAAAGCATTTATTCATTACCGGCACTTTTGAATTGTCAAGGAGTCATTCAGTCAAATCTAGTCATTTTAGTTACACGAGGCAGTTATTCGTTGTTATAGTACTGCAACCTTATAATCTACATTGATATTATAAAGGGGTAATGTTTGTAAGTTTGTATGTAGTAGGAGGTAATCTCTGGAAGCACTGATCCGATTTCGAAAATTCTTTCACTGCCTCGAAGCTACACTATTGTCGAGTGCCATATGGTGTGATTTTTACAAACTCAAACTCAAAACATTTATTTCAAATAAACCAAATACAGGCACTTTTGGATTGTCAATGGGTCAGTCGGTCAGAAAGATGAAGCTAGTTGCCCATTCCAAACCTTAGTAGGTACCTATGGAGAAGAACGGGCAAGAAACTCCACGGACACTCTTTTAAATCAAAATATTACCACAAACAATTGGTTACATCATTCATGTTGAAATTATACATGTGAGAACGATGTGAAAAGACGTGCACGTTAAAAGCGTCCGTAATAAAAAAGATAAAAACAATTCAGAAATTAAAATAAGCCGTGGCAGCTAAGAGATGACCAGTCCCTACTGACGGCGCCCGTTCACGAACATGACGTATAGATCAGCATTATTCAGCTCAACCATTTTGAAGAGAACTTAATGATCCAACACTCATGCCACCACCAGCGAGACATTTGAGTGAGCATGACATACTCTCAGCCGCCAGGGCACATTCAAGTCAATGTAAGACGAACCCAGTAAATGGCAGATTTATAGTAGGTACATAGTGCACACACATGTGCTATGCAAATTTTATTATTACCGGGATATTAGAATCCCTATAGTAGCAGTTTCTTGTGAAAGTTTTTTTTCCCGGGAAAACCTACCTATATCCCCTGTGTAAGCGTTTTTCTGCCGCAAAGGAGCGTTAGGTATTTTTTTCAGTTTGGAGGTTAAAAGTACAATCAGGTAAATTAATTGTTAAGTAAATTGACACCCTAAGTCAATTGGCCCTGTTTTAGCTATTTCATACAACTGTCAAGACATCACGGCTGTGATTTGAATACACGGACAATTTAAGTGTGTAGTCATTTGCTTGACAATATTTTTTCATGCCTTACCAGGATGATTCCATTTTTCACGCGATATTTCAGTTTAGAACCTGCTATGTACCTACAGTAACCAAAAGAGTTATATAAGTAATCAGGATCGTCGGATATAGTTACAAGTTTAGTAAGAAACCGATGGATGTTTTCGAATGAAATTTAATTTGATAAATGAACTTTTGGTGACCATATCAATTGTAATATTTTGAATGTGATTATGGAGGTACTTTCTAAGTAATCCAAAATGCCGTCGACAGACAGACAACACTTCCAAACCTCAATATTATATAGGGTGTAAAAAGACCAATCACATAGCCGTTAACTACGCACTTTGTACATCAAACTAAGTAACATTGCACAAAAATAATTGATGGGAAACTAATTTTATTTTTGGTGTGAAAAATCGCAAAACATTGTGTTTATGGGTGCATGCAACGGTACAGGGGTCGTGGGGGTATTTAAACTTATGTTATAACATTAAAAACTAGTTTTCGTAAAAAACGTCGGTAAAACTTGGAATTTTGACCTTCAATATCTCCGTAACCGGAAGGTTCCCAGGTATGGTCGAATACAAAATAGAAAAAATTACAATGGCGGGGAGTACAACTGACTCTCGGCTTCGTTAAGTGTCTTTTTATACCCGTTATGATTTGAATTTGCTCAATAATCATTAATTGAAAAATCATCAATTCATCAATTCCAATTTTTTTTTATTAGTTTGATTTTTTTAACCAAATCAAATCATTTATTTGCATAACACAGGTTCAAAGGATGTTACAAAAGGTTTATAAGGTACACTGTATTATAACCATGTGAGGTGTGCAAATATATTAGGAACATTATGACACCATTATTCTGAATCAGTTTTCTTATTGAGTCAGTCATTGAAAATATAAATAGATAGTAAATTTCGTACACATTAAATTAAATCTGAACTGATAAATTATAACAGTAATGTCAAGCAAATTAATAATGTCATAGTGATTGTAATTATTGTCATATTGAATTAATTTACAAATATTTGCTATAGTTAAAATACAATATCTTTATCGTCGAAGTAGTATTTTACATTATAATAACACTTTTGAATTAGGAATTTGTATAATTTGTTCTTAAATACATGAGTAGGTAACTTTCTAAGGTCATCGGGCAATTTATTATAAATCAGTGATGCCATACAAATAATACTTTTATTGAGTAATGCCGTTTTTCCATATATTTCTACGTCTAGCCTTTTTTGTCACGCAATTGTCTATAATAGCTTTTATAAGCAGTCTCATAATAGCTTGGATTTGATTTTACAAAAAGATTTAATTCGTATATGTACAAGGAAGGTAATGTTAGAATTTTTAAATTTGTAAACTAATGTTGACAGCTTGTAGTACTATCTAAATGGCAAATTGCACTGATGCATTTCTTTTGGGCTTAACGTTAGTTTTGTTAGTTTTAAATGCTCCTTTTTTATATATATTTTCTTTTTGTTTGGATTTCCTGTGCGTGTCCCAAATAAAATATATTTCTTTCCTTCTTTCTGTCAAACACAGTAAGCTAGTAATCAAAGTTAAAGCTCATTCCATGAGAAGGGTCTTTAGGCTTTGTGTACCTTTATCATCATAACCAAAATAGTTCTTCTAATAGACGAAAATATGAAACCTGAACAATCACAAAAGTGTACACTCATCATTGAACAAAATATTCAACAATTTTCTGAAAACGCAGACACAACGTAAATTCCCCTCCTTACCAATTCTCATATTGAATGGTGTGACAAATTGAATCGTAGACAACACCCAGACTTGCAAACGTTTTCAGCACTTCACTAGTATTTGTTTAAATCATATCAAGAACATTGTACGCTGATGTTTTTTGCTGTTTGTAGCGGAGAGTAAGCCATCTACGATGTGGATGAATCGTCATTAAAGGTGAATTAGGTATTGTTCGCGATGGAATAAAAGATTTTAGATTAGAAATAAATAAATAAATTGTATGCTTCGTTTGAAACAGATTAGTGACATGAAATTATAGAACACTGAAGTTGAAAAAAGGTATAATGGGGGCTATCGTTTTAGTGCTCACCAGTTGGCGCCACTGTCGAGTCAGGTCCTATTGCAGTACTAATATTTGATGTTTTGGATATGTTTAAGTACCCTTATTATGTTTAATTTATTACATTTTAAAACTTCAAATGAATATTTAGATTATAATATTCCTAAAATTGGCAAGCATGAAGCAGAAAAATCGTATTCTTCCTTCAAGTGGTACCAAATTAGATCCTAACTTTTTACAAAGTCTTAAGCCATAATTAATCAAGAATGGCACAACCATTACAGCTGTTATGAATCATTCGATAAAATCCGTGATAAGAAATCCCGCAAACAGTGAACGTTCAGTACATATTTTGACATCTAGGACCTTACTCTACACTAGCGCCTCTAGTGGCGAACTCAAGCGCGGTAGCCCTCATTACTTTTAATTCCATGTAAACGTAGGATCGGTTTAAATTCTAATCGTTGAATTATTGGATGGGAGAAAGGAAGAGAAGTATCAACATTGCGCTGCGCCGGCGCTAGTGCGGTCCGCTCGCTAGTAATGTGCTTCGTTGGTTACGGTTGGGCTTGCTTAGGGCTCGTTGTTTGATACATGACCATTAGTCAATTTAACAATTAGTCACTTGACAATAGTCAATAGCTGTCAAAGTTTAACTACTCTGTCTGCGCATGGTTAACTTTTATAGCAAATTGTAATTTTTTTTAACTATGGTTAGCTTAACCATTTGTCAAACAACACACTTCTGTCATTTAAAAAAAATTGTTAGTTTAACTAACGCATTTTAACTATTAGTATGACTACTGATCAAACAACGGGCCCTTAGTCGATTAGCTGAGCGAGATGTGAAAAGGTATTATCTATACATAGTATAAAATAAAGTCGCTCATCATGTTTAACCACAAAACAGATTTTTATGCGATTTTTACCATGATTTAGGGAATTTATCCCGGGAGATTTATGAGTACATTACATCAATAATTAACTCACACCAGAAATCTCGATGTCATGACATGTCACCACATCAGAAGTTACATTTAATTAGAACCATAACAAAATATAGTTCTCCTAACACAAAGACAACAACAGTGTGAATATAAACCTCACAAAATACTACAACAGACGCTCATCACGGAAACGAAATTTTCACCAACATTCTGAAAACGCAGACACAACGAAATCTCCTTTCCTTAGCAATCCCCATAATGAACGGCGTGACAAACTGCATCGTAAACAATACTCAGACTTGCAAGCGTTTTCAGCACTTCACTGTATTATTTAATCAGGGGAAGATCTTCAAACTTCTCACTTTGAATAATAGAATTTACTTACTTTATGAAAACAGGAATAATGTATGATCGTGTTTCTTTGTCGTTTGGAGCTTAGAGTATGCCACCCACAGATGTTGTGGGTGTCATGAAAGGTGAAAGAGGTATTATTTATAAAAATAAACACCGATATTTGCCTTTAAACGATGCGAGAAGTTGTACATAGAAAAACTACTTACTATCAATCAATTAATCAATTAAAATATTTTATTTCACATAAACCTACATGGGCACTTATGAAACGTCAGAAGCTAGGTGCACGGTTCCAATTGGTTGTTTCCTATGGAGAAGAGCCGGCAAGAACCTCCACGGTTACTCTTTTAAAAATAAGGGGCTTTTACAATGTTTCAAATTACAGTGTTGATAGGTATGGGAGGACAGTGTAGGCCTGTCAACAAGTAACAGGTACTCAACAAAATAGAAATGGTCTACAAATCTACAGTCTAAAAGTTAGGCCTACAACGTTCTCACATTCACAATGTATAGAAGAATCTATATAAAAATAAAAGCCTATTTAAACCAAATGACATGATTGCCATTACAACTGTAACAAAGGGAAAGGCCCATTTTTGGCCATGTTTTGCCCATCAATGTGGTAAATACAAAAAAAACACCCATTTAGTAACTAAAATATTGCTATTAATTAGTTGTAATGAAACCTCCGGAATTAAAAGCCGATTTAATCAAGACAATCAATCGTTTATTGCCTTAGCAAACACTTCCGGTTGTTGTTCAATCCTGTCAAAGTAGGGATGCCAACTTTTACCGAAAAAAATCGATTCACTAAAACCGGTTACCAAAAATTAATTTATAAAAAATCTTTTTTTATTATGTAGTTGTTTCGCTTTTGTTATTTTCTTTAGAAACAAAAAAAATGTGTGTCCATTTTCAGGCTTCTAAATACGACCCATTGAACTGATTCCGAGTTTCCAGTTTTTTAAAATATAGATTTTTCTTTAAATCGATCTCATATCGCATCCCTACGTCAATAATAATCGTAATTGACAACTAATTGACATTGACATTTCACATTTTGTTTGGTGGTGTGATTGTGTTCTTGCGACTTGTTATTTTTTTCTACTGCGTTTTTCTATTTGATTTTCCGACGGCTTTGATAACGATTATGGACCCTGTAACCGCTCCCGATGACGACCTTGGCTTTACATTGGATTCTGTACCCGCTTCCCACGACGACACCGGCTTGCCAATGGATACCGTACCTGTTTCTCACGAAAGACCTGACACGAATATTGAACCTGATTTACAAGAACTTACCAGCTTACCAAGGAGCCATCTCTGTGTCAACTGCGGCGTGGATACACGAAGACTTGAGAGATTTACCTTAAGCAATGTGGAAGTTCGGTCTATATTTCAGCAATGGATTGCACCACAACAAGTAAGTTACTGAACATTCAAGGTACATACTCAGTAACTTACATTCCATAGCTACGTACGTACTTAGTTTTAATGGAATAATTGGGTTGGTTAGTGTCAAGGAAACCATAGAAATAATTGTAGTTTGTTTTGTCTCAACCCATAGCAACATAATCAACATCAGTAATGAATTGTATGATCATTTAAAATGGTATCACGAGACCGGTGTCATTCAATGCATAGGGTCTTTATACATAAAGACTAATGGAACAGCTTGTTTATAGGTATAAATTATTTTTATGACAGTTTTCAATAGGTTTCAGATAATAGTCTGGTGTGTCGCCAATGTTGGATGTTGGCAAGGAATGCACAACAGCATTCTGCTCCACAAGAGCGAAGTGTTGGGCATCGTCAAATATGTATAAACTGTGGTCAATCTGTATTAAGAAGGCGGTTTCATCATCTACACCAAAGTAACACAGTCACAAGAGACATACAAATAAGAAGTATAATTGCAGAATGGATTATACCACGGCAGGTGAGTGCTATTAATATTTTAAGTGCTGTGTTACCTGTGATTGAGCATAGCAGATATCCTAGGATTTGTAATATTATGACTATTACTTAAAAAATACAAGGCTTAAAGTTAAATAAATATAAGATTCTTAAATACGCCAGCACTAAATTGAATTGTATGTATAAAATACCAAGAATCATTTTATGTTAATAATGTTTTTTTTCTTTTTGTTTAATTTCAGTTAACCTCAACAGATCTGGTTTGCCATACTTGTTGGACTCGAGCAAGACGAGCAATACCTCAATTCACACAGGCATCTACTTCAACTCGGCCACTACCCACAGAATCATCCCATGATGAAACTGTCAACACCGAAGCAGCCAGCACTGAAGAATCAGATACAGGAGAAACTAGCACCATCGCTGAACCAGCTACTGAAGCAACTATATATCTGCCAAATTATACCAGGGCTCCAATCAGCCAGCAGTATTGCTTTTATCCTAGATGCAATCAACCAGAGAGGCTTACAGTGCCTGCATTTTTACGGGCAAGATTGTTTATGGATTTTAATTATTATGTTTCTCCAACAAATAGGATATGTAGCTACCATAAATCAAATACTTTTGGAAATGAGCTAACTGAAGCGGAAAACCCAATCCATACATTCACAGCAAGACAAATAGAAGACTTTACTGATTTATTAAAACAGTCACAGTCAGTTCATTTAGACTTTGAAAATATAGAGAATATGGACAGTTCAATAGTTCATTACTGGTTTGGTCTATCAATAGAAGATATCTTAAATATAATTAGAGAATTACCAAGATTATCGGCTATGCACAGAGGCAAAACTGCTCTTGCAGCATATTTAATTAAATTGAGGACTGGAGACAGTGACGAGAGGATTTCTTCATTATTAAACATACCTAGGAGTACCCTAGAAAGACTTATGGGAAAAGTGAGGGAACTTTTAAACCAAGATTTTGTGCCTCGGCATCTTGGGTTAAATCATATAAGTCGCGAGGAAATCTCATCTAGAAATCTGATTATTCCAAACGGGCTTTTTGGAGGCGAAGAAAGAAGGCCTATTGTTATTTTAGATGGTACCTACATTTACATCCAAAAAAGTTCAAATTATACATACCAGAAAAATACTTACTCACTTCACAAATATAGGAACCTTGTTAAACCATTTTTAATTGTCTGTTGTGATGGTTACATTGTAGATGTGTTGGGCCCCTATCCAGCAACTACCTCAGACGCACAAATAATGTTAAATGAATTTAGTGAGGAAAACAGGCCCATGAGACAATACTTTCAGGCTAATGATGTTTTTATTTTGGATAGGGGCTTTAGAGACTCAGTGCCGTTATTACAAGGAACATGTAATTATTCCGTTCACACGCCTTCATCCCTTCAAGAGGGTGAAACCCAACTGTGTACATTAGAAGCAAATAAAACAAGATGTGTAACAATATGTAGATGGGTGGTTGAGGCGGTTAATGGTATTTTCAAACATTCTTTTAAATTATTTAGGCAAGAGTTTTTTAGTAATGCATCAAAACACTTAATGATCGATTTTGCCATTGCTGCTTCAATAATTAACCGTTTTCATCTTCGTATAAGAGACAGACCAGATGCCAATTTAATATTAGAAAATATTAGACGATTTTTATATCTTAATAATCATTTAGCTGATTTTGTGGAAGCCAATCATTTAAATCGAAGGCGTACACAATTCGTGAACATAAATGCAGATAGGGAAAACATAACTGAGTTTCCCCAACTCACCTACAATGATTTAATATTATTTGCATGTGGAACATATCAGTTAAAACAGGCACGCTCTTATTATGGAGAGCATAGGAGAGCGCAAGGTTCTTATAGTATTGAAGTGTGCCCAGAAAGGAATAACAGTGTTTTAGAAGGATTTCCTTCCGCTCATAACAGCATTTTAATTAGAGGGCGAATCAAAAGCCGACATATAAGTAGGAAGATGTATTTTGTTTACATAATTATTAAGAATGACGAAACTGGATTAGAAGCAATACGACAATATTGCTGTACTTGTATATCTGGTCGGAGGACAGTAGGGTGTTGTGCCCACGTAATGACAATTGTGTGGTTTTTGGGCTGGGCAAGGTTTCAATCAAATATAAATCCCCCAGCTCAATTTCTAGATGACGTGCTTGTCATTTATTTAAATGAAAACGAATAAATATCAGAAAACTATAAGTGTGTTTTTCTTAACCTTCAATTTTTATATATGATTTATAACAGTCCAACCGAATTCTATGTAAAAAATTGTGGTTGTTTCTTAATCTATGATATCAACCCTAATCTCTATAATTTGTTTCTTTCGTGGGCGTCACTTGGCCAAAATCTCTTTATCAAATGGGCATTTCCCTTTGAATTAAAATCCTGTTTACAAATGCCATAAATAAGGAGTTGAAATAAGAATTGGAGGTATATAATGTCAAAAAATTATGAAAAATTATGAGAAAATTTTGTATGATTTGATGGATATAAAATACTTGATCAAATCTAGTTTAAAGTCAGCACACACAAACCAGCTGACAACAACAGATTTTAAGACTACTGCATTGAAGAATTAACCTCATTTAAGAAACGATCCTTAACGTATCGAAATAATAATTGGGTTTACGTACAATGTTCAAAATACAGGCTGGCAGGGACATCGACGTGCAAACTGTAACCATAAATTCAGCATATTATTCTAGACCCTTAGCGTAGAAATGTATCATAGGTTATTTAAAAAAAATCCGCTATTTCATAGAAAAGTGAAAATGTATGGAAAGCAATTTTTTTTTTGTTTTTCATTGCTAGAGGGCCACTCCACTTAATGATATACCGGTTCGTTCAGATAATTTAGTTTAATGTAGGTATGAAAATTGTTACATATAGAACTTTGACGAAGAGAGACGAAAAAACAAATCTCGTGCAGTGACTGTCAACGCAATGACGTGTAACAGCGCCACCCCGCGCGCCCGTGTTTGTCATCAGGGCCGGATTTAGGGGAGGGCATCCGGGGCGACCGCCCCGGGGCCTCCACAAAAGAGGGGCCCCTGTGGGGGCCCCTCTTTTTTTTCGAAGTCTCTAGTGTACTAGAGACTTCGAAAAAAAAGTCTATTTTTAAATTCCGACGAGTAAACACTAGTAAACAACTTTTCCTTTGATATTTTTTTCGCTGTTTTACACACGGTGTGTAGGTACAACCGTACAACCGTTAGGGTACCTTGTCCTTACTGCCCTAGCTAAAAAATCCACCCTGTTTAAAAATTATTGAAAACTGTGTTTTACTTTTTTTATCGTCTGTTCCACAAAATTTTCGGGGCCTACACTTTTTGGTTGCCCCAGGGCCTCCACACGCTTAAATACGGCCCTGTTCGTCGTTGACATTATTAGTGCCATTCGGGAATGGCTTCAAAAATAACCGAAAAAAAAATTAAACGCATAGGCGTTTAGAATCATGCACTGAATCCAGAAAAACAGGTTGCGCGTCGATGTCCATGCCATCTTGTATAATGACATTAACAATCCAACTACTCGGTGTGATAATTAGTGTAATATAATTTCTGGCAATTAATTACCACAATACAATCAATGCGAAGCCCATTTTCAACAGCATAGGTACGTTTAGACACTATTAATATACCTAGTGAAACTACATAGGGTAATATTTAACTGAAGGTCTAAAAACGCTTGTAAAATACGCTTTTTTAAATTAATGTACCTCTAAAAATTTTTTGGGCTTCGAATGACACTTTTTAAAAGAAATTAACCTCTTTTTAACTTTGTGGCCTTTTCTCGTAGTTGGTCACAGTAACTAAGCTAGGACACCCCGACCAAATTGGTCAGATTATTTTGGAACTGAGGCCAACCGAGCGCTACATCTTAACTTTTATATATTCATATTTATATATTTTTATTTTTTATATCCTAACTTCCTAACTTTTATTTTATTTTATATTTTATATATTTTATTATATATATATATATTTATATATATTTTATATTATTATAAATGCGAAAGTAAGTTTGTTTGTTTGTTTGTTACCTTTTCACGCCTAAACCACTGAACCGATCATCCTGAAATTTTGCATATACGTTGTCACGGTTACAGAAACGGACATAGGGTACCTTTCATCCCGCAAAAAAGTACTGTTCCCGAGGAAAACAACAATAACCTCCGTATGATAATAGATGGCACCACGTGTCTTTTGAATCATGATTGAATTATAACCTAAATTTATAGTCAAACTCTAAATTAACGCGAGCGAAGCCGCGGGCAAATGCTAGTCAAACGATAAATGTAAGATGATTTATTTCTGTAAGTAGGTTTGTACAAACACTTTTACACGTCAATCATATTTTTAAAACTAGATGAGGTCGGCGTTTCCTATCGGACTATTCTCGAGAAGAAACGCCGAAACAAACTCAGAGGTCACAGTCTCTATTAAAGTCCAGACATAATCTTGTCATTGATCATCCAAGTTTGTCGCAATTACTTGGCTATTTAGTATTTTTAGGACGTCAAAATAGCAATTATTTGAGGTTCACAAAAAGAGACACAATCTTTATATTAGAGTGATCAATAATATTTTAGGAAAGCATAATGAGAATTATTTGAGGTTCGATTAAACACAAGACGTGCCTTTACATATTACCTAGTATCTTCTATACCAATCTAATTCCGTTCAGAGTCCCTATTTTTTCTAACATGTCCCGTATCGCAAAGATATCGATCTCAGTGTTACCCGATTTACTCAGAATAGAAAACTTTACCTTCCAGTTGATCCTGTACAGAAAAATAGTGTTACGACACTGCGATAGCTGAATAAAAAGGTTTCAATGTAAAAAATACAGGCGACAGTTTTATCTCGAATGCGATGTATTGAATCGTGCTTTTGCAAACGTGTACGGTTCGATTTCTTTAACTGTAATATGGCTACCTTTGGTGATAGTATGTTGGTGTTTTTGGTAGTAGTCTAAGATACATAAACTTTCTATGTAATCTTTTGGCACCTGAATGACATTGACAACGGGGCGTTGTTGGTAAACATGTGTGAAATTGCCAGAGAAATCATAATTATTGACAAAACAAGATGGCGGCGTTAGTTCGGATTCCAGCCACGCGCCAAAACGAAATTTATAGCGTTGTAATTGCGTCACACACTCACAATTCAAATGCCATTTATTTTTAAACCCCGACGCAAAAAGAGGGGTGTTACAAGTTTGAACGCTATGTGTGTGCGTGTCTGTGGCACCGTAGCTCTTAATAGGGTGAACCGATACGGTTACGGATACGGTTTTTTTATTTGAAAGCAGGTTTTCTAGAGGTGGTTCTTAGACATTTTTAATCAAAATTGTTTCAGCCGTTTCAAGTTCATCAGCTCTTTTTTGTGTCGGGGGTTTTTTAATTTTACCTATAATTACCTTTCAACAATATTCTTTGCGTTCTTTTTGTGGTCGAGCCGACAAATGTTTAAACAAGTGAAGCAATGGATTATGAATTTCTATCAGAATCCTTCGGGTTGAGAGAAAGAACGTGTGTGGGGTCTCGCTGGCATAGATTGATTACTGTTGGTCTAGTGGTCGCTAGACCACTGAGTGTAGGGTCCCAGTTTCTATCAGAAAAAGAAAAAGACCAAGACAAGACAAGACATATAGTGACCTTATTGGTGATGTTCTTCAGAAAGGTCAGGTGCGTAGTACTCGCAACCGGCATGCGTGTATGACCAGATGTATGAACGTAAACCAGGCAAAAGTAATATGTAAAGACCGTAGCTGGTGGCGTTCTGTAGTTTCTGCCTAACCCCATGGGAAGAAGGCGTGAGTTTATGTATGTATGTATATATGTGTAAGAAAAAGAAAAGAAAGTTCAAGTAGAAGCAGACGAAAGAAAGAAGTGAAGAAGTTTCGGGTCGGGAATAGTGTTAGTGGATGTTTAATTAGGAATCTCTCAGTAGCGGCCCGGAGGCTGGATTTGTGTTCGGTTAGCGGCAATAGGCTTGACCGCTATTACATTCAACATAACTAAGTGGAAAAAACTAGGAATAATGTAAAAGTAAGCAAAAAAATGGGTGTATTTGTCACAGAAACATGTGCACATCATAAAAATTGAATTAAATTCGAATAAAAAAAACAAAACAGATCTATAACCATGAGCACACAACAGAAATAGTCGGCAGCTGCACGTCGTGACTGTGACAAGAAGTCTTCGACTTAGCATGATGCTGTGCTGTGAGCGATCCACAAACCTCCCAATGTACGCCTCTGCACAACCCTTAGGAGTCAAGACAGGCATGGTGCTTTTAATCTATGTTTAGTTTAATTATTCGATGTTTACGTTTTAGGAAGCTGCGTATTGGATAGCTGAACGCGTTCATTAATTGATTAGTCTTTTGTTAGCATTAATTCATGGGTACGGATGAATACAAGTCCGTTTAAGTGGAGCAATTTAATTGCCTCGCTTAATTAGACGCACGTATTATTGTATAATAGGGTGTATTGCTTAGATAGGACAGCTTTTGTAATTGCTGATAATTACATTTCCGGAGCATTTTAATTGCTCAGTGTAAGGCCTTAACGAACTGTCAAGTGAACTGGTTTAAGATTTTATTTTATTTATCCTTCTACTTAGATCCGTGTCGAAATAATTTTTATGTCAGATACGGAGCAAAACCGTGGTCACCAATTGGTTTGTGACATTGTAGTTTTAGCTAAATCATAAACCGCAAATTCGATGCGGTGGCACTTAAAGTATGCAGCATGGCTTTTCATGAAACACCACACCTGTGATCACCACAGAGTTAGGCAGCGGTGTACACATGTGTTAGACGTTGTATATATGCTAGTTACGCGGTAAACTCTGCTTGCGCGATGCAGGATTTTGCGTGACGTCAGTGTGACGCGTAGCTCGCATGTGGCGTTGTAGATGCCGCTACAGCAGAAAAAAGTTTCTTCTCTTCCCTTCGAAGACGACACAAGCATTGATCGAGCAAGCTATCAGTCGAAAAACTTTGCCTCTCTCTAGTTAGCTCTCTTGGATCGTAGTTACGTCTACAAACACAATATTGCAAGTTAACTCACGATGTCGTCCTATGGTGTCTTTTTTAAATGCATAAAAGGTCTCGAAAACACGCTCATTGTGCGTACAGCTAAGAAATGGAACTCCTTGCTGGAGTCTGTGTTTGCCAATAGGTATAGCCTTGGAGCTTTGAGCACATATCAGCCTATAATCCCCGAAGTACAGTACACTCACATTTCGCCAGTTATGTTTAAGTTCTTTTAATAGGGGGCGAGCCTGTTGCCATCAACAGTCATTGATAATATAATCAATTAATTACTCTTTAAGTCATTGAAAATATTATGTCTACTTTCAATTAAGCTTCTAATCAATTTATTGTTGTCATCTTTCTAAATGCTTGATATAAATTGATAGCCAAAAACACAGGTTTTATAAACCTAGATCAGGCAGGTCTACATTACAGTTAGAATTAAAATTTTCCTCGATTGTAATTAATGTAAATCATAATTTTATTTTATACTTGAATACATTTTATTATTATATTATTATCAACCGGGCCCAAAACGAGCGCTGGGGCTCTGTCTCGCATAGGCTCATAGCATTATGCTGAGCGATTGCCGTTTTGCACGGATGTGACGCATATATTCCCCAACTCGTTCTTTTCTGTTTTTGTGTGTTTTTCTCTGCGTCATGTTTACCGCAAATAAACGTATATTATTTTTCTTTTCGTTCTAAATTTATTCTCCGGGCTGCTACTGAGAAATTCGTGATGGAATAACTCAGTGAAACTGCCCGACCTGGAAATCAAACCACGGGCGCCTCAAAGAGATGTCAGCACAATTGACGGGGCCCGATAGGGCCGATGCCTGCCGGGGTCGCGGATTGTTCGAAAGAAATACCGTGGCCCTGGCGCACAGGCAACTGAAGGAACACGGGCGGGTTTTATGATTTACCAACCAAAGAAAAAAAAAAGGACCTCATGCTCAACAATACCGCTTGCGACCACTAATGCACGAGGCAGACAGCTTTTAATGGAACTGCTCATTTCTTGGAACTGCTCATTTAATGCCATGCTGCAAACTGCAAGCCCAACCGCGTGAAACTAGGGGTCTAAGAAAATAATGTTGTCACAAAAGAAAGTATCGTTGTCTTCCTCAAAGACTTTTACTCGTGAAACTGAAAACACACTATAAATAGGATCTTTGAACTTTCAGTACCGGTCTAGAAAACCTACAACAAAGTTTCTCAAAAGGGGCTAAACACCTAAACACGTTTACACTTTCCAGCAAACGGCAAAAGTAGCGAAATAAAATTATCGACGCGTACGAAAACAAGGGCCAGAAAATAGTCCAGAAGGTTGACTCCACACTGAGCGAAAACAGGTGCATGCCCACGTACACGTGTACGCGCGGTGATCTCAAACAAATGCCAGCTGAAGCGTGACGGGCTTGCGGTCGGCGAGCAATGGGTCGGTCATCGTCCGGTAAGGACCAGGCCCGGGTCGACGGCGCGTTGTGTTCCACGCGCGCCTCAAAGAGATGCCAGCACACACTGACAGGTTCCGCTAGGGCAGACGCCTACTAGGGTCGCGGGTATCTCCGAAAGGGTTACCGTGGCCGTAACACACAGGCAACTGAAGGAACACGGGTGGGTTTTAGTCAGTAAAAGTCTGACACGCCCTCCCGCTCCGATCAGAGCGAGAGAAGTTACTTGATGATTTTCGATACCAAAAAGAAGGTGAAGCGTGACAATATCTGCGGGCGTTTTGACTCGTTGTAAGAAACTAACCTTCGGTACCTATTCTATGAAGAGGTGTTAAATAAATTCATAGGTAAACGTGAGAACAGGTGTTACCCGATGTTTCCACTAAAAAGGTTTGCAAACAAAATATTTTCAACGCTATCTCGGATTCCATTCGCGTCCTTTTTTTCAGTTAAAGGGTAAGCTGTATTTACTTAGGGAAGAAGGCTGAAATGTGTGCGGCTATGTATGAAAATATTATGATTGAATATTGCTCAGTTGAATTGTTATGTTATCACTTCGTGGGATATAGGATATAGTATAGCTGTTGTTAAATAATACTAATTTAAATCAAAACTGACTGCAATTAATCCAATTAATGTTTTGATTTTATAAACATGTGCTTCATTTTATTTTATTCCACGGGATATTAAATTGCTGAATGTAAATTTGTATTTTTTTTTCAACAAAAATAACTAGGTCATCATTTAGAAAAATCAAATTATTTTGCTCGAATATTGTAGCATTCTACCGGGAATAAAACAGCTCCAAATAAACAAGCCTGTTATTTAGTTTTTCCATCAGGGTTTTTTCAGTAGAATCAAGGAGTTTGGATTTGTGTGGCAATTAACTCGTGCCCTATTACATGGAACTTAAACATTACTGGCGTGTATAACCAGATGTATGAACGTAAATGAAGCAAAAGAAGTATGTAATATCGCAGCAGGTGGGGTTCTGTAGTTCTGCCTACCCCCATGGGAAGAATGCGAGAGTTTATGTATGTATGAAATATTGCTGGCAAAATGTATGTGAACTATGGGTACACATCAACCTAAGCCTTCGGGAAAAAAGGGCGTGATCTAATGAACACAAACTTTTTTCCTTTTTTCTGTTGGAAATCGTTATGGATACCCTTCGTCTGGGGAGAATAGAGGGTTATATCGGACTCCTACCGACTAAAATCCCTCTGTTTCTTTTACTACTTTAGAGGTATGAGGAACAGGGTGTAAAGTTCACTCATCCTCTATAGAAAAGCGAGGATCCTCCGACCACACGAGTGTCGTGTCTGGTGGGCAACTGCCCGACGATTGATGTCGGGACGATGTATAATATTATAATCCTAGTTGCGCGGTAAACTCTGCTTGCGCGATGAAGGATTTTGTGTGACGTCAGTGCGACGCGTAGCTCGCATGTGGTGATGCAGATGCCGCTACATTACCGTGAGTCGGGGGCCCGAGAGATATTCTTACATTCGCCGCAACCCCGACTGATATTAGTCCGCCATGCCTAACGGGCCCGATCACCAAGAGCAGCCGATCGGCCGATATTGGTGGAGTTTCTTGCCCATTCTTCTCCATACAAAACTACCTTTTAGAAGGGGCGACTAGAATCAATTCTGTTTTCTTGTTAATTTTGACGTTTAAAAGTGTCTCTTATGTGCATATTTGAAATAAATGATTTGATTTTCACTTTGATCCCACGACCGCACGTCACCGCACGTTCGCGTAAGGAAAAGCGATATACATTTAGTTTCCTTGCTCTTGTTTCATGTTTATTATTATATATGTTATATGCAGATAAGTATATGTTTCACGTATGTATGTATTTATTGTATATGTAAATGGTACACCACTGATTACCTGCATTATTGTCTCTCCTTCTCCCTTTAATCCATCCAAAGGTTGTCTGTAAGAGATCGCTTTTAGTGATAAGACCGCCCATTGTGTCACCCTATGTAAGATTTCTACATTTATATCTGTAACTTTGATGGTGTACATAATAAAGAGTATTCTATTCTATCCAAAAATATAATACTAAGACAGTTTCTTCTATGTTTTAAATGACTTCATTCCGCAGACAATAACATTGCTTCCTACACGTAGGTACACCATTAAAACATCAAAATGAAGATGTACACTTACATTTTATCACTAAAGTAATTCTCTTACTTGGGAGGCTGTAAAACCGGACTACATTCTTTAATCGACGGCCATCGCTCCCTTTTATTATAGCCTTTACGATGTTACCCTTATAATATCTTAATAAGGGAGGGTAGGGCCTAAAATATTAGGTCGAAAGCTAGCCTTTTTGGAAGACTGACGTGTAATTTTGAGTGTTGGGTAAGATGTAATTTGATGGCCTCGATTTGAGTAAAGTACCCTGTTTAAATGTTCATCAATCTGCCTACCCTTTACCAACTATGTTGGGGTCGGCTTTCAGTCTAACCGGATGCAGCTGAATACCAGTATTTTACATGGAGTGACTGCCTATCTGACCTCCACAACCGACACAATACCCCTCATGGTACAATTTTTTTTTTTGTTAGTTTGTTTAAAAATATCAATACCCATCACGTCTGCGAAGTTCCGCTGACTAATTTAATTGGACCATGTATACCACGGTAACCTAAGCTACCCAAGGCACAACTTTTCTACTGAGAAATTAATCATAATCTCCGGGCTTCAATAATAATTGACTTGGTTGCCGCTAGAGCGAACTTGTTGCTTCCAAGAAAAAGTAGATTTTTCTAATCTTCGTAATTCTTATTTCTAATAATGTTAGTAGTCTCTTGCGCAAGGCAAAATACAATTAGTTATAGCTCACTGAAGTCCAGCTAACCTAATTGAAAGGTATAAAGAAAAAGTTCGTGCTTGCTTTTTCATCCGATTACACGATCTTTCGTACAACCCTTTAATCATAACTTCCATACAGTTTATCTTTTTTCTTTTATAGTTCATAACCTTTTGTTTACTTGAAGTAATGCGAGCTCTTATTTAAATATATGAAACGAAAAATATATAAAATGAAACTACGAGTAGTACATGGTGTCTTTTGGTTTTGTATTTTCGTTTTTTGCCACCGACTTCCGAAATTAAAATTAATTTTCAAATTGTAGTGTTCTTTTGAAAATCGGTTGTTTTTTTGTAAAACTTTTTCAACTTTCCTCTTTTTAGTTGTTGTACCTGCCCAACAGAAATTCGTATGCCACTATTTACTTTGTATAGAACATTGACAGTAAGTTTTATAACATCATCAACATACACAAATTGGAATTAAATACGTATTAATGAAGCTTACTTAAAATCTACCTAAGGCGCTTTGCCTTAGGTAGATTTTAAGTCAGCTTCGCTTTTTTTTAAATTATTTACTTGGACATATGTTTTAGTGTTAGCTTGTATATTATAATCTATTTAGTATGTTTTTTTATGTACTTATATATAATAAACAGGCAAACTTAACACAATTTATATTGGACCACCGCATGAGTTTCGTCTACCAAATGAAAAAATAATTACGTTTTCGGCCCAGTAATCACGAAGAAATCGATGAACATAATATTAAAAAATATACATTCAAACGAACATAGAACCATCTCCTTTTTTCAAGTCGGTTTAAAATAGACTAGTTACAGTAAATAGAGTGCCTCACATTTACACATTTGAATTTTTGATGTAGGTACCTAATGTTTACCGAAATAGTAACTTTAGCTCCGTGTATTCGTCAGCTCTTGTAACAATTATGTCACCAATATTTCGTATTACATACTTTTGTTGTTTTTCTGGTACATTGCGTAACTGGCACTTTAATTTTAGCAACTTATTTTTTGTATCCTACGCTGTTACAAATAAATACTGTAGTCATCATTATCATCATCAGACTGTAGCAGTCCACTATTGGACATAGGCCTCTCCAATTACACGTCATTCAGCTCGATTCTCGGTAACTCTCATCCAGCCACCCTGCGCAGATGTTTGCTTTACTTAGCCCGAATTCGCGGTCTCCACCCAAGAACACGTCTAGTCAACGGTCATCGGTTCCACGGCTAATATGGCCGGCCCACTGCCACTTCAACTTGCTTAATAGTATGCTGCTTGTTTAAAATTGTAGTATGTAAGTATAATATCGAGTGGACAAGCTGAATATCAATGCTGTGTATAATTAAACAACTGAACTGAAACCTTTGGTGTCCGTTTAATTTATTGCCTCCTCCCACCTCTGCCCAGCCCCGCGAGGAAAACAGGCGTGATTTTAAGTTTATTGTTTGCATCATCTCTTCTCTGTTCTTATTGTTATAAAATTACCCTTGCTCTAAAACAACTAATTTAATTCCAAATAATATATATATATCTCTCGGAAATACGTTAAATCAATCGTTTGACTTTGAAAAATCGGGACGCCAGCGCCACCAGGTGGCACTCGACAGTATCTGTAACATAACGCTTGACCAGAGAAAAAGCTGAGTTTGTTGTAGGTGACTAAGCAGTGAACACGTTTAGAAACTGTCGCGCGTTCTATATAGTTGTGTCGTGTACCTACAGTGTGTGATTCGCTAGTGTGATTAATTTGATCGTAAGTTATAATTTTATTTGAACTGCAAACTGGTTTTCTAATAACCAACACTTCTCATAGTACGCCCACAGTAGTTAAAATATGGCCGATGATAACGAGAGAGACGTACCTTCCCCATCATGTAGAACTCTTATCGAAATTTTAAAAACTTCTAATAGTCATGTTGCAAGACAGGCCTCTTCTTAAACAGAATTCTCTTAGAATTATTTCCTCCCTTCTTACTAGAATGAAAATTGATCACCACATTTGCTCAGTGCCTGTTGACGATTTCAGTTCAATTAAAGTGAAATTTTTCTAACAATTTTTTTCTCCATAGTCAGTCAATAATACATCAATGTTCTTTGACACTAATTACAAAAGAACATAAAAATCTTGCGTTCTGCACAGGAAATAATGCTTTTGTCAATACTAATTAGTGAAGTAGTCGACCTCTTTGAGGAAGTTCGTCGGAGAAAGTATAGCTTTCTTTATATACTTTATTTTGTCGCTGTGCAGGTTTGCAGGGTAAGTAGGTTAAATGTGATATTTTAAAGATGTCTTTATTTGACTGGAGTTAAGGGTACAGTCTGAATTATGCCATATTGTAATCGCTCACAGCGCTCACATCAATAAATTTGCGCTCAAATTTAGATATCACGATTATGACAGCTGACAGCTGTCAATAATTTGGCACGCTCGTGAAGGCGCTCACAGTGCTCGCTCAACGATTGGATATTTTTTTGAAAATGGAAGTTCAACGCATTGGCACTTTTGTTTTGTTGGTTCACTCTGTCGACTCTAATAACTCAGATTTTGAGTTTGAGAACGACGATTCGTCCAGTGATGAAGAGGATGAAGAAGTGTTATATTAGCGTATTTATAATGTTCCGGGCAAAGATTTAAATACCCTGAAGAAAAATACCACGAATTAAAAAGTACATAAATGCAACATTAATTAAATATAATACGCATGCGTTTACAACTCATTTCAGGTATGCTGTTACGTCTCGGATTTTAATGTCTGCCACAAAAAAAAAAACCTTAAAAACATGATGCGACTCAAAATAAAACAGCACAATTTTCAGTTTTGACAGCGCTCACGGTGATATTAATTTAGAGCATGGTCGGCGCTATCGCAAGATGGCGCATGTCATGACGTCATCTATGATGATTCACAGGACATCGTTATCGTGCTCATGCTAATTCGGAACGGATGTAAGCAAGCTCAAATCAATTACAGCGCAATTCGAAATGTACCCTAAATCAGTATTGTTGGTGCTGAATGGGTTTCATTTTGACAGTTCAACAACATTCATTGCGTTATACACGTTGTTGAGCAGACATTTTTTTCGAACATATGAAACAATGGATTAGCAATAGGCTTCAAAATTATTCAGATTGTGATAGATAGTGTGTTACGTAATTAGGGTGTTGATTTTTTGAGTAGATTTTGAACGAGACTGTTTTATTTCGAATGTGTAGGACTCAATTGTTTTCATACTCCGCGTATACACCAATATAAAAGTTGTTAAACTTGTCTTCAACAAGTCTCGTAAACAAAAATATGTCGTGTGTAAAACATGACGTATAATAACATGGACGTTTTTCAGACATCTTTGTTAACTATTTTATTCACCCTTTTTGAAATTTTAAGCAGAAGGAGGGACCCCCTTTCGGTAAAACAGGAGGCTTTTTTGAGGCAAAGAATTCTACTTAGCTCTCTGGCAAAACTACTTTCCACCTTCAAACAACCGCCAATATAACAAAACTCTCAATTTCCTCCGACTTCTAAGGGTTCCTACTAGGACAAACTTATAATAATGTAAGTGTATTAGAACTAGTGTTCTCGTTAATGAATTACTTTTATTTCCTTATCTGTTAGTGCAGGAAAACATCGAGTAAAGGAGAGTGGGGAAGTAGCAACTTTTTCATGAATCGAATGAATGTCCTATGCCATTATTATTTTCGTGGAAGTAAAGAGCTTTCTGTTTAGGTTTGTGGGTACAACCAAAGTCAAAGTCAAATAATTTATTTCAAATAGGCACATAAAAGCCATTTTTGAACGTCAAAATTTACAAAAAAAAATAGAATTGAGTCTAGTTGCCCCTTCCAAAAGGTAGTTTCGTATGGAGAAGAATGGGCAAGAAACTCCACCGTTACTCTTTTTAAATGTTTTATAATATTATGTAGGTTCACATTAATTATATAATTATATGTGAAGACGATGCACCTAGAATAGAATATATAACCACCTAATAGGTTTATATTTTTGCCACTAAACAGCGTTTCAGTATTTCGCAATGAAATTATACAACGTGCCGCTACATAAGCGGCATTAATTTAACACGCGAGTAAGGGTTAGTAGCCAGTAAAAAATATAATAAGTTAAAATAATCCGTAAAAAAACCACTGCCTGCGCCGCTCGCGCCCGGCATAGGACTCGTCTCTTTCCTTCAATTCGTCTACTCTTTGCACGTTATTCGTTGTAATTTCATTGATGCGATGTTATTTATTTATTTATAGTTAATTAACAAGGTACAATACCAATTACATTAACTAACATAGAAAACAAAACTATACAATGCAGACAGTTGTGTCATAAACAATTATTCGCTACTTACTAACATGGAACAGTGGACACCCTCGCGTACTGTTTCTCACAGAACATCATACATACGCGCTTAATTTTACTCCATTCCTCCGCAAACACATCACATTCAGGGTTGGCCATCAGGAAGCCGTTGAGCATTCTTAAAGTACGGCACACAGGCGATTCAGCTCTGGTGACCGTTTTGCAAGGCAGTTGCGCGAAAAGATTGTGTCGGCGACTATTACGGTGACTGATGTATTTGTCGGGCACAAATAGTCGACAGAAAAGGTCATGGAGCTCAGGGCAGTCGATACGACCGTTAAGGGCCTTACACGCTATCGTGAACTGATCAAGGCTTCTTCTAACCTCCAATGAGTTGAAACCTAAAGTTCATAGGATATAGTTGGTGGGGTACATGTAAGGGTAGAAATTGTAAGTTCTTTTAAAAAGATATCTAAGAAAAGTTTTCTGCACTTTCTCGAGCATTAACGTTTGAGCCGCGGTATAGGGGTGCCAGACACAACTACCTCCAGCCTAGTCTCCAGCTTACTGCGAACTAGATTGGTGTACAGTAATATAATAACATGCGGGTTATGAATATCACGAGCATTTCGCAAGACAAATCCTAAGCGTCTGAAAGATTCTTTCGCAAAAGTGGAAATGTGATCTCTGAAAGTCAGACAGCGGTCGAAGGTCACTCCCAGGTCCTTTACGTTGGTGACTCGAGTAATTTTTTCACCACCTAAGCTGTAGACAAAATGGATTGGTCGTAATCCCCGGCCGAATGTCATGACATAGCACTTATTTGTGTTAAAGAACAGCTTATTTAGAATACTCCACTCGTAGATAGAGTCAATATCCCTTTGCAGGAGTTTGCAATCCTCGTCCGTTCTGATGTGAGCAACTAGTTTCAGGTCGTCAGCTTATAGCACGCATTTTGCGAACTTAACCTTATTGACAAGGTCATTGATCATGATAAGGAATAAAAGCGGCCCCAACACGGATCCCTGACGCACGCCGGAGCGATTATTATATGGCTTAGACTCGAAATAGCCATGTCTGACGAATTGATTGCGATTCCGTAGGTAAAAGAGAAAAAGTTAAGATAACTGAACAAGAATCCCATGTGTGTTTGCATAGCTTAAAATCATAGTTATATTCCGAAAGCTGATGAAAATCCCTTGTGATTTGATGTGACATATTAAATTTGCGTTTTTTATTTTATTTTCCATCCCCTCCACCCCCCCCCTTCAAGTTTATGCGTCTTAAGGATAACAAAAAAGTTCACTGACATTTAAAAAAAAATGTAAATGGCTGAAATATGTTTTTTTTTTTTACGTTTTCAACCCGCATATCTCCACCATTTCGAAAAACTGAATCGACAAAAAATTTACGTATAATTATTGAGCCTTCTCACAAAATTTCACGAGAATCGGTTGGAAATTGCGACCTGTAGAGGAGAACAGACTTCCGGACACCTGGACATACGAAAGCAAATTTGCCCAAGCTGAAACGGAGGCGCTTCGCGCTCGGTCGGTCAAAAATCTAGTAATTTTAGTTACACGAGGCAGTTATTCGTTGTTATACTACTGCAACCTTATAATCTACACTGATATTATAAAAGTCAAAGTCAAAGTCAAAGTATTTACTAGTGTGATTTTTGGTGATACAGTATTTTTGGTCTTATAGTTAGATTATGGTAACTCAAAAAACTACCCATTAAGGCATTGTTTAAGCAAGTACTTACAAACTAATGAATGTAACGATAGTATCTATAGCTAGCTATCGATATGTAGATGATCACACATACAGTCCACTCAAACGATTTGTCAAGTTAGTTGAAATTAAATCTTCGCGACAAACACACGTCTATTTTTTCTAAAACTCCTATCAAACCAAATACAACCTTATTGCTATAAACATATGGTCCTAAATCGAACCGGATTCAAGTCATCGACCGACCCCAGGTGCGACCGAGCGCCGTGAGTGAGAACAATAGCATTCCTGAGCGATAAGGATTTTTCTGAGAAATGGTTATGAACTTATTAGTGAATACAAATAAATAGACTATATTACGTGCTACGAAGTTATAAAAACTCATAATTACGGTGAACTTACCTGCAAATAGTGATAATTGTGTTTCTTGTGGAGTGAAACAAATATAACAATGGAAGATCTGATTATGTATCAGAATGAGCTACTGGAAAACTTAAGAAAAACTGAAACAAACTATAAGAAATCGCCGAAAGACAGAATAAAACGACCTTACTTACAAACTAGGTTGGATTTATTAGAGGAATTGTGGAAGGAGTTCAAGGAGGGTCACAAGTGTATTATTATAAAAGTTGCTGATCAGGAAAGAGAAGATCCCTACTTTGAGAAAGATATTTATGAGGTATTTGAAGAAACATACATAAACTACAAATCAACATTAAGAGAAGCTCTTCAGCCTTTTTTAGAAGAATCAAAATTTCAACCTGCTTTATCTCAATCCTCTTCAATCAACGACGTGCAAGACTTCAAGAATCGAGGAATTAGGTTGCCCAATATACAGATACCCACATTCACGGGAAAATACGAGGAGTGGCAACCATTCTACGACCTATTCCGTACTCTAATTCACGACAATGAACATTTATCACGTGTACAGAAGCTGCATTACCTAAAAAGCAATTTATCTGGAGAACCTGAGGTACTGTTACGTAACTTTTCTATAACAGATGCAAATTATGATGAAGCCTGGAACCAATTAATAAAACGTTACAATAATACGAGGTTCAACAGCAACGCCATTATGAAGATTTTATTTACGCAAAAACCTGTGCAGGCGGAGTCGGCTAGTTTAATTAAACAACTAGTAGACACAACTTCGACATGTTTGAAGGCGTTGAAGAACATGGGTATGCAGACTGATACCTGGGATATGGTAACTACCTACTTAGTTGTATCGAAGTTAGATTCTGATTCTATAAAGTTGTGGGAACAACAAATCAGTGCAACATATAATAACGATCTACCCACTTGGTCGGAATTAAGGAATTTTCTAGAAGCAAGGTTCAGAGCTTTAGAAATGATAGAAAGTACTAAGGTTAAAACGGTGCAACCCAAACCAGTAGCTAAACCCAAGGTTTTCCATTCAAATGTTACCAGCAACGATGAAAAGAGGTCCGAAGTAAAATGTGCTTTGTGTAGTGGTGACCACTACATCTATTCCTGCAAGAAATTTGGAGATAAGTCGCCAAATGAAAGACAAGAATTTATACAGACGAACAAGTTATGCTTCAATTGCTTGGCGCCTACACACCCTGTGAGCAAGTGTCGACAGTCATCGTGTTGTAGAAAGTGTGGACGGCGGCATCACACCCTTTTGCATTTCGAGAGAGGACAGCAGAACGAGAAACCGAAGGAAAGTGAAACTTCAACTACAGGTATAGCGAACGGTAAATCTACAGGTACGCCTATTTCTGTATCTAATAATGAGCATATTGTAACCAACTTTTCTAGTGAACATATACAATCAAACAGTGTCCTATTAGCTACTGCTAATGTATTAGTAGATAGTAGGAATGGTTGCAAATACGTTGTGAGAGCTTTGTTAGACCAAGGGTCACAAGCTTCGTTTGTTACAGAGGCAACAGTACAATTATTAAATCTTAATCGTAAATCCGTGAGTGGTTGGGTGTCAGGTGTGGGAGAGAGGCAAACGAGAATCAAACACAGGGTTACACTTTGCGTCAAATCATGTCACAATCCCAATGCGTCAGTGCGAGTAGAAGCATATGTATTGCGTTCACTAACAACAATGCTACCTACCACTAATCTAGGTATTCCTGAGTGGTCAGATTTAAAAGAGTTGGAGCTGGCTGACCCAGGATTTGCAACACCAGGGAGAATAGACATTCTTCTTGGAGCTGAGGTGTACAGCGACGTCTTGTTAGACGGCGTTATCAAGCATCCTATGAATAATCTTTTGGCACAACACACAATTCTAGGTTGGGTTATTTCAGGAAGGTTGTCACGAGAATGCATTTCAGCAGAAAAGAACTTCACCAGTCTGCATGTTCAGCTTAAAGAAGATGAGATGCTTAAGTTATTTTGGGAGTTAGAAAACGAGCCAAACACCATACAGAAGAGATTGTCAAAAGAAGAAGAAAGATGTGAAGAGTATTACGAGGCTACAACGATCAGAGATAAGGAAGGAAGATATGTGGTAAGATTGCCATTCAGAAACAATAACTCAGAAGGTCAAGCTGATGGATTGAGGGAAATAGCTGCCAAAAGGTTTGAGTTCCTAGAGAAGAAATTCGCAAAAAATTGTAAGTTTCATGAAGATTACAGTAAGGTTATGAAAGAATATATTAATCTTAATCACATGATTGAAGTGGAGTCTGCAGATATTAATAATTCTAAAGCGGTGTATTTACCTCACCATGGCGTAGTAAGAGAAGATAAGGATACGACGAAACTTCGAGTGGTTTTTGACGCTTCGTGTAAGGGCATCAATCATGTTTCCTTGAACGACAATTTGCTCGTGGGTCCTAAGCTGCAACAGGACTTACGCCACATACTTATGAGATGGAGGACACACAAAATCTGCATTACGGCAGATATCATAAAAATGTATAGAATGGTGCGTGTAGCAGAGGAAGACACAGACTATCAAAGGTTATTATGGAGACCAACAACAACTGAGAAAATTAAACATTACAAATTGGTGAGATTGACCTTTGGTACCGCATGTGCACCATACCTTGCAGTGAAATCATTACAGAGATTAGCGGATGATGAGAAATCAACACTTCCAGCTGCTGCTAAAATAACAAAAACAGATCTCTATATGGATGATCTATTGTCAGGATGTGACACAGAAGATGAAGCTGTTAGTATTTATAATGACATGAACAAACTACTGAACTTAGGCGGCTTCGAGTTACAAAAATGGAGTAGTAATAATGAGAACGTCTTAAAATATATGGGTATAAATAAAAGAGATGATCATGAACTACCTCTTAAGGTCAATAGTTTAGTTAAAGTACTAGGAGTGAATTGGAATCGAGACGCTGACAGCTTTGTATATTCCCTCAACTTACCAGAAACAAAGGAACTGATGACTAAACGACGTGTTCTTTCTGAGGTTGCTAAATTGTATGATCCTCTAGGGTGGATAGCTCCTGTTGTTGTCATAGCAAAAATGATGATACAGAAGTTATGGAAAATAGGACTAGGATGGGACGACACTATAAGTGGAGAGCTACTAGCAGAATGGTTACACTTCAGGGAAAATTTAGCTCACATTAAACATATTTCTATACCAAGATGGTTACAATGTTCCCACAGATCTACAGTTGAGTTGCACGTCTTCGCAGACGCTTCGCAGGCAGCATATGGGGCAGCAGTGTATATTCGAGTAGTCGAGGGAGACAGAGTCTACGTTAATTTAATATCAGCAAAAACAAAGGTTGCTCCTATTATGAAACAATTATCTATTCCGAAGTTAGAACTCTGCGGTGCTACACTAGCAGCGAAACTGATTTTCGAGACAGCGCAAGTAATGAACATAGCTAAGGAAAATTTACACGCATGGACAGACTCGACTATAGTTCTAGCTTGGTTAAAGGGTGGGGCGAGTCGATGGAACACATTCGTCAGCAATCGAGTCTCTGAGATATTGAACATTCTAGCTTATGAGCAATGGGGTCATGTGACTACAGACACAAACCCAGCTGATTGCGCCTCAAGAGGCTTACAGGCCTCAGAGTTGATAAATAACTTACTGTGGTGGAATGGTCCAGCTTGGTTGGCTGTACTAAACCTTGACATGAACTTAGTTGATGTCGACGATACACAAGAAGAAGAGAAAGCCAAAGTTTTTACTGCTTTATTAAATACTGAAGAGGAATTAATTTGGACTAAGTTCTCTGATTTACAGAAAATGTTGAGAGTAATTTCATATTGTAGAAGATGGTTAAATGTAAAGTTACATAAACACAACGTTAAATATAATAATAAATTCATTACAACACAAGAAATGAATGAAACTCTAAATAACTGCATTAAACAAATTCAAGGTATAGAATTTAATCAAGAAATAAAGCAGTTAAAATCTCAAGGCGGTGTTCTCAAAAGGAGCAAACTACGCAATCTTTGTCCCATTATCGATGATAATGGTATTTTAAGAGTTGGCGGACGTATTCAACAGTCGCAAGCTGCGTACGACACAAGACATCCTATAATTTTACCTGCTAAGAGTCATCTTAGTAGACTAATCATTAGAGATGCTCATCAGAACACAATGCATGGTGGACCACAAGTAATGCTAAATTACTTGAGGTCGAAGTACTGGATACTGCGAGCGAAAGATCAAGCAAAGGGACATTACCGAGAATGTACAACTTGTATTAGATATGCAAAAAACAATGCGGTACAGTTGATGGGCCAACTACCAGAGGTACGAGTAAAACCCAGCAGACCTTTTAGATCAGCTGGTGTAGATTATGCAGGACCCATTAATATCAGATTTTCACCAGGCAGAGGAGCTAAATCTTATAAGGGCTATATTTGTCTCTTCATTTGCATGGCAACACGTGCTGTACACCTGGAAGCTGTCACAGACCTAACTTCTAAGGGATTCATCGCTGCTTTCAGGCGCTTTACTGCCAGACGAGGACATTGTCATGACCTTTTCAGTGACAATGGCACTAATTTTGTGGGAGCAGACAAGCAGCTAAGAGATATGTTTGACAAGGCTAAGTCTTCTATTCCTAGTGAGATAGCAGAGTTGTTAACTATCGAACGTACTACATGGCATTTTATCCCTCCACATGCGCCTAATTTTGGGGGTTTGTGGGAGGCTGGGGTCCGCAGTACAAAAACACATCTCACAAAAGTAATTGGAAATAGTACACTCACCTACGAGGAACTTACCACTGTGTTAGCTCAGATTGAATCTTGTTTAAATTCGCGACCTATTTCGGTTTTAAG
Organism: Dryobotodes eremita; assembly: GCA_917490735.1. Classification (NCBI taxonomy): domain Eukaryota; kingdom Metazoa; phylum Arthropoda; class Insecta; order Lepidoptera; family Noctuidae; genus Dryobotodes; species Dryobotodes eremita. Next base: position 3,168,739 of record OU823263.1, on the reverse strand, counting down.
TGATGACCCTAATGACCCTCTGCCCCTGACACCAGGTCACTTTCTGGTTGGCGAACCTTTATTAAACCTATCAGATGAGAATTATACACCTTGTAAACATATCACTAATCTTGAACGATGGAGGTTAGTTCAAAAAATGGTCAACGATTTCTGGAAAAGATGGTATAAAGAATATCTTGTCAATCTTAATAAAATATATAAATGGAACACAAAACAACTTCAGCCAGAAATCGATGACATAGTTATCCTAAAAGATGATAATATTCCACCTAGTAAGTGGATATTAGGAAGAGTAATTCAAAAACATGTTGGTCCCGATAATCTTACTCGAGTTGTATCAATTAGATGTAAGAACAGTGTTTTAAAACGTCCTGTGAATAAAATAAGTATCTTAACTAAACAAACTTAGGATTAGTGCTAACTACTCTTTGTAAAACTAATATAGTGTGTACCTAATTATTAAAACTAACTACTTATTTATAACTAAGAAACATAAAAAACTTATAACTTACCGAAAACCTTGTCTCCATTACTTACCTAATAATGATGTGTTAAAACAATGTTTACAAAATTTTATGTAAACGTAAATGTTATGTGAACTAGGTAGGTACTTACCTTTTACTAATAAATTCTTGATTGATTAGTGTTAAAAGTATTAGATAAGTGACTTATCAAAGCAGCTGTGTAAAGTATGATTCCGACCCTTACATAGTTATAGGTATATGTAGTTACTTGTAAACCTTACCTTTGCAGTGATATTATTATGTGTAGTGTTGTGGATATTGCTTATGAACTAGTTAATTATAGTTTTGTAAAACTTACCTTATCACCTCAAGTTAGATGTCATAATTAATTGTTACTTTAAAATTGTAGTTTCTATACCTATTATTTTGTAAATTCATATTAAAGAACTGCGTTCTTTGGGGGGCGGAATGTTTAAGCAAGTACTTACAAACTAATGAATGTAACGATAGTATCTATAGCTAGCTATCGATATGTAGATGATCACACATACAGTCCACTCAAACGATTTGTCAAGTTAGTTGAAATTAAATCTTCGCGACAAACACACGTCTATTTTTTCTAAAACTCCTATCAAACCAAATACAACCTTATTGCTATAAACAGGCATACACTATTTAACAATATAAGAATTTAAAATCAATATTACATACAAGTTAACAAAAATCTCAATATTTAGAATAAAATACATAAAGGGGTAAAGTTTGTAAGTTTGAATGTAGCAGGAGGTAATCTCTGGAAGTACTGATCTTATTTCGAAAATTCTTTCACTGCCTAAAAGCTACACTATTGGCGAGTGCCGTATGGTATGTTTTTCTCAAAGCATTTATTTCAAATAAACCAAATACAGGCACTTTTGAATTGCCAAGGGATCGGTCGGTCTGAAAGATGAAGTTAGTTGCCCATTCCAAAGCGTAGTAGTAGGTACTAATGGAGAAGAACGGGCAAGAAACTCCAAGGACACTCTTTTAAATCAAAATATTGTTATAAAATATTGGTTACATCATTCATGTTGAAATTATGCATGTGAGAACGATGCAGAGCGTTAAAAGCGTCCGTAATAAAAAGACAAAAACAATTCAAATATTAAATTAAATTAAAATAAGCCGTGGCAGCTAAGAAATGATCAGTCCCTGCTGACAGCGCCCGTTCACGAACATGATTTTATATTATAGTTGACTACCTTTAAACTTGCTTTTAATATCTTGTTCTAATTTATGGAATTAGTAATGTTTTAGAGGAGGTAAACCAAAAATATATTTGGGTTGCCAAATCTGTATAATGATTTTGTTTACCGTCTCTAAAACATTACTACAATATTCTATTAAATTAACCCAATGTCCGCTTTCCCAACTTTCCTCTTAATGTCGCCCGATGTTTCTGTTATTCACTAAGCTGCAGACAACTGCTGACGGAAAGATTTCGCGAAAGCGCTTAAAGAGCCGTAGTAATCTTTTGTTTCTCTTTGTCACTATTCTGTAAAAGGAATAATATTTTCTATGTTGAGGTTTGGAAATAGGTACACGGTTTTGAGCGCTTTAGGGTCGAGTTAAGTGGTTGTAATTTGTCGGCCTTATTATTAACTATCTGAATTTACCTGTCATTACATGTAGTTGCTTTGGAAGAAACCAAAGCTACAGATAGATACTTTTCTGCATAATTTTTGGTTTGATTTAGGCGGTTGACTTGTTTAAACATTTTACAAGTACTGATTTGTAAACTGTTTTATTTTTATTTTTGCCAACTGTTCTTTATGTGCCATTAAACGCAGTTTTCTTTCTTACTCCTAAAATAATATTCTATTTAATTAAACAGAATATTATTGCATTATATTGTATATAGAAAGAAAATTGCGTTTTCTTTGCGAAAATAGTGGCGAAAGCGGAGACTGAGTAATTAGTCTCCACTTTAAGGCTCGTACACACTGGTGCGACGCGAAGCCCGACACAAAGGCACCGCGTGTCGCGCAACGAGCGGCGCCTTTGTGCCGGGCGTCGCGTCGCGCCAGTGTGTACGAGCCTTTACCCACTATTTTCATAATGTCGCCCGATGTTTCTGTTTTTCACTAAGCTGCAGACAACTGCTGACGGAAAGATTTCGTGAAAACGCTTAAATAGCTGTAGTAGTATTTTGTTTCTCTTTGCCAAGAGCTGAATTATTCTTTTGTTTCTCTTTGCAAAAAGCTGAATTATTCTTTTGTTTCTCTTTGCTATGAGCTGTAGTAGTCTTTTGTTTCTCTTTATCAAGAGCTGTAGCAGTATTTTGTTTCTCTTTGCCAAGAACTATAGTAGTATTTTGTTTCTCTTTGCCAAGAGCTGTAATTGTATTTTGTTTCTCTTTGCCAAGTGCTGTAGTAGTATTTTGTTTCTCTTTGCCAAGAGCTATAGTGGTCTTTTGTTTCTCTTTGATATGAGCTGTAGTGGTATTTTGTTTCTCTTTGCTATGAGCTGTAGCAGTATTTTGTTTCTCTTTGCCAAGAACTATAGTAGTATTTTGTTTCTCTTTGCCAAGTGCTGTAGTAGTATTTTGTTTCTCTTTGCCAAGAGCTGTAGTAGTATTTTGTTTCTCTTTGCCAAGAGCTATAGTGGTATTTCGTTTCTCTTTGATATGAGCTGTAGTGGTCTTTTGTTTCTCTTTGCTATGAGCTGTAGTAGTCTTTTGTTTCTCTTTTTTATGAGCTGTAGTAGTATTTTGTTTCTCTTTGCCAAGAGCTGTAGTAGTATTTTGTTTCTATTTGCTATGAGCTGTAGTAGTCTTTTGTTTCTCTTTTTTATGAGCTGTAGTAGTATTTTGTTTCTCTTTGCCAAGAGCTGTAGTAGTATTTTGTTTCTCTTTGCCAAGAGCTGTAGTAGTCTTTTGTTTCTCTTTGCCACTATTTTGGTGTAGAAGAAATGGATATTTTTGTACGTTGAGGCTTGGAAATAGAGGTTTTGGAGTGGTTGATGTTACTGTACAATTTAGTGGCTTAATGTCCAGTATAAGTGGGCTTTAGGTCAAAAAAGTAAATTCAAAATCTAAAACCTGACTACTGAAAAATCACGCTTTAAAAAGTATGAAACAAGAAAATATTCGTATCTGAAATTGTTACCTACAAACTATTCAATATTTATCGTCTATTAAATATATATAACTTACACTTATTTTAATGTATTTAATACATAATTATTCATAGTGATATTCAGAGGATAGCCGTGGTCATATATTCAATTTAATGTGACTTCACATAGCCTTTAACCAGCAGACAATCAAGGCGCTTCCAACGATACCTCATTTGTCAAATTATGATAAGCAGTTTAAAAGTTATGAGGGAACAGATGAACATACATATATGTATACATACATACCCGCATACATACATCCCAGTCAAAATAATAACCATCCTTTTTGCTTCGCCGAAGTCGGGTAAAAATGATAAAGCGTTAATTTACCGACTTTTACTAGAGGAAAGTCTCAAATTAGTCTTGAAATTCCTACATGCATTAGATTATATAGAAAGATATAACATTCTTTAATATATACACCGTAAAAATCATTTTGCATTCATTGAGCGTTATGAATAATGCTTATTTGTCCTTTTCATCATAAGAATCATACAGCAAGGTCCAATTAAAGGCTGATGTTATTACCATTTTAATTATGATCATACACTTGAACTGAATCTGTTTAGTTTCATTTAGGTTTACCATTAAATATTTTTGAAGTGTTTAAATCTAGGTGCACAATTAATATCAAATAGGTCATATAATAAATGATAATGATACATGATTTTATTTCTGTAAGTAGGTTTGTACAAACACTTTTACACGTCAATCATATTTTTTAAACTAGATAAGGTCGGCGTTCCCTATCTGACTACTCTGAGAAGAACGGCCGTAACAAACTCAGAGGTCACATTCGCTTTTAAAGTCCAGACATAATCTTGGTCAGATCATGTGAAGACCATGTAGATTGGTATCTGAAATGGTCTTTGAGGAAAGAACCACACAGATTGAGTGGACCTGTCCAGTCAGAGCACGCATTTGTCAGTAATCGTGCAGCTCGACTCAGGAAGTCAGGACTCAAGGAGCTCAACGATTCCACGAACATCGATATGAATATGAAGACCGATATTATTACCTATGTATACTTTATCCTATAACTTTGAAAGCAATGCTTGCAAATGACATTTCTCAAAATATAAAAGATAATTATGTACATTATGTAATGGTGCACACGTAAACAAAACAACTTCAATGCGTGAAACAAAACCTATTCGAACTTTAACATCTGTTAACCCAATGCATATAGGAAGGAACACAGCACCTGTATGACTCACGTACGTCATAACTTGTCGGTTATGGCGGAACGTGGTAAGACTAGGATATCGGATTTGCATACGAACGGAATTGCCGTGAGAGAGGATTTAAAGGCTCATTTACATGAGGAGACTATCTCGCCTAGAATAGGCGGTTTTTGAAACGAGTTAAAGAAAAGAAGGACTAGTCTTTTGAGTGGTTTCTCAAAACCCATCTCCGCGTAAACTCACTAAATCTTGTACAAATTAAGTGCTTGTGTTACCAGAGGATAAAAACAATCAATAAACTGTTTTATTTTTTTCAAAATTGTTCGTAAAACTATACTCCATTTGAAATAAGATTAGAAATTTCAATAAACCGTTTTTTACAGTCTGTTCAACCAATTTTGACTTCTATTCGGCAGGCATAAGGATGGCATTAAAAGCAAAAACGTGGTTACAATACCAACTGCTAACTGCAGCTGCCATTTGTCATGCCACCAACCAACGTAATAGAAGTTAAAATCAGTTGGACGAACTGAAACAAAAGGTTTATTTAAATTTCTAATCTTATTTCAAATGGAGTATAATTGAAATATGAAGCACAAAACCGGTTGAAGTGGCGGTGATTGGGAGAAGCATATTTCCAGCAGTGGACGTGTTCCAGCTGAAATGATGGTGATGAATTATTATGTGTAAAACTGCCATACACCAACACACAAAACTTACATAAACAGCATAGGTACACAATTAGCATGTGTGTATAGAGTGTATCAGAAAGGTGTGGTCAAATTTAAGGGTGTGTATAGAGACCAAAAAAATTGACAACTTTCTCTATGGGACCACGTGTTGGTCTCATGGAGAAAGTTGTTAATTTCATGGTCTGTACCACACCCTTAAATTTTACCAGAAACTTTCTAATACACTCTGTATAATAATAATAATAATAATAATCTTTATTGAAATAAGGTAAGAGATACAAAACCTATGAAGCCTTTGAAACCCAAACTAGGTAAAAATCTGTATGTCAGATTTCAGCGCCTTCTCCCAATTCATTACATTATATTTTTTATACCAATTAAGATTTTTAATGAACATGATAATTTTGAGCATGCAGAAATTACAATAGTACTTTAGGGTATTGAAAATGTAGTGTAAAAGTAGTGTCGATGTGGAATGTGGGTGTATGTGTGGGTGTGTTTAGTAAACGAAACGAAAAGAGTATGATTATTTTACACACATGGAGAGCATGCTATAAATAGGCATACTACTTAGTAGCCAACAAGCATACTTTTAATACAAATCCCAATCTTTACCCAATTGTGAGGAATTTGGTGTTGTCGAGGACCAACAACATTTATTGATGGAATGTGTCCAATATGAGTCCAGTGGAAATAATTTAGTAAGGTCTCTGAATTTGAACAGAACTGATGTAGACATGTTCCATACAGTTCTATCCCAACCAAGTAGCGACGATGTGAAGGGTTTCTTCAAATTTTTGGCCCACGTCTTGTGAAAGTAAAATTGCTTAGCATACGATAGAACTGACATACGCTATGCGTAAAAGATCCTATAAATAAATAAATAAAAAATACATTTCTAGTACACGCTGTATACGGAAAGAGTGTGATTATTTTACAATACATTACAACAAGCATTATTTTAGTATAAATGTGTATGAAGATGTAAACTTCATGCATACATATACGAAGTCTTTGTTTTCTTAAACTGAGTAGTGAAACCATGAAGACATTAACCAAAGAGACAGAATAATGGGCTCTCAAAATTCTTGATAGTTCACCAGATGTTTAAGCGGTAACCTCTGCCAATCACAACTGTAACAGCTCTCGGTCACGTCCACACAAGACGTGCCCTACGGTCATTGCTTTATACCGGTCATTCAGAGTATTTCAGAGTCACCTACATAGATTAAAAAATGTAAGTAAAAAACCTTTTTAAAAACAAGCTTTTTAAGAACTAAAAAGTACTAAATAAAACTTACATTAACATAAAACTTTAATATTTTCTTAGAAGCTTGCGGCTTATCTTAAAGTGTAAGAAGGACGTTCACGCCTCAAGCTTTTAAGAAAATATTTAAGTTTTATGTTAACGTAAGTTTTATTTGGTACTTTTTAGTTAATTAAAAGCTTGTTTTTAAAAAGGCTTTTTACTAACATTTTATTTTGTAGTCAGATAGGAAACGCCGACCTCATCTAGTTTAAAAATATGATTGACGTGTAAAAATGTTTGTACAAACCTACTTCTTGAAATAAAATCATTTATCATTTAATATGAAAACACAAACTAAATAGATAGATAGATTATGTTGGCATGAGATACGACCAAGGAATTACAAGCTCTCAAAACTCAGGGTGAATAAGAGATTTAAAATAACATGTGTTTAACCGGTGATTTGTACCCGTAACTACGAGATCGGTGTAAAAGTCACGTCCACCCATGGGACGTGCCTCACGGTCATTGCATTACACCCGTCACTCAGACGCACCCACATAGATTAGAAAGGACAATAAGTGGTGTGACCGTCGTTCATATTTGAGTAGAGGACACCTCTATGAACAAAAGCTGTTATGACAGTAAAGCTCATGTCACACTGAGGCGAAAACGCGCGTACGCGGCTGCGCGCTTCGATTGTTTTAATGAGTAGGAAGTGACACGACCATTCGCGCTAGTTTGAATCAGGGCCTGAAATACCAGTATTTTTAGGAACCGGTACCATTGGCCTTGGTGTGACACTGGTACCAGACGTAGTACCTGTACTTTTAGTATTAATAATGAGTATCGGTACTGTACCGGTACCAAAATTGGGACCAAACAAATATAATCAAAATAAAAATACAAATATTTACAAATAAAATATAAATAATAGTATAAATATAATATAATATAATAAATACAAATATTTCCGTAAGTTAGAGTGAGTAAACACATATAGTAATTAAAAAAGATAGTTAATAGGCATCAGAAAAATAACTTCAAGGATGCCTACCGTACGTGGTTCCTCGTACAAATATGAGATTTGTGATACGCGCCGGGTACATGAATTTGGTGCCGGTACTTGTTAGTTGGAGTACCGCTACCCGTCTGGAACCGGTACCCAGGTACCGAAATGGCAAGAACCGCTAAGTACCGCTACAGGACCAGTCTTTTTGGTACTGGCTCCAAGCCCGGCACCCTAATTGCGTAACATAGTATGAATCACAATCTGAATCATTTTGAAGCCTATTGCTAATCCTTTGCGTCATATGTTCGAAAAATTTGCCTGCTCAACAATGTAAATAACGCAATGAATGTTGTTGAACTGTCAAAATGAAACCCATTCCTACTGTTAGTGTGTTACGTAATTACCCCGCTGGTTTGAACACGTCCAAACAGGTTAGTTGACACAATCGGCACGACGGAATTTTGTCCCATATCCCACGCGGCAATCACTTCTTTTTGTTTTGAAACCTTTCTAGATAAAGGTGGTAATGTGTTTCAAGTTTTGTTGGTAATTAAATCCCGACTTGTTGAGTTACATGCAACTTTCATAATACTAACTACTTATTACTATTCACAAAGAAAATTCCTTTAATAAAATATTATGAACAAGATGAAACAGTAAGGATAATAAAAAAATATTCTCTTTATGCTGCAATGATTCAGTAAAAATATCTATTGTTTTTTTTTTTTATTGAGTGTAGTAAAGAATGAAGTCCTAAGATTTCTGGCAAAGGTCCTGCTACACTTTCAGTACGGCACCTTTTCCGAGAATTTAAAAATAAAATGAGATAATTCTATACAATTAACATAACATAACAACGCCTTTATTTCCAGAATGGATAGGCAGAGATTAATTATTGAACATTCGCATTTCCTATTTACTTTTAAACGTCTCTTGTAAGCTGATAATTTGTGTTGTATGTATTGTACTCATTTTTGAGCAAGTAAATTAACATATTATCTTCCAAACTATAATCCTATTCTAACTTAATATAAATGCGAAAGTAAGTTTGTTTGTTTGTTACCTTTTCACGCCTAAACCACTGAACCGATCATCATGAAATTTTGCATATACGTTGACAAGGACACAAGAAAGGACATAGGGTACCTTTCATCCACAAAAAAGTACTGTTCCCAAGGGAATGAACAATAACTTTCGACGGTCACAATTATTTGAGGACGCTAAATGGCGCTACGTGTCTTTCGAATCATGATTGAATTATAATTATTGGAAACTTTAGTAGTGTGTTAAGAGTTAATTTTTATTTTAATCCTGGATCGCAGACAAAGACGCGGACAACAGCTGGTAACATAAAAAAAAATTGAAGTTTTGTATGTTTGTTCTTACGCTTTCACGCTAAAACGGCTGAACGAATTTGGATGAAATTTGACACATAGATAGACTATGACATGGATTAGGACATAAGATATTTTTTATTCCAATATTTCTATTGGATCGAGACTTATGCGGGTGAAACGTGGGGCGCAGCTAGTATTTTTTAATGATATATTTCAAATTAATGTACCTACTTTTCCATTATAAAACTAGAATGTGCGCCAAGCCCGTGGGGTGCCATTTTATGCCCATTGTTATTACAAAAACAACGGGACTAAAGCGTGACCGTATAATATAAAATGAAAATGTGGGTAGGTTGGTCCAGGGGTTTTACATTATTTAAGTAGACAGGAAAGGTTTAATAATAGAAAGATCCTTATGAAAAAAAAACTTGTGCGGTTGGAAGACCGCCCTTAGGAACGAAGTTCCTTACGCAATCATCACTTCCTAGTGCTTTAGCTGGGAAGAAGAAGTGGCGCAACAAACTCCGCAACAGCACATCTGTCTGTTCAATGAGAAGAACTGGGTTTTATACAATAGTAAGTAATTAACAATACGAAATACAAAACATTAAATTAAATGATTTGCCTTAAGTCAGCTAGCAAACGCCAATATACCAACAAAAACATTGAAAACTATACTCAAGCAGAAATAAATAACAAAAACGTAAATAGATCTTAATACCTAAATAAAAGCCTCCAGGCATAAAGGGCGTGCCTGCTAACATAATGCAATGCTGCATTATGTTCGTATTAAGCTGTAACTTGAAGTCACAAAATTTTACTTCGAAGGTCCTAGTTTATCATTTAATGATAAAGTAGGACCTTTGAAGTAAAATAAATAAACAGTAAATTGCTAATAATAATAATAACGAAACCAGAGATAGAGAAAGTCGCATAAAGGTGCATAACGATTTTTCCTTACGTGACGATTTCTACCAGCCAATTCCTACCACTAGCCGCGTTGAGGAACTTCGTTCCAAAAATCAAGTATGATAGTAAGAAAAAAAGTTTTAAGTCCTACCACCATACTTACACGCGCAGCCAAGCAGCATAATAGTATTCACAAAAATCAAATTCACAATGTTTTATTGCACATAAACCTACATGGGCACTTCGGAAACGTCAGAAGCTAGGTGCACGGTTCCAATTGGTTTTTTCCTATGGAGAAGAGTCGGCAAGAAACTCCACGGTTACTCTTTTAAAAATAAGTGGCTTTTACAATGTTTAAAATTACAGTGTTGATAGTTATGGGAGGACAGTGTAGGCCTGACACCAAGTAACAGGCACTCAACAAAATATAAAAAGGTTTACAAAAAAAGTCTCACAAAAAGGTCTCTAAAGACCAGCCAAGTATAAGTAAGACTTGCGCATAAAGGGTTCCGTACAATCAAAACTATTTTAAGAAGAAAAGAAAGAAAAATAGGTTTATTTGTCACAAAAACACGTACAGTCACCAAAAGAGATAAGCAACCAGGGTCATCGGGTATAGTTGAAGTTTACTAAGAAATCGATGGATGTTATCGAATGAAATTTAATTTGATAAATTACCTGTTTGTTTTCTTATAATTTAATTTAATTATATTTGAAAATATCCAACGGTTTCTTACTAACCTTCAAGTATATCCGACGACCCTGGTTACTTATCACATTTGGAGACCGTACATACTAAAAGATAATTAAAGATAATTACTGGAATAATCGTTTACGAATATTCTCGAGTTGTTTACCATGTAATGAATATATGTCATTATTGACGCCATTTAGTAATAGCCAGGGTGAATCATAATACGATTACAATGGACAGCCAAATGTCATACAGACCTATAGACGGACGGCGCGGGCATACTAATAGGGTACCGTTTTAACCAGAGTTTGGGATGTCTCAACAGTCTCCAAGTCTCGGTACACGAGACAATCCACGATCAAAGTCTTAGGACATGCCGGGATTATGAGATTTCTCAGAATAAAATTAGAATCGAGTTAATTTTGGACCATTACCATTTCTCTCCATCTATCGTTTTCTTTATAGAAAGAAAAAGAAGAAATAGAAGAATAAGAGTTTATAGAAGAAGAGTTAGAAAATAATATAATTATAATAGTATAATTATATTCTTTCTAACTTCAACGATGACATGAAATCTTCATTTTTATTCTGTATACTATATTGGTTTGTTTTTTTTACAAGTTTTCATAACCTGAATGTAATCATCCGGTGTATAGAGCCTCTATCGACGTTTTAAGGCACATTCTATCTTCCCAAAAGCTAAATTATTTGAAAGGAAGCTATGCTCTGATTCAAGAAATCTTATATTAAAATGGTCTAAAGTTGGATGTTCATTAAACATGCCTTTAAGCATTAATGTTAATTTTATGTTGCGGTTCTGGCCACCCCACGAATCGCTCAATAAAATCAGATGTTTCACGTTACCACCAAGACTTCCTGTGACATGGAACCAATTAGTTTCTTTTTTAATGCTATTAAAATGTTATTTATTTTCATCACTATTATATTATCATCACTAGTACAATGTTGCAAATAAACTTTATTAAAAGTAACAAACAATTTTATTGAACACAAAATTTTGACAAAAACGGCTTTTTCTCAAAACTGTCATTGTGTGGGTTGATTCGCGTAAGTAGGTCTAATTTGACTTGATTTGATTTTTGATTTAAAAAAAAGAAATACGTAACTCGAATTCGATTTTAATTTCGTGTATTAAAAAAACCTGGTGGTGTGTTATCAAAGCTTGTATCAGTCTTTTTTGTAAACAACAAAGTAATTTTTTTTTCAATACTAATATCGAACAAAAAGGCGGGATACGATGTGAATTCGAATAAAACTATAAGTTTTTTTTTTTTATTGCGTGGCTGTTGTAGTGAAACGCGTTTTTTTAAAAGGAGTTGCATAATGAAATTTAGTACAACGTTATAACACTCGTTTGATGATATTATGGTTACTTTGACACTGGTTGTTTTAATGTTGGCAATAAGCTAACTTTTTCAGATACTTTTATAGAGGATTTATAGCATGGGTGTAGTTAACGTGTATTATGACTTGATGTGTATTGTGATTTTGTTTTTGTTTTGATCGTTTGTTTGTCATTTGCCAGTGTCGCAACACAGAGCAATGTGTATTGTCTTTGGTCCCTGGCTTTAGCATCAAGCAATAGACAAAATTGTGAAACTTTTATAACATGAACGCGAGGCTTTTGGCTATTTTGTATGTCTTTAAATTAATGTCGTTCATTTGTTAGGTGCGTCTTGTTTGTGCGGAATAAACTATTTTTCTTTCTTTTTCTTTCTTTATGACCTTTTGAAAATAAATTTATCACAATACAAATTCAACAATCGTGTCTCGAGTCTCGACTCGAAAATCTCGGGAAACGAGACAACAAAATTAACAAAAAGTCCCAGGACTTCGAAACACGAGACGTCCCCTAAATACAAATCTAATTATTACCGATCTGAAACACAGTTCGTTCACGCATCTCTTGAAACAAGACGTTGACATACAAAAACAAATACTTATACCATTACCAATTCTTTTATTACATACTCGTAAAAGGTTCTACCTTCAATTTGATTGGTGGAAGTAATGTAAGAAAAACAGATTTTTATCTGATTATCTTTACGACTGGTTCGAATCGAATGAGGATAAAAATATTACGCTTTTTATTGGCGCGGTAGAGAAAATGTGGTTTGTTGTTGTACTCGTAGGAGTTAGTTACCTTTGGAAAACACATTGATTTTATAATACAAGTGTTTTTTTATGCATCATATTATGTTTATTATGTTTTTAAATTACTTAAGATAAAAGTGAATCGCACTGGCCGCCTCCTTAGAGGTCAGCAAGTATGTTTTATAATCAACTAGCGACCCGCCCCGGCTTCGCCCGGGTAGCAAAGCATAATATAATATAGCCTAAGTATGTCACCCGGAGATAGTGTAGCTTCCCAACAGTGAAAGATTTTTTGAAATTGGTTCAGTAGTTTCGGAGCCTATTCAATACAAACAAACAATCATATCTTTTATCTTTACAATATTATAGCAGACCCAGCCAACGGTTTATAAAAAAAAAAAAAGTTAGGTTATACCTTAGCCTCAGCAACACGTGGTGGTTATGGTACTAAATTGTAGCTTATATGAAACGTTTGTATTTTTAACATAGCGCCATCTATTGAATACTTACTCAATCCAGTCAACAGATATCGCCATCTGTTAGAATCGTTTAGAGCTAACAGATAATTGTGACTTTCAAATAATAGACAAATAATTTGCATTAAAATAATATTGCGACTATAAATTGAGATGTAAGCTATCCTATCTTTCAAGTTGGATCAAATTGCACATGGTGTGCAAATCAAATTTAAAATCGGTTCAGTAGTTTAGGAGTCCATCGCGGACAAACGACGTGACACGTAATTTTTATATATATAAAGATATGCTTGTAAAATGGAGGGATATAAAAGCCTACGTAGAGCAATTTATTATAATGTTTTATGGTGAGTTATCTCTTCTGTAAACTATAGAAAGACTCGTAAAAATCCTGTATAAGTTGTGTAAAGTTAACCATGTACATAACGGGTGTAAAAAGTCGCTTAACGAAGCCGAGGGTCACTTGTACTCCCCTCATTGTAATTATTTTGTTTTTGTACTGGACCATACCTGAGAATCTTCTGGTTACAGAGATATTGAAGGCCAAAATTCCAAATTTTACTGACTTTTTTTACGAAAAGAAGTTTTTAAACACAACATTATATAACCCCACGACCAGTGGCAGTGGCAGTTTGAGTAATTTTTGTGGCCTACGTAAATGTCTTTTCTTTGGTATCGTTTGTCGAATCGTTGAGCTCCTTAAGTTTTGAGTTGAGCTGCACGATTACTGACAAATGCGTGCACTGACTGGACAGGTCCACTCAATCTGTGTGGTTTTTCCTCAAAAGACCATTTCAGACACAAATCTACATGGTCTTCACATGATCTGACCAAGATTATGTCTGGACTTTAAAAGAGACTGTGACCTCTGAGTTTGTTTCGGCCTTTCTTCTCAGAGTAGTCAGATAGGAAACGCCGACCTCATCTAGTTTTTAAAATATGATTGACGTGTAAAAGTGTTTGTTCAAACCTACTTACAGAAATAAAATCATTTATCCTTCAAATAACCTCTCCCGTTGGGCGGAGCGAAAGGGCGTGTCAGGCTCTTACTGACTAAAACCCACCCGTGTTCCTTCAGTTGCCTGTGCGCCAGGGACACGGTAACTCTTTCGAACAATCCGCGACCCCGGCAGGTTGCATGCACCCCTAAGCACAATGGTTTGCGTGCGTTACGTTGCAAACTAACGTAAACTGCGATTTTTCACACCAAAAATAAAATTCGTTTCCCAGCAATTATTTTTGTGCAATGTTACTTAGTTTGATGTACAGAATGCGTAGTTGACGGCTATGTGATGGGTCTTTTTACACCTTGTATATCTATTCATATTATAAATTAAAGTCGCTTTTAGTGTATTTGTAACCCTGTTTCTCTTCTAAACTGCGCAACAGGTTTTGATGCGGTTTTCACCATCATTTAGATGATGAACTCCAAAAGATTAATATGTATAATACATTAACATTAGACTTACAAATAATAAAGAAATCTAGATTTTTTTTGTCAAGTCATCGAAAAATGAAACAGGGGTGGCTCGTTACTTTAGAATAATTTAATAAAAAACATCCTCCTTTTGAACTTACTCAAGCATTTATAGTAACATAACTAAATCAGCTGACTACGGTATTGCATCAGACTGCTACGCAGCTACGGTACTACGAACTGCTTCGCCGTAGCAAACTGCTACGCACGTAGCGTCGCGCCTACGCGTACGAAATTGCTATGTGCATTTGAAGCGACGAATGTGAACACATTCGGTTACGCCGTTTATCAATTTTTATACTGATTTATATGTGTAATGATAATGTAAGAACCCAATATTCTAAAGAGTTGAAAGGTTATGCTACCACAAGTAGCGATACCTTAGGCAGTTAGTCGCTATCACTTTGCACTGACTTATAATAAACTAGCGACCCGACGCTGCTTCAAAAGAGTAACGGTGGAGTTTCTTGCCCGTTCTTCTCCATACTACCTACCTACCTACCGTTTTGGAACGGGCAACTAGAATCAATTCTACTTTTTTGTAAATTTTGACGTTCAAAAATGCCTTTTATGTGCCTAACTGAAATAAATTATTTGACTTGACTTCGCCCGTGTGCAATGGCGCCATGTCAAAACATCGAGATTTCTGTGCTATACATAAGTTTAATATTTATACGTCGGTATTTCCGACGTTAAATCAATCGCTTAACTTTGACTAATCGGGACGCCACCGCCATCAGGTGGCGCGCGACAGAGTTTACAACATAACGCTTGACCAAAGTTAAAGAAAGAGTTTGTTGTTGGCGGCTAAGCAGTGAACACGTTTAGAAACTGTCGCGCGTTCCGTATAGTTGTGTCGTGTACCTACATCGTGTGATTTGCAAGTGTGATTAATTTGATCGTAAATTATAATTTGATTTGAACTGCAAACGGTTTTTCTATTGCGCAATAATCAACACTACCCATAGCACGCCCACAGTAGTTAAAATATGGCTGATAATAACGAGAGAGACGTACCTTCTCCGTCATATATATTAATATTATACTCAAACATTCCGGAAGGAATGTTCTAAATAATATCAAAAACCGCATCAAAATCCATTATGTAGTTTAGAAAATTTAAGCGGTCACGAAAAGCGAATTTGATTTATATTATGCCCATGTTTTGTTCAACAAAATCTCCAAATGCCTGTTTGATACATCCCGTGACCCAAGGGCTGGCATTTACCTTAGCCAGAGGCTAAGCATTGCCATACAACCTGGCAATGTCACTAGTCTCTTGGGAAAATTACCAGTCGACAGCGATGCGAAGGAATTTTTCGACGCCATATTTTAGTTTGTTAATAGTTTTTGTCAGGTTAGGTTAGGTTATATTTTAATTTTTAATACTGTAATTTCTTATTTGTAAATACGAATTAAACTAATATTGTAAAGATATAGATATTGATTTATTTTTATTATAAATTGATATAATATTTGTTGAGGATACAAGAGGTTAAACCTTGAGCCAAACTGCAGTGCAGTTTGTCGGCAGTATTCTCGTGGATAGAGCTATTTTCTTGAATATTCTCAACAAAAAAAAAAAAACACATTTTGAGTGTTTTTTAAACAGAAGAAAAAAAATTATGTATTCTGCGTAAGTAAAACGCACATTACAAAAATTGTACACGATAATACAAAGACCAATTGCCCAGTATTCAAAAGAATATTAATTAAAAGATTTAAAATTAAAAATTAAATTATAATAATAATTAATGCAGCATACGAGAGCGAGATCGCTTTTGATGTACGTTGATCAATGATAGAGCCCACAAACGAGCCTCCACCGCGCCGTCGAGCCGTCGACACGTGTCACTCATGAGCATGACCCAACTCGATAAACTAATTAATAATCCAGATATTGGCCAAACGTGGTTAAAATAAAAATAAATATTGAGCTGCTACATTTTTAATTAAAATTAAGTACAGTCACCAAAAGAGATAAGTAACCAGGGTCTTCGATATAGTTGAAGATTAGAAAGACACCGATAGATGTTTTCAAATGAAATTAAATTTGATAAATTAACAGCTTGTTTTCTATTACTTAAGTTAAATTTGATTCGAATATATCCATCGGTTTCTTAATAAACTTCAACTATATCTGACGACCCTGGTTACTTATCACATTTGGTGACCGTACATAAATAAAATTGAAGTAATTCACATATAAATGAATTGCCCCGCAGAATGCTGACTTTTATATGAAATTATTCCGTGAAAGATTTATTAAAATATCCCTAAATGTTTTTATGGACATTATTATCTTTAGGTAAAGTGAGTGCATCACGATTGCCCGAAGTTTACGTGTCCGAAGAACGTTCACCTGAAAGACGGTCTGACGTAAGATTCGAACAAAAAAACGTCAATATGGTTTAAATTCGATACTACAGTGCTAAAAGGATATTTCGCGCTTGAATTTCATTGACAGGAGGTTGGTAAACATTTGTGAAATTGTATTGACAAATCAAGATGGCGGGGTTGCCTACTTCCGAGTTTGGCCGCGCGCCAAAACATCCTTGTATAGCATCCTTATAGCATGGCCACCTTGTTGCCATGGTGATAAGTTGCACTATGCGTAGCGCAAAGTAGCTAGCTAACTACTTTATTGACCGAGCGAGCGATAAGCGCGAGTGAAGGGTCTCCGTTTCAGCTTGAGCAAAAATGCTTTCGTATGTCCGGATGTCCGGATGTCTGTTCTATTCTACATACAGGTCGCATTTCTCAACCTATTCTCGTGAGATTTTGTGAGTAGGTTCGATAATTATATGGATTTTTTGTGAATTCATTTTTTTGAAAGTTATCGAAATGGCGGAGATATGGGGGTTGAAAACATAAACAAAAATATATTTCAGCTATTTCGCGCTCTTTTGTTTTAAATAGCTCGGTGATCATTAATTCAGTTTTAAGCTGTGCAAAGACAGACTCGAGAGGTCTACAGCTCAAAGAGCCACTAGTTGTAATTTACGCATGATATTGTCTGTACCTCAAGTGTTGTTTACGAATAGGTTTTCTATACCCTGTACATTCGAGCGCATTGTGTTGTGAGATCGCATAGTAATAACTAGCTGTGCCCCGCAGTTTCATCCACAAAAGTCTCGATCCCATGGGAATATAGGTAAAAAAAATATTCTATGTCGTAATCCAGGTGATGGTCTACCTATGTGCTAAATTAAAACTCAAACGCAAAGCATTTATTTCAAATAAACCATTACAGGCACTTTTGAATTGTCACGGGTTGGGTCAGTCAGAAAGATGAGGCTAGTTGCCCATTCTAAAGTGAAGTAGGTTCCTATGGAGAAGAACGGGCAAGAAACTCCACAGATACTCTTTTAAATCAAAATGGTTACATCATTCATGTTGAAATTATGCATGTGAGAACGATGCAGAACGTTAAAAGCGTCCGTAATAAAAAGTCAAAAACAATTCAAATATTAAATTAAATTAAAAAAAACTGTGGCAGCTAAGAGATGACCAGTCCCTACTGACGGCGCCCATTCACGAACATGACGCATTTATTAGCACCATTCAGCTCAATAAATTCAAACAGCTCAAAAATTCATTTCATCTAAATCCGTTCAGCTGTTTCAGCGTGAAAGCGTAAGAAACAAACACAAGAAATCAAATCTTTTCTCTTTCTAATATTGATTTAGATGTATTCTTAAATATGGGTGTTAAAAGTACTTCCATCTCTACCTACTCAAGGAATATAGCCGTAACGTTTGGTACTTTAATTTATTTTTATATTAGTCTGAATTTAGGTACAGCATTTTGCCAGAATTCGAAGAAATTACCACCTCAATTTACACAAATTTTTCCCAAACACCGGTAAGCCATGTAAACCCACACAATTATGTATGAGACCTATTTGTGTGTGAAAGCGGATCGGAACAGCGCTGTCGAAGCCGTATGTGATAAGCTTGAGTTTATACATAATGTATTAGATTGACTGTATTTTTGTATGTGATTAGGGAAACTATGCAGGGTGGCACATTTGGGGCGAATTTTACGTAAGCGAATTTATTTATTGGGCAAGAGGGTCAGAATTTCGGATGATATATAAATACATTGAACTTAATTTTTTTTTGGTTGGAAAATTATCAAATGACCTCTCCCGCTCTGCGCGGAGCAGAAGGGCGTGTCAGACTCTTACTGACTAAAACCCACCCGTATTCCTTCAGTTGCCAGTAAGCCTGTTGCCTTCAAGGCCACAGAACTTTTTCGAACAATCCGCGACTCCGGCATGCATCGGCCTTATCGGACTCCGTTAAGTATGCTGACATCTCTTTGAGGTGCGCGTGGAACACGACACGCCGTGGACCCGGGCCTGGTCCTTACCGGACGGCGAGCTGCCCCATGCTCGCCACCCTGCAAGCCCGCCCTGCGGTGACCGGGTGTCGGCAATTGACTCCCGACGCCCAGGGTGTCTCCTTCTGCGGCGACTGGGGGTGTGAGGGCGCAACGGTTGCCTTGCCCTCACGCCCTCCGCCTCCTCCTTCACGAGTATTATTGCTTCGCAGAAGGAGGTGACGGCTTCCCATTCCCTCTCGCTCCGTACCATGGCCTGAACCAGGGCCGGATGCGAGAGATCGCCGCCGCCAATTGCCGCCACGAGGACACCTCCACCGTATGCTCCGCCGTGTCCTCCGGTCGATCCACACAATGATAAAAATACATTGAACTGACTTGGTTTCCGTATGTAATTTTCGGGTAACCACTGAATATCAGCGCTGTGCTGTGGGTCCCTCATAGCACAGCATCATGCTGACTGGAAACCTCCTATTCACCGTCATAACGTGCAGCTGCCGATTATATCTGTTGTGTGCGTGATAATATATTCTTTTTATTTTTATTATTAGAGTTAATTATCTTTTTATGCACGTTTTTCTGCGGCAAATAAAACTATTTTTATTTCACTCTTTTATTATATTTAATGATACTGCAGTCATGTCTAAAGCGCAGGTCTAAAGTTACTTAAAAAAGAAATGAAAAAACAAATGAATACATAAAGTTTAAAGCTTATAAAACATGACATAGAAGTGCAAATAAAAATATTCCGTGGTGTAAAGCAAAACAAATAAAATAGTAAACAGAGATATATTTTAATTGAGAGTAAACAATTTTTTTTTTAGATTTTTCACATGCTATGGTTTTGAAAAGTCTGTAAACTGGGAAAAAAGTATATCATGTAAATAATAAATAATCTTTATTTCCTTTGTTTTACAATTTTACATTTACCACTTCGTATACCCAACATGGTATATTTTGTCTTATAAATTGTAGGTTAATACTGAGTCATAACCACCTCTGATACTTAAAGCTAAGATTAAACTTGTGTCATGGGTGTCAGTCAGGGCTCTAAACTTAATAGTACAAATAAAAGTTCGGAATTTCACAGTGTAGGTAGATACAATAAGACAAAAAATTAAGAATTTATACAAAAACTAAAACAAACTAAGAAAAGCATTTGTATAGTATGTGTTGTGTTGTGTAGTGTTGGAAGGTGGGTGTATTTGAGTGTTGAGTTGAGTTTCTAGCTTATTAAACATTCCATGATTATAAGTGCCAATAAAATATTCCGTCTTGCAAAATGAAGCCGGTTTAAAGAGTAAACAATTACAGAAATACATTTGTAATAACTCTGGTTTTAAACTAGTCGGTTGTACAAAAATTTAAATGTAAAATAATTATAACATTACGCCTATAGTCCCCAAAGGATTAGGCAGAAGTGTATACCTAATACACCAACATTTATACAGGTAGATTTAAGTCCCACGATGGTCCCATGTAACCGGGCACAAATCAAGACCCTGGGCTACTACTGAAAATACCTTATGAAAAACCCAATTCTAAAAGCAAGCATAAATTACAAGACAGTTATTTTTAAAAGCTTTCATTTTTTTCAACTTTACCCGAACACTTTCTTAAAAAAAAATTGTTCGCAAAGTACATACTACCTCTCAAACTTTAACATACACACACACACACACCCCTCTCACACGCTTTCTTTTTTTGCTTTTTGCTCTGCATAACCTCACCCCTCTTCCCCTCTTCTTCTTCCTAAGGGGGTCAGGTAATGCGGAGCACTGACCGTACCGCCCTAAAGAGTGGCCAGCTCGGATGTATACAACTTTTTAAGCCATCATTCTGATTTGGCTCCTAATTTTGCAGTTGTTTGGTATCTATTATTTAGTTGAAATACGGCAAATTTGTTATAAACAGTCTATAACATGACCACCCCAATACTTTCAGTAAATTTATCCTGAAATTCTTAAACGGATTGAAAAAAGACTAAATTTGTCTAACAAATCATTACGCGTAACCAATAAAAGAATACCGATTTGGTTGCTGAGGAGTTTTCTTAGTACGTGGCGACTTTTTAAAGGGACGTGTGGTGCTTAATCTTGAACACAAAAAGCAGAATATTTGCGACTTTGTTATTAGGATACCTTATAAATTATGCAATTTTTTTTTATGAAAAGCACTATGAAAACAATCGCATTATAAGTATCAAAAAGGTGGAGAATTGGCAGATGTTTTTTACCAAATAAAATATTGCCAAGCTAAAATATAATTATGAAAAATATCCGGTAATTTTCGTTTGTAATAACAATGAACTGAACTCAAAGTTGTATACTTCCTTGTTGGCCATCCAATACCGTCCTATACGTACAGAAACCTTTAAAAGTATCTCGGTATTTCCTACATTACCACAGGATATATTGCAAGAGCGTGTTCGCGATCGATTACTGGCGGCAGAACGTGAAGATGCGCCAAAGTTCAGTATATTAGTAAGAGGGATGGTTGCATGTTGAAGGGAAGCAGGAATATAAATTACGGAGGATATTGAAAGGCTGTTTTTGTGTGATTAGTTGTTATTATTTTGTCTAATTATCTTTCCGTAATAAATAAAATGAATTTTATCAGCAGATTGCTAATTAGCCCATGGTGTCTTAAAGCCTGTTCAGTGTTTGCTGTTTAATCTAATTTATCCGATTGGTTGTGTTTATTTAATCGAAGCCACTACTCATCTTTAACCGAATAAAAGAAAGAAAGAAATAAAGAAAAGAAGAAAGAAAAATGCGTGCGTGAGTTTACTGAAACCGCCATTAGGTATGTTCACAATCAGCTTACTACATCTGCCATATTGGATTGCCCTTGACTCAGGTTAGTATAATTTTAAGGGTTCATAAATGATAAATGATAAATGATTTTATTTCTATAAGTAGGTTTGTACAAACACTTTTACACGTCAATCATATTTTAGAACTAGATGAGGTCGGCGTTTCCTATCTGACTACTCTGAGAAAAAAGGCCGAAACAAACTCAGAGGTCACAGTCTCTTTTAAAGTCCAGACATAATCTTGGTCAGTACATTCTTCACCAAAATATATACATTAAAACTTCACCGATTTATTATAATGGATCACCTGTAAGAGGTAGTGTAGCGGCATCTACAACGCCACATGCGAGCTACGCGTCACACTGACGTCACGCAAAATCCTGCATCGCGCAAGTAGAGTTTACCGCGCAATTAGCATATACAACGTCCCGACATCTACTGTTGGGCAGTTGCCCACCAGACACGACACCCGTCTGGTCGAAGAATCCTCCCTTTTATATGGAGGTATGAGTGAACTTTACACCCTGTTCCTCATAGCACCTCTGTAGTAGCATACCGTCTCATACCAACACCTACACGTACGAGTATAACCTGTGATATTCAAAACCGTTTGTCTTTGCCATGACCAGGCATAAAAGGAGCGATGACTGGCCAAAGTGAACAAAACCAGCACGGTGACTTCAATTCTTTGTAATACGAGTATAATGTAATGGCTTGTGTTTTAACGCCTACCAGAAAAGTACCTATTTTACGACCAAAAAATTCAAAATACTCACCAAATTGTGTCCATCAGAATGGATAAATGCTCACCAAATTGTGTTTCATAAAGTATTCTAGAAATGAACCTATTTTCCTTTTTTATTTATAAGGCGTAGACGATGGAGCCCCGGCTGGCGGGGCTCCTACAACTGGGTGGTTTAAAAAATTAAAAAAATTAAGGTAACCTAACCTGTCCGAGTCAGGGTACCCCAAGTCCCGAGCTCGCTTCGCTCGCTCTTGCATCCTATCCCACCCTTGCATTTTGAAGCAAACTTATTTTTGGTGAGCAACTTAAACAAGATTTGGATTTTATCCATTTTGGTAGGCAAAAAGAATATAAATACAACACGTACAATTATTCTGATGAGTGTTTAATTATTTTGGAACTTAAAACTT
The DNA here is from genome assembly GCA_917490735.1 of Dryobotodes eremita. Lineage (NCBI taxonomy): Eukaryota > Metazoa > Arthropoda > Insecta > Lepidoptera > Noctuidae > Dryobotodes > Dryobotodes eremita. Next base: position 3,145,660 of record OU823263.1, on the reverse strand, counting down.
TGTTCTTTAGGCACCTCGGTATAGAGCGGGTTTATTTTATTTGAAGTTAACATATTTTACTTGGTACTTAGTGTTAGGGTCTAAAATTTATTTTGGTGAGCATTTAAATTGTAGCCAAATGTAATATACACACGACACATAGTAGGTATACATACATACACACACCATCACTCCTATTTTCCTTGAATGGGTACCCAGGATTTTGTAATATCTTGATTTAAAAAGAGTGTCCTTGGAGTTTCTTGCCCGTTCTTCTCCATAGAGATCTACGTTTTGGATTGGGCTACTAGCTTCAACTTTTTGACTAACTGACCGACTCTTTGACAGTTCAAAAGTGCCTGTAAATGGTTTAATTGAAATAAATGCTTTGAGTTTGAGTTTGACTATTGGACCCAACCTGAAATCGCCAAAATAATCTGCTGCTCCATATATTTCTGTTCGCCTGACTCGACAAAATGTGGGGAACAGCTGAATTTTTTTATTTTCCAATTTCTGTGTTTGTTCCATAGTAAAAGGATTTCCGTTATTTTAATAACACCTTGTACAACAACTACAGTCCCACTTTTTGCCAGAAGTTAAAGTCCTATTTTCTTTCAATTCTCGTCATAATAAATGTTATATTTTTCAACACACTGTCAGAAATATAGAAATGTCCGACAAAATAACAATAATATCTAACAGTTATTATACCCTTACGTAACTTTTTCTCTATCTTAAAGGTAAAGTTCTTTGGTATTTTTATATAAGCTAAAGGCATTAGGTCGTTAGCCTTTACGACAATCAGCTATATAGCCGGGTCTATAGCCTGTATGTCGACAATCCCTGCTTGGTCAGGTTATTTCGTTTTATAAGGATTCCTGACTTCTATCTAGAATGAGTCATGCAAGATGGCGGCATCGATTCGAAATTGACATTCGACTTTTGAAAGACTAATATTTTTTAAATAATTTATTCTGTTTTCATATCCATATTAATATTTTAATTGGGAAAGTAACTCTGTCTGTCTGTTAAATTGGACAGATAGGTATCCTTCGACCTGGAGAAGGACATAAGCTATTTTTTACACGCAGATAAATTCGCTTAAAAGTATTGATTTATCAAGACATACCTACGACATGCTACTAAGAACGGATTATAAGAATCGTCTAACGCTGAAGAAACTACCAAGTTCACGCTATCATAAGGTTACCTCTGTTTCTCAGTATCACACCATTTATAAACATCAATAGAAATCGATGCTCCCAGACAAATATATCACTATCCAAACGATTATACGAAAAAAACAAAACACATCCACCCAAAGTCACCTCTCGCATAACGCCATCCATTTCTCGGTAATAATAAAGAAGGGACCCATTCCGACTTAGATTTATATCGCTGTGCCTTTTTGTGGGCCCCACGATGTTTGTTATCCAATAAGAGGGTAGGTTTCACTAATATTGGGAACTTGTAATGGTGGATAGTTCGTGGTATTTTTTGAAGGGAAGATATGAAATTACAGTGGCAAGGTTTTTGGCAGATTATCCGAACATCCGGTTCTGAAAACTAAGCAAAATTAGTAAACAGTAACAATTCCTATTATATTTAGCCCGGAGTCTGGATTTGTGCCCGGTTGATGGCAATAGGCTCGCCCCCTATTACATGGAACTTAAACATAATTGAGGAGCGTTTTTACAAAACGATACATCGTGAAATAATTTATTTTTCAATAATGTAATTTGTTTATTTATTAGGGTTTAGATATAGTACGTTAAATGAAATTGAGGAGCGTTTTAATAAAACGACACATCATATTTTTTTTTTTTTGCAATAATGTAAATTATTTATTTATTAGGGTTTAGATAGGGTATGTTAAATGAAATTGCTGCTAAATAAAATAAAAAAACGATGTATCGCTTTGTGAAAACGCTCCACAATTGCTATAGGTCGGTACACCTCTGCCTACTAACCCATTGTGGTATACAGGCGTGATGTTTTGTTATCTTATTTGGAAAGGTAAGGCTGAAAATAAAGCTAAAAGTAAGCGTGTTACAAGCTGCAATAATGTCCCTAAACATGCAACCAGCTATCTGTTGGCCATACCGACAAAGAGTTTCTTGCGAGAATTCAATACTCAATATTCAATACTTTATTCCATTCCATAATATGTACATAATAACAGTTGGTATGTTAAAACATCGAATCAATTATGGATCCTGTCGGGCACAGCAAAGTTATTTTTTAATAGGAGAGACGATGAAGGCGCTTTTTGATAAGAAAAAAATAAATAAATATATATATTACATTAAAATAGTATCATTTGCTTTTCTGGTATTCATATTTTATTTATGTATTTGTATATTTGGTTTTAAGTTATATGTATTTATTTTTATATTATATATTGCACGATTTACATTATTAATATTATAAATTACATTAAAATAAATATTTAGGATTTTATTTAGTAGAACCATTAGGCTTAAAATGTTACTAGTAAACCTGTTCCTACTTTTATAGATCCTAAATAATAAAATAACATAAACTCACGCTTTCTTCCCAAGGGTAGGGTGGAAGGAAACTATAGAACGCCACCTGCTACGATCCTTACATACTCATTTTGCCTCGTTTACGTTCATACATCTGGTCATACACGCACGCCGGTTGCGAGAACTAAATAACAACTACTGTTTCAAGTAAAGACAAGTTTCTGCCTCAAAAATGTATGGTTACAAAGACATGATTCTTGCATAACCAGCCTATAGTGTTCCCACTGCTGGGACACAGGCCTCCACTCTGGGAGAGGGAGTGGGCTGTAATCTACCACGCGGGCCCAGTGCGGGTTGGTAGATATCACATGTCTTCGAATGTTTGGTTCTAGGACATGCCGGTTTCCTCACGATGTTTTCTTCACAGTTTTAAGAGCAGTGATGATGAAATTATTTACACAAAGTAAAGCCCCTGGCTGGGTTCGAACCCACGACCTACAATGCGTAAGTCGGGGCCGTTACCACTGCTTTCAGTAAATAAGAGAGATAACACCCTAAAGAAGCCCCTAGATAAGCCTACCTTAATCAACCAATGGCCAAAAGCTATATAACAGGCCAAAAAAGCTCTATGAACGAAACCGAACAAGAAATAATTTCGGTCGATAAACACATAATAAGTAGGAATCATTTTCCATATGTACATTCGTGTTTTTCCAACAGGGAGGATTGCTTGTTCAAGTGTCAAACATTGTTATGAACGCTTCAAAAGACAGTTAGGCTGGGTCTCCACTAATGAGGTAGCTAAAAAAGTCTACCAATGAGATTGCTTAATATTTCTTTGGTCGAACTTATTTATAAAGCGAAAGATTGTAACAGATCTATAGGTATACAAAAATCTTCAGGCGCTTGACTAAAATCGGAACTAACGCTGCTATTTTGTTTTTTCAATACAATTTCACAAATGTTTACCAACAACGCATACCCGTCAATTTTATTTAAACGCCAAATTATCCTTGTAGCGCTATTATACACGGTTATTTGTAACTTAACTTATTCCTTGCAGGACGTCATAGTAGGGTTAAAATGCAACAAATTAAGCCACCAAATGTTAGTTAGTTAGATTTTTTTTTATTGAAAATTCCAATTTATAAATGATTTACGGCGTGACTATACAGGAATTTAAGTTATTAATCTTAGCTGACGTCATAACAGACCTGTTAATAATTAAAAGTCCAAACATGCCTAAAACTTAGGCAAAGATCACTAATTAAACATTTTATTTTCCGTAATTTTTATTTTTGCCAGACAAAAATCAACTGACACTGAATTTCGGCAGAACGTTTGGTGGCTTAATTTGTTGCATTTTAATCCTACTATGACGTCCTGCAAGGAATACGTCGACTTACAAATAACCCTGTATAGTCCTTTCACAGATATTTATTTTTTATCTCTGGATAGGCATCACCGGCAAAATCATAGTGATCTTTATTCTCATTTCAATAAGGTTACTGTTGGGTTGCTGCTGCCAGAGCTAAAATAACTGTGAACGGACTGTAGTTTAATTCTCTTCATCAATTCGAAATTCAAACGGGTATCGAAGTTTGAATCAGGAATGGATGCACTTTGAAAACAAATGAGTTCGATTTTGGATTGTGTGTGGTGATTTGAATGAGGTTCGAAATATACTTTACAGAATAACACCGCGTAGATTCGTCGTACTTTTTACCCGCTTTGCTAACACGCTTAGTTTTGGTAGAAATTACGTCGTTTTATGGCTTCGCTTCGCTATACATTACTAGTGGAAAACAAGCCTAATGCCCTGTCAATGTATCTTTTACGAACACAAATATATTATTGTAATTTTATTAGAAAAATCTGAAAGTGATTTTTGTCACCCTCATCACAATAACATGCCAATCTCTCTGACAGTTGAATATGCGGGCCAGAAGCTCAAAAGTTTGACCACCTTTACTTTACCTTTCTCACGATTATTCAGTCATTTTTATTTCTGTACCTTTTTCCAGTGTATAGTTTTGACGGTTAGATAAAAGTGAAAAGTGTTTATTGAAGACCTAAATAAATTGAAAAGGATAGCAGGATTGTGATAGAGTAATTGGCAACGTCATGATGGCGTAGTAGTTAAGGCCTCTCATGCACGAGTTTTTGGGTTCAAATTCTGGCAAATACAAATTTAACTTTTCCAATTCATAATGTACTTTGTATGTTTAGAAAGAAAGGAAAGAAAAAGTATTTTGTGGGACTCTATCACATTTGTCTTGGACATCATTGACATCAGTGATGCCAATCATCCTGTGGAGACCTACGGAGTAATTTCGTAACACACTAACGGTAGGAATGGGTTTCACTTTGACAGTTCAACAACATTCATTGCGTTATTAACGATGTTGAGCAGACAAATTTTTCGAACATATGAAGCAATGTATTAGCAATAGGCTTCAATATGATTCAGATTGTGATAGATAGTGTGTTACGTAATTAGGGTGCTGGAGTTATAGTTAATATAAGTCGGTAAACACCTTTGCCCAGCAGTGGGGCAGTAATAAACTAGTATTGTTATGTACTATACACGGTCTCAGGAACATCGGCGCAAAGCCTGTTACCATAGATTCAGAACATGATGATGATGAACCCCACTGCGTTGAAATTAATCGTCGGTTACTAAATAAAAAATCTCTGCCATACATTTTGACCGCGTAGGTATTGCGCAATGGTAACGGCCCCGACTTACGAGTTGTAGGTCGTGGGTTCGAACTCAGGCAGGCGCTTTACTTTTTGTGAATTATTTCATCACCACTGCTCTCAAAAAGATGAAGGAAAACATCATGAGGAATCCGCCATGTCCTAGAACCATAAAGGTAGGTAGTATACAGCCCACTCCTACTCGTAGAGAGGAGGCCTGTGTGGCAGCAGTGGGAACACTATAGGCTGATTATTGTTCGTGCACTATTGTCAAACACTAGCTTTAAGTACATAACTTGTGTAGAGAAAATAAACGTCTTATATTTATATTATTATTAATTATGCAAGGTATTGCACTTTTCAATGAAAAAGCTGTCTTTTTTTAACTGACTTCACAAAAAGGAGGAGGTGCTCAATTCAACAGTATTTTTTTTTTTATGTTTGTTAGCTTAGAACTTTTTTCCGTTATTTGAAAGTTGGTGCTTCATATGTGGTCCCATTTAAATTTGATCAAGTTTTGACTAGTAGTTTTTGAGTTATCCCTATTTAGTTATCCGTATTTTTTCCACTTAGTTTATATTGATGATGTTATAATAATTTCCTGTCACATATCAAGTAGTGGTATATGAATGTATGTGGGGTAGGTAACACAACTAAAAAGTAAAAAATAAAAACTTTTTTACAAAAAAACATCCGACTTCCAAAAAAAAAATCACTAAAAAACGTGAAAAATAACTTTAATTTCGGAAGTCGGTGGCCAAAAACGAAAATACACAACCAAAGACTCAAACTTCCGAAATTAAAGTAATTTTTCACGTATTTTAGTGTTTTTTTTTTGGAAGTCGGTTGTATTTTTGTAAAAAAGTTTTTATTTTATAACCGACTAAAAATTTCTACGCTCGGGGGTCTAGAATCATGTGCTGAATTCATAATTTCAGTTTGCGCGTAGATGTCCCTACCACCATGTATTATAATCAGAGATCGGATATTCGGATGCATATTTACCTAAAGTTGAGAAGTTGGCTAATATGGAATGCGCTTTTGTATGCTAAGTAATTCTTGAATGAACCCCATCTAGAAATAAAATTAGGAAGACACATTGTTTATACTATAATAAAAAGCGTTCCCAAATCCTACCAACTTTAAATTAATTAACAAAAAAACCTGATACAGCTTAAAACAACATCTGTCACCATTTCCCACATACGAAAAACAATTGAACGCGATAGAATAAATAATAAATCCCATTCAAACAGAAATATTGTTTCAAACTGCTGAAAATACTTTTGAAACTAAAATAAAGTGCTTTAAAACGTAAAATGCAGTACTTTAAAAGTTAAAATTGAGTGGATTGCGCCTCTATACTTCGCGACGAAGTAGCCATTCAAAAGTGGGCACTTCCAAACTTTAGCATTCTTGAAATATGATTATTTATGAAAGAATTTTCGAGAATGAAGTTGCAAGCTACTTTTGACAACCTTGGAGGTCTTTACAAGACACAGTGTAAAAAAATCAGTCCTACAATTTCACTCTTGTGTTTTTGATAATACTAAATAATTTTATTTTTAGGTAGGTTTATACAAGCACTTTTACAGGTCAATAACATTTTAAAACTAGATGAGGTCGGTATTTCCTATCCAACTAATCTGAGAAGAAACACCAAGATAAACTCAGAGGCCACAGTCTCTTTTAAAGTCCAAACATCATCTTGGTCAGATCATGTGAGGACCTTGTAGATTAGTGTCTGACATGGTATTTTGACTGGGCTTTTTTAATTTACAAATAATATTTACCGACGCTTAAGACTAAATGATTTTCATTTACTCTAGTATTACGTTCACAAAAAAATTGCATGTTTTTTTGTCGCACAAACATTAATTTTGACAGTAGGACAAAAATGGGTCACGCCTTTAATCCCCAAATGGATAGACCAATGTCTATCCATTTTTTCCAGTCTTGTTTAAAAGGGACAGCCTATTACCATTTATTGGTTACAATTCCGGAGACAACCTAGTCCAGAAACTCGATGCCGTTTGAAAATAGCTTTTCTATTTTATTAATATTCCCACTGCATAGTGCTAGACTGTGTCCTTTTAAATTATGCATCCGGGCCAGCCATTTAACGGTTTTCCATTTATTTTTAAATACTATATTGTTGCTTGCTCATTAACACGCCAACACCATTTACTAAAATTATTTCATCATTTCATAAAGGAATGCTTCGGCAGTTAAGTCGACGGTAATATTTTACCTTTTGTAAAGTGTCACAGTCTAACAATATCAGTTGGATCAGGAGCAATCGCAAAGATCGAATCACATCTTTCTGTGTCGCCGTCTGTCATTTTTGACATTATCAATGAAAGATCTTTCGGTATAACTGTCTCGGGAGGCGTCCATTCGGAAACTGATGAATGTTACTAACTGAAATATATTTTTGTTTTTACTGGTTTTCGTGGTAAAAACTCTTCTTGTACTTACTACGAATTGTGATTGAGACTTTACGTGTAAACACGCGATCAAAAAGGCTCATTCGGAAAAGTTCTATCAGAAAACGATAATCCCTGTAAAATCTTAGATACTGGCACAGGAAACTCTTTTTTTAATTATTAAGGTGTTTAATGTTGTAACAGATCCACTTTTATCTTGTGGTATTAATAAAAAATAATATACCTATCCACTAAACACTACTCAATACTATTGAAGTTACACAGACCTCTGGCTTGTAAAATAAGTTGCTGTTTTTTGGGTTTGTGTGTTTTTCTCTGCGTCATGTTTACCGCAAATAAACGTACTTACATTTTTTTCTTAATCTATATTTTTCGTGAAACATTATCACCCTGTTTCCTGTAAGTTACTGTGATAATCTCAATAAGTACTTAGTAGTACTAGAAGTCTAGCAGCTTATCCTACTGTAAAATAGTGGCCTATACCATCTGAATTATGGTAAGCGTCGGAAACCGACAGTAGACGTCGGTTTATTTTTAAAATCATTGGCTCTTATATTTTCACGCGAACTCAATTTCGGGGAAATAATTTTGTGTTTTTAATGGACTTTTTATTTACTTTTCATATTTGTAATAATTTTTTGATTCATCGTAGACTACCGGATTTTCTGTGAATTTTAGAAGCGGCACAGGTTTGAAAAGAATAGACAGAAGCTCCCTTCTGCTTATGATGTTTATTCTGATAGCATTTATTAGGTTCTTCTTTTTCTCAGTATACAAAATCAAAACCAGAGTATTTTATTTCACATAAACTTACAGGGGCACTTATGAAACGTCTGAAGCTAGGTGCACGGTTCCTATTGGTCGTTTCCTATGCGGAAGAGCCAGCAAGAAACTCCACGGTTACTCTTTTAAAAATTATTGGCGTTTATACTCTTTTCAAATTACACTTTTAATAGGTACAGGGAGGACAGTGTAGGCATGTCAACCAGTACCAGGAGCCTTTTGGCTTCGCACAGGTATTTTTTTCTTGTTAATTGTTCTTTGTTGTTTTTAATGTCAATTTTAAATGCTCCTTTTTACTGTTTGTATTTCCTGAGCGTGTCCCAAATAAAATATTTTTCTTTATGTATTTCTTTCTTTCTTACCAGGTACTTAACAAAATAGAAAATGAAAAAATACGTACGAACAAGCTAGTCAGATAGTTTAAGTAGAAGGTTTTTCTGCCCAGGGTGCGTATTATAAAACATTTCTTACCTCTTTCGGTATTACAAGCATAATATTACGAATGTATCGAATCGGCCAGTAAGTCATTCATATTCTAGATGCAGCGAGTAGCTCCATAACTTTTAATCTTCTCTTGCCAGCTATTAGGGTTTCATACCCAAAGGGTGCCAACGGGACCCTATTATTAAGGCTCTGCTGTCCGTCCGTCCGTCTGTCACAAGGATGTATCTTTTGAATCATAATATGTAGATACTAGAAATTTTCACAGAGTGTGTACTACTATGGCCGCTACAACAAAAAATAATAAAAACAATATAAGTCAAAAATTAAAGGGGGTCCCATACAAGAAACGTGTTTTTCTGCGGTTTTTGCTCGATCTTAAAAAATATGTAGTATTAAATACTGTTCGTTGGTACGGAGGCTTTCGTGTGCAAGTCGGACTCGCATTTGGCCGCTTTTTAGTTTAGTTTTAAAGACTCATTCCCCTAGTAAGTTTCCTCATACTAAATCCACCCTAAAGAGTCTTGTCGTACTTCATAAATGATAAATGATTTTATTTCTGTAAGTAGTTTTGTACACTTTTACAAGTCAATCATATTTTAAAAACTAGATGAGGTCGGCGTTTCCTATCTGACTACTCTAAGAAGAAAGGCCGAAACAAACTCAAAGGTCACAATCTCGTTTAAACTCCAGACATAATCTTGGTCAGATCATGTGATGACCATCTAGATTTGAGTCCAAAATGGTCTTTCGAGAAAAAAAAAACACAGATTAAGTTGACCTGTCCAGTCAGTGCACGAAATTGTCAGTAATCGTGCAGCTCAACTCAGAACATAAAGAGCTCAACTTCGTTAATACCTACAGATCTTCTACAACGTAATTCAACACGAACTTAAAACTCCAAGTGCTGCCATAGCCAGGTAAACTGTTCAACTTTTAAACAAACTTTTTACACTAATCTTAAAATTCAACATCAGAAAACGAGGGCAATGTTTATGTTTAAGCTGAAGCACAGTAATTAATTCAGAGTGGATTTAACAATTAACAATCTCGATTTGCTCAATCTTGGCTGGGAGCCAAGGTTGTCAAGGACCCGGGTTTTTGAATAGATTGAAAGGGATTTCAAGGAAAGTGCATGATTTTCTACATAGCTGATTGAAGAATTAGGTTGCTGAAGAAGTTGGGTTTAGTAATAGTTTGTATAAAGGAAACTATCGTAGATAAATGGTGTCTCTAGTCCGATCACTATGTATGGCAAGCCGATCCTTTGGGAGAAGCGAGCTAAATACCTAGGTGTAATCTTCGACCACCACCTTACCTTCAGTGAGCACATAAGGATAGCTCGTTCGCGCGCCGCCTTCGCTCTCGGTTGACTTCACTCCTCGCTCGAACCAGCCCGCGCCGCTGAGCCTGTAGTTTTAAATTCGTCCCCTAATAATAACAATTCCGATCCAGGCTGTCCCTTGCTGCCTTCTCCCAGCATCGCACTAAGCCGAGGCTCGTACCCCGCAGGTGATGCCCTTAGCGTGTTGTTGCCAAGTTTATGAGTCTTTTAAGCCCTGGCTGGCGGCCTTAATTTATTAAGGCAACCACAGGCATGTCCGGCTAAGCAGCCGACAACCTCCTAGGTAGACCTGCTAGAAAACAATCACGAAAAAAAAATGGTGTCTTATTTTAAAGCATACCAGATAGTTTTTAGCTTGACTCTTGCAGCAATCATTTTGATTCTTTCAAAATAATTGCTGCAAAAGTCAAGCTTAAAATAATACAATGAATATAATAATAATACATCAAACGGGGTGAATAGGGATGCAAACTTTATAAAGAGTTTTATCATTGAAATAATATCATTTGTTTCCAAAAAGGACTCTGGAATGTGTTTACTGTATTATAATGAACGATTAAGTGCCCTTGTTGGCAACAAACTACATAATTTCAATGTTATTGTCACCTATTCACCCCGTTTGTACGTACATTATCTTTTCAAATTCGTTCTTTAAAATTCTTCAATTAGGTATCTACAGATAGGTATCGAATTAGCATTTGTCAAAAACTCACTGTTCGTTGATGAGTGCACTATTTTAAGTTATCTGAAATTAACTAAATAAAGTTCAAATGCACGTATGTATACTAGACAACCCTAGATTAAAGTCGTAATTCCAGAGCAGACAGAGATTTCACGGCAGTCAAAGTTTTGAAGTAAAAACTGAAATCCTATACCACTAATATAAAGAGTAATTGGACTTAACTGAGTCCAATTTCACTTTAGTTTTGCTTGAGATCATTTTATAAACTTATTTTATTCTTTAAGAAATTACCGAACGGTACCACTCCTTTAGTACTAAAAAGAATATTTTTCTTGACATGGCTACGGCTATTCAAGAATCGTTTTGAATGTCTTTTCTTTTAACTTTCACAAGAGTGGCTACGATCACACACACTCTTGCTTCCTGCATGTAGATGATTACAATCGACTAAGTGCACGATTCACGTTCCACGTACTTTTAAAACAGTACTTAACATATTGGTACTTAAGTTAGAATATATCATAGATGTAAATCGTTAGATCCGCCGCCAAATACGGAATGTGTGAGCTCCCTGACATAAGTACGGTCAGGCAAATCTAACGATTTAAATCTTCTGCAAATACATCAAGGGCACTTCAGAAATAAAATACATTTGTCAAATAACAATTTTAATGTTGCGATTAGTTGCTTGAATTTGACTAACATAGGACTAGGTATAAATTAAATTAAAGCAAGACAGAGACGCGAATTGCAGGCTTGATAGTTTATTAACATTTGGCTAAAAACTCACAAAGTAATTTAACCCAAAACCCACACCTACCTACACAATACCTACTTACCTACATTGATCTTTAAACCAGAGCACAATCATTCCTCTAAAGACTTTCTTTCCCCAAATTGATCCTTTACTTGTCGAGACAAATGTCCTGTTCTGTGCTACAGATTTCCAATTTGCTAAAAGATTTCGACTGTTTACCTTTTTCGTGTGGTTATTTTGAGACGGATTTGCACGGATTTCGCTCAATACGTTTCGTTCAATACTAAACGTATTTAGTGATTTTTGGTGCAAACAGGCCTAAATATCAGTTTCAAAGGAGTTTGGGCGAATTTATATCGGAAGTGGTATTATGGGCCAATACCTTAGCCGATGTAGCTATAGAAAAACATTCTTCGGAGACTGGCCTTTACTTTGTCAGTAATTGCTAATTGTATTAACAGATTTTGTGTAAATGAAAGCTAAAAAAAATAAAATTCTTGTTTTATTTGAATGGTGCCAATCAATGCAGTTTCGTATAAGGATTAAAAGACCTTCTAGACTTACTGAGGTTTGAGTACGAGAAAAGTCTAAAACCCATTGATTCTCCATTACCTCAAAAAAAGAGTAATGAAAATTTTTTTTTTTTATTTTGACATTAACAATAAGATCTTTTTTCATAATTATGTAACGGCATACGTTATAAAAAATCCTGGATAATTGATTAAACACTACAAATCGTTCTAAGGTATTTTTTTTGGCATTTGTGACAGTTTTAGTTGTCTACACTCGGTTGGTTGAACTTTTTGATCCTTAAGACAAACAGGATCAATAGGCCTATAAAAAGTTAATTTTGTATAATGTCCATTTTCTTACAGACTGTACTTTTTTTCCAAAATCTATAAATTCAGATCATACATACATAAATTCACGCCTTCTTCTCATGGGGGTAGGCAGAAATTACAGAACGACACCTGCTACGATCCTTACATACTCCTTTTGCCTCGTTTTGCGTTCATACATCAGCATGCGTAGTATGGCCACTATATGACCGAATTTTTATATACGCATTGACATTGATGAATTTTTGTACAATTACATGAGTATTTACTTGTAAAGTATTATGTTATTTTAATTATTGTGAATGTGAGGATTATGTGGGTAATTGCTTCTTTTTTTTCTCATTTAATTTTAATCATGATCTGGCAGATTGAGTAATTTATGCGGCCTACCCAAATGTCCTTTCTTTGATATTGTTCGTCGAATCGTTGAGCTCCTTAAGTCCTGACTTCCTGAGTCGAGCTGCACGATTACTGACAAAATGCATACACTGACTGGACAGGTCCACTCAATCTGTGTGGTTCTTTCCTCAAAAGACCATTTCAGATACCAATCTACATGGTCTTCACATGATCTGACCAAGATTATGTCTGGACTTTAAAAGAGACTGTGACCTCTGAGTTTGTTTCGGCCTTTCTTGTCAGAGTAGCCAGATAGGAAACGCCGACCTCATTTAGTTTAAAAAATATGATTGACATGTAAAAGTGTTTGTACAAACCTATTTACAGAAATAAAGGCCTACACTATCCTCCCATTATCAACACGGTAATTTTAAACATTGTAAAAGCCACTTATTTTTAAAAGAGTAACCGTGGAGTTTCTTGCCGGCTCTTCTCCATAGGAAACAACCAATTGGAACCGTGCACCTAGCTTCTGACGTTTCATAAGTGCCCATGTTGGTTTATGTGAAATAAAATATTTTAATATTGATTTTGAAAATCATTTATCATTTATAGAAACGGAAGAAACTGAAGACAAAATAACAGATTGTAGAAAGATTTCTACGGCGCGATGTCAAAATTCAAGAAAAGAATAACTTGTTACGAAAGTGATTTGTCTTCTCTTTGTAAAGTAGAGATAGAAGTGGTCATACTACGCATGCGCGTCATACACTTACGCCGGTTACAAGTTAAGGACAGTCTTCTACGAATGTTTTCCTTTATCTACAACGGTTAAGGTACTTGCCTTTACGACCTGTCCGAATATCCAGCTTGTATATTACGATAATACATCCTAATCCTAACTAATATTATAAATGCGAAAGTAAGTTTGTTTGTTACCTTTTCACACCTAAATCACTGAACCAATCATTCTGAGATTTTGCATATACGTTGTCAGGGGTACCTTGGCGCACAGGCAACTGAAGGAACATGGGTGGGTTTTAGTCAGTAAGAGTCTGACACGCCCTTTCGCTCCGCCCAGAGCGGGAGAAGTCATTTGTGGATGAAAAAAAAAAGGGTACAGAAACGGACATAGGGTACCTTTCATCCCGCAAAAAAGTACTGTTCCCGAGGAAAACAACAATAACGTCCTTATGATAATAGATGGCGCCACGTGTCTTTCGAATCATGATTGAATTATAACCCGAATTGATAGTCAAATTCTAAATTAACGCGAGCGAAGCTGCCGGCAAAAGCTAGTTTTTCTCATAATTGCCGTTTCAGATTTTGATGCCACTTTGCACAAAGGTAAAGATGAGGTATCTTTAAACAACATCACAACCATATAGCTGTTGGTCCATATACCAATTTCGCCTTGTCTCTTTTAATTAAGTAAAATTAACTAGTAAAATGGCATATCTACAAATTAATTCAGACGAGATGAATGGTTTCGTATCAACAATATTAAGGTGTGTAACTTGCATTATGGTCTTATAGCAGCAGGGTGTAAAGTTCACTCATACTCTATGGAAAAGGGAGGATCCTCCGACCAGACGGGTGTTGTGTCTGGTGGGCAACTGCCCGACGCTTGATCCCGACATCAAGCGTTGTATACTCGTATATGCTAGTTGCGCGATAAACTCTGCTTGCGCGATGCAGGATTTGGCGTGACGTCAGTGTGACGTGTAGCACGCATGTGGCGATTTAGATGCTGCTACAGTCTTATTAATGTAATCAATGGTGTAGTGGTGGTCAATAACTTTAGGCACAGTCGCCAGCACATCAAGTTACCAAAAACTGTCAGATTTCTCATTCGATTTAAACTTTACTATCAACATTTTAAGGTTTAAAATCGTTTGGAGAAATGTGACATATTCTTGTAGCTTGACCTGCTAGCGACTCTACAATCTATGAAAATACGATGTCATAAAAAAATGCTAACCCAAATGTTTTTGTTCGGTCTCTAACTGGGAACAATGCCAGTCCATTTTAATTTTAAAACAAAGTCCAAACCCACGCTCATTGGTACGTCCCTATGATGTAATTGGCATATCTTGACAAAGGTAGAATATCGTCCGGGTGTTATAGATAGAGAATAATCATTTCTTAGGGTTCCGTACCCAAAGGGTAAAACGGGACCCTATTACTAAGCCTCCACTGTCCGTCCGTCTGTCATTCCGTCTGTCACCAGGCTGTATCTCATGAACCGTGATAATTAGACAGTTGAAATTTTCACAGATGATGTATTTCTATTGCCACTATAAAAACAAATACTAAATAACTGAATAAAATAAATATTTAAGGGAGCTCCCGTACAACAGACATGATTTTTTTGCCGTTTTTTTAGATAATGATACGGAACCTTTCGTGCGCGACTTCGAATCGCACTTTGCCGGTTTTTTTCGTCTGTAACTGCAAAAGTCCAGCATTACAATTTAAAAACCTGACACGATTCTTTGAGTCTAACACACGCATATCAGAACATCCCTATGACGTAATTGGCATATCTTGACAAAAGAGAGATATCGACCGGGTCATTCTGTCGTCGGTCAGACGTCAGATATCGCTCGTAAAACTTTATTGTTCTAGTATTAACATTGTTTGTGTAAGTGCTAATATTAGTTAAACATGTGTTGTGAACGAATGTTATAATTTTTTTATTTTTGTTCTTTTGTTTTATACCTGACACCTCTTTTGAAAGTTGAATGAAAACGTATGGGCTTAGTACATGACTTGAATTATTTAAAACACCAGCCAAGTGCGAGTCGGACTCGCGCATGAAGAGTTCCGTACCATTATCTACAAAAACGGCAAAAATATTTATTTTATTCAATTTTTTTGTATTTGTTGATATAGCGGCACCAGAAATACATCATCTATTCTGTGAAAATTTCAACTGTCTAACTATCACGGTTCATGAGATACAGCCTGGTGACAGACGGACAGACAGACGGATGGACAGCGGAGTCTTAGTAATAGGGTCCCATTTTACCCTTTGGGTACGGAACCCTAAAATCGACTGATGTCATTTACTTTTACGGATTTCTTTACCGTAAAAAGAAACTTTTAAATGGGCCTTATGTTTATAAAATATAATAAATTAATAAACTTACGCATTGTTAAAAAAAAAACCCGTTTTGTGTAGTTTCTGCCCACCCCCATGAGAAAAAGGCATAAATTTATCTGAGTTTTATAAAACATTATTTCTAAAAGTGTCTCAAAAGATCTAACAGAAACCCTATCAATATAATTACATTTTAGCTAATTCAATCATGACGAGAAATCTATAGACTTCCATAATTTGAATATTTGTACCCCGGCAACAAAAGAGACACTAAACGAAATACCTACTAAACAGTAATATTCCTAATACAACCTACTTTTCCAAGAAGGATAATTGCAAAAGCCCTTTGCCTCTGACACTATGTAGTAGGTCCTAATCCTTCAAAGAATCCATTTCGCTACTTATAAACCTTTTATGTCCAAATAAAGCCTACCCTTAGTGCGTTTGTCCACCGTAGCCGTCACCGAGATGTCACCGAGAACGAGATAACGCCACCGAAGCAGCGATACATACATTTATTATGGCCATGTGCACACCGCACGTCCGTCACCCGAGCGCCGATATCCCAGTCGCCGAAGTTTCGAGTAGTTAGGCGCGACCGCTAGAACT
The DNA here is from genome assembly GCA_917490735.1 of Dryobotodes eremita. Lineage (NCBI taxonomy): Eukaryota > Metazoa > Arthropoda > Insecta > Lepidoptera > Noctuidae > Dryobotodes > Dryobotodes eremita. The sequence goes on along the minus strand of OU823263.1, from coordinate 3,129,150 downwards.
CGTTCTGAGATTATGCCGGGGCGATGAGCCAGCAATACAAAACACGTTTGGTCTTTTCTACATGATTCCGTCGCACCGGCGCCATTGCCCGCCTTTTGTTTTGTCTATCATAACATACTGAGCCGCCGAGTTCGGTCGTGGGGGACAAATGATAGTCGTCACCAACACGTCACACTCAGTTCGAATAATCTCGTTTCTCGGTGACGTCCCGGTGACGGCTGTGGTGGCCAAACGCCCTTATAACTTCAAACCTAATTCCACTGTAAAAGTGAGGTATTCAAGAAGAACAAGTATTTCACAGTACCCGGAGGCTCTATCTACCAGGAAAAAAATGGAACAGGTTATGTGTGAAATTACTAGCCAGAAAAGTAAACTGAAACTTAGCCGGAGACGATAAAAAAAGACCTTTAATATTCTATCTACTAGTTAAATAAAATTAAATGTGTTCGTTGGTAGGTGCATCACTTGAGAATTGGCTATTTTTTTATTTGAAATGTTCGTATTAGTCCGAATAAGGTTTTTATGGAAAGATTTGGTAAAGTTTCAAGGAAATATTTCAAATTCGGGAAAAACTGAACGTCCTTTTTCTATGGTATTTTCGTATGAATTACATATTGAAATTTGGATAGGATATCGTCTGTCAGTGACCCGACACCGAGATATTAATAAACTAGCAGCCGCCCGCGGCTTCGCCCGCGTGGCTGTCTGAAATTATCCCACGAGAACGTACTACCGAGACAAAAAGTACAATATGTGACTTCTTGTAACATCAGCTATCTGGCAATGAAAGTCTTGTCAAAATTGGTCCCGTCGTTTCAGAGAATAGCCGAAACAAACAGAAAGACAGAAAAACAAACAGACAAACATTTTTTTTTTAATTGTTATTTTTTATATAAGTACTGTATATACATTTTTATGCAAATCAAATTATTTATTTTTGCCAACACGGGTAGGGATAGGTGTAGCTGTAGATGTTATGTTTTGAAAATGTTCTCCACAAAAAAAAAGCTTGTGGTAAAAAGCTGTTATTTTGACATTACAAACAGACACTTAAATTTTATTTATTTTTATAAATTATAATATCAGCCTATAATTATTCCACCGCATGGCAAAAACCTCTTCCCATACAGCTAAGGAGCGGGCATTGATCACCAAACTGCGCTTGCTCATTGCATGTTGGTAATTGCAGACAGCTTTATTTATATTGCCCCGAATTGCGTAACACAATCACAATCTTAAGGATTTTTAAAGAAACTCTTAATAGAATCCTAACTTCCTACCTTTATATTATATTATATTTATATATAATATTATAAATGCGAAAGTAAGTTTATTTGTTTGTCTGTTACCTTTTCACGCCTAAACCACTGAACCGATCATCCTGAAATTTTGCATATACGTTGTCAGGTGTACAGAAACTCTCATGGCGGCATGGAGAGTGCGACTGTCGCAACCCAGCGCAGGGCACGCCACAATTGCGGCGGTAAGACCCCTCTTTGAGGAGTGGCTTGAGAGGCGCCACGGCGTCCTCACCTTCCGCCTGACGCAGGTCCTCACCGGACATGGCTGTTTCGGGAGGTTCCTGTTTCGGATAAGGCGGGAGGAAACGCCCGGGTGTTACCATTGTGTGGATCGACCGGAGGACACGGTGGAGCATACGGTGGAGGTCTGCCCGGCTTGGGCGGAGCACCGCCGTGTCCTCGTGGCGGCGATCGGCGGCGGCGACCTCTCGCGTCCGGCCCTGGTTCAGGCCATGGTACGGAGCGAGAGGGAATGGGAAGCCGTCACCTCCTTCTGCGAAGCAGTAATGCTCGCGAAGGAGGAGGCGGAGCGCGAGGGGGAGAGGCAATCTCTACGCCCTCGCGCCCCTAGCCACCGCAGGAGGAGGAGACACCCTGGGCGTCGGGAGTCGATTGCCGACTCCCGGCCACCGTAGGCGCGGGCTTGCGGACGGCGAGCAATGGGCAGCTCGCCGTCCGGTAAGGACCAGGCCCGGGTCGACGGCGCGTCGTGTTCCACGCTCGCCTCAAAGAGATGTCAGCACCATTGACGGGGTCCGATAGGACCGATGCCTGCCGGGGTCGCGGATTGTTCGAAAGAGTTACCGTGGCCCTGGCGCACAGGCAACTGAAGGAACACGGGTGGGTTTTAGTCAGTAAGAGTCTGACACGCCCTTCCGCTCCGCCCAGAGCGGGAGACGTCATTTGATGATTTCCCACCCAAAAAAAAAAAAAAAAAAAGGTTTACAGAAACGGACATAGGGTACCTTTCATCCCGCAAAAAAGTACTGTTCCCGAGGAAACCAACAATAACGGTCTTATGATAATAGATGGCGCCACGTGTCTTTCGAATCATGATTGAATTGCAACCCGAATTGATAGTCAAAGTCTAAATTAACGCGAGCGAAGCCGCGGGCAAAAGCTAGTGCTTCATATGTTTGAAAAATTATTTCGGTCGGCAACGTAAATAACGCAATGAATTTTTTTGAATTGTCAAAATGAAGTCCGTTGCCATTGTAAGTGTATTGCGCAATTAGGCTGTATGTTTCTCCATGTTTTTTTCTTTAATCGAGTTCCCAAGGTAAACTTGTGAGTTTTGAAATTTACTCACTAATTGCTACTGGCTGAGTTTAAAAGCCATAATATATTGGTGGCTATAAAAACTTAACTTCCATGCCATTAAGAGATAGAAGAAAAAAATAAGACCATTCCGAGGCTTCCAAAATTCGTACCAACTTAAAACATCAAACGACAAAAATATATTAACCCGATTGTCTTTTAAAGCCATTTCCTCTGCAAAACAATTGAAAAGGAGGCAGCAAAAGTTTGAGAAACGCTTCCCAATGATTTCCTTTGATAGGAACGTGGCATCGTTAACAATCAAATTACACGCAGAATGTGAATTCCGTTTGTTTGAAAGTTTAAGAACCCCTGGCATAGTGGTGGGCGATGCGACAGTAAGACAATGTCGATAAAAATATTTTGTGTTTTTCGTTATTGAAGTTTTTATGTTCATTTCTGAGTACGAAGTGTTTGCCCTGCAGGGATTGTTTCAAGAATTACTGTTATAATAATTTAGTTTTCAATAAGTTGGTACTTTTTTTACAAAATGTGTTTTGTTATTTGTCTTATTTTACGAAATATTGAGTACGGAGTACTAATTGAGTTTTTAGCGTACGATTTTTAAAGAAAAATAAAAAGGTGAATAACTCAATATCTCATAAATAAGTAATCAATTCAGCTAGGCCATTTCTCAGTATCAATAATAAATTATGTAAAAGAAGTGTTCTCGCGAATCTATCAAGACGTAGCCCAAATCACTTAGCCTGGAAATAAGAAAATATTCTCGCTTGAAATCTCTGGATCCCTTAAGACACGAACATTCGATGAGAGGATTCAATCAATAAAGGGCAGGCTTTCTGTTTATTTAATAAGTATATAATATCACGCCTGTATTCCCAGGAGTCAGCAGTTGCCTACATTTCGCCAGTTTTTAAATCAATCTAATGGACATAAAACAACTGACTTCCAAAAAAAAAACACAATAGAAGTGAATAATAATTTTTATTTTGGAAGTCGGTGTCATTGGTTTTGTATTTTTGGTTTTTTGCCCCTGACTTCCGAAATAAAAATTATTTTTTACTTACTTTAGTGTTTTTTTTTTGGAAGTCGGTTGTTTTTTGTATATTTATTTTTTATTTTTCACTTTTTAGTGTGGGTAGGTACCACAAAAAAAGTGAATAATAAAAAATTCGTATACCACTACTTGATATGTAAATAACAGAGACCGGAAATTATTAAAACATCATCAATATAAACTAAATGGAAAAAAACGCAGTAATAAGAATTACTCACAAACTACTGGTCAGAACTTTATCAAATTTATATGGGACCACATGAAAAGCACCAGCTTTCAAATAAAAAATAATCATCCAAATCGGTTTACCCAGAAAAAAGTTTTGAGCTAACATATATAAAAAAATGCTGTCGAATTGAGAACCTCCTCCTTTTTTAAATCGGTTTAAAAGGGGCGATATTGTTGCTAATAACCGGGTACAAAACCAAATTCTAATTTCAAAAATTTCCAGAAACAGTAACCCAAATACATTTTGCTCGACCATCAGGCGATTGAATCTAGGACTTCACGCTTAGCAGAGTGCTTGTGGGCACAAAACCGCAACTAGCTGTTAGTTTAGTGGCAAGGGTGGGTGGTAGGGTTGGTAAGATGGTGGAAAAAACTTTCCATCAAGTTTACCCTCAACCTAATTGTCCTTATAAAGACTTAGATTGAGTAAACATAAACAAGATCCATTGGCATAAACAAGCCTAAACCATTCTGAAAACACTATTATTTTCAATACAACGAGTACCTTTTCAAACTCCTTTTGTACATGAAACAAAGCTTAGTTATTTTAATTTCTAAGAAGATAATTAAGAGAAAGCAATTCTCGAGTTACTAAAACATGTGTAATGTTCCTTCACAATCTTCATTAAGAACTAATATTAGGCATTTAGGTACTAAAATATATACCTAAGTGTTCCTTTGCGTAATTAAGATAAGCAAATGGTAAACCTATTAAATTAAATATGAGTACTTTAATGGTTATTCTTGAGATGTAAGATTTTATGGAGAGATTTGGAGTGAGAGGAAAACTGTCTTAAGAGACAGCATGCGTGTTACATAGTTGACAACTTAAAAATAAGAGTCATAAGGTTTAAAATTGGCTCCGCATTATTTTGAAGTGAAGATGTTATTCAAAAAATTATATTTTTAATATTTTTAAGCCAATTTATTCTCTGAAAAATTGCATAACAACACCACGCCTGTAATCCCCGAGTGGTTAGACAGAAGTGTACCCTAAGTTGGTACACCCATATTTCGCTATTATGTTTGAGTCCCATGTTAATAGCGGGCGAGCCGATTGCCATTACCTGGTAAAAATACTAGTATTCTCTGAAAAATACTAGCATTCTCTGAAAAATACTAGTATTCTCTGAAAAATACTAGCATTCTCTGAAAAATATTAGTATTCTCTGAAAATTACTAGTATTTTATTCTGTTTATTAAAATCAAAGAACATTATTCCATTTTTTTTTTTTTTTTTTTACACGCTTGATTTCGAAAGCTATTCTAAGCTAAGTAGAGTTAAATTGATATTTATATTATGAGTATGATATCCGTAGTTGTAATCCTTTTTTGTTAAAAACACTGTAAATCGTATTAGAACATTAGAAACATTACATTTAAAACAAACAAACAAACATTAGAATTAGCTGGTAATGTACACTTAATTATATTACACTAGCTTCTTCCCGCGACTTCGTCCGCGTGAAAGTTGTAAGATACACAATATACTAAAACAACAATCTATTTTGTATAAAACTCCCTCGGCTCCCGACTCACCACGTCGCATCGCATCGCTCACCCACACTATTACTTTGTTTTCGCTTAGCGTTCATTCTGACTTCTTTTTTATTTTTCCCCGTCTCCTCGGGTTTGTAGCGTGATGTTAAATAGCCTATAACTTTTCTAAAGAATTGGGCAATCTAATGAAAAAAGATTGTTTTAATCTGACTGGAAGTTTATGAGATTAGAACGTTCAATCAAACAAACTTCTCAGCTTTATTATATTAGAATATAACATAGATATCAAAAGCAAAACTAAATTAAAATCATCGATGTCAACAAAAGAACATCCCTACTCAAATGTTTCAGCAACAGTTGCATGTAACAGATGCATATAACTTCTAATTGCTATCGCTACGTGTTCTTTGTTTATCGATTGTAATAATTTGATCATTAGATGCTGCAGCATGTAAGTTAGAAAATATTATAAGAAACAAAAAAAAAAAAAAAAGATAATACGTTTATTTGCGGTAAACATGACGCAAAAAAAAAACACAAAAAAGAATGCGTCACATCCATGCAAAACGGCAATCGCTCAGCATAATGCTACGACCCTATGCGAGACAGAGCCCCAGTGCTGGTTAAAAACAGGAACAGTTGGTTTGGTATAAATGTTTCACGACACAATTACGTTGTGCAAACCGAAACAATTGTGAAACTTTGTGTACCTACTTAGTATTTTTGTTTACAGCGTCGTATTTAAATACATTGTTTTGTGGCTTCTATACATCCATACTATTCTAATCCTAACTAATATTATAAATGGGAAAATAAGTTTGTTTGTTTATTACGCTTTCACACCAAATGGCTGAACGGATTTGGATGAAATTTAACACACATATAGACCATAACCTGGGTAAGGACTTAGGCAACTTTTCATCCTAGATCGCATATGAAGTCGCGGGAAACAGCTAGTAAATTATTATTTATTCGAAATTTACTCCGTCACGTAATGTTACCTTTTGCACGCCTAAGCCGCTAAACGGATTTCGATAAAATTTTGCAAGTAGATAGATGGCATCCTGAGAAAGACATGCTACGTTTTGTCTCAAAAATAAACCTAAAGGGGGTGATATAGGGGTTGAAAGTTTGTTTGGAAACCCAACATTTCTTAAGTTAGGGAAATGAAAATGAAAATTTAAGCTTTTGGTGTGAAATAAGGAATAACGTGTTTCAGCGTTTGTGTAAAATTATCTCCCAAGTAAAATAGGGGATGATGTTTAATACTGAAATTGTTGTGTACCTCTTTTTAAGCGATTTATGGTATAGAGGTATGAGGAACAGGGTGTAAAGCTCATTCATACCTCCATAGAAAAGGGAGGATCCTCCGACCAGACGGGTGTTGTGTCTGGTGGGCAACTGCCCAACGATTGATGTCGGGATGTTGTATATATGCTAGTTGCGCGGTAAAGTCTGCTTGCGCGATGCAGGATTTTGTGTGACGTCATTGTGACGTGTAGCTCGCATGTGGCGATGTAAATACCGCTACAATGGGATTGGAAATGTAGTCTTTCTGTTACCTTTTCATGCCTTGACAGCTGAACGAAATTGATAGATAGAACATAGGATACTTTTTATCCCGGTAGTAAATTCCCGTGGGATCATAACCAACAATCACGCAGGCGAAGCCGCGGGTTAAAGCTAGAAATTATTATAAAATAAAATCGCTTATCGTGTCTCTCTGTGTGACCATGTTGTTCTTTTAAACCACGCAACATATTTTCATGCGGTTTTGTGGTCACCATCATTTAGAGAATACCTATATTCGGGAAGGTGTATGTGTTAATTAGATTAATACTCGTATTAAACTTATATTTATGTATTTTGTTTTCCCTTCTACTCTTAACACGTTGTCTACGTCTCTTTAATATACTCTCCTATCGCAGGTATGCTGGAAGAGATTTCTTTAGAAATAAGCATCACCTTTGTACGTATTTTTCTGTTCCTTTCTTCTTGTCTGTTTATATATGTGTGTACATAAATGGTTAAATAAATACATAAATAAATAAATAAAGAAATCTTGATGTTTTGTTAAATCTCAAAAACTATGCGAAGCAGGGTCGGGTCACTAGTTTGTAATACTAGTGACTCTGTGAAATGTAGACCTCACGAGTTTGTTTTTCATAGCTTAAAACTGAATAAATGTTCATCGCGTACCTTAAAACAAAATGCGCGACATGGCTGAAATATGATTTTTTACGTATTTTCGTTTTCTTAAACCGACATTATTAAAAATTTCGAAAAGCTGAATGGACAAAAGAAATTCATATAATTATGGAAACTGCTCACAAAATATCTTGAGAATCCGTTGAGAAATGCGACCTATAGAGGAGATCAGCCATCCGCCGGACATCCGGAAATACCAAAGCATTTTTGCCCAAACTGAAACGGATACGCTTCGCTCGCGTTTCGCACTCGCTCGGTCAATAAGTCTGTTTTCATACAGATTTTACAGTCCTTTCTTGAACATCAGAAGCAATTCTCAAGCAATCAATTTAGTGGACGGTAACTTTATTGTTGCAGAAGCTTTTCGTGTTATTGTTACTGCAACCTATCACTAAACAGAATTAGGTCCCACATTTTGGGTACAGTCAGGAATATTTATTGCTAAGCAAATTGATACCCTACGTCAATTTGCCGTGTTATAGCCATCTCATACAACTGTCAAAGGATGACAGTTGTAATTAGAATATAGGGATACGAGTAAGTTGATACTCAATTTGCTGTACCACACATTCCCCTGACGTTGCACACTTGAGCGATCCTGCAAAAATATGTATTTCGTTTAAACAAATCTATTGTAAATGGCTGCCGTCCGCGTCCCTTTAAAAAATCAGTTTACGTCATGGATGTTCGTTAAAAATCGCATTCGAATGTCAAACGCCGAACTGACGTTCGTTAGTGCCATATTCGACATTCCTCTTTCCTAAAACGGGGTGAAGCGAACAGCATCCTGACACAAAAATAATAGGTACAGAAGGTCGGCTCCATAAAACGAGCGAAAACGCACGCACACATAGACACGCTTCATGTACAGCGAGTGCACGTGCACTCACGACTAGCTTTTGATTGAGATCGCCGTCCGTAAGCTATATGGAGTTGGCCTTCTGTACCTATTATTTTCTTCTTTATCTTGTGGTCCAAATTCCCTGATACGTCAACCACGTGGACATGTGACGTATGTATCGTGTTTCTAACTGACGTTTTGCAGTGACGGATAGTCAGGTTCGACTTTTAAAGTGTCGATAGAGTTAATAGATATTTTGGCACGCCATGGCGACTGGCCTGCACGTTACGGTCAAATGTTGTTGCTCTACACGTAGAGTCCAGTAAGTTCCACAAGAGATCCTAATTAAATGCTGTGAACAAGTGTATAAGATTTGATGGAAACTTCTTCGTGATCATTAATGGAAAAATTAGAGATGGGGATACTCATACAAAAAAAACAAGATGGTAATTTTAATGACCCTGTGTTCTTGTGAGTTTCAAGATGAAAATTGACAAGCTTTGACGTTGGCCTATCTAATTATGTTGCATATTTGTCTCGTCCCATATCTCTGGAATAAAATACCTAGTCGATTTCATGTCATTATTTATTAATGAGTCTGTAATTTTCCACTGTTTTGATAACTGCCAATGAACGGGAAATTTCCAGTAACCATAGAAACGTGTTTTATCTAGTCGATTTCATCTCGTTATTTATTAATGAGTCTGTAATCTTCCACTGCTTTGATAACTGCCAATGAACGGGAAATTTCCAGTAACCATAGAAACGTGTTTTGATAAAACCAAATTTCAAAACGGAAACATCTCTTCAAAAGACTTTGCTGTATTATCTTACAATTTCTTAATAAGGTAGCAACAGTTGATCATTATCTTTTAAGGTTATGTAAGGAGGTACATTCAGGGAAATTCATTGTGTGTCAAATTGACATACTACGTCAATTTGTCGTGTTATAGCCATTGGATAGGTACAACTATCAAAGAATGACATTTGTGATTTGAATGAACGGGCAATTTACTCGTAAGTTGGTAGACGATTTGCTAAACAATTAATCTCCTTGAGATTTGCTGTTTGTTGATCGTCTCTTTTTACTCGTCTTTTGAGATAGTTTCCCATTAATTCAGAGAAAAATATTTTATCTGTCGATTTTTTTTCTGGATTTATTTTATAATCTTTATTTGATCGGCATACACACGCGATTGCAGAAATTGCAAGTCATCTACTGACATCCACTGAAGACTGATTCTCTATCTCCAAAACTTTTTATCAAAATTAAATGGAACCCTTTAGGAGGTTACAGCGAATTATTGCTCATAACCCTGACAGAGGTTAAAAATATATATATATGACAAAATATCTATACACTAATTGAAAACGTCCTCTCTTTTGAACTTGGTTAAAAACCCAAACCCAACTCAAATACTGTACAGTATTATTTACCGTACAATTTCTTAATAAGATAACAACTGATTATTATCTCTAAAGCCTTCATAGGTACATTTACCGCTTGCTCATCGCCCCTTTTTGTAACAAAGCGTTTAAACCCGAGGTTTAATTCAACCCTCCAAAGGTTTTACTAATCCTTACTGAAGTCGATCCTGTGTCATGATTTTGGTGTATGATAATTTATTTATTTATTTGGAGATATTCTTGTGTTTTCTTGGATAATATAAATTAAATTAAAATTAGGTACTGTACAAAAGGGGTGAATCGGGACGAAACTTTAAAAGGGATTTTAACATTGAAATAATATAGTTTGTTGCCAATAAGGGCAGTTAATCGTAGATTATAATACAATACACATATTAGTCTACATTGACAACAAACTATATTATTTCAAAGTTAAAATCCCTTTAAAAGTTTCGTCCCGATTCACCCCATTTGACGGTACCTACGTGTTGTTTTGTACAGTATTTTCATAGAGAGTTAAACTTGTCTGCATATTTGTTCAAGATAACCTGTCAAAATTCTACCTAATAATTAATAGCAACAACTTTATGTGATGGAAAGCTACACTATTCCTTAGTGACTTAGAATAATTATTTGCAAAAAAAATCCTGCGGGAATCTTCATGCTAGTGAAACCGCCGGACGCAGCTGATTATAATAACAATGGTAAAGATATTTTTTTTATTTTCTGTAATAATAATTTGATGGTAAATGCGTCGTTTTTAATGTATTTAGCTGGTCTTTTGTAACATAAATGCTCAAGAATGTATTCGCAAAATACCCAGCGTCGATAAAAAACACTTTTGTATAGGATGGTTCTCATCATCAGCCATCAGCAGTCCACTGCCGGTCATAGGCGCACGCCATTCAGCTCGATTCTCGACGACTCTGATCCCGCTGCTACCGGCCGCCCTACGAAGATCGTCGCGCCAGATAGCCTAATGGTGTCCCACCTTACGTTTGCCGATTCGCGATCTCCAGTCAAGAACACGTCTACCCCAACGGTCATCGGTTCTACGGCTAACATGGCCGGCCCATTGCCACTTCAGCTTGCTTATTCTGTGAGTTATGTCGATAATTTTGGTTCTCTGCCGGATAACCTCGTTCCAGATTTGATCACTCAAAGAGACTCCAAGAATAGCCCGTTCTATAGCTCACTGAGCGACCTTGAATTTATGGACCAGCCGTACCGTGAGTATCCACCTTTCCGCACCGTAAGGCATAACGGGCAGGACGCACTTACTGAAGACCTTAGTCTTAAAGCTCTGTGAAATACACGACGAGAACACTCGACGAAGCTTCCAAAACGCTGCCCAGCCTTGCTGAGTTCAAACTCAAACTCAAAGCATTTATTTCAATTAAACCATTTACAGGCACTTTTGAATTGTCAAAGAGTCGGTCAGTTAGTCAGAAAGTTGAAGCTAGTTGCCCATTCCAAAACGTAGAACTCTATGGCGAAGAACAAGCAAGAAACTCCAAGGACACTCTTTTTAAATCAAGATATTACAAAATCCTGGGTACATTATTCTTGTTGCTTCTATATGCGAGAACAATGAAAAAAAAAATATTAAGAAATAATTCAAAATATAAGATCAATAATAAAAATAAGCCGTGGCAGTTAAGAAATGACTAGTCTCAACTGACGGCGCCCGTTCACGAACATGACGCGTTGATCAGCACCATCCAGCTCAACCATTTTGTAGGGAACCGAATTATCCAACACACGCGCCACCAACAGTGAGACATTTAAGTGAGCATTCTTAATATAGGATGGTGAAGCAACATTATCAACCTATTTATTTATAGAAATATCACTTACAATTTTGATTACCCACTTAGAGGCAACACTATGAATATTGATTACTAATAATTATTCCCCATTCCAGGTAGGCATACTTAGAAATAGAAGCATGTTAATACGTTTATATCAAACACAATATTGTAGGACATATGTTAGTTGTTAGTACATTACGTGTTTAGAATACACTTAAGGGATTGAGCGTCTTGAGGTAATGAAATAACTTGAATTTGTGGGTGAAAATCACTCGTATGTATGTTAGTGAAAAGCCTGTATATTGTAACTAGAGTGCTACAAAGGTTTTTGGCGCCTGAATGATATTGTCAGGGGGCGTTGTTGGTAAATATTTTGTGAAATTTTCACAGCAATTGTAATAAAAAATCAAGATGGCGGCTGTCTGCCGATTTTGGACACGCGCCAAAAGAACTTTGTAGCATTGTATGTTACTCTAATTTCAGTTCAGTAGGTAATGGCGGTCATACGAGAGGTTTTCTTCTGCAGGTGTGCCTGTACAGGTCAACCACGTGTTGTATGTTCTAGAAACACACAGGTCTATTCCGATACAATATCCTGTAGACCATAGTGTGTGTGGTCGCCATATGGAAATAAGTACAGAACCAAATTACATTAATCTGATGTTGTTATATTATAGGAAATGTCTCTTCTCATAAACTCAAACTCAAAGCATTTATTTCAACCATTATTTAAACCATTTACAGGCAGGCACCTTTGAATTGTCAAAGAGTCGGTCAGTTAGTCAGAAAGTTGAAGCTAGTTGCCCATTCCAAAACGTAGATCTCTATGGAGAAGAACGGGCAAGAAACTGCAGGGACACTCTTTTTAAATCAAGACATTACAAAATCCTAGGTACATTATTCTTGTTGCTTCTATATGTGAGAACAATGTAAAAAAAAAAGAAATTAGAAACAATTCAAAATATAAGATTAACAATAAAAATAAGCCGTGGCAGTTAAGAGATGACCAGTCTCAACTGACAGCGCCCATTCACGAACATAACGGAAGAAGAAAACAGAAAGGGAACATAGAGAGAAGAAAGAAGAATGTTTACTTGCTTGTTCGGACGTAATCTTGTCGAAGCAAAACATAAGTTTTACTGAATAATTGCAGAAGTTTTCACAATCAAATACAGAAGGTATAACAAATATCAATACGGAAACTACCGGAAGGGAAACCTATTCGGGGAAAGCAAAAAAGTTTATGGTCAAACAAAAGTAGACTGACGGAATCGACGTAACCAATTTCCTATTTGCTACGCACTCGTAGTCTCGTAGCTACTTGCTACGAACTCGTAGCGCGTAGCTACGCAGACTGCGAGGTCAATTGGATTCAGTTCGTGCATCCTTTTTTTTTCTAAATAAGTTTGTTTAATAGCAGGGATATCGACGTGCAAACTGAAACCATGAATTCAGCACATGATTATCTATATATAAAAAAGGAATCCCTATTTCCCTTGGCCACCCCATAACTTGAGAAAGTCTTTATCGATTTCATCCATCTTTTTTTTAATGTTTTCCTATACTTTGTAGAAGGTTCTTACGGAAAAAAAATTAAGAAAGTTGCGATGCGACGGGGTGGGTCGAGGAAACAAGAAATTTTACGCGGACGAAGTCGCGGGTAGAAGCTAGTAGCGTATAAATTTTAGATAGGTTATGAAAAAAAAAACTACTGTTTCATAGAAAAGTTTAATACCTACGCGGTCAAATGTATAGAACGGCTGTTTTTTTTTGGCCCCTGTTTTAGACGACAACATTCTGTGTTTACTTCAAATTAATGTAGGATACGGGCAGGAGGACCATAGTGAAATGTTATCTCTTTGCCCATATATATAGTTATCTCATCTATTTTAAGATTACTCTCAAAATAAACCTTCTATTCCTTAAATCCCCATTAATCTAAGAACAATAGTTATCCTAAATAATTAATTGTCTTAGACAAATAGTTTCTTGCGTCTATAATTTGATTTACCCACAATGGCAGTCATGACTTGTGGGGTACGTCTACCCTATTTGGGCTTCCAGTCTGTTATAAATTTAAATTAATAGTGATGGTTTGTAGTTGATCTTAAGAGAAGGAATCTTAAATCAAGGCTTTGCTCAGGCAGATTAATTAATATCAGGGTTTTTCCTAGTTAGTATTAATAGCTTTGGTGTTTCTGATGGTTTTACCATTTATTTATTAAAGGTTTACCAATAGCTTCTTTATCTTATTATAGCTAACAATTAGTCTTTTTTTTGGGTGGGATAGCATCAAATGACCTCTCCCGCTCTGGGCGGAGCAGAAGGGCGTGTCAGACTCTTACTGACTAAAACCCACCCGTGTTCCTTCAGTTGCCTATGCGCCAGCGCCACGGTAGCTAACAATAAAAAAATTTGCCTTGGACTTACACAGTCGCCAATTACAAGATAGGATAAAAAAAATACAAAGGTCATTTATATGACTTTTTTTTTGCTGATTCTCAGCCTAGTTTGAATACTCAAACTAGGCTGAGAATCAGCACTTTTTGAACGTACTCGTACACGTACGACATAAGACAGTCTCCTAAAACGTCCGCCTTTCACCACTTCCTAGTGCTTCAGCTTCCTAGTGATTAAAACCTTCCGCATAAGGTTTAAAATTGACCAATTTTAGCCACAAATTTAAGCTGAGTCTCCATTGTTTTCTAGACCAAAAATAACGTTTGTTCTAATACATACAGAAAAGCGTTTTGAAAGGCCGCAAAATTTTCATTATAATCACTAGTAGACAGTTTTGCTTTCGTCAAAATTTAAAAACACGCAAAACTTTCAAATTAACTGTAACAACATTTACAAACACAAATCTCACATGCTTAAAAATTCAACCCTGGAACAACTCTGCACAACATATTGTACGCTTGAGAATAGAACCCACAGTCAAATACGCTGCGGTATAATCTTACCATTATTACCTCCACGCTACCTACCACCCGTCTTTTCAAGTAATATACTAGACAAGCTCACTTAAGTCTATAATTACGTCAAAAACGAAACTACACCACACCCCTTTTCACCCCGTTACACCCCCTTACAACCCTCTTATTCACCCCCCATTACTAAAACATTACGTTTAGACAGACAACTTGCAGGCGCGTTCATAACAGGCTTCACCTGTCAATTACGTACCTTGTACGTTAATTAGTAATCTGTTAGTTGAGCTTCTTCATTATAGATCGTGTTTGGGGGTGAAATTCAGGGGGTGAGTTATGAACACTTGTACTTGTGGATGCGTAATTGCGTCTTTTGTTAGATATGAGAGGTGAGTTTTGTGTGGAAATTAACTTGACGTATAGTGATAATGTCAGAAGACCAGCAGGGTTATTGCGTAACTCACTAACAATAAAAGAAAGAAAAGAAAGAAAAATAGTTTGTTCTGCACAAACAAAACGCACATTACAAACACAAGCAGTAGGAATGGCTTTCGTTTTGACAGTTTTACAACATTCATTGCGTTATTTACGTTGTTGAGCAGACAAATTTTATCGAACATACGAAGCAATGGATTAGCAACATCCTTCAAAATTATTCAGATTCTGATTAATAGTGTGCTACGCAATTAGGGTGCTGTTTTTGTATTTTAAAAACGTAGAATTCAAGTCGCAATCTCATCTTAGCTACGATCAATACTCAATGTACCGATTTATTGCATTCCACAATGTGAATTTAAGTGGTAGGATTAACAAAGCCATGACCATTTTGGACACTGTCAGACACAGAAAAGTAGGAAAGGGGAAGAGGGCTTTGATTTGACTAATTAGTTGTTATTATGTACTATACGGGGCAATTAGGAAATATAAAAAAAAAAAACAATAAACTGCAAAATAACTTAAATTGCAGAAGTTTTTTAGTTTTAGCCACCGTCTTCTGAAATTAAAGTTATTTTCAGCTTGTAGTGTTTTTTGTTTTTTTTGTACAATGTTGTTTATTATTTTCTTTTTTAGTGGGTCAGTAATTGATTTATTTAAGTTACAATAACCTAATGTCAACTGCTGATCACCTTTTACAAAATATTGCTTTTCCCGATGCAGGGACGTTAATGGTTGAGGATTTCTCCTGGTTAGAACCAGAAGAACTGAAGCTGATGGTGAAGCCACCATCAGCGCCATTTCGCCATAGTATGTATTGTGGTGAGCATAACTTGTTTAGCAACCATATTAAAGTAATCGAATCGCAACTCGTGAAATACTTTTTATTGATTACTGCCGGTGGCCACCTCTGGTCTTCATCATCAGTTCCACTTCACCGAATGGGCTTTCCGAGAGCAAATGCACGAGTTATTATAAAAAATACCCGAATCGCTTTAGATGTGCCTATAAAATTTGAGGATTTCCCTAGATCTCCATGGGATCTCCTTATCAGGTTCTGACTTGGTGACAATGGGACTACCTCGAGATCATACCCTTTCAAACAATAGAAGAATTTTCAAAATCGGTCCACAATTGACGGAGACATCGGAGAACATACATAATAAAAAAAAACATACATACAGCCGAACATATTATAACCTCCTCCTTTTTAAAGGCGATTAATAATAACAAAGTCAACGTGTCAAAATGTAGGTAATTTAGAGGTTTTTTTTGACAGTTTGTGACTGATATTAGAATGTGACTGTCCGAAAATTGTTCCTGCGGTAATTCTTTGCAGTATAGAGGTATGAGGAACAGGGTTTAAGGTTCACTCATACTCTATAGAAAAGGGAGGATCCTCCAACCAGACGGGTGTTGTGTCTGGTGGGCAACTGCCCAGTGTTTGATGTTGACACGTTGTATATATGCTAGTTGCGCGGTAAACTCTGCTTGCGCGATGCAGAATTTCGCGTAACGTCAGTGTGACGCGTAGCTCGCATGTGGCGTTGTAGATGTCGCTACAGCAGAAAAAGTTTCTTCTCTGCCCTTCGAAAACGACACAAGCATTGATCGAGCAAGCTATCAGTCGAAAAACTTTGCCTCTCTCTAGTTATCTCTCTTGGATCGTAGTTACGTCTACAAACACAATATTGCAAGTTAACTCACGATGTCGTCCTATGGTGTCTTTTTTAAATGCATAAAAGGTCTCGAAAACACGCTCATTGTGCGTACAGCTAAGAAATGGAACTCCTTGCTGGAATCTGTGTTTGCCAATAGGTATAGCCTTGGAGCTTTGAGCACATATCAGCCTGTAATCCCCGATGTACAGTACACCCACATTTCGCCAGTTATGTTTAAGTCACCTGTATTAGGGGGCGAGCTTATTTCCACCAACCGGACACAAATTCAGACTCCGGGCTGCTAGGGAGAAATTTCTGATGGAAAAACCCAATCACACTTTACCTGATCTGGGAATCGAACCCAGGACCTCATGCTCAGCACTACCTCTTGCGACCACTAGACCAACGAGGCAAAAAATAATAGTGAACTCTATTTAATAATGACCCCTATTTAATAATGAAACCTATTTAATAATGAAACCTATTTAATAGTAAAACCTATTTAATAATTAACCCTATTTAATAATGAACCCTATTTACACGGGTAGTGGTTTCAGGTCCCCCAAAAGTAAACAAACTATTTTATTTCGCTGCAACAAAACTCATATTTTCCGTGCGACCTCCCGAAGTGACAAAAACACGCTGGTAATAAAATTTAACGCGTGCTTCTGAGAGTGGTACCGATCTACTCGTCACGCTGGGTAAAAGTCCCGCTGGGGATATAACCTTCAGGTTTTTGGTCCTTTTCTAAGTGAACAGGTGTAATATTGGTTGTAGTTACGTTGGTAAATTCAATGTGAGAGTGCCATACAGGGACTTGTTAACCCTTAGTCTTACCAGTTCATCTTCACCATCACTATCAGCCATTTTCCAACTATGTTTGGGTCGGCTTCCAGTCTAACCTGTTGTACCTGGATATTAGGTATAGTATTGTAATTTTTTACTTTGCCTGAATTTTTAAATCTATTCATAATCACAGCAACGAAGCTTAGACATAATTAAAACAAAGATTATTATTATCACATTTTGTCATTAGCTTTTGGTTCAAGGAATCTTTTTATTATAAATGATAAATGATTTTATTTCTGTAAGTAGGTTTGTGCAAACACTTTTACACGTCAATCATGTTTTTTAAACTAGATGAGGTCGGCGTTTCTTATCTGACTACTCCGAGAAGAAAGGCCGAAACAAACTCAGAGGTCACAGTCTCTTTTAAATTCCAGACATAATCTTGGTCAGATCATGTGAAGAATTTGTGTCTAAAATGGTTTTTGGAGGAAAAACCACACAGATTGAGTGGACCTGTCCAGTCAGTGCACGCATTTGTCAGTAATCGTGCAGCTCAACTCAGAACTTAAGGAGCTCAACGATTCGACGAGCAATACCAAAGAAAAGACATTTGGGTAGGCCACAAAAAATACTCAAACTGCCAGACCATGATTAAAATTGAATGAGAAAAAAAAAAGAAGCAATTACCCACATAGTCCTCACATTCACAATAATTAAAATATCATAATACTTTACAAGTAAATACTCATGTCGTTGTATATATAAAATTTAACAATGTCAATGTGTATAATTAAATAAAAATTCGGTAATGATGTTTGAAGACCATGTAGATTGGTGTCTGATATGGTCTTTTGAGGTCATTCTTGTCAAACAGTGTTTATAAGGAAAGAATGAGTGCCATGCTGAAACTTGCATAATACTGCTCAAGTTTATTATGACTAGACAGTTGACACCGAGTCAATGTCGACCTTACCTTTATGATCTCAGGGTTAATGTCCCTGCATTAACAGTGCGCTTAATCTTTTATAACTAGTTTACAGAACATACTTATACATAGATTCGCACCTTTTCCCCATGGGGGTAGGCAGAAACTACAGAACGTCACCTGCTACGATCCTTACATACTCCTTTTCCAGTATTTTTTTTTTTCATTTCAAAGTATATATATGTAGGATGGCTTATTTACACACAAAAACTAATTCCGTAATCATATCGAACGTAATACATTAATACTTACCCTAGGTGCTCTAATAAAATATATCAATTAAAGTTGGTTTATCTATTATTATTTTAAAATTTAAGTCCACGTTTTTCTTCGAAGCTCCGTAACGGATTTTGATGCGGTTTACACTATGATTTAAAGAATATATTCCGGAAGGTTTATTCGCAGAATACATTAATATTATACTTTCATGTAATGAAGAAATGTCGATGTTTGTCAAGTCGTAAAAACCGCGGATCAGTAAATAATAATTTGACATAATCCATCAATACATACACAAACTCCCACACCAAATAAATTTAAAACCTTTTACCCAAACAGCACACTGAAACGGAAAGATAACGCTCCATTTTACAGCGATTGTTTCATTTAATATAATTAATCTCTCACGCTTTGCCGCGACTCCATTTATTTCAGATGCGTGCCCGACATGAAAGAGCTTTCAGTATAGAGTTGGATACGAAATGGGTTACATCGTGTTTTGTTTTCCCGATGTGATGAATTAAAAAGAGGTCGTGGCTAAATGGCTATTTGGGAGATTAAGCCCGTTGTTAAAGTACGTCAGCCGTTGGTCTCGGCTGTCATTAAAAAAATGGACAGTCGTTTCGGGTAGTCAGAAGGCTGAAGGTCTGACAAGCAGTCTTACCAAGGGGTATCGTGTCACCTAGTTAATAGATTATGGTTTTCAGATAGGCAGACGCTCCATCTAAAATACTGGCATTCAGCTTCATCCGGTTAGGTTAGGTTTTTACGTGGTGTCAAATGTGTCTTTAAGAATATTTTTGTAAATTGTGTACATTGAAGACTTATGTACGATAATTAATAATTTAATATAATAATAGGACAGACAACAAGTTTTTTGAGAAATTCACGAATTGAATAAAAACTATATGAAACGTACCATTTTTCCAAAACTTGACCGAGGCAATACCTTAGTTTTACATAACAACACGCCTGTAAGCCCCAAGGGATCAGGCAGAGGTGTACCTGTAGTACTTCCACATTTCACCCGTTTTGCTTAAGTCCTATGTAATAGGGGCGAGCCTATTGCCATCAACCGGGCACAAATCCAAACTCCGGGCTGCTACTGACAAATTCCAGATCGAAAAATCCAATAACACTTTGCCCGACTTGGGAATCGAACCCAGGACCTCATTCTCAGCTTTGCGCTTGCCACCACTAGACCAACGAGATAGTCGAGAGCTCATCTACTTAATTTGAACATAGAGCTGTAGATTCCAGTAATTGGATCGGCTCTGTGTAGAATACTCATATCAAGTAACCTCTCTTTGAAGTGAATGCCGACCCTAACTTAGTTTGACAAAAGGTTAGGGTCATTATTTCGCCTAAACCTGACCTTAGGGGTCTTAAGTTATTCTCATTTGAAACTGAAAGTGAACTTATTAACGATACATCTAGACTTTGAATAGTAACCTAAAGGATCGCCCCCTTTTTAAGAGACTTCAAAAATTAGGAGGTACTCAATTTGTCTGTTTCTTTTTATCTTTGTTACGCGATATCTCCGGAAATTGTAAATTGATTTCGAAAATTCTTTATATAATAGTTAGAGTATGCCTCAGGGGTGGTCCCCTATAAATGTTATGAACTTTGCTTCAGTAGTTTTTAAGTTAGCTTCAATAATACGTATTTTTCCACAGTGTATATTGATGATGTTATAATAACTTCCTGTCACTGTTATTTACATAGCAAGTAGTGGAATACGAATTTGTGTGGGGTAGGTACCACAACTGACAAGTGAAAAATAAAAGCTTTTTTTAAAAAAAAAAAACAACTGACTTAAAAAAAATACTACAAACTGAAAAATAACTAAGTAATTTCGAAAGTCGGTGGCAAAAAACTAAAATACAAAACCAAAGACACCGACTTCCGAAATTACTTAAAGTAATTTTTCACTGTGTAAGCAGTGTTTTCTTGGAAATCGTTATTTTTTTTTTGTAAATACTTTTTAACATCTTGTTGTGTATTTTAGTAGCTGGTATTGCAACCAACATAAAAATGTAAATCATTATGTGATCTGTGGCAACACGCCCCAACTGTGACACTGGTCCAATACACACGTGAAAATTACTTATCCGCCGTTTTATTTCCTGTTCCTCGGCATTAACACTACCAGCACCTCATCAGCATCCACCACTACAAATACACCGCTGCACATATCTTGAATCGCGCGTAATGAGACACAATAATTATCTATTGTGTCGAGACACAACACTCTTTCAGTCAACTCGGACTCGGGACTCAAAGAGTTACGGGACAATTACAGGTTCTTTACGTTTTCTCGCAAACCTACTGAAAATTAAACTAATTGTTTGCTTATCCTAACTATAATACACTCGAGAGCAATGAATCCGGGTCACTTAAAGAATCCTAAAAATCTCGGAAGCTAAAAATGCTAGGTTAATGCAATAAATTGTATTTAATAGACAATGTAATACTCCTTAAATGAAGGTATTAAAACTTCTTAGTTATTGTAAAGTTATATCATAAAAAAATCAAATTTGAAAAAGGGCCACTTTCGAAGATGGAACTACGAAATTACAGCATTTGGTTTTGCTTTTGTTTGTAATCTGTCATTTATGTGGGTACATAAACCATGTTGATAGTGCTCTATATTCATTATTCAAGCTGAAATTATGTCGCTTACGCCTGAAGAATGCACCAGAATACTTACAATGCTGGAAACCGGCCGGAGTCAGCGCGATACAGCCAGGACTGTCGGTGTGTCGCTGTCAACAGTACAAAGAGTTCTCCGACGTTACGAAGAAACTGGTTCTAACCTACGCAGACCAGGAACGGGCAGAACCAGGTGTACCACAGCACGAGAAGACCGATACTTGGTGAACACCATGCTTCGAAATCGCTTTCTCACAGGAACTGAACTCACAAATCAGTTTCGACGCCTCGGAGGAAGTAACCCAAGTGCATGGACAGTAAGACGTCGGCTTGCTGAATCTAACTTAAAACCCCTTAGACCTGCAAACGGCCCTAAACTGGAGCGTGGGCATCGTATTTCAAGACTAAGATATGCCCAGAGCCACGTAAATTGGAGTATTGAAGATTGGTCAAAAGTTATGTTCTCCGACGAATCAAAATTTATGCTCTACAAGCACGATGGAAGACACAGAGTGTATCGAAGACCAGGGGAAAGATTCAAGCAAGCATGCATCGAAGAAAAAGTAGCCTACGGTGGTGGGTCTGTACTTGTGTGGGCCGGAATTTCTTCTGAAAGTCGCACAGAGCTGGTGATCATAGAAAACGGCTCTTTAACTAGCGTAAGATATGTGGAAGAAATCCTCAATGATCACGTTGGTCCATTTATGGTCAATTTAGGTGAGGATGCTATATTTATGCATGACAATGCCCGACCTCATACAGGTAGGATTGTGAATGACTACCTTCAAGAGATGAACATTACTCGTATGGAGTGGCCAGCGCGCAGCCCGGATATCAACCCGATCGAGCATGCTTGGGACGAGCTAGGCAGATGCGTAAAACAACGAAACCCTCCCCCAATCACGCTTCGTGAGCTCAAAATTGCTCTCACAGAGGAATGGGAGAATATTCCCCAAAATCGTATAAGGAACTTGGTGTACAGCATGCCAAACCGCGTAAACGCAGTAATGGAACCACGAGGAGGCAATACGAAGTATTAAAATTCAAGAAAATCGTAATAAAGTTCAAAAATTTCATGTTTCCTATTTTTGTTTTAAGGAGAGATCAGCAGTTTTTTTCTTTATGTAATTTTGTGTTAATAAAATGTATGGTGACTCATATTTTTTTTACTTTCATTTAAGGAGTATTACATTGTCTATTAAATACAATTTATTGCATTAACCTATCATTTTTAGTTTCCGAGATTTTTAACATTCTTTAAGTGACCCGGATTCATTGCTCTCGAGTGTATTATAAATGTGAAAGTGAGTTTGTTTGTTTGTTTGTTACCTTTTCAAGCCTAAACCACTGAATCGATCAACCTGAAATTTTGCATATACGTTGTCAGGTGTACAGAAACGGACATAGGGTACCTTTCATCCCGAAAAAAAGTACTGTTCCCGAGGAAAACAACAATAACGTTGTTATGATAATACATGGCGCCACGTCTCTTTCGAATCATGATTGAATTATAACCCGAATTAATAGTCAAATTCTAAATTAACGCGAGCGAAGCCGCGGGCGAAAGCTAGTCAATAAATAAACCTGTAATTACAATACGACTTTCTTGAATTTCAAGCAATTTTAATTGCCTGGACCCGAAAGTGATCATGAATTTTATATATGAGATATTTTCTTGCGATTAATTCCTTAATACATTAATTAACATAGAAATATTTATTACGTTGACAATAATAAGTTGTATATAATTTAATTTAAAACTTACATGGAACAGTGGATTCCCCTGCATACTTTTTCTCACAGAATACCAGATAAA
The DNA here is from genome assembly GCA_917490735.1 of Dryobotodes eremita. Lineage (NCBI taxonomy): Eukaryota > Metazoa > Arthropoda > Insecta > Lepidoptera > Noctuidae > Dryobotodes > Dryobotodes eremita. Next base: position 3,106,032 of record OU823263.1, on the reverse strand, counting down.
TACGCATAATTTTATTCCATTCATCCGCAAACACGTCACATTTAGGGTTGGCAGTCAGAAGGGCATTTAGCATCTTCAAAGTACGAAAGACAGTTTTCGGCTCTGGCTACAGTTTAAGGAGTTTCGTTTTTATGTTTATTATTTATTTCTGTATCTGTCCGTGACATCACAGCAGCGGGCCCTATCAGAATACCAGCGCTGCGACACTTATTTTTTTAAATGTCGTAACATCATGCTGGAATAGGGGCTTTTTGGCCTCGTACAGGACTTTCTGTTGTCATTTTCATTTTACTTTTGTTTTTATTTTATTAGTTTTATATTTTTGTTGTGTTTAGTTTAGTTTGTGGTAATCCTGTGCGAGTTCCAATAAATACGTTTTCTTAATTTTTTTTCAGTTCTAATAAAACCTATTTCTTTGTTTTAGGTGCGGAAGCCACGACAGCAATGTCGGTGGAGGGCCAACGGTGCCTGTGTGTCGTGGTGCTGCTCATACACACCGTCACAGGCGCTGGAGAAGGTAAGCAGATTTCTGGGCCTTTTGCATTTGGTCCTGATATAAATAATGGTCCTTACTGGTCAAATTCCACTTTCCCCAATCCGAGTGTTTGTAATCTACTATTTAGTATAAAACTGTGGTCCTTACTGGCCAAATTTGCTGGTTGTATTTACTAGTTTGTAATAGGCCAAATATATTCGTCCAAAGCACAGAATAAAACACTGTAGCCAGTATTCTAATATGCGTAGTACTTACATACATAAAGTCACGCCTTCTTCCCATGGGGGTAGGCAGAAACTACACAACGCCACTTGGTACGATCCTTACATACAATCTGCAATCTGCTGAATGCCCTGATTGCTCAGGAGCCGGATGTCGACATATTTATGTATAGCAGTAAATCTATGTTTAATGTTTGTATGAAGTTTTTTGGTTAAATGTTTTGTTGTTGGCTCGCTGCGCGCTTTGGTATTTACTGTAAGTGCAGCAAGCAATTGTTATATAAATAAATAAATACTCCTTTTACCACGTTAAATTCAAACACACACGCGTTCGCGTTGTACACGTGCGGCCCTAAAGCTTAGGGCATAGGATACAATGACATATTTATTCCCTAGAAACTATGTTCCTACACACATAGAATGTACGGAGTATGTCGCTGTATCCACTGCGTATAGAATAAGTCTAAATTATAAATGATTTTATTGCTGTAAGTAGGTTTGTACAAACACTTTTACACGTCGATCATATTTTAAAAACTAGATGAGGTCGGCGTTTCCTATCTGACTACGCTGAGAAGAAAGGCCGAAACAAACTCAGAGGTCCACAGTCTCTTTTAAAGCCCAGACATAATCTTGGTCAGATCATGTGAAAACCATGTAGATTTGTCTATGTCCGTATGATTTGATTTTATTGTTAAAAGGTATCTATAATTATAATACTAACTATTACTCCCCGTGACATACACACAGGGTGTACTACAGGATATGACAGATTATCACAAGAATAGGTAACACCCTATACAAACATAGCTAAGCAATCAGGAGTCCGTCTACCAATTCTATGGATACTCCCTAAAGGACTGGTTCTAATAGCGAATCGACGAAGCCAATATTCTGTAACAAGCATTACAACAGCGGTATAGAAACCACTCTGTAATTTCTCGCCTGCAGTACAAGATCTTCTTTGCATAATATAGAGAAGGAAAAAGTAGAAAATTAAATATTACTACTATCCTTGATCACTAACAGAAAATTTGGAAGGCAATCGTTTGTCTTGAAATGATATCTAATATATAAAAATCTCGTGTCACTGTGTTTGTTATCGAACTCCTCCGAAACGGCTTGACCGATTTTTATAAAATTTATGTATATTTGTATATGTATTATGTATATTTGGTAGGTCTGAAAATAGGTCGTAAAGTATATTTCATAACGCTGCGGGTGAAACCGCGGGGCGCAGCTAGTTGTTCTATAAATAGAAATGAAATCACTTTTACACGCCTTATTGAAAAAAAAAAGCTAATGGAGTCGACATTTCTTGTCAGACTACACTTGAGAAGAAATGGTGAATCAAACTCAAAGTCTCTTTTAAAGTCCTGGCATGGCTTGGCATAGGCATGTGACGAAAAGCGATGAAACACAGGTGACAAAATGAGTGGTGAATATAAATGTGGATGGACGGAGAGAAAAAACCGGTCAAGTGCGAGTCGGACTCGCGCACGAAGGGTTCCGTACCACTAACTATAAAAACGGCAAAAAAATCATGTCTTTTGTATGGGAGCCTCCTTAAATATTTATTTATTCTGTTTTTTAGTATTCACTGTTATAGCGGCAACAGAAATACATCATCTGTGAAAATTTCAACTGTCTAACTATCACGGTTCATGAGATACATCCTGGTGACAGACGGACGGACAGCAGAGTCTTAGTAATAGGGTCCCGTTTTACCCTTTGGGTACGGAACCCAATAATGGCCAAAGAAAAGATGGTTGTAATTTGTGAGGAATCATATGAAAGAAAATGTAGTGCATGATAGCGTGATAGTGGTCAGGGGAGGCTGGAAGGAGAAAACGTGTTGTGTCAACCCTAAGTAAGGGCGGGAAGATAATAATGCTTACTGATGCACTGCGGGTTGGCGTTTACAGATGGCGCCCATAGTTACGTTTTAAAAGACCAAAATTACATTGAAAATTGTCATAGATACAGACTGCACGTCAATAGTAACATTTTAACCTAGAGCAGCGCAGTAATTGCGTAACACACTAACAGTAGGAATAGCTTTCATTTTGACAGTTAAACAACATTCATTGCGTTATTTACGTTATTGAGCAGACAATTTTTTTTTTACATATGAAGCAATGGATTAGCAATAGGTATCAAATTGATTCAGATTGTGATAGATAGTGTGATACGCAATTAGAGTGCTGGTCAATCGCAGTATGTTGTTTCAATAGACTAAGAGACCACCACTATTTTTGTTGAAATGCGGCCTACAGTACATTTCAGATTTTTTGTTAATAAAACCGGTCCTTTCGTCTCCAGTCTAACGTTAATGCAAATGGAAAATACTAAAACAAGCTTCAAACAAAAAACGAGAACCAAACTCCAGCTAACCCTGCGAATAATATACTCTGGCAACTCAGTTTAAAAACCTAGGCCATCAAGTTTAAAAAACTCGAACTGCTCTGTTTCATGCTGAAAAGCAGAAAAAAAAGATGTACAAGCCACATAAACGTCCGCAACGCGAAAGTTAGTTTTTAGTGTAGAGACAACAAAAAAAGAGACTGAATAAATAACGCCTCCGAGGTTTAAACGTCGAGTTAAATGTTTTTGCTGACTGTGTGTTGGATAGTATTTTTATTCGCTACGGGTCTTATTTTTACGTGTATGTGGGGGAGAGTCAATTGCCTATACCTCTTTGATGAATGTTGGAGTGTTTTTGAGTTTTTCTTGCATTTTTAATCTACTTACCTAATCATTCGTATCGGCGAAGTTACGTTTTAGGTGTAAGGTTTTAATTTAATTAGCACTTAACCGTTATATTTTGTGTGTATACCTACTTTGTAAAAATAAAAAAATCTCGATAAACATCTAAATAATTGTAAAATTATACTAAGTAATTATGACCTAACCCTTGCGCAGTTTTTCTAAGTTTATTTGAGGACGAGACAAGCACCAAATCTGCTAGAAACATCCATTATCAATTAATGTTTGTTTATTTCTGGCAACTAGGCCCAATTGTTAGTAACATTGTTCTTAAAAATAATATTAGTAAACAAACACAGAAACAAACACAAAAAGAAAATTGTAAGGTTAGCTATGGGGTCTTCTGACCAGCACCGCCACAGCGTGCGACAACCAAGGTGCATCGTACTTTTCTACTAACATACTAAGGATGCCGTTAGAACTAGACTGCGCTCTTGAAAAGACGGAATATGTTTATTTGCGCATTATGGCGTTAAAATAATCGGTATGCGTAATAGCAGACATACCAGATGCACTACAATAGCGCGGCAGTCCTAACATCACCCTGAAGCAGTTATTATATTGAATACGGAGGGTGTCTAGCGATCTTTTGGTATGCCTTACCCACAGGCCGCTCGTGTAGAACGATCGCCAATACGCCTTAAACAGCGTAATTTTTACCCCACTATTACAACGAGCGAACCTGTGAATCAGCATGTTGGCCCTGACGGCTAGCGCCCTGCGCTCACGATTAAATCTTCATTGTCTTAGAGATCTCCAGTTAGACGGTGTCCCAGGTATTTAAATTTGTCAACAACTGGGTCGCCGTGTACACGTCTACCGGTGGCCTCAAAAACCATGTATACACTTTCGTTTACATTGTAAACAAGCCCATGATTCTTGACTTATCGCTCACACACTCGTAACAGCTCCCTGGTCGAGCCGGCCGTCGGGCCCAGCAGCTCCATGTCGTCTGCGTAACTTAAGTTGTTTACACAAACGTTGTCTGTCCAGCATCCGACACGCATACTGCTGAGCCCGGCGATCAGCACGCTTATGTACAGCACCCTAATTGCGTAACACACTATCTATCACAATCTGAATCATTTTGAAGCCTATTGCTAATCCATTGCTTCATAATGTTCGAAAATTTGTCTGCTCAACAACGTAAATAACGCAATGAATGTTGTTGAACTGTCAAAATGAAACCCATTCCTACTGTTAGTGTGTTACGTAATTAACCCGCAGGTTGAGGTGCTTTGGCGAGGTCAAACCATTATATTACTTCAAGATCCTATAACTCACGTTACATATAAACTGGTCAAAAATTTGCCAACTATCTAAAAATGAATAAGAAGAAAAATTTTAAAAAAATAAAAATACAATTACCAGAATACATAAACATAATTATAAACACAAATATGTAAGCGCTCTTCTTCCTCTCTCCTACTTTGCTGTGCCCGACAGGGTCCACAATCGTTTTATTAATTTAAAGCCTACCGACTGCTTACCAACATTATGGAATGCAATAAAGAATTGAGGATTGAAAATTGAATATTTTCAACCAAGAGAATAGTCCCCAGTTCTGACAAACTCAGAGTGACAATACAATTCCAGTATCACTCAATACAAAAATATACAGTACAACCGCATCAGAACCAATATCATCACTCAACTATGAATTGACACTAGCATTTCCTCTCACCACTTCCAGAATATTCGAAATATATACAAAAGGACCAAATACAGCGTGTATCAGAAATGTGTGGTTAAATTGAAGAGTGGTATAGACCTTCAACGAAACAACTTTCTCAATGGGACCAACATCGCAATCTCGCAAAAATATCAGCTTTCCAAACTCAAAACTTAATCTCAAAGCATTTATTTCAATTAAACCATTACAGGCACTTTTGAATTGAAAGAGTGGGTCAATTAGTCAGAAAGTTGAAGCTAGTTGCCCATTCTAAAACGTAGATCTTTATAGAGAAGAATGGGCAAAAAACTCCAAGGACACTCTTTCAAATCAAGATTTGTTACAAAATTCTGGGTACATTATTCTTGTTGCTTCTATATGTGAGAGCAATGTAAAAAAAAAACACGTGTGGCACTCGGAGACTGCCGCGGTAAAACTATTGCATAGCATTTTTTATCAACTTATGCAATTATAATTATTTATTTATTTTTTATTTATGCAGTATTTGTTTTTCTTTGATATTATTATTCTTTTTTTTTTTTAAACTTTGCTCCACACTAGGAATTTCTCCTGTATTGTGGATGCGTTTACAAACATTCAAACTCACATACACAAACAGCCAGACCCGGAACAACTACTTGTAGGTCAAACAAATATTTGTTCCGTGCGGGAATCGAACCCGCGACACGCAGCGCAGCAGTCAATCACGTAACCACTGCGCCAACCGTGCCGTCAAGTACAGTCGTACCATATACATACACGTTAAGCGAACACTCGGCCGAGCTACATGTTAGGCGGAGTGGGGGGTGTTAGGTTTTATTTTCGTTACGGAATTTCTTGATTCGGTCGCCGCGCTCAAAGCCCGCGATAAAAGCTATGCAATAGCTTAAAAATAAGAAACGATTCATACAAAACTTCAATACCTACTCGACCCAAATTATAAGGCATAGCTGAATATTTATGTGGTGCTGGTCCACAAACGATAGGACACTTGATATCATGTCCTGTGTGTCCTGTCAACTGCACGTTACAGGAACTGATGGACGCTAGTAATGGCGCCAAACACGAGCCGAATTCTGGGCCAAGTTCATGCCCTAGATACGGTATGAAGAAGCTGATATTTTTTTCGCGATTACGCTATTAGTTCCACGGAGAAAGATGTTCAGTTTTATGGTCTGTACCACACCCTTGGATATGACCACACATTTCTGATACTCGCTGTACAGAAACAAACCAACAAAAGCACCTAGAAATGTGATACGTTGGCTTGAAACAAAACATTTTAAGATATATTACAATGCAGAATTAAACAAAGGACCAGAAAGCAAGTCTTACCTATCGTGATTAAACTGGAGCCGTACTCTCAAAGGGTGGAGTTACGAGATCAAAATTTATGTGGTTTTTGAACTGAGTTAGGGAGTGTTTAGATTGACATAGTATTGTTGTGAGCTTTGTTGGACCGATGATGAGATCCCAGTGTTAGAACAGCAGCTTAAATTTAAATTTGTACAAATTATGTACGCAAAATTGTTAACTTTGTTTTAGGATAAGTTTTATGTCATTTAGCGTGGAAAGATTTTGTCATTTAATTTTAATGAAATTTAATTCTGTTACATATCTAAGATTAGATACCTACTTTATTGATATTTGTGCGCCGTCAACGGCAAAACATAGTGTACGTATACATATTTTTTTACACCAACCTTTTTTACAAATAAAAACTTTGACGTTGACTGAATTACACACACACACAATACACAAAAACACACACATAACACACACAACACAAACACACACAACACACATACACACTGACACACACACACACAACAACACGACACACACCATCGTGACACTTACAATTGCAATGCCTTTCATTTTGACAATTCAACAACAATTCATTGCGTAAGCAGAAAAGACACTGACTAACTGCCTGATTGATCTAGTGGTCGCTAGTGTTACTGCTCAGCATGAGGTCTTTGGTTCGATTCTGAGTTCGGGCAAAGTGTTATTGAGTTTTCCCATCAGGAATTTCCTAGTAGCAGCTTGGAGTCAAAATGCCCGGTTGATGTCAATAGGCTCGCCACCAATAATATGGGACTTAAACACAACTGGCGAAAAAAGGATAAACTTGCACCTCTACCTAACCATTTGGGGATTGCAGACCTGATGTTATTTTATGTTATGTAAATCAAAATTTAAATACAGCTCTATTATTACTTATTTTACGATATCAAGAAGACGAATTTTTCAAACATATAAAGCAAAATATTATGAATTTCCTTCAAAATCCTTCGGATTGTGATAGGTAGTAAGTGTGTTACACAATTGGGGTGCGGGAGTCGATCGAACAGGGTCCAATCGTGAAACGTGTACCGACGCCTTCCGATAAACGCAGTGAGCGGACTATTTCGTGAACTTCACACATATTTTTATAGCCATACCTTGAATTTGTTTCTTTCTGTTCATCGCTGCGCAATTGTATGAAGCTTGGTTTTTGTTATAATTTACAACTGTGGTGTGTGGTTGAGACATTATAAACGTTGGGGTTACATTTATTAGTTCATGAGTTCAAATATTTAAATATTTAGATTCGCCCTGAAGGATCCTTCAAACAGGCGCGCCACGCGACACGAATCGCCCGCGACTTAAAGGCACCGCCTGTCGCACGAGGAGCGGTGCCTTTGTATCGCGTCGCGTGTGGCTTTTGTTTGAGGGAGCCTTAACGCGACAAAAGATGTTTCCGTTTTGACACCTCCAAGTCTTGACTTGGCTGCCATAGAAATGCCATATATGAAATGTGTGCGCTCACTTTTCTCAGTATTGACACATTTCACGCGCCATAAGTACGGCGAAGGTAAATCTAACGATTCAAATCTTTGATGACAATACATTGCTTCCGGTATACCCCATGATATCAAGTCCTCAGCCAATACATTTACACTCTAATAAGGATATGGGGGAGGCCTTTGCTCAGCATAGGGAAAATAAAAAAAGGCCCCGGTGACTTGACCCAATTACTAACTTTTTTTAAAGCACTAACAAGTATCAATTTTATCTGTAAATTTTGTTTATATAATTCTTTAAACCAAACCAAAGTAACGTAATAAATAATACTGATTATTTTCTTAATTGCCCGATTACTTTAAAACTTTCTAAATAATTTAATGGCACTCAAAACTCGGGCAACTCGTTTTTAAAATTGATTTAATCCTCTTCAATCTAAGGAAGGTCATTTAAGAAATGTCTAGTAATTTTAAAGGAACTTCGTTTATAGCACAGACCGTTTAAAAAGACAGAGGCGCCTATAACTTATTTTGGCCATGTATTTAATCGAACCTCAAATAATTCCCATTTCGCTTTCCCAAAATATTATCAAACACTCTAATATAATGATTTCGCCTCTTTTTGTGAACCTCAAATAATTGCCATTACGGTTTCCAAAAAAAATAATTAAACACTCTAATATAATTATTGCGCCTCTTTTTGTGAACCTCAAATAATTCCTATTTTGGGGTCTTAATAATACTGAATAACCAAGTATTACTCGTCGGCTAGCTTAGTTACTGCTACCAAATGTGAGAAAACGTCAGAAAGTTAAAAAGAGGTTAATTTATTTTCATTAGAAGCCCAAAAAAGATTCGAGGTTCATTCATTAAAAAAATACGCACTGAAAATTTCAACTGTCTACCTATTACGGTTCATGAGATACAGTCCGCTGACAGACACATGGACGGACGAACAGCGGAGGCTTAGTAATAGGATTTGCCAACGGAACCCTAAAAAGCATACATAATTAGAAGGTAAATTTTAACGTTTGTAGAGGATCAGATCAGATTTTCTTTCTTTCTTTCAACTGCCATTTTGGTGCCAGCAAGGCTTTTATAAATGATATTTATTTTGTAAATTTATTAAAAATAAACCTTTTACATGTAATTTTTTCGTTTTATTTAAACTAGACAAGGTCGTGTAACAAGTCTTTTTAAATGTCATAATTGCGTATCCAAGTTTATCATAGACACCGCTGACTTACAGATAGGAACGAAGGATTTTTTTTGCACATTTAAATATATAGTTAAACATCTTCTATCGTTATGTATTTTTCTCTATTAAATGTTTTGTGTGAACATAAATAAATAAATGAAGTTCTTAAACCCGAGTAAGTGCCTCGAGGAAGTGTAGTTACCAATGCTCTTTACTTCTTTGTACGAGACTGCCTTGCAATAAGACAATTTACAGCGTAATAAAACCCTCTCGCATGCCAAGAAAAGTGGTATCTCTATCTTTTTAACTACTCTATGGTCTGTACCCGCCGATTTCATTAGTGCCCTTAGAGAACCCAGATGGCGTGGCCATTTGTAGAAATGAGTTCACTGAAATGATCTTAAAGCTTAGCCTAACGTTAAGAGTCCCTTGAGGGGGCTAGCTTAGGGGGCTTTTGGGTTACTGGGTATAACGTAAATCGTGCAATTTGTGTGGTTTAAACGGTCATGTCTTGTTGTTCGTGACTTTTAATTGTGTGCCTCTGTTTGTACTTAAAACACATAAATTCTTTCATTGTTTCTCACAGGTGAAACGTCAGTTCTTATTTAAAAGTTGTGTATATCAGCGTTATTAAAAATAGTCCAAGCTCGGAAAGAACTAATATACCTTCTAAATTTGAATTTGCTTACCTTGATAGTATTGTTAAGGTTAGCATGTTCTGATAGACCCTTTAGTATTTAAAACTTAGCCGAAACGAATGCAGTTAAATGGAAATAAGCCCCTTGTATTGTTTTAAAACAAAGAAGGTAGTGCTTGGAGTATTTCAATTTAAATAGAAGCATTCAAATGAGATAATATTTGTCTCCAAGGAACAAGCTAATCTACAAATAGGTCAATCACTTTCTAGAATTACTACAATACCTACCTGTTCCATAAAAAATCGAAGCGCCTAAAAAGAAAACGATAATCTCTACGTTTTGTAGTTTCTTGCCCATTCTTCTCCATACGAAACTAACTTTTGGAAGGGGCTATAGAGGTATGAGGAACAGTGTGTAAAGTTCACTCATACCTCCATTGTATAGAGAGGATCCTCCGACCAGACGGGTGTTGTGTCTGGTAGGCAAATGCCCGACCGTTGATGTCGGGTCGTTATATATATGCTAGTTCCGCGGTAAACTCTGCTTGCGCGATGCAGGATTTTGCGCGACGTCAGTGTGACGCGAAGCTCGCATGCGGTGTTGTAGATGCCGCTACAGGGCAACTAGAATAAATTCTATTTTTTTGTAAAAATTGACGTTCAAAAGTGCCTTCTATGGGCTTTTTAGATTCGTATAGGACTTTCTGTTGTTATTTTCATTTTACTTTTGTTTTATTTTTAATTTTTCGTTTATATGAGTTTATTAAGTTTAGTTTGTGATAATCCGATGCGAGTCCTAATAAATACTTTTTCTTTCATTATTTCTTTCTAAATAAATGATTTGACTTTGACTTTAAAATAATCCAAATAAAGGAAACTAAACGCTAAAGACCACAAAACTAATCCCTTTCTCCCCTTAAGGATCAACCAGATCCTCCAGGTACATGAACGTAAACGAGGCAAAACGAGAATGTAAGTATCGTAGCAGGTGCCGTTCTGGATTCTCTGCCTACGCCCATAGGAAGAAGGCGTGAGTTTATATATGTATGTGTATGTAGGATCAACCAATACGCCTCGAAAACTAGGATCAACAAGAAAAACTTCTGTTCGATCCTTCAAGAATAAGTGACGATCCATTGTTGCCCTCACACAATGAAAATACATTTGAACTAAAACATAAACTTGGGTTACTTTTCACAATAAAACGGGGACACGGAAAGGATTCTTGTGTACTATAAAAAGAAATGGACAAAATGAGAACTAAGGAAAATATTTCTTCCTTACCGGAAGTTAAGTCCATTAAGTTGTATTTTGGGTCGTCTTTAAAATTAATTTTTAAGAGAGATTTTTTTATTGGTCTTGACGGAAATTCTTTTGGTTAGGTACAGAAATAGGAATTTGTTCAGAACAATTTACAACACTGCTCCATGTTTTCTTTTGAGAAAAGAAAATAAGGCAACACAAACATTTCGTACTTATGATGTAAATGAAAACCATTTAAATTATTCACCAGAATAGATATATTTACAAACTACAATATAAAACTACCCGCATACAACTAAATCCCGTAATTAACTTTGGACAAAACATTGCCCAAAAATCATTCACAGAGAACCTTAATTTAACTTTAAATTTCCAAATTAGCAAAGTTCCTTTCAAAGTTCATTCGAAGCACAGAGAAACAAATTCAATTACAACTTGCCTAAATCCATTGATCAAATCTGGACACGACTAAGTTCATGGACAAACCTAGTTCCACCTTTGTCCATAAATAATGGATTAGTATTCCACTAATTTTCCATTTAGGAATAGTTCCAGTAATTTACCCTGGAATTCAGGCTGAAAAAGTAATTCAGAATACCTTTTGGCTCAGCGAAATTAGATAATACATGAGCAGCAAAAAAGGCAGACAGCCTCAAAAATTAAGCAAAATAGTGGATGTTAAAAACTGGTATAAACTAGTTTAGTCTCGGTTGGTTGGCAACAAAGTTCTGTAATAGAGTTTCCTACGAAGTAATTTATTTCAGCTAAACCATTTTTTGGTCCATTTAGTAGAAAATAATGTTTTACTTGTAGCGTAGCTACTTTGTCAATTTATTATTTATTTAAATTATAAGGTATATTCAGTAAATTAAGTCAATATTATACAAACAAACAAACAAAAAGAACTACTATTTACAGTAAATGTATACATTATTTATAACTATACGCTATACATACTTAAACCTAATATATATATATATAACTAAAAACTTAATTATAACCTAACATTATATAACATTCTTTAAAGCACATTTAAAAAGTAAGACATCAGTACAAACAGATAATTTTGTTATTAGATATTTTTTATGTAGTTTTGTGGAATGCGGACCGGTTACCTGAGCGAGCGCCCGCGCCTTGTCTATCTATCTCTTTCTAACTCGCGGCGCTCGCAGGTATCAGTCGAGAATCTTCACTTGTCGTAAGCGCATGTCGCTCTCGCTCGTACCCGGTAAACATTCGACAATAGTACCTAGTGTGCCTATAAACTTTTATCTAGTGCTTTTAGAAGTCTCGTACCTAGACGTGCTAAGTAGTGCTAATCTATTAACTGTGCCTATCGCTTTCTTTCTGTGCTCTTCATTTCGCCTTCTATTGTGTTATCTGTGCCTTGTGAACTTTGAAAACTCTTGGACAATATATTTCTTCCTTTCCGTAAGCTGTTGTGTTTGCTTATTTACTGCAACCCTTTACCGCTTCATACTTTTGTATTTTTTCAAGAAGTAACGAATTACCTGCAACGAAATTGTTTTTAGTACAACATTCCTTTTGTGCCAATTATACACTGGTCATTTATGTATTCGTATTTTATTATAATCATAGTTTTTAATTATTATTTTCTTTGCCCCTAATGTACACTCTATTCACTAATTAGTACACTTGTCAGAATAGATTTTCTTTCTGAAGTGAAAGAAAATCTATTCTGACAAGTGAACTAATTAGTGAATAGAGTTCTGAAATAAACTATTTTTAAACAATGCACGCTCAGACCAGCACCCTATTTGCCTAACACACTATCAATCACAATCTGAATAATTTTGAAGTCTATTGCTAATCCATTGCTTCATATGTTCGAAAAATTTGTGTGTTCAACAACGTAAATAACGCAAAGAATATTGTTGAACTTCCAAAATGAAGACCATTCCTTCCATTAGTGTGTTACGCAATTACCCCGCTGGATGAGACTCACACAGACCAGTGAAGCATGACATAGAAGAGAAGAAGCCTATAGTGAGTAGTGGGTAGAACAAGGCTGCCAATGATGATCATGACGCTCAGAACCTTAGTTTTGGTACCTAAGTACGAATTTGCATATATCACAATACTTAAATAACTATACTTACTATAGAGATATGAAGAACAGAGTGTAAAGGTTACTCATACCTCCATAGAAAAGGGAGGATCTTCCAACCAGGCGGGTGTTTTGTCTGGTGGGCAACTGCCCGACGTTTGATGTCGGGGCGTTGTATAAATGCTAGTTGCGCAGTAAATTTTGCTTGCGCGATGCAGGATTTTGCTTGACGTCAGTCTGATGCGTAGCGTCGCATGTGGCGATGTAAATGCTAGGAACTTTAGGATTTTAAAAACCAAAAGGCAGTTAAAAGGTATTTTGACTCTCACTGTTTGCTGTTTGCAAACTTCTTACTGTTTGCCCAATAATATTATAGTGGAGGCCAGAGGTCCTAGTACGCACGGCTACATATCAAGCTATACATTTCCCGTATAAGCTCACTTCTCATTGTACGAAAAGCCTATACAATGCGAGGTCAGCTAAAGCTGGAAAAGTATAGCTTGATATGGAGCCGTCTGTACGAACGCGCGCCGCAATGTAACTTAAATTCCTTTTTTTTAATCGAAAATACGACAGGGTATAGTATAATCAGCCTATAATGTTCCCACTGCTGGGACACAGGCCTCCTCTCTGTAACAGGGAGTGAGCCGTAATCCACCACGCGGCCCAAGTGCGGGTTGGTACATGTCACGTCTTCGAATTTTTGGTTCTAGGACATGCCGGTTTCCTCACGATGTTTTCCTTCACCGTTTTGAGAGCAGTGGTGATGAAATAATTTACAAAGAGTAAAGCGGCTGTTAGGGTTCGAACATACGAACTATAACTCGTAAGTCGCTGTTATTGCCACGGGGCCACCACTGTTCTATCTTATAGCATTCTGATAAAAAAATTTGCAACAAGCACAATTAGTATAACCCATAATCTATACATATAAATAAAACACAAAAATTATTTCTACCTATATCTGTTATAGACTTTGAAACCATCCAAAGAAGTGCCCGAAACCGGTTTCATTAGAAAGGCAAAAATGCGAAGATGGTTTTAGATCAGTAAAAGACTTGTATGGGTGCTTGGGGTGGGGATGGTTTTACAGAAAGATAGCCTTAAAATTACGTAAATATCATGTGCGAAAGTTGTATTTACAATTTTTAAATCGTTTGAATTTATGTAACGTTAACTCCGCGCGATCGTACTAGGGCCATTGATAGCAGTTAATTCATGTAAAATGTTGATATTGAGTCGCTTAGGGTAAACCCCTTTTGTATAGTTTGTATAGTCGTCTCTGTGGTGCAAAACGAATACTGCCTTAATGTATAAAAGTATTTTTCATATGACACCAGTCGTGTACTAATGTAATTCGTGTAATTGCCAAAGGTGCAAAAAAAAGTCATGTTAATTTGTTTAAACAAGAACTAAAAACTATGCTATGTCAAAAATGTTATTATAGTGTCACAGATTTCTTGACAGATAAATTTTGACATTATTATGGCACGGTTTCTTTATGGTACGGCATACAAACCGTGCCGTAGAAAAACATGACCGTCAACAAGCTTCCATAGTGATCCATACAACACTGACGACCGTGCCTACACACGGCGAATAAACCGTAGTTTTTCACGGCAAGAAAAACGTGTGTGTCCTAAGGGCTTTAGAGTGTCCAATTGTCCATGGAGTTCTTGCCAGTTTTTCTCCATAGGTATCTACTCTGCTTTGGAATAGGCAACTAGCTAGGCTTCATCTTTCTGAATGACTGGCTGCTTGGCAATTCAAAAGTGCCTGTAATTGGTGTAATTGAGATAAATGATCAGAGTTTGAGACTGGAAAACATATTTAGAAAAAGGGCTATATGGATGACGACAGAGGTTATAAACCCTTGACATTTACGAACATTTTGACGTTATTAAAAAATTCAGAGGGTCACATGGCACAAGTAAAAATGAAACGATTTTATATATATAAAACATAAAAAGGTCCCGGGTGAATTTGGAATTAGGGCTCGCCAGGCCTTTTGTGCCCAGTATGAAACAGATTGACGCACAAAGGTTTTTCATCACGCTACCGGATCGCAAACAGCGTCTTTTTTAAGGTTCTTTGCCCAAAAGGTGCCAACGGGACCCTATTACTAAGCTTCCGCTGTCCGTCCGTCCGTCCATCCGCCGGCCATCAGTTGTCCGTCTGTCTGTCAGCGGGCTGTATCTCATGTACCGTAATATGTAGACAGGTTTATGGTTAAAGGGGGTCTCTTAATTTTTTTTATTTGTTGTTATAACGGCAATGGAAATACATACTGTAAAAATTTCAATTGTCTACATAATATGTCTCATGAAATACAGCCATAAGAGCAACGTGTTTTGTTCGGCGTTTTTTGGCTTGTGGTATGGAACCCTTCGTCCGACTCGCACTTTGCCGCTCTTAAACGTAATTTCATACATTTTCTACGCAAGGATTTATTTTTTACCCATATTGGATGCGTTTTCTGACACAAATCTGACATACAATGTGACGCGCAGACACAAAGTAAATATAAATTTAATTTCAGTTTGTAAATAAAGTCTTTTAGATTTAACTGACATGCGATTACGAGCATTGAACTCAAACATTTTGTTTATTTCTACAATACTTGTGAGATTTTTGTAAAACCGTTTTAGCAGAGGATCTTTTTAGTATAACGAGTGTTAGTCACCGCTTTTTAAAGTGAATTTCTATTAAGTAGAATGGGTTAAATATCAGAAACTTTATTTTATTCACTACCATTACGAATAAAACAATCCATTGAGGTTCAAATCCAATGAAATACACACATACTGCACATTACATAGACTAGTGGCTCTGTGAGCTGTAGACCTCCCGAGTCTGTCTTTGCATAGCTTAAAACTGAATAAATGTTCACCGCGCACTTTAAAATATAATCCTTAAAAAAAAATCGAAAAAAAAAACGATATAATTATCGAACCTGCTCACAAAATTTTACGAGAATAGGTTGAAAAATGCGACCTGTAGAGGAGAATAGCCGGACATCCGGACATACGAAAGCATTTTGCCCAAGCTGAAACGGAGACGCTTTGCTCGCGATTCGCGCTCGCTCGGTCAAAATAGTAATACCTAACTAATACTATGTATAGGTACGAAACTCCCGCTTTTAGGTCCATAACATAATCCACTTATTTAAGTTATGGAAGAGCGGAGTCTCCTAACACAGGCTTATCTGCTTAAAAGGAGGTTCCAATCACTAGTTGTTAAGGTTTACTTCTTCAAATAATAAACCATGTTTAACTGACTTCAAAAAAAGGAGGAGGATCTCAATTCGACTGTATTTTGTTTCTTTTTATGTGTTTTAACTCAGAACTTTTTTCTGGGTGAACCGATTTGCATGATTCTTTTTTTTATTTAAAAGCTAGTGCTTCACATATGGTCCCATTTAAATTTAATCAACTTCTGACTAGTAGTTTTTGAGTTATCTTTAATAAGGTGTATTTTTTCCACTTAGTTTATATTGATGATGTTATACTAATATCCTGTCACGGTTATTTACATATCAAGTAGTGGTGTACGAAAGTGTGTGGGGTAGGTACCACAGCTAAAAAGTGAAAAAAAAAAACATTTTTACAATAAAACAACCAACTTAAAAAAAAAAAACTAAAATACGTGAAAAATAACCTTAATTTCGGAAGTCAGTGTCTTTGGTTGTGTATTTTCGTTTTTGGCCACCGAAAAAATTCACAACCAAAGACACTGACTTCCGAAATTAAAGTTATTTGTTATTTAAGTTGTTTTCTGTAAAATAGTTTTTTCATTTTCATTTTCACTTGCTGGAGAGTGTCCGTAAACCTGCACTTTTGAAGACCTAATGCCACCACTGACGCTGATGTGAGCATGGTCACATATTGGGCCCAACTAATTATAACAAGATTATATCTGGACTTTAATAGAGACTGTGACCTCTGAGTTTGTTTCGGCCTTTCTTCTCAGAGTAGTCAGATAGGAAACGCCGACCTCATCTAGTTTAAAAAACATCATTGACGTGTAAAAGTGTTTGTACAAACCTACTTATAGAAATAAAATCATTTATCATTTATAATCTGAAAAGTACCATCAAATCGAAAAGAAGAAGAAGGTACGGTCACCATAAGAGATGTGTAACCAAGCTCGTCGTCTATAGTTGAAGTTTAGTAAGAAACCGATGGATGTTTACGAATAAAATTGAATTGAATTAATAGAAAAAAAACAGTACATTTATCAAAATTAAATTTCATTTGAAAATATCCATCGGTTTCTTACTAAACTTCAACTATATCTAACGGCCCTGGTTACTTATCTCTCTTGGTAAATGTTGTTGAGACCTAATGATATCGTGGTTGGAGAAGGAGGTAAATGAAATTCCAGTGTACAGTATAAAGTGATGACCTTGATTAATAAGCACAGTTATTATAATAATAATAATAACGTTTATTTATCAAAACGTAAGAATACAATATGTGCATGTTCGGTGAGTCACAAACTAAGCGTCGCTTGTATCTTGTGGCCCAGGAGTGCGAATTTAACAAAATTGTAATAGTTACCTTACAGTTTGAGGATGTGAGATTATTATAGACAAGAGTTTAAATAAAATAAAATAAATAAAAACACGTGTGGCACTCGGGGACTGCCGCGGTAAAGCTATTGCATAGCATTTTTTATCAACTTATGCAATCTGCTTACGTATTCGTCCGATCTCGGAGCAGCTCGTCTCGATCCGTGCGAGCTTCGTACAGTCGTACCATATACATACACGTTAAGCGAACACTCGGCCGAGCTACATGGTAGGCGGATTGGGGGGTGTTAGGTTTTATTTTCGTTACGGAATTTCTTGATTCGGTCGCCACGCTCAAAGCCCCCGATAAAAGCTATGCAATAGCTTAAAAATAAAAATACTTTAATTCGGACCTTGATCCATATAATGTTAGTAATACACAGTACTTATGCTATGTTAGTAACAAATACAGCTCAATCTCTTAATTTAAATACGTATTGCACTCACTTGACTCACCGGGTACATGCACCCAATGCGCCATAATGGTGTAACACGGCTTATCACTGATGACCTTTAAATAAAATAAAACATTCGTGAGATTCTAAAATTCAAAATTTAAATTTAAAACATATGTTTACATTGGGTTTGTGTTATTGTGTGTGAGTGGGTGTGATTATGTGTGTGAGTGGATGAGATGGTGTGTGTGTCAGTGGGTGTGATGGTGTGTATGTGAGTGGGTGTCATGGTGTGTGTGTATGTGTGTGCAAGTGCCTTGGTGCTATACCAAGGCTTCGGTTATTGCTATGTCACGGGGAAGTCGACTGTAGTTACTACAACAGTACTTCCAATTCTGCTTCTGATTTAATCATTCGGTTCCCATGCCACTGCTCAGCAGTTCCGCTATTTTTGGTTACTAGAATAATAGAGTTCACAAACAGTCTACATTTGAGCCAAACTTTGAATGGTAATTGCCAAAAACCGACGCAAAAAAAAATACAATTTAAAACGAAAATAGTTGAGCGTTTCGTTTTAAAGTCTAAATTGTATTTTCAAGCAGCCTCCGAGTAATTGTTCTCCATAATAAAAAGGATGAAGAATAAAATGAGTGTTGTTAAACTGGGGACGGGACGAAGATAATGTTGTATTTTGGTGCACAAAATGGAGACTAAATTGTATTGTCTTTGCAATCGATCTGTCTGATGTTCGTTGGTTGTGAGTAAATTTTATGCTCGAAAGGTCAACGGATAAGATATCCGAATACCAAGAAAAAAGGTATGGGTTTGTACCCCAAAAGTTACACAGGTAGGTACATAATGAACCCACTTTGGCGTGACGGGCTGCCAAATTAATTTAAAACGCGTGGGTTGAACCCCAAAATCGACCTCAAAAAGTCTATCGTTTCACTAATGTTCTGCTCACGTGATTTAAAAAAAGCTTTATCGCAAAAACCAATTAATAAAGGTTATCGTTAATGTTCAGGGATTTTTTGTTTACCCTAATATCTAATTAATAACATTATTTTTCTATTTTGTTAAAAACCTTTGTTTCAAGTTTTTTGTAACGTTCATTATACTACTATTAACCAAGTTGTAACTGCTACGTTGGTCTCGGGGTTGCAAGCGCGACTATTGAGCGTGGGGTCCTGGGTTTGATTCCCAAGTCGGGAAAAGTGTTATTGGGTTTTTCATTAGGAATTTCTTAGTAACAGCCCAGAGTTTGGAAGTTGGCGGTGTCATACCCCGTGCCTCGGGAAGCACGTTAAGCCGTTGGTCCTGCGCCAGATCTGTCTCCGGTCGTGTCGGATTGCCGTCCCATCGGACTATGAGAGTGAGGGAAGAGAGAGTGCACCTGTGTCTGCGCACACACTTGTGCACTATAATATCTCCCGCCCCGAAGGCTAGTCTCCGTTGAGATTGGCCGCCGTGGCCGAAATACGGTCTGGAAGACTATATTAAACAAGCGTCATCTTAAACCCATACCATATCTATTATAATATAATACAAATAACCGAAGACGAAGTCACGGGTTCACGGGTCACAGCATCTAATAAATGGTTGCAATTTTTTCTAGTAAAGGCGCGTTTGTGCCTAGAAATGGTTCTCCATTTCCAATATTACTTGAACCTCTTCAGTTGGTTATTGATGGTCTTGAGTAATTAAGTTTGGGCCTCCCAAGAGAAACACTAGAATGTCTTGAAGTTGGCCCTAATAAAATTAATTAGGTGATATATTATGAGTCTAGCGAAATATAGGACTTTTGTAACTAGACTGGACATTTAGCGTGCAATAAAGTAACAAAATCATTGTTCTTTTGTTTTTGTTGCGACCAAAAGGAATAGGCGATAGGTTTTTACTTACAAACCTAAAGTATGGTCGGTTCCAAACATATCTTATGGAAGTGTAAACAAACCAGGTTCAGGTTCAATTAATTTGCAATCACTCATTAGAGGGAATTAGTAACACTTATTTATCTGTATTTAGAAGATTTCAACATTAAATTGTTATTGAAAATTATAAAAGGTATTGTCTATTATATATATAGTGTACTATACTACTACGTTATAGGTAGTGACTATTTAACTATCCTACTAATATTATAAATGTGAAAGTGTGGATGTTTGTTACTCAATCACGCAAAAACGGCTGAACGGATTTGGATGAAATTTGGCACATAGGTAGACCATGACTTGGATTAAAATTAAATTAAAACATTTATAAATGTGAAAGTGTGGATGTTTGTTACTCAATCACGCAACAACGGCTGAACGGATTTGGATGAAATTTGGCACATAGGTAGACCATGACTTGGATTAAAACATAGGATACTTACTATCCCGATATTTTATCGGGATCGAGACTTATGCGGGTGAAACCGCGGGCGCAGCTAGTAATCCATACTTATCCTAATCCTAACTTCCTATCCTAACTAATATTACAAATGCGAAAGTAAGTTTGTTTCTTTGTTTGTTACCTTTTCACGCCTAAACCACGGAACCGATCAACCTGAAATTTTGCTTATACGTTGTCAGGTGTACAGAAACGGATATAGAAAAAAAGTACTGTTCCCGAGGAAAACAACAATAACGTTCTTATGATAATAGATGGCGCCACGTGTCTTTCGAATCATGATTGAATTATGTTATTGTAGAATCTTTAGTAGTGTGTTAAGAGTTTTTTAATTTTTAATTTTAGTACTTACTTAATATATTTTGTGAGTCTAGAGTGTCGATAGACCGGTTTTTCATCCTCCTAACTATAATTCCCTGAACAACCCGAATTGATTGTCAAATTCTAAATTAACGCGAGCGAAGCCGCGGGCAAAAGCTAGTTAGTGTATATGTGAAAAATTATCGACGAAAATACAGGTTATAAAATTAACCTCAATTTTCGAACTAAAACCATCTCATTATAATTAGAATTTCGTGTTTAAGAATTCAAGCAATTAAATCAAAGCACTCAACTTGAAAGTGGCACTACAAATTGGCATCTACAGGTATGTTTTCTGATTCATTTGTTTACATTTTCATCTGGTACTTTTGGAACAGACTATAGTTACGTTAGTAACCCAAGGTGGGTAGCAGTCAATGTTACTTGAAAATGTTCCACCATGTTTTTTAACGACAACTTCAGACTATTTGCAAATCTAAATGTAAAACTTTGTATATCACTGAGTTTTAGGTTAAAAATATACGCGTATGTGGTATTGTACTTTTCTTTTTTTCTTTTTTTTGTGGTATTTTACCTAAAGTCTTATATGTCTGTAATTGCATCTACATCGAAATTTCATAATATAAAATAAATAAGTAGCTATCCTCCATTTTACATGGAAACCGGGGACGTTTTCCAAGGAACTTCCTACCCGATTTGGTGCGAAAACATAAATTAAATAATTAGGGAAGGATCTAATTAACTCCACCGGCATACCTACCTAATTTGATAATAATTTTACTAAGGTAATCTGTAGACGTCCGTACACAAAATTAATATTACAAATACAGAGGAAATTTGATATTTCTGTAGATAGTCTTGTACCTTTTGGTTTACTGAATTTTGCTTTTAACAAAAAATATCTACATTGTTTCATAAAGATGAATTGGTTCAAAATACAAATTCCTAGAAGGATTCTTAGATTAGGTATTACTTTAGAATTGTTTGTGGCTTTTGTTATTTCATTACTAAAAGGTTAATTAGAGAGAAGACAGACAAATAATAGATTATTATCACTTCAGGACTGTATATTTCTGCCGGAGGCTCTAAGCGGGAGTCGTGCGGTCCATGGCTCTTTACGGGGCATCGGTGTGGGCGCGTTCAGTGAGGCGTCGACCAGCCCGCCCGTTGAACGCGTCCCAGGGGTCATGGCCATCCGGCTGGTTTGGGGATACCACACGGTCTCCTGCGAGGTGGCGAGCCTCCATGCCGGATTGCCGGCATGGGATCTGGAGGCAAAAGTCCTAGCGCACATTTGGGAGTGGCGCGAGGTGACGAAACGCCCGGACGTTACTCCGCTGCCGCGCGAAATAACGGCACAGCGGACTGAGCTCCGGCGGGATCTCATGGCGGTATAGAGAGTACAACTGTCGCAACCCAGTGCTGGGCACGCCACAATTGCGGTGGTAAGTCCCCTCTTTAAGGAGTGGCTTAAGAGGCGCCATGGTATCCTCACCTTCCGCCTGACTTAGGTCATCACCGGAAATGGCTGTTTTGGGAGGTTCCTGTTTCGGATAAGGCGGGAAGAAACAACCGGGTGTTATCATTGTGTGGATCAACCGGAAGACACGGTGGAGCATACGGTGGAGGTCTGCCCAGCTTGGGCGGAGCACCGCCGTGACCTTTCGCGTCCGGCCCTGGTTCAGGCCATGGTACGGAGCGAGAGGGAATGGGAAGCCGTCACCTCCTTCTGCGAAGCTGTAATGCTCGCGAAGGAGGAGGCGGAGCGCGTGAGGGTGAGGCCATCGTTGCGCCCTCGTGCCCCTAGTCGCCGCAGGAGGAGACACCCTGGGCATCGGTAGTCGATAGCCGACTCCCGGCCACCGTAGGCGCGGGCTTGCGGATGGCGAGCAATGGACAGCTCGCCGTCCGGTAAGGACCAGGCCCGGGTCGACGGCGCGTCGGATTCCACGCGCGCCTCAAAGAGATGTCAGCACCATTGACGGGGTCCGATTGGGTCGATGCCTGCCGGGGTCGCGGATTGTTCGAAAGAGTTACCCTGGTCCTGGCGCACAGGCAACTGAAGGAACACGGGTGGGTTTTAGTCAGGAAGAGTCTGATACGCCCTTCCACTCCGCCCAGAGCGGGAGAAGTCATTTGATGATTTCCCACCCAAAAAAAAAGGACTGTATATTTATTGTACCTACCTACAGTAACCCACTAAATGGCTAGTGACTAATTTGGACCTCAACTAAATCAGGTATTTACTTAAGGGGCGGTAGGAAGCAAGTTTTAGGTAATTGACAAAAGTACATCGTGGCAACAAATAAGGTTAAAAATAGCGATGCGTTTGATGTTAGTTGAATCGAATGACCACCAACTATTGCAGTTTAAAACATAAATACACGTTCCGGTGCATTTTTTTAGGTATTTGTTTAGTTTATTGAACTCCCTATAATATCATTACGTAACATATGATAGTTCACGCTCAAAACTTTGAGAATTATACTACGATAAATATTTTTTGAGCTCTGTTAAACGATTTTTTTTATCATAATTACTATTTTATTTTTATGAAATATTTTTGAATAAGTCTTCTTTTTGAACATTTGACAATACCTACACAATTTTTTTCTGGCTTGTAATATATACCAATACGCCTAACTGTCCGACAAAAAACTGAGCGTTTTACGGTGTCCTACGTTTGGCCAGCGCCTTAATATCGCAATCAAAGACACAAGCGTAATGACCAAAACTCGTTCCTCTTCTTTACGACAAGAGTGCCGAGATAAAGTGACATTCTATCAAGAATAACGATGATGGAAAAGTCAACAATGCATTAGATTGACGTAAGCTACCGAAAAGCTTATGTCAATACTGTTGAAAGTTGTTACAGAAATATGAAACGCTTTGAAAGTGATTGTCATTTGTCTAACCGCTAAGGAGGCCATTAACGCACAGTGTAATGCTGATAACCAAAGATGACACTGCACGTCACTAGTTGACGTCATCACATCAACGCCGGCTGTCGCTGAAAACCAGCGCTGGGGCTCTGTCTCGCATAGGGTCGTAGTTATGCTGAGCGATTGCTGTTTTGCGTGGATGTGACGCATATTTTCCCCCAACTCATTCTTTTTTGTACTTGTGTGTTTTTCTCTGCGTCATGTTTACCGCAAATAAATGTATTTTCTTTCAATACTCAATACTCAATATCTTTATTGCTTTACCATAATGTGTACTCTCTGTGACTCTGTGTGTGTGTGTGTGTGTTTCATTTAAAAGGATACTGCTCAATATGAATCCGAACTTACACAGACACCTCAGAAAAATTTCTTCATCAGTGACCACAAAGTAACAGTATCAACTACATAAGTACGGAAAAAATTCCTTGAAAACTCTCTAATGCCTTCTTTTTTTTCACAGGTCCTACATCGCCGATCACATCAACATCTTCTTCCTCAATAAAGCCAGACCAAAACGAGCTGACAGTCACCTTTCCTCCCCTAGAAGACATATACAGTAACACTCCTGAGAAACATTTCGGAACGGAGAACAATACTGTGGTGACGTCACAGACAGGGTCTACTGCCCTCCTTCCGTGTGTCATCAGGAATATTGGCGATGGAATTGTAAGTAGCATGTTTTTGATTATTTAGATCTACAATAGTGATATTGATGCGATTCTCATGTTTCGGTGTGATATATAAATTGTTAGAAGACCCACCGAGTTTGGTTTCGTTGAATTAGATATATGAGTAGTTGGCAGATAGACTGTTCCTGATGTAGCAGTAAGGTGTGCAGGCACGTGGTATGCTGCACTGGCTGACGTCATCGCGTCAGCGCCGGCTATCGCTAAAAACCAGCGCTGGGGCTCTGTCTCGCATAGGGTCGTAGAATTATGCTGCGCGATTGCCGTTTTGCGTGAATATGACGCATATTTTTCCCCAACTCGTTCTTTTTGTGTTCGTGTGTTTTTTCTTTGCGTCATGATTACCGCAAATAAACGTATTTTCTTCCTTTTCTTTGTATGATGAATGCATGAAATTGAGTAAATGTCAGGTCGAACGAACCTCTGAAAAACTACAACCGTTTTGAACGTAAAACATTTAAAAAATCACACCTGAATGTTTTCAGTTGAAACGTTGGCACACCGACCTCAACCGGCGATTGTACTGCAAAATACAGAAATCTTTTATACATTTTGTGTCCGTTTTGCAACTTTCTGCGTCGTATTACTAACTGGCCTAGCAAAAAAATGATCAAACAAAAACAACTACAATTATTAATTACACCAAAATTATTTCTGCCATAAAATAAAATTACTTACTACTTCCCAAAAGCACAGCCAAAATTCACATGATTTAAATAATGTTTACATACTTACACATACATAAACTCACGCCTTCTTCCCATGGGAGTAGGCAGAAACAACAGAAGGTCACCTGCTACGATCCTTACATACTTCTTTGGCCTCATTTACATTCATACATCTGGGCATACACGCACGCATCATCTCTTAACTGCCACGGCTTATTTTTATTATTAATCTTATATTTTGAATTGTTTCTTTATATATTTTTTTTTTCATTGTTCTCGCATATAGAAGCAACAAGAATAGTGTACCCAGGATTTTGTAATATCTTGATTTAAAAAGAGTGTCCTTGGAGTTCCTTGCCCGTTCTTCTCCATAGAGATCTACGTTTTGGAGTGGGCAACTAGCTTCAACTTTCTGACTAACTGACCGACTCTTTGACAATTCAAAAGTGCCTGTAAATGGATTAATTGAAATAAATGCTTTGAGTTTGAGTTGAGTTTGTTGAGTTTGACGCCAGTTGTGAGTACTACGCACCTGACCTTTTTGAAGTCCATCACCAATAAGGTCACTATATGTCCTCCTAGGGCGTCCCGGCGTTTCCACTCACATCTGCCTTGTAAATACCTTTTGTTAGTTGCCTTTCATTCATCCTCTCAACATGACCAAACTATCTAAGCATACTCTTTTTACTTTTTGTCACTACATCTTCTTTTATACCGCAGTGCTGTCTTATCACATCACTCCTCAGTCCATCATTCATAGTCACACCACACATGCTTCGCAAGGAACGCGGAATAAAGTTTACTGTATAATAAGATTTATTCTTAAGCATTAAATTATTAACTATTATATCTGAATCAATTGGACGTAGTTAAACGAAAAAGATCCAACCCACAAATGGCCTAAAATGAATAATGATACCAAAACACACACATTGGTATCACAATTCATTTTCGGCGATTTGTGGGTTGGATCCTTTTCGCTTAACTGTGTCCAATTATTAATTAACATCATTTTTATTATCCAACACTAGTTTGTAACCTCGCAATTATACTAACAAATTTGGATGTTATCGTAGGAGGAGTCTGAAATAAATATTTTATTATTATTAAATAAATAACATTATTTTACCTAATTAGTGTCAATTTAGTGACAAGTTGTGAAGTGTCAATTTATAATTATTAACTCCAGTTTAGTGTCACCATTAATCACGAAAAAAACCCAATCCAAAATGTAAACCAGCGAAATTTTTATCACAGAAAACTTAATCACATCTTTTATCTGGACCACAGCCGGCTTATTACCGGCTAAACTAATGAGGTAGCCATATTTAACCACCCCGAACCAAGCTTAGTTTAAACCTCATAAATCTGGCTTTTACCATTCCAAAATAGAGTAGATTTTGTAAAACTGTATTTAGGTAGGTTGGTAATTCTGGGTGTGAGTGCTGTGTGAGCGGGCAGCGGTGAAGGCGTGAGGAAATTATGTACTTAAGCAAATTTATTTAAATATTTGTACAGTGTTGTAAAATGTGGGTGTATGTTAGACCGCACGTCGATGTTGATAAAACCAATATTATCATAATTAGCCTATAAGGTTCCCACTGACTGTTGGGACACAGGCCTCCTCTCTGTGAGATTGAGTGTACCATAATTCACCACGCGGGCCCAATGCGTGTTGGCAGATGTCACATGACTTTGAATTTTCGGTTCTAGAACATGCCGGTTTCCTCACGATGTTTTTCTTCACCGGTTTGAGAACAGAGGTGATGAAATTAAATTAAATACACAAAGTAAAATGCCTGCCTGGATTCGAAGTCACGACCTACAACTCGTAAGTCGGGGTTGATACCACTGGGCCACCACTGCTCTCAACCAGTATAAGCTGGCCTCTAATTAGGTACCCGACTGCGCGATAACAAAGACAGGGTTAGGTTATAGCGGCATCTACAACGTCACTTGCGAGCTACGCGTCACACTGACGTCACGCAAAATCCTGCATCTCGCAAGCAGAGTTTACCGTGCAACAAGCATATATACAACGTCCCGACATCAATCATCGGGCAGTTGCCCACCAGACACAACACCCGTCTGGTCGGAGGATCCTCCCTTTTCTATGGAGGTATGAGTGACTGAACTTTACACCCTGTTCTTCATACCTCTATAAGGTTTTTCATCTCTTTCTCTCTTATACCATCGAGGCATCTTAACGGCTGGGTGGATTTTAATAAAAGCTTTATATTGGAACTCTATACAACGCTAGTGCAGCCCAAGGTAAAACGAATTGTTCGAAAGAGTTACTGTGGCCCTAGCGCACAGGCAACTGAAGGAACACGGGTGGGTTTTATTCAGTAAGAGTCTGTCACGCCCTTCCGCTCCGCCCAGAGCGGGAGAAGCCATTTGATAATTGCCCACCAAAAAAAAAACAAAGATCAAGCGGTTACCACTGCTGTACGTACCTACATAATTAACACACCTCATCAAGAAATACAGTCGTGATATTTTGTAAATGATTCCCAGTCATGACGTGCAGCTGTCGACCATTCCTATTTTGTGCTCGTGATTATATATCTATTTTGTTTTTTTTATTTTTATTATTCGAGTTAATTATCTTTTTGTATACACATTTTTATGTGAGAAATAAACCTATTTTTCTTTCTTTCTTCTTATCAGACCTCAAACTAAAAAAAAAAACTCGTTTCTTCTTTTCTCTCGCAACGACTCTTTAATTATCAGAATAGTTCTTCCCACAATACACATACATAAACTCACGCCTTGTTCCCATAGGGGTAGGCAGAAACTACAGAACGCCACCTGCTACGATCCTTACATACTCCTTTTGCCTCGTTTAGTTCTTCCGCTGGTATAAATATTAGCCAGCCAGTAAGGCAGTTACGTGGCTGCCTATCCAGGGTGCACCAGACGTACATTTTTGTATCGAAACTTAGTTTTAGTATGCCCGAAAATATTAGTGTTACTCACGAGTGACAAACACAGTATGCAAAATCATTGTACTTTCAGTCATTTCAGTGTGAATGTTCTTTAAAATCAATTAAATTTATATCTATTGAGTTTTGATTGGAATCTTCAGACTAAAACGTTGCTATGTTTTTGTTTTCTAAATAATTTTCTATTGCTTTATTTTCTTATAATATTTATTTATTTATTTATTAATAATCCCCTAGTGGGATATAAAGATGTCCGTAGGTGTGTCCGTGGCATCACAGCGGGCCCTATCAGAATACCAGCACTGTGGTACTGATTTTTTTTTAAATACCACAGCATTATGCTGAGATAGGAGCCTTTTTGGCCTCGCACAGGTTTTTTACTTGTTTATTGTTGTTTTTTTTTATTGTTAATTTTGTTAGTTTTAAATGCTCCTTTTTTATTTTTACTCTTTGTATTTCCTGTGCGAGTCCCAAATTAAATATTTTTCTTCTTCTTTCTTCTATACCTTCAAATACCACTACATAGCACGCCTAGGCTTCCGCTCACGCGTACCGACGCGTTCACGCACGCGCCAAGAGTTGTCAAAGCGGTTCAGGTAGTGGATAATCCTATTAACGTCACGCACACATGTCATGTTGCACCGTGCCGTATAGTGTTGTACCATTTGGCACACGATTGTATATATGGTCTGTTCGAAAAGTAAGTGATGAAAGTGTAAACAAACCCTGTTCAGGTAAAATTCTTACGCAATCACTCACTGAAGGCAATTAGTAACACATTTATCTGTATTTAGAAGGTTTAAACTTTATATTACACCACTTTTTCCCAATTACATTATTAAATTGTAATTGAAAAATCGTGAACGAAAATCGAGGTTATAAAATTAACCTTAATATTGTCAACTAGCGCATACCCGGCGTATACTACTACAATAAAACAATGCATTGGGCACATTCGGTCCATTCATGAAGCTTTCGTATTTTTTTTTTCAATTGTTTTTGCACACAGGTTGGATGGTAACAAAGTCTATAACGGACATAGGTAGAAACAATGTTTGAGTGTTTAATATTACGATTGAAAAACATCTTTAAGGTGATTAAAATTATGTTTTGGGTGTTTTGGTATTCAGATTATTAAAGCACAGAGTGATACTACAAATTAGCATCCACAGGTGTACGTTTTATGATCAATTTGTTCACATTCTGGATATTTTGCTACGCATCAAACTCGCAATATACAGTCATGGAAATTTATTATTTATAAAATTTGTACATTACGTCAATTTGTCCTCTTATAGCCATTTCATCTTTAGTAAAATACCTGACCAAATTAAAAAATTACCATTGCAACAATTTAAAAAACGTTTCACAGAATTACTTGTAGATAAATGTTATTATTCTGTGCAGGATTTTTTTAATGATAATTTTTGTAATATCTTTATTACCTCTACTTTTCAAACATCGCGCGGCGTGGACGTTAATGCGGGTATTACATTTGCATGCTGTATTAAGGCAGAATGTACATGGATCCTATTATATAATTTAACAACTTATTTGTATGTACCTACATTCTAAGCAAATGAAGACCTATTCTATTCTATTTATACAATTGTCAAAGAATGGCAGTTGTGATTTGAATATACAGACAATTTAATTTGGTAGTCAATTTGATAGATAGTTAATTTCCCTGAATTCACATAATGTTAATAAACTAAGTCCATTTTATTGTGTATTTGAAGATCAGAATCACCTACACAAGTCTACTCGTGTTTTTTATATTTTCGCTGCACCACACTTCAAATGCTTCTGCCCCGCTGCCGGCAATCACAGAAGCCACACCCTTACGGATTGGCGAAAGATGCCTCAGGTGCCGACGTTTGGAAGAAATTGAAATATTGTCAAAAGCCGGAATTGAACTGTCAACCCCTTAGTCGGGTTTAGACATTTTGGTAATATTTGAATTTCAGTGATTTAGATGTCAGCTTGACATTTTAAACTTATTAGTTTTGTAAAACCTGTATAAATTGAGAAATAAATATGGGAAATATGAATTCATATTTTGGTCATTTAAATTGCCTAGAAATTGGTAATTTTAATGAGGACAAAGGGTTTTCAAATCGGACTTAATGAATAATTTGATTTGATTATTAACCTTGTTTTGAACATAACTATTGTTATTTGCAAGCATTTACAAACTATTGGTTGATTACTTATCTACAATAAAACCAGATGAATATGATCTATAATTAAAACTAGATGAAAAAGGTTACAAATAACCATGTTTTTAGGTTAATTTGTAACCTTTTTTACATTACATTGTCATTAAAATCCCATCGATTCTGCATAGTCATAGATATAGCTTAGTTTTAAAATAACGCTATAACAGTATCGTCTTTGAACAATTTAATTTTATAATCATTCGAAAAACTCTTTGTCCCAATATTCTTAATACCTCGATACAAAACCTAACGTTCAAAAATCTAACCTTTTTACCAACCACCCAAACCAACCAC
Source organism: Dryobotodes eremita (assembly GCA_917490735.1). NCBI lineage: Eukaryota > Metazoa > Arthropoda > Insecta > Lepidoptera > Noctuidae > Dryobotodes > Dryobotodes eremita. The sequence continues at coordinate 3,075,494 of OU823263.1, read as the reverse complement.
CAACCAACCAACCTCCAACCAACCAACCTCCAACCAACCAACCAACCAACCAACCAACCAACCACCCTCCAACCTATGTATCCAATAAAATAAAGTCTACTAGTACACAGTACCTACCTAATGAAAACGTCAAAATAATAAGAATTTACAATCCCAAGTTTCGTTCAGTAGCGTTTCGGGTCAATAGGCTTCAGTAAACATCTTACGTCATTTGTTACGTAAACGAAATGAGTTCAATCGGATTTACGCCTCCTGTGAGTTAGATTAAGGTTACCTACGTGGTAATTGTGTTTTGGATAAGATTCAGGGGATTTTTTTCTGGTTTATATAGGAAATACGTAGCGTATGAAAGACGTAGCGTTGGCAGGCCTTGTTTTTTCATTCCGGTTTGGAAAATCCCCATGGATGTCCTCCGGGTGGAGGGGTCCGTCCAACTCTTACTCACAAAAAACTACCCCGGTGTTTCCTTCTCACACTTGCACTGATCCCCGGATCCCCATGGGAACTTGTGCACCTTCCGCAATCCCCGGCTAGTGCCAGCCGTTTACGATGTCCAATAGGAGCGCGCGTGGAACACTACGCGCCTCCCGCCGGCCTCCGCTTCGGGTCCTGTTATATGGGGGGGGGGCGGCAGACATCAGCGTTAGGAGGCCTCACTCAAGGTGGACCGATGACCTTGTAAAGATAGCAAGACTTCGCTGGATGCGTGAAGCACAGAACCAGTTCAAGTGGCGATGCTTGGGGAAGGCCTATGTCCAGCAGTGGACGTCTATCGGCTGCGTCTATAATTTGTGTAGATACAGATACCCTTAGCAAAACTATACACTTGTACAGGGGTGGACTGAATGCGATAGGCATTTTAAACTACTCACCCTTTGGGAGATGCACAAACAAACAATGCTAGGTGCAATTTCGAGAGTTGTGGGATAGAATACACACAAACAACAATACAACGACAACACAACATAACAACAATAGAATACACAACACAACAATACAACACAAACACACAATACACTACTGCTTCTTTTCCCTTATGAAATAAAATAAAATAAATAAATAAATACCCACCTTATAAGTAAAACAGTAATATAGTACCTATCAACTAATACGGAGGGTATTATGACTGTTACTGGCGGCCTTATTTATTGTAATTTCAACAGTATATAAGGTAATAAAATGCACAAAGAAATAAATAAATAAAGAAAATGCTCAATGAAACTATTTAGTTTTTCACACAAACATGAGGTACATAACAAAACAATTAACCAATCACTAATATGATTTTAAGTAGGTAATCGAGTTAGTAGGTATTTACTGCCTTCATTATTTACAAAACCATGACACCGATATTTTCAGCGAATCTCTAACAACTGTTACTATGATTTTTAAACTTGGAATAGCGACCATTTTTAATGTTCATTCTCATTTTCAAGTTCGGTAATGGACGGTTGAATTATGAAAAAATTTGAAAATTTAAAAGTACACGCCTCATAATCTCATTCAATTCTATCAAAAATAACAAAAAGCGAACGAAATGTCCAGTCGTATTTTTATATCACTAATTACAATTAAACTATGTACATTGAATTAGACCGTGATTTTCGAAAGGACTTAGTTTTCGATGATACTGAAGCGTTTAAAAAAAATGGACTCGATTAGTTAAGTTTTTCGGGAGTTATCGTGACCACGCCTGGATCCCTAAATAGAGACACACGGACGTCCACAGAATCATTTTCTTAAACAGTTTTTTCATTATTTTAAATAGCAAAATGAGTTTTGAAAATAACATGCGTGTTGAAACTAGTCTTTTTTCTTGACGTTTGTGTGTGAATATTATTCTACAAGTGCGATATGAAGTAAATAGAGACAGTTTTAGCTCAAGGAATTACTTGTTCTTTATAAAGCGAAAGTAGAGTACTACCTCACGCGCTTCGCTTATGAGGCGTGCAAAAAACTTCCATAGTGTTAACAGCGTTAGTGCCTCCATAGTGTTGTGTGTGTGTCGTATGTGGTAACAGCATTCTGGATCTATATATAACAAGGAAAACATACCATTTGGGTCACAATCTTTAGCACTGAGAAAAACTGATTATAAAAAAGATTAGAATAGCACTTTGAGGATCCAAGTTTATAATAAGAACGTCTCGGCGTTTTATCCTAAAATTCAGTGATAAATGATCTACATTAAATGAGTTACTTACAGTAATATCTTTTGCTTGTCAAACGTCTGGAAATAGATTCTACAAAGTTCCATTAGTGCTGTCCTGTTCCTAACATTTTTAGGTAATATTAAATAACGTAGAATTAATGGAAGTATATTTTTATACGTACTAAAATAAAAATATAACATAACATCACGCCTATTTTCCCAAAGGGTTAGGCAGAGGTGCACATATCGCACCTTCGGTGCAACAAAGTCACAATTCAGGACACTTTTTTTGTAATCAATAATCAATAATTCATAATAAGCTTTTTACGTGAAACTATAGCAAAAGCAATAAACAAATAATTTTATAAAGATTTCAAACCTACTACAAATAGTAATCCAGTAATAAGGCAATAAATGCGAAAAAAAAATTAAAAGTCCTGTCCTGTAAAATTAAAAAAATGAGCTGTTGTGACTTTGTTGCACCGAAGGTACGATATATAAATCAAAAATCAAAATCAAAATCAAAATATTTTATTTCACATAAATCAACATGGGCACTTATGAAACGTCAGAAGCTAGGTGCACGGTTCCAATTGGTTGTTTTCTATGCCGGCAAGAAACTCCACGGATATTTTTTTTAAATAAGGGGCTTTTACAATGTTTCAAATTACAGTGTTGATAGGTATGGGGGAACAGCGTAGGCCTGTCAACAAGTAACAGGCACTCAACAAAATATAAAAAAATATAAAAAGGTCTACAAATCTACAGTCTACATGTTATTTCGCCAGCTATAATAGGGGTAATAGGGGGCGAGCCTATTGCCACCAACCAGGCATAAATGCAAACTCCGAAATTCCTGATGGAAAAACCCAATAACACTATCCCCGACCTGGGAATCGAACCCAAGATCTTAGGCTCAGCAGTAACACTTGTGATCACTGGACCAACGAGTTTTACATAAAAATATATTAATTATACTTCAGATCGGACCACTTGCTGAATTACAGTATAGAGGCATGAGGAACAGGGTGTCAAGTTCACTCATACCTCCATAGAAAAAGGAGGATCCTCCGACCAGACGGGTGTTGTGTCTAGTGGGGAACTGCTCGACGATAGAAGTCGCGGCGTTGTATATATGCTAGTTCCGCGGTAAACTCTGCTTGCGCGATGTAGGATTTTGCGTGACGTCAATATGACGTGTAGCTCGCATGTGGCGTTGTAGATGCCGCTACAGTCCTACACCCTTTCACTTGTATCTTTGATGACCAAAAGAATGCCACTGATGCCGCAATTAACGTGGCCACCAAACCTCACTGACCTCACTCACACTCACACTTTTACTGACCTCAAACAATATAAAGAAACCAAATCAAAGTACCGTCGGCACGACCAGAAGAAATATCTTCTTCTTTTTCTTTCAGAAAGAAAACGGCACAAATATGAACTTCATCCAACGATAATATACTCGCCCCCCCATTACATGAGACTTAAACATAATTGGCGAAATGTGCGTGTACTATACCTTCACCTCTGTCTCCCTATTCGGACAATATAGGCGTGATGATAAATGGTGAAACTGCGGCTAGCCATAGCGAAGCAGTTTACAGGTCGTGGTTACCTGAGAATCGCCGCAAATACTAGGAAATGCCTCAGAAGTGCTAACGAGTACATTACTATGCTTGTTAGCGCTAGTCACAAGCCACAAGCCATAGGCTTGAAACCACAACTAAGACCAAGGTGTTAGTACCGCAATAGATATGTTAATTTTATGCAGATTTACATGAAACAAGCCGATTGCTTATTAATTGAGCGAGCGTGGAGAGCGAGCGAAGCGTCCCCGTTTCAGTTTGGGCAAAAATGCTTTTGTATGACCAGATATTAGGATGTCTGTTCTCCTCTACAGGTCGCATTTCTCAACCGATTCTCGTGTTTGTTAATAGGTTCGATAATTATATAGATTATTTTTGTCGATCTAGTTTTTCAAATTTTTTGATATAGCGGACATATGGGGGTTGAAAACGAAAAAGTTTTTTTTACGCTTTTAACCCCTTTTAATTTTAATCATTTCGTGCTCTTTTGTTTTAAATATCTTGGTGAACATTTATTCAGTTTTAAGCTAAGCAAAGATAGACTCGCGAGGTCTACAGCTCACAGAGCCAATAGTTTTAGAGATGCGAGTCATCTGACTATCGATTAGTTTAGCACCAAATTAAAGTACCCAAGCCTTTTTTATAAACATGAAAATAACTTAGTCTTCAGTCAAACTCAAACTCAAAGCATTTATTTCAAATAAACCAGTTACGGGCACTTTTGAATTGTCAAGGGGTCGGTCAGTCAGAAAGATGAAGCTAGTTGCCCATTCCAAAGCGTAACTTCTCAGTCAGTTAGTCAGTCAGCCAGTCAGTCACTCAGTTCAGTCTCTTTATTAACGCACAGATGAGGTCAGGATGATTCTAATGAAGATATATTTGTTACGGTCACGAATCATTTTTGGATCAACATACAATCCTGAAAACCACAAAAATAGGTATTTAAAAAAAATACGATTTTACTTTAGCGCATCTTGCATTAACAAACTAATAAGACCAACTTGCACTATCAATCAATAAATACGTTGAGCGATAAACGAGTTTTAAACATCATTCTGTCTCTATCATCTTCAAACATCTGACAGAAACAGAATTATGTTTCAAACTCGTTTAGCGCTAAACTTGTTTAGTGATTGGCGGTGCAAGTGCGTCTAAGTCGCTTAACTTCATCAAAAACATGGTATAATAATATACTTAGCCAGGTATAGCATTCCGAGACACAGTGGTCACGTGGGAGACACAAGCCTACGTCATCACAGCTGTGTTACTAGTAGTGTGTAATAATAACTCCCCAGCCGCCTTTATTACCTGTGCGAATCCGATAAAACAATGAGGTTTTAACTAACAATTACGTTGGTAAATGTTTAAAGTGAATTGTTTCGTTTGATTAGACAAACGAAACGACAATTTAAATGCTTTGTATATATTTTTTAACAGAATGGTGACTGAAAATGTTTCCATAATTCGTGTTTTGTTGCAATAAAGTGGCAACTGGATAGTGACGTAAGCATGTGTCACTCCCGGAATGCCAGACCTTGTTTTTTTAAAGCCAGGATCAAAAGCAAGTAAACAAGACTAAGAAAAATAAATTACATTTCTCTATAATTTAAGACGAAAAATACAAGAAATAAATAAAAGGAATTTATTGACCTCAAATAATTAAGCAAAAAGGCTCCTCAAGAAAAGGTGTCTTTTTTTTACAATCAAAAGCTCAACTAGTACTTAATTAGTCGCAATTAATCTTAAGAAAGTTAATTAGTTATATTCAATACGTAGTGCTAAAACAGAAAAGGCGTTTGAAGGTTCCCGCAGACAGGCGCGACGAGACGGCGCGACGCGGCTCTTGTAGAAAAATTTCTATGAAATTTCAAAATTGTTTTACCAGAGTCGCGTTGTGCCGTCGCGTCACAGCTGTCTGCGGGAGCTTAAGATTTTTTGCTCCTATGTAATTAATTGGACTTTATTTTGTACTGATTAAGATAAAATGGTAAGATGGAAGGAGTAGCCCTCTACTCCTTCCCCTCCCCCCCCCTGGCCCCCCTGGGCCTTTGCACATGAGTGGGGCAGAGCAGGCTAGGAAAAACGACAAGTGTGAGTCGGATTCGCACACGAAGGGTTCCGGTCCAACGCACAAAAGCCCCTAAAAAACACGTTTCATGTATGGGGACCCCCTTTCATTTATAACTTTATTATATACTAGCTTTTGCCCGCAGCTTCACCTGGGTGGAGGTCGGAAATGATCCCACGGGAACGTATTACCGGGATAAAAAATATCTTATGTGCTAAGCCAGGTTATAAACTATCTAACTTCCAAATTCCATCCAAATCCGTTTAGTAGTTTTTACGTGAAAGAGTAACAAACATCCATCCATCCATCCATCCATCCTCACAAATCCTCACATCTGTCACATTTATAATATTAAGGATTTACACTTTGTGAAAATTTCAAGTGTGTACCTATGACGGTTCAAAAGATACGGATATCCCTGTGACAGACGGACGGATGGACAGCGGGTAGGGTCCCGTTGGCACCCTTTGGATACTGAACTCTAAAAATAGATAAAATGGAATTATACTTTATAAAAATATATATTATAGTTTTTTTATTTTGGTTCTATCTAGTTCTTTGTAATTAACCGAATTGGAAAGGGGGTTCCCAGGGTGGCCCACAGGGGAAGTCTCATAAAAAATTGGTCAAGTTCTGATGAGTGGTTTTTGATTTAGCTTCAATAATACGTATTTTAGAAGCGGTGGCACAGAGGTAACGGCCCCGACTTATGAGATGTAGGTCGTGGGTACGAACCCAAGCAGGCGCTTTACTTTGTGTAAATAATTTTATCATCGCTGATCTTAAAACGGTGAAGGAAAACATTGTGAGGAAACCGGCATGTCCTAGAACCAAAAATTCAAAGACATGTGACATTTACCAACCCGCACTGGGCCCGTGTAGTAGATTACAGCCCACTGCCTCTCGAAGAGAGGAGGCCTGTGTCCCAGCAGTGGGAACATTATAAGCTAGTTATAAAATACGTATTTAATCTACTTCGTCTATATTAATTATTTTATAATACCACTACATACAGTGTAAATTCTATTTTGTAGCTTTTTTTTGGAAGACTGTTTTTTTTTTTCATTTAGAATATGTTTGTTTAGGTATACTTAACCAACATTTAAATTTTATGGTAGCAGCCACCTACAACCACCTAATAAAACACAACAGAAGTTACAGTTTTCCTGAACTAAAAGCATAACAATAAGAATATTTAACTGCACCACACACATTTAACGCCAGCTCAAGCTAAGCTACAAATTAGCTCACTTGTAAGTTGCCAACTACTAAATGCATTACATTTATACTGCATTTTGTAGCTTCGCTTGCATTTATTGTTCTGGGTAGTTTGGTGGGTAGAATCCTATTTAGTTAACATTTTTGTTGGTTGGCTGTTTGGCGGGGGGTCCTATATCAGTAATGGATCACTCTATCATCGTCATTCAGCTGACATGGTAGTTATAAGGCTCCAATTAGTATCGCCACATCGACTGATCCTGTGCTTCTCGCATCCAGCGGATTCCCTTGAGCTTCACTAAGGGTCAACCTTATGGGAGGGCTTCCGACGCTGCGACTTCCATTACGCAGTCGCCATTCTTGAACCTTTCGGCCTTATTAGCCATTAGTTCTGCGAACAATGTCCCCGCTCAATGCCACATAAAATGGTCATTAAAAAAACAAAAATCTCCCACCATTGACTTCTGGAACTAGTAGTATTCATGGTGAAATGACATTTACCTAAATGACCTTGATACTCATACTATTGGGTCCTGGGTTCGATTCGTAGGTCGGGCAAAGTGTTATCGGGTTTTTCATTACGAATTTCTTAGTAACAGCCCGGAGTTTGTAATTTGGCGGTGTGATACCCCCGTGGCTCAGAAAGCACGTTAAGCCGTTGGTCCTGCGCCTGATCTCTCTCCGGTCGTGTCGGATTGCCGTCCCAGCGGGCTATGAAAGTAAGGGAAGAGAGAGTGCACCTGTGTCTGCGCACACACTTGTGCACTATAATATCTCCCGCGCCGAAGGCTAGTCTCCGCTGAGATTAGCCGCCATGGCCGAAATACGGTCTGGAGGACTATATTGTATTATGACAAATAGCTCGCGAGTCACAACCTCTAAAATAATAAATCACTTGTAACCGACGTTCTAAGTTATAAGGAATATAAATTCCTTATAACTTAGAACGTCGGTTACTGTGTTGTGACTCGCGAGCTATTTGTTGCTATTTTAGAAAAGTAGAATATGTTATCATATTCTACTTTTCTGTGTAATGTTATTGTATACAGGTAAGACCAAAGGACAAATGCCAGCATTATTCTGTCAACGAAGAAGACAATAAATTCTAATAAGCTTAACAGAATCTTACTGTTAGCAACAATTATAACAGTTGGTAGCATATTTGACACGTATAATGATCTTACGTAAAATATCTCGCCTGTACTGCCTAAAAGGGAAGGTAGAGGTGTATGATACGAACACATTTTGCCAATGATTTTTAATTCCCATGATTTTGACATGCAAAAACGCCTTAATACCTACCTACCTCCATCTTTTATGCATTTTTTAAACATCGATAAATTCTTCTACATACATGCCCTGTTCTAAAACTATCTGATGAATATGTAAACAAATGGATCAGAAAACGTACCTCCGGTTGTCAATTTCTATGTAGTGTCACTTACAAATTAAGTGCTTATATTTGATTATCCATACAAAAAAAAAAACACAAAAAAATCTACCTATGTCCGTTACCTATATAGACTTTGAAACCATCCAACCCATGTGCTCCGAATCGGTTTCATTAGAAAGGCAATAATGCGAAAATGGTTTTAGATCACTAAAAATACAAAGATGATACTTTTTATCCCGGTAGTACGTTGCATACATACAAGAGGGTATTCTGTTCACGACACGTTGTGCACAATTTCTAAGCAGAAACCTAGCAAAAAGTACTAAGCTTGCATGAATTAATGATAGTATTTCAATCATTAGTAATTATTATGTTTCTAATAGGATTTAAATGACATTTGGCACATAGATATTTTATCCAGGATTAACACATAGGATACTTTTATCCCGGTAGTAAGTTTCCGTAGGATATATGCCAACATCCACGCGGGCGAAGCCGCGGGCAAAAACTAGTTTGAATATAAAAATATAAATCACTTTAAAGAAGTTTTTCATTTGACATTATTGAGGTTATTTTTATAACCTCAATATTTTCGTCGATGACCTTTCGATTACAATTTAATGCTGTTTTTCAAACAATAATTATTTGGAAAAGGTGGGGATAACAAAGTTAAAACCTTCTTTATATAGATGAATGTTTTACTAATTCCCTTTGGTGAATGATTGCGTAAGAATTAAACCTGAATAGGGTTTGTTTACACTTTCATCAGACACTTTTGGATCAGACTATAATGACCAAATACCCTATTTAAACAGTACAAAGTACCATTCAAAATAGACGAGTCATTCGATTCGAGGTTCTGACAGACAGAATGAGGTGAATACTAAACATCAGGTGTGCTATCCTTGTCATTTTAACGACAATGGACGGAGACAACAATACATTATACAGCGGTATTTTAGCCAAGACATTTATGAATATGACGGCAACTGTATTAATATCACAATAGCTTTTACAGCTGCATTAATACCAAGACTTGCAGATCATAAATTGTAAGCTTAACAGCAGCACCTTGCAAGCGCATTACAATTTATAGTTCTCAAGAATATGCTTAGCTGCTAACTATGTAGTTCGCAAGCAAGAAATGTTTTATTAGCACGATTATGTTTGTGGAAACAAAAGAATACTGTGGAACGAGGTTTGTTTTTTGTTCTGTATTTTAAACGAGCTGTATTACCGTATAGATTACTGAATTACCGTATTTTTAAGAACGTTCGCGTACTTATCTCAGTCATAATCTGTCAAAAATACAATCAATTTACATAAATTTTTGAGAAGTCTTTGACATTGATTGTCGTTGAGATAAATAAGATTACGACTTAAATTTGTATTTTTTTTAAGTACTATAATCGGCCTTCGGACAAACGTTGTCCTGTCCTTAGATCGTGAATTCATACAGAAATCCCATAGACAAAAGAACGTTCACTTTTTACAGAATTTGAAAAAAATCCGGGATACTTTTCAATTTTTTCTTTCCATAAAACCTAATTCGGACTATTACGGACATTTTAAAACAAAAATAGCCAGATCAGTCCAGCTGTTCTTAAGTGATGCGCTTACCAACGAACATCATTTCATTTTTATTTACATAGATGAGAAGAAACTATGTCTCTCAATCTGTTACCTTTTCACGGCTGAACGGATTTGGATAAAATTTTGCTCACAGATTGATCTTGATTTCATAAATGATAAATGGTTTTTTTTTCTGTAAGTACCTAGGTTTGAACAAACACTTTTGCACGTCAATCAAATTTTAATAACTCGATGTGGTCGGCATTTCTAATCTGACTACTCTGAGAAGAAAGGCCGAAACAAACTCAGAGGTCACAGTCTCTTTTAAAGTCCAGACATAATCTTGGTCAGATCATGTGAAGACCATGTAGATTTGTGTCTGAAATGGTCTTTTGAGGAAAAACCACACAGATTGAGTGGACCTGTCCAGTCAGTGCACGCAATTGTCAGTAATCGTGCAGCTCAACTCTTCAACAACAACAACAACTCTTCAACTTATTTGCATTAGAACAAACAGGTGCTGATACTTTTTATCCCGGTAATACGATCCCATGGAATATTTTCTGACCTCTACGTGGGCGAGGCCGTGGGTAAAAGCTATAGTCATCTATCAACGCAATTTAAAAAGTTCCAACAAAACTCTTCAAGAGCTCTCTCCCCAAACTCCTCTTTGAGGGGTCAACTCTTCACCTTGTTAATGAATGGGCCACACCAGTCCAGTTTATTTCTTATGGACCGCCAACCTGTTGTCCATTTAACGAGACTTTAAAAACCTAACGCATGGGTGCAGTTTTAAAAATGGAAGCAACTGGTGGTCTGTTTTTATAGACACGCTTGCATTACAAGAATACCGTTAAAAAGTGCTTTAATAAAAATAGGAGGAAATCAGCACAGTCTTTTGCTCAGATTTGCTTTTTTATATTACACAAAACTGAATAGAGAAATGACAAAAACTGTAAATCATTAAATCAAAAATAGTCTGAGAATCAGCACTTTTTGAACGTCAAAATTACTTACTTGAGACAGTCCTCCAAAACACCCGCCCTTCACTACTTCCTAGGGAGTTAGAAGAACTTGATACTATACAATAGTATGCAAAGTAATTACCATTACGAAACACAAGACATTAAAAACATTGAGAAGTAAGATTGAAATAATGTCTTAATATACCAAACGGATTTTAAAAATAAAATACCATATGTCTGAAACAAAACGCTTTCTATAGCTTTACGCGTACTATTGGAGTTCAATGTATGTCACTAAGAGCTAAAATCCTAGAAATTAACCTTTCTAATGGTACCCACAGAGTAAGTCCACCATTATTGATTGAGCGAGCGCGAAGCGTCTCCGTTTCAGCTTGGGCAAAAATGCTTTCGTATGTCCGGATGTCCGGCTGTTCTCTTCTACAGGTCGCATTTCTCAACTGATTCTCGTGAAATTTTGTGAGCAGGTTCGATAATTATATGTATTTTTTTTTGTCAATTCAGTTTATCGAAATTTTCCAAAATGGCTGAGTAATGGGGTTGAAAACGTAAAAAAACATATTTCGGCCATGTCGCGCTCTTTACGCGCACTTTTTGTTTTAAGGTGCGCGGTAAACATTTATTCAGTTTTAAGCTATGCAAAAACAGACTCGCGAGATCTACGGCTCACACAGACACTAGTTTATTTAATTATATATTGATTAGTGTCAAAACTCAAAAAAAAATAAAACTCGAAGCATTTATTTCAAATAAACCAATTACAGGCACTTTTGAATTGTCAAGGGGTCGGTCAGTCCCCAGTCAGTCAGTGTACACCTCAAAATACATAACAAAAACTAACAAACACTGCAAAATATACAATGGGCGGCCTTATCGCTTTCTGCGATATCCGCACGGACGTAAAACTATCGCCACGGAATTTTTTCGCGGACTACATCTTCAACGCACAGCTTAGCGCGGAGAGTTGAAAATCCAACAACGTAGTTTTTCGACGCGCTGGGATACACTCTGTTGGATTCTCAATGCTCGGTTTAACACCGAGAGTTGAAAATCCAGTGCGCAATAAAATCCTGCCGCGATATTTTTACGTCCGTGTGAACGTGGTCTAACATAGAAAAAGTTATCTCTTCCAATTGACCGCTCAAAAAATCTTTCTCTAATAAACTTGCAGAACAGTTTTTTAGTAAATTCTATACAACATTCACTGGTACACATTCCTGTCCAATGCCTAGTATACTATAATTAACAGCTACAATTTAGCTTGGATTAATTTCGCTGCTATATGATATAGCTGATAATGCTATGCTGATAAGCTTTGTTTAAAGCATACTGCAGTCCTTTTACACGTGTAGCTAGTGGGTCGACTATTCGCAGAGGGCATACAGTGACCTGAGAGTGCAGTACAGCAATGCATTCAGGGTGCTGATGGGGCTCCCGCGGTATTGCAGTGCCTCTGTCATGTTTGCAGATGCCCACGTAGACAGCTTCGCTGCAGTCATGCGCAAGCGTTGCACCTCCGTCCTATCTCGCAAGTGTGCTAGTACCAACAGCATCCTGTGTGTATGTATTGTCGGACCGGTGGGATTCTCCGATGCTCGAACGCTGGATACGACTGCACGCAGTCAAGTAAACACGCGGTCGAGTATCGGAGTTTCCGATAGTGTTATGTTTGTGTTTACTTTTTTAAGTGTCTTGTCATGTCATTACTAACACTAGTTTCTTATAAGCATTTCTGTGTTACTAACAACTATATGGATGTATTTAAAAATCCGAAATAAATTATTACAATAATAATTGGAATTAGCTTTTTGTTTTAGGCTACCAAAATTATAGCGTTTTGATTAGTTTGTATTACTGTAGAAGAAAGAAAGAAAGAAAGAAAGAAAATAAATTTATTTGACCAATATTCACACAAAAACATAAAATTGAAAAAAACTTAAAAACAGTATTGTGTGCCTCACGGCTGCGCAAAACGGGCCCAGTTCAGTGTAAATGCCAGACAACTATACTCCATTTGAAATAAGATTAGAAAAATAAACCTTTTTTACAGTCCGTTCAACCGATTTTGACTTCTATTGCGTTGGTGGCATGACAAATGGCAGATGCAGTATACAGTTGGTACTGTAACCACGTTTTTGCTTTTAATGCCATCCTTATGCCTACGCAATAGAACTCAAAATCGGTGGAACGGACCGTAAAAAAGGTTTATTTAAATTTCTAATCTTATTCCAAATGGAGTATAGTGCCTAACGCTGGTTTTCAACTGGACCCTATGTTACAAGGACGTCTTACGGATGTAAGTTAGATTATTAGTGTGTGTAAATATTTAGATGAAAAATAGATAATTATAACAACGTGTAAAAAAATTTATTAGATATTTGTTTAAACATAATTATAGATAATAATATAGTGGTGTTTATGGAAAGAAATAAAATGGTTGCCCAAGAAACAAAGGACTGTCGTCAATTAAGAACAAACGTTCTAGATATATCACAAATTTATATCAATTATACATTCAAATTGATCGTGTCTAGCTTCCGTTGGGCATCTATGAGGTACTGCCGTAGGCGTCCTCTAAATATGTCGATCGTGTTAATTGCTCGAATAGGTGGTGGCAGGTTATTCCACACTTTGGAAGTCGCATCACGGAAGCTACCTCTATGTATAGCGCGGCTGTATTATTAAACTGCATTCCTGGAAATCTAATATTCTTGGAAACGATTAAGAGGGGTTTTGCAGTGAAACGAATGGGAAAGTACATAAATATCGAAGTTATTAACATATCTCTTTGAATAACTCTTCGAGGAATGCAGGTATAATGACCCGCAGGGATCGATCGAAGGTTAAGCTAAGTTTGCCGCGGTCGGTTCGTGGATAAATGACCATTCGTTATATATCGAGACACGTCCATGCCTCGGAAATCACGTTAAGTCGTTGGTTCCCGCTGTCATTCGTGAATCTTTTACAGATTTTACGGTCAAAAGGTCAAAAGTCTGTCAAGTCTTAAATGAAAATGAAAATATTTTATTTCACATAAACCAACATGGGCACTTATGAAACGTCAGAAGCTAGGTGCACGATTCCATTTGGTGGTTTCCTATGGAGAAGAGCCGGCAAGAAACTCCACGGTTACTCTTTTAAAAATAAGGGGCTTTTACAATGTTTCAAATTACAGTTTTGATAGGCATGGGAGGACAGGTTAGGCCTGTCAACAAGTAACAGGCACTCAACAAAATATTAAAAAAATATAAAAAAATTAAAAAGGTCTACTAATCTACAGTCTACAAGGGTAACCCCTGTTTGTAAAGATCAGATAGGAAATTATTCCATGTAAAATACTGGTATTCAGCTGCATCCGGTTAGACTGGAAGCTGACCCCAACATAGTAGAGCAAAGGCTAAGCAGATTGATTTGATTTGGAGAATCTTACAGGATTGGGAACTGTAATCGGCACTGAGCTCATAACAAGGCTTCATTAATGCTGTAAATAATGACAAATCTTAACTATACTATAAAGAGGTCATTTTTATTATGTTTGTAAAAGGGTACCTAATGTTCTTAGAACTAGTCGAAAACACACCTTTCATTTGTCAACATCAACCAAAAGTTTTCACATTCAAATGTAGCGCTTTAAATAATTGTGGTTATCAATAACGGCTGGTCGAGGAATTATAAAGAAGGGGTTCAAGAATAACTATACGTAGCTAATGAAGTCATTAATATTGACAGAGCTAAAAGAGAAACTACGAAATGAAATGAAATGAAATTTATTTGCAAGAATTGTAGTACATAGGTAAAGATGGTCGGGTTTTTTTAAACAGTTTCTAAAACAATTCGCTAGAACTAGCATGCAAAATGATTGTTACATTAATTAAACAAATGAAGCTAATAAAATTGGTACATAATTCATAGTTATTTAATTTAAAATGTCAAGTATTTGTCAAATTATGATAGTAAGATGTCAATTTCAGTGTAAATCTTTGAAGTCTAAATACTCACTGACAGAATAGAATGATTTTTCTAGAAGTCATAGGGATTGGAGAAGTTCACAATGACAATCAGGTGGGGAGTTTGATACGCCATACTTCTTGCCAACTAAAGTACTAGAAAGTGGTAAAGGGCGGGCGTCTGGATGAACTGATAACTAGTTTGTAATTGATTTCGTTGATTACGGGCCTTTATTGGAATACTTATGCTAAAACATTCAGGCTACTCATTGGTGATTTGAGTTTGCAACTGGTTACTTTTAAGAAGGTAGCGTCGTGGGCGATAGGCCTAAGTGAGTTTGTCCACCGCTACCGTCACCGGGACATCACCGAGAACATTGATGGCGCCGAAATAGCGATATATGCATTTACTATGTCCGCGTAATAGCCGCACGTCCATTCCCCAAGCGCCGTCATCTCGGCTGTCGAAGTTTGGAGTAGTTCGGCGCGACCGGCAGAACTCGGCCCGAGATGGCAGATGTGCCGACAATACAAAACACGTTTGATCTGGTCCACACACTTCCGTCGCACCGGTGGCAGCGCCCCCAGCCTTTGTTTTGTTTATCATAACATACTGAATGGCCGTGTTCAGTCGCCGTTTCATGCGGTGTCATTTGGTTAAAATAGGCTTTTATTTTTATTATTTTATTTATCTTTTATACAGGTTATTCTATATTTTGTGAATGTGAAAACGTAGGCCTAACTTGTGAACTGTAGATTTGTATACCTTTTTCTATTCTATTGAGTACCTGTTACTTGTTGACAGGCCCACACTGTCCTCCCATAACTATTAACAATGTGATTTGAAAACATATATTTTTAAAAGAGTAACCGTGGAGATTTTTGCGGGCTCTTCTCCATTGGAAACGGCCTATTGGAACCGTGCACCTGTCTTCTGACGTTTCATAAGTGCCCATGAAGGTTTATGTGAAATAAAATATTTTGATTTTGATTTTTTAATTTTGGTTGACAAACGATGGCCATCACCGGGACGTCACGTTCGGTTCACTTTACATTTCTCGGTAACGTCCAGGTGACGGATGCGGTGGTCAAACGCCCTTTTACTTTCTCAAAACCCGTGAATAGAGAGAGAGAGAGAGAGAGAGAGAGAGAGAGAGAGAGACGGAGGTAGTCTAATCCCCTGTTTAGCTTAATAACTAGGTAAGTATACCTACATAATTAAACGCGATTACATTGAATCATTCATCGAAATCCGTACTTAACGCTCACATAATGTAATCCGGTTATATCCGGCTTCAACCGGTTTCTTGGTTACTAAGGAGCTAATGAAGATTAATATTTTCAGTAAATGGTATCTATGTACATAACTTAATTCTTGAGAGAGGTTATTCTGCAAATATTCTTATTTTCAGAGTTTGTATTGTGAAGCACTAGAAATCCACTCGTTTGTGCAGATCAGGGTAAGGAGCAGATTATTTTGAACGTCTATATTACAAAATACAGGTCTTAAAAAGTACATCCCTTACCCTTCCCTAATGGGTTACAAGGCTGACCACAGCTAAAGTGCGGTCTCTGTCGGACTGCATAGAAAGGAAAGAGAAGCGTGATGACATAACGCTGGTAATTTATTGCAAGATATGAAGCAATTATCTATTTTCAAAAAATCTATTGATTGGAATAAAAAATTAAAACCTTATTACATTTATATGTTGCTTGTAGAATAATCTAATCTAATTAGTATGGTTTTTAACCGTTAAAATATTTTTTTTGAGGTATTTCCGTGTTTTTTTTCTATTGTATCAAATCAGTTGTATTATATTTACAACACATTATCTAACTAGCAAATACCCTGAAGAATATCATATATTTTTCTGATTTTGTTTACTGCAGTGGCTCATATACTTTTAGGCATTATAAAACTTGCGTTTTGGTTCAGTAGTCCCCTTAACTGGAAAATCGTTGCAACAAAAACCCCAGTGATCAATATTGGTATAGGATAATATAATTAATCATTACACAGTATATTAATTTCATTTATTTATTAACAATAGTAATTTGTATCTGAATTGACATGAAACAAATTGCTAACAGTGCAGTATCAGTTGCTTGCTGAGGCTGAGGGTGATGACCAGGTATGCGCGAACGCTGCATGCTGGTGGTCAGGATACCCGTGGAAGCCGTGGGTGCGGGCTGGCTATGTGACTCGCCGCTCGAACGCTTGAAGGAAGTAATGATGACGTCACGTTGATGTAGTTGCACGAAGGCTGCGCTGACGTTCATGTTCAGGGTCGCCTGTATAGAGGTATGAGGAAAGGGTTGTAAAGTTCACTCAAACCTCCATAAAAAAGGGAGGATCCTCCGACCATTCGGGTGTTGTGTCTGGTGGGCAACTGCCCGACGTGTATGTCGGGACGTTGTATATATGCTAGTTGCGCGGTAAACTCTGCTTGCGCGATGCAGGATTTTGCGTGACGTCAGTGTGACGTGTAGCTCGCGTGTGGCGATGTAGATACCGCTACAGTGCTAATACGAAATAATTTCACCTTTGCATATGGATAAGTTATATAACAGTAATATTACGAATTAATTTCAATTACACCGAACATAAAATCTAAAAATTTCGTGTCACAGTGTTTGTAGTCGCACTCCTCCGAAACGGCTCGACCGATTTTTATGTTTTTTTTTCAATGTATATTCAGTAGGTATGAGAATAGATTGTGAAGTATATTTCATACCGCTGCGGCTGAAACCGTGGGGCGCGACTAGTAATGCATATAAATCTGATAGGAATTACTAATCTTCAATAGCATAATATATAGACTTCTTGTTCAACAGAAAACTTTTGAGATTAAAAAAGTATATATATATAAACTGTGCTTTTCATCTAAAGGCTTGGTATTCATTAGCATAATGAGGTTCCTGAATTTGGATCCAAACTTAGACAAGTCAATCTTGCACTAATTAATAATCGCATATCAACAGAGTAGCCTTCTATTACATGGGACCTCGTCAGTCTAGTGATCTTAAGCAGTACTGTTAAGCATGAGGTCCTAGGTTCGATTCCCAGGGCGGGCTAAGTAATATTGGGCAATTTCCATCAGGATTTTTCCAGTAGCAGCTCAGAGTTTCCAGACCCTGGATAACGGACTCTCATAACTGGCACAATTTGGGTGCATTATTTTGGTACATCTCTGCCAACTTCTTTGAGAAATACAGGCGTGACATTACATTGTTAGAATCACCAAAAAGCAACAAGCAAGCGTGGTGATAATTGCTCAGTATTAAGAGAAGTTACCTTTGTCCTGAACTGGGACCACAACTTTACATGCTGATATTAATAATATCCCCAAGGATCAAACGCCCGACAAACTAAAAGCCATTTTAAGTACCACCTGTTGCTCAATGAATGTAGTAATACCAATTCTAAAGGAATCGGAAAAATATTTCAATATAAAACCGTTTTCAATTTACACCTCCCTGGCCAACTTAGCTACAGTTTTTTTTTTACATTTTCTTGATTGTTACAATAATTTAAACAACGATTGATGCAACATGTTTCGATAAATCCACGCTTATATTATAAATTGGAAAGTAACTCTGTCTGTTTGTACCTTTTCACTCCTAAACTACTGAACGGATTTCGATGAAATTTTGCAAGGAGATAAGTACCTATCTATTTTTTCATTAAAATTGGTCCAATCGGTCAAAAATAATTACAATTTACCATGGAGTTTCTTGCCGGCTCTTCTCCATAGGAAACAACCAATTGGAATCGTGCACCTAGCTTCTGAAGTTTCATAAGTGCCTGTGTAGGTTTATGTGAAATAAAATATTTTGATTTGATTTTAAAGTCATAAAATAAGTTACTTTACATGTACTGCCGTCCACTAACTAAAAGGCCGTTAAGCCACAGTTGGTCATTTTTCACTTTGTAATGTAGTCTTATACAACTTTCGATGCTCTATCTTTTGGTGTAACAATAATTTTTCTATGATTTATAGTTTTAGAGATACAATAAATACTATAAAGCAGTTATGATATGGTTAGCGGCCTTATAGTGCAGTATATTATGTAAAAATGAAAAAAAATGCTTAGCTAAAAATGAATTTAAATAAAATGTGATTAATATAAAGGAATGAAATATATCACATATTGTGCAAAAAGACTATGCCTACGTATATAACTTGCAACCTTGTTCCTAGGTAGCATATTTTTCAAGAGACATCAATTCCCACTTATTATTGCGTTTTCTCGAAAACTAGTTTTTGCACTTAGCTGCCTTTTAGTTAGTGGACAGCAGTGTAGATATTACGAGTACGTGTTCAATGGCGGCGCTAGAGTATTTAAAATTAATGGATAATTACCGACCTCCATGCGGGTAAAACTGCCAGCAAAAGCTAGTCAAAACATATTTTCAAATAGCCCTTTCAACAAAAAGATACATACATACAGTCACGCCTTCTTCCCATGGGGGTAGGCACAAACTACAGAACGCCACCTGTTACGATTACATACTCCTTTTGCTTCGGTTACGTTCATACATCTGGTCATACACGCACGCCGGTTGCGAGTACTATGCACCTGACCTTTCTGAAGAACATCACCAATAAGGTCACCATATGTCCTCCTAGGGCGTCCCCTCCCGGCGTTTAACAAAAATGATATTATATATTTAACAAGAAAAAAATATATCATGACATACAGTCTGCTACTCCCTACTATTTTTCAACCTCACACGCTTGAGCGATCTTGAAAATATACCCTAGCTCGGGTGAATTTTCTAGCTTACTCTCAGAAAATAAACCGTAGGACCGGAGTTCATTTTACCAATTAATTTAATGTGAACCCGTGAGGTTCTGAGCTAGGCTTATTCCTAAGTACGCTTCAATATTCAGTGGGCTAGAAAATGTATTCTGAGTTGGAGCTACTTAGGTTTTTCTAGGTACTGTTAAGCAATATAATTTAGGAGGAATTGTGTAAAGCGTTTGATTGGAATGATAGATTGGCCACGAGTTATGTCGAAGAATGATATAACAATAAGCCTGTATTCAAGGGAGGAGTTAGAAAAGGTGTAAGCTTGAAGGAAGTGACGATGACGTCATGTCGATGTAGTTGCACGAGGGCTGCGCTAACGTTCATGTTCGGAGTCACCAGTATAGAGGTATGAGGAACAGGGTTTAAAGTTCACTCACACCTCTATAGAAAAGGGAGGATCCTCCGACCAGACGGGTGTCGTGTCTGGTGGGCAACTGCTCGACGTTTGCTGTCGGAACGTTGTATATATACTAGTTGCGCGGTAAACTCTGCTTGCGCGATGCAGGATTTTACGTGACGTCAGTGTGACGTGTAGCTCAATGTGCCATTGTAGATGCTGCTGCAAGTACACTCACATTTAGGCAGCTTTTTAAGTTCTATGTAACAGGCGATTAGCTTATTGCCACTAACCGGAGACAAATCGAGACATCGGGCAGCTACTGAGAAATTCCAAATGAAATAGCCAAAATAATTACACTTTACCAGGCCTGGGGGTCGATCAAACGCAATAAAGGCAGTCAACAAGACACTTCTCTCTATCAAAAGAATTCGTTACCTACCCACAGAAAGCCGATGCCTTTACGAAATTTGGAGCTATGCGCTTCGCCTTAATTGTTAATTTCAATTCTTCAGCTTTTAGGACTGTTTAAACTGAAGCGAATCTGTCGCGTCGATTTTGAACAACTTCATTACACACAATAACGCGAGTAACTCTCCCACACCCCGCGCGGGATTTGCGTTAAATTTACCAGAGCTTTTCTCAGAACATAGAGGAATTCACTAAACGTATCCATAGACCTATAAGAAGCCATTTTACATCGTTCGAAGTTACCAATAAATTGGTCTCAGTGTTACTTAAATGCATTGGCAGACACCCAGGCTTAGAGTAAGGATGAGAGCGTGTTCTCGTTTGAAAGTTAACAGAAAAGTACAAGAAGCTGATTTTAAATTGTTTTTTATTTTTTGTAATTGATTTTTGGAACGAGTTTTTTAAATTGTTCGGAGTACATTTTTGTTGGCACCTTAAAGTGGGGGCCAAGTGGATATTATGAATGAATAGGCTTGGAATTAAAGAACAATTAACAATATTATTCATTTAAGAGCAATCCCAATGTGTTACTATTTTGGTGTACAATCAAGGTTAGCATCTTTCTCATTGAGATTTAAAACTAAAACACCCAATAATTAAGTATCATTATACAAATTAATTATACAAGTTAAATTATACCACGTATACTACTTGATACACTTACACGGTATACAAATTTGAATGAAATCCATTCACAAATAAATTCGCTGTTCCTTACATTTTGTTACACGTAGCTCGACAAGAAGAAGAAGAACCAACCAAGAAGAAGAAGAAGAAGATGGCAACCAGTCGGTTATCTTTTAAAGTAAAGGCACGTGAGCATATATGTCAGAAGTTGGCCGAAACATCTCAGCGTTGATTTGCTGGATCCGTTATTTCTCCTGACAAAGTTTATTTTGTTTATATGTATGTATTAGTATTTATGTATTAATATTTATTCTTGTATTTTATAGTTATTCCCGAGCTATCTATCACGTATATTGCACCTGCCATGTTTAGTCTCTGCATCACCCTAAGGATGACTGGTAGAAAATGCCTCAGGCATTAAGTCCGCCTTTGTACAGTATTTTTTTTCTTGTGCATGAAGTTTTAATAAATAAATAAATAATAAAATGTACGGAACAGCAGATTTTTGTTGTGAATGTATTTCATTCATATTTTGTGTACCGTCCAAGTATACCATGTAGTATACGCGGTATAATTTAATGTGATAAGGTCCGCGCTGCTTTGTATAATTATTCAAACAATATTTGAGTAAAGTTTATTCTGAAATCTAGCGTCCTATGAGTAAGTTTTAATGTATTCCTTTTGCATTTAATTAAAAGCCTGTTCGTATGTGTAGGTACTTCCATAACAAAATCTATTTTAACATCGAAAATGTAAGGTACTTTTTAAACATTCTTCACTGGCACAGCCATCATAACCAGCCTATAATGTTCCCACTGCTGGGACACAGGCCTCCTCTCGGTGAAAGGGAATGGGCCATAATCCACCACGCGGGCCAGTGCGGGTTGGTAGATGTCACATGTCTTAGAATTTCTTGTTCTAGGAGATGCCAGTTTTCTCACGATGCTTTCCTTCACCGTTTTGAGACACTGGCACAGTGTTTTACAATAAATAAATTAATATTCCCAGCTATAAATTATTCCTTGTGATATAACGCGTGTAAAAAGACAATTAACGAAGGCGAAAGTCACTTGTACTCTCCCTCATTGTAATCATTTTTTAGTACATGGGAACCTTCTGGTTACGGAGATATTGAACGTCAAAATTCCAACTTTTACTTACGTTTTTTTACGAAAACAAGTTTTTAATGTTGTAACACGACTTTAAATACCCACGACCCCTGTACCGTTACGTACCTGTACCGTACTTCATTAAACCAAGTACACTTTCCTGCCGGGGCTGCGGATTGTTCGAAAGAGTTACCGTGGCCCTGGCGCACAGGCAACTGAAGGAACACGGGTGGGTTTTAGTCAGTAAGAGTCTGACACGCCCTTCCGCTCCGCCCAGAGCGGGAGACGTCATTTGATGATTTCCCACCCAAAAAAAAAAAAAAAACCGTCGCATGCACCCATAAGCACAATATTTTTCACACCACAAAAACTCTTATAAAAAAGAAAACAGCCGACTTCTAAAAAAACACTACAAAGTGATAAATAACTTTAATTTCAGAAGTCGGTGTCTTTGGATCTGTATTTTAGTTTTTTGTCACCGACTTCCGAAATTAAAATTATTTTTCACTTTGTAGTGTTTTTTTAAAAGCCGGTTTTTTATTTTTTTATAAATAAGTTTTTTATTTTCACTTTTTAGTGGGTCAGTTATTAATTTATCTAAGTTACAATAGCCTAATTTCAACTGCTCATCACCTTTTATAAAATATTTCTTGTCTCGATGCAGGGATGTTAATTGTTGAGGAGTTCTCTTGGTAAAAACCAGAAGAATGGAGCTGATGGTGAAGCCACCATCAGCTCCATTTCACCATATGTATCGTGATGAGCTTAACTTGCTTAGCAACCATACTAAAGTAATCGAATCGCAACCACAATGAGTAGTTCCGGTGGCCACCTCTGGTCGTCATCATCAGTTCCACTTCACCAAATGGCGCTTTCCGAGAGCAAATGCACGAGTTACTATAAAAACTACCCAAATCGCTATAGGTGTGCCTATAAAATTTGAGGATATCCCTCGTTTTCCGTGGGATCCCCTAATCAGATTCTGATTTGGTGACAATGGGACCACCTCGAAAGCATACCCTTTCAAACTAAAAAAGAATTTTCAAAATCGGTTCACAATTGTAGGAGAAATCGTTGAACATACATACAGCCGAACATATAAATGACCTCCTCTTTTTGGAAGTCGATTAAAAATAAAAGTCGTTTCCCATCAATTATTTTTGTGCAACGTTACTTAGTTTGATGTACAGAATGCGTAGTTGGCGGCTATGTGATGAGTCTTTTTACACCCTGTATGTAAGATGATCTGATTTGTACGATTTAATAAGGTCAAGTAAAAAAACATAGGGACGTTTATGGAAAGCGTTTTGAATGTGTAGTAATTTGTTTATCTTTTGCTCCAGGTATCGTGGATAAGAAGAAAAGACTACCATCTCCTAACAGTCGGTCTCACGACATACAGCTCAGACCAGCGGTTTCAAGCAATTCACCTACAGCATTCAGAGGTAAGAATAGAATAGAATAGAATACTCTTTATTATGTACACCATAAAAATTACAGATATAAATGTAGAAATTTTACATAGGGTGACACAATGGGCGGTCTTATCGCTAAAAGCGATCTTTTACAGACAACCTTTGGATAGATTAAAGGGAGAAGGAGAGACAATAATGCAGGTAGTCAGTAGTGTACCATTTACATATACAATAAAATACATATATACATAAAACATATACTTATCTAAATAATAATATATACAATAATGCGCACAATGATCATTGTCATAGCGATCCCGCATGACGGGAACTTCGTGAAAGCCGAGAAAGATAAACAAATCAAGTATCTTGACTTAGCCCGCGAGGTTGTCGACATGTGGGACGTGGACACAGCGATCATTATGTCGATAGTCGTGACAGCCAATGGCTTAATAGCCAAGAGCCTCGACCAACACCTTAGGAGGCTCTCGATGGGCAGCTGGATCAAGGGCTTGATTCAGAAGGCGGTACTTCTGGACACGGCCCGTATTGTTAGGAGGTTCCTTTCTCTGGAGCCTTGACCGCCGCGCTAGCTTGGACCGTGTTCCCGACACCGGTGGGCTACTATTTTTAAATGTTTTTATATTCTAATATTTAAAAATTATAAAATAAATAATAAATTATTATTATAAATAATTTTAATTTATATGTTTATAATGAAGAGAATTATTAGGGTACTAGATTTGCCTGCAACTTCGCCTGCAATCCAGGACGAAAAGAAGCTTATGTCCTTTTCCAGGTCATGGTCTACCCATGTGCCAAATTTCATCCAAATTCGTTCAGCCGTTTTAGCGTGAAAGTGTTACAAAAAAACAAACAAACTCACTTTCGCATTTATAATATTAGTTAGGATTATTATTTTTTGTCAATCACAATAAACTTGCTTTGTTACTATAAGAATTAAATAAAAAATGACAAAACTGAGTGTAAAAATTATATAAAAGACATGTGTGACTGAAAAGCGTAGAAAAAATAAAGCTTCGTCAATGACTTTTTCAACACATTTGCACAAAAAGTACATTTACGAAACCTGTTATACATTGTTCGAAAGTAAAAAATTACGCATCATGTTACGGAATGTGCGTTAAAATAAGTACTCCCACCTAAGTACTTGTTTTACCGCATATTCCGTTGTATAGCGCCGTGCGTATCCTTTACGGTTTTCTTTTAATTTCCATAAAAAATATATAAGAATTCCACCAAGGAGTTTCACATTACGAGAATAAATAAGCTGAATAATCGAACCTCCTTGGAAGCGCTTTTGCTCAATACGTTTTAATACTTAAGAGAAAATGAGACGAATGATGTTCGACGCCATTTACAAATTCGCGCCATTTTCATAATAGAAATGTCAAAGATTGTTGCGACTTTCCGACTGACATTATTTTATAAACAAAATAATAATATGAGTTTAAGCGAGGAATCCGATAATAATATTGTACTGTTTTCTCGCAAATTTGTTGAAAAACGTTGTATAACACACGTGCGAAAATTGGTATTTACAAACTCGTGACTATGGTAATCACTCGTTTGTAAAACCCAACTTACCGCACTAGTATCATAAATAACTATTACAATGATAGATATTTTCTCTATAAATACAACTTTGGCTTGATTTTGATGATCATTATCGTTATCATACCAGCCAAAAAATGTTCACACCTAAACAAAGACTCCCTTATGCATCGTCACAGCCTATCCCAAGCTGCCTGCATCTAACGGATTCCGGCGACCTTTACTACCTCGTCAGTTGTTTGTGATTTCAATTACAAACATACACATTTATACATAAACTCACGCCATCTTCCCATGGGGGTGGATAGAAACTGGAGAACGCCACCTGCTACGATCTTTACATACTCCTTTGGCTTTGTTTACGTTCATACATCTGGCTACACACACACGCAGATTGTTAGTAGTAGCACTCACAATATCCTTTCCTAACACCTGACATTTCTAAAGAAAGTCACCAATAAGGTTATTATGTCCTTCTAGGGCGTCCCCTCCCGGCGTTTTCACGTACATCGATAGACGTATGAGGAACAGAACGTAAAGTTCACTCATCCTCTATAAGGAGGACAGAAAAAAAAATGGAGGGAATAACATGAAGGAAACGAAAACCTAAGTAATAAAATAAATTATAATTGACCATCATGGAAATCATTGTCAAGAAATATGAAAATACGAGTAAATGCCTTTTTTTTTTTTTGGTTGTGAAGTCATCAAATGACCTCTCCCGCTCTGGGCGGAGCGGAAGGGCGTGTCAGACTCTTACTGACTAAAACCCACCCGTGTTCCTTCAGTTGCCAGTGCGCCAGGGCCACGGTAACTCTTTCGAACAATCCGCAGCCCCGGCAGAAAAAAAATTGCTAAATATTCTTTGTATCAAGTTTGTACCTTGAAAAGTGGAAACCTAAATTATCAAGCCCAAACAAAGCGAGTGAATTAAGTGAATTGTGTAGTGAAAGTGTTGTGCTAAATAATACCTCCCGCTGCTTGACAGAATTATTAAAAAATAAGACTTGTTATCGAGCAATATATAAATATATTAAAAACACTTTCGAAGAAATTTAGTGAAGGAAATTAAATAAACTAAAGACTTGGCTAAAAGGTCTTAGCAACCAGGCCATAAAATACATATAAAAAAAAAAACATCCTCCATAGAAAAGGGAGGATTCTCCGACCAGATGGGTGTCGTGTCTGGTGGGCATCTGCCCGTCGTTTGATGTCGGGACGTTGTACATATGCTAGTTGCGCGGTAAACTCTACTTGCGCGATGCAGGATTTTGCGTGACGTCAGTGTGACGCGAAGCTCGCATGTGGCGATGTAGATGTCGCTACACATCTGCCTTGTACATCCGTTATTTTTTTATTAGTTGTCTTTAATTTATCCTCCTAACATGGCCAAATCATCAAAGCAATTATTCACACTAAATAAATATAATTTATTCGCTTATTTGCTTTTATCGTTACTACTAACTGCATTACAATCAAAATAATCCTACCTCCATTTGAGATAAGTAAGCAAATCTTGGGTTCCCGAAGTTTGATCCTCGTGACCCTTTAGGAAATCCAATAATCCGGCGTGACCCGTATTAATTCCACACACTTTAAGGCCACACACATCGAGAAACTCAAATAGAATTGAGTTAGATAGGATTACTGAAGTACATAGTATTGTATTCCATTCTGTGTGTGTTATTGAAATCTGTGCTGAATTTAAATCTAAACCAGCCTGTAATAAAATGTACCGCATAGCAACTACTCTTCTAAATACATAATGTGTGGGTAATTTCAGAACTTTCATAGAGTTGATATGTACTATACAGGGAACTTTAAGGTCCAGAGAGGCTAGACAAAGTGACGTTATATCAGCGATAACGATGATGGAAAAAGATTATGAGAATCCTGTTTATATCATCATCATTATCATCATTTTAGCCAAAAGACATCCACTGCTGGACATAGGCCTCCTCAAGCACCGCCACTTCGACCGGTTCTGTGCTTCCCGCATCCAGCGGATTCCTGCGGGCTTCACAAGTTCATCGGTCCACGTTGCTAACGCTACATCTTTCGGTACGCGGTCACTACTTCTGAACTTATCGGCCGCATTGACCATCAGTTCTGCAAGCAATGTGCCCTGCCCTCTGTCACTTAAATTTGGAATTCTTCGGGCTATGTTACGGCTACCTTGGTTCTCTTGCGGATTTCTTCATTTCTGATTCGATCACGTAGGGAAACTCCAAGCATAGCCCTCTCTATCGCCCCTTGGGTGACTTTTAGCCTGCCAATAAAGCCTATTGTGAGCGGCCACGTTTCATGACCTATGAGGTAATGTAAAAGCCGCATTAGTAGGTACTTCATTCTAGACTTCTGAATCGAAAATTCAATTTAGTTAAATGATAAATGATTTTATTTCTATAAGTAGGTTTGTACAGACACTTTTACACGTCAATCATGTTTTAAAAACTAGATAAGGTCGGCGTTTCCTATCTGACTACTCTGAGAAGAAAGGCCGTAACAAACTCAGAGGTCACATTCTCTTTTAAAGTCCAAACTTAATATTGGTCGTATCATGTGAAGACCATGTAGATTTGAGTCTGAAATGGTCTTTTGAGGAAAAAATACCACACAGAATGAGTGGACCTATCCAGTCAGTGCACGCATTTGTCAGTAATCGTGCAGCTCAACTCAAAACTTAAGGACCTCAACGATTCGACGAACAATACCAAAGAAAGGACATTTGGGTAGGCCGCATAAATTACTCAAACTGCCAGACTATGATTAAAACTAATCAAGAAAGAAAAAAAAAAAAAAACAATGATCTACATAGTCTTTACATTCACAATAATTAAAATAATATACAATTTACCAAGTAAATATTCATGTCAATATATTTATAAAAATTCATCAATGCCAACAGGTTTAAAAGATCCTGAAATAATCTTGGTCAGATCATTTGAGGACCATGTAAGATTGGTGTCTGAAATGGTCTTTTAAGGAAAGAACCATACAGATTTGAGTGGACCTGTCCAGTCAGTGCAAGCATTTGTCAGTAATTGTGAAGCTCAACTCAGAACTTAAGGAGCTCAACCATTAGACGAACAATACCAAAGAAAGGACATTTGGGTAGGCCGCATAAAGCACTCAAACTGCCAGATCATCATTGAAACTACCTGAGAAAGCGGAAAAAAAAAAAAACAAAAAAGAACCTGACACATAGTCCTCACATTCACAATAATTTGATAATAATGTTATACTTCAGAAAGTAAATTGTCATGTCATTCTATTTGTAATAATTATCAAATGTCAAAGTTTATGTAAAATACAAATTAAAAAAAAAAAACATTCAGTATTCAAAAAAAAAAAAAATTGGAGCAACTCAATCCCAAGCCTTTCTGAAATGGTCTTTTGAGGAAAAACCACACAGATTGATTGGACCTGTCTAGTCAGTACACATATTTGTCAGTAATCGTACACCTCAACTTAGAACTTAAGGAGCTCAACGA
Organism: Dryobotodes eremita; assembly: GCA_917490735.1. Taxonomy (NCBI): domain Eukaryota; kingdom Metazoa; phylum Arthropoda; class Insecta; order Lepidoptera; family Noctuidae; genus Dryobotodes; species Dryobotodes eremita. Next base: position 3,046,729 of record OU823263.1, on the reverse strand, counting down.
TTCGACGAACAATACCAAAGAAAGGACGTTTGGGTAGACCACATGAAGCACTCAAACTGTCAGATTGTCATCAAAACTAACTGAATTCAGCAAGTTAGCATAATTTTGACAAGAAAATCTATAATTGTCTATGCCTTTGTCATCCACGTCGATATTCATTCAAATTGACACTATCGTATCTTCATTATCATCAAAATATTCTCTTCGTGGCATAAGTTACGAGACCCTTTATTCCTATAAATAATTAATACTGTTAAAATACTTTTTCAAAAACACAAATTGATATTTTCAAAAACTTTATTACGTAGACAAACTGATATAACTCTTAAAAGATATAATGCTACCGGGCATTCAACTATGATTCCTCCATCCTTTGACCTCTGTACTCAGAGAACAGGCGCCAAGATAAGTGAATGAGCGCACTAATTAATTTGGCGTCGTTTTGGATCCCTTAACAACGCTTGTGGTCAACGCCAGACTAAGATATTAAAGCCACGACACAGAAAACATAGCTTCAGAAGGTCGGCTCCATACAACGAGCGAAAACAGGAGCACGCACACATAGACGCGTACGTGTGATGATCTCAAATTGTCTCAAGGTAATAACATATAGTAAGTGTCAAACTTTGTGGTGGCTCTGAAGTGTACTACTCGCTGCGCAGTACCGTACCCCTCACCCCCGCTTCTTCTTCTTCGTGTCGTTGGCACGACTTTTCTCAAATTTTGTTGGCCCAAAACTTCGCCACTTCCACGGCGTCATCGGTGGCAGCGCAGAGGTCACTTTGGTTGCAAGTTTTGGGACACAGAGGGTAAGATAGAAGGTAGAGCATAGTTTGCGACATATCTCCACATCCACATCCAGCTGCCGTTCCATCGAGGTAGCCCCACTTTACTATGTTGGAGTTACATCTTCCCACTTGTGTCCAGAGACGGTTCAGGGACGTCCAAGTGGACCACGAAAGGTTACCCTGCAGGAAGATACTCCTTTGGTGGTAGATAGTAAGTGAGAAGGGGAATAGTGTCTTGCTACAGTTTGCAACAGGCGTCGGCCGGGTTTTCTGGTAGAGACGCTGTCGATTTCAGGAAGCTGAGCCTGCTTTTTAGCCGGTGCGTTGGTAGCCGCTGATTTGTTACTGCGCAGCGACTCGCCTGATGTTCCGACCCGCCATAAAGTTTGCATCGGGCAGTACCCTAGACCAAAACGAGTGAATGCACATTATATCCCCTCTCTGTCAAATTATCTTTGTGTAAACAAGGAAAGAGCATTATTTCGTAGTTCTATCTACATTAAACTAAGATATCAAGAAAATCGAGAAAATAATGCTTTTGTTCAGCGGGGTAGTTGCAATACTTTCATTCATCTTTCATTTTGACAGTACAGCCACGTCCATTGCGTTATTTACTTAGTTGGGCTGACGAATATTTCAAATCTATGAAGCAATGTCTTAGAAATATCCTTCAAAGCCCTCGGGTTGCAAATAAAAGTGTTACGCAATTAGGATGCTGGTTATTTGTTAGTTTGGTCTAAATCGACCTTCAAACGAAAACTAGACGCGAATGCGCTTACATTCCCTGTACTTACGTGAAGCGTGTCTATGTGTGCGTGCATTTTCGGAGCCGACATTCTGTATCTACCTATTTTGTGGCCACGAACTTCAACTTACGTATTTGCTATAATGTATATTATGTACACACAGCTAAATCAAGAGAGAATTTTGTGGTTTTGAAGACATTGCGAATGCGTCTTTTGTGTAATTTTGGAATCTTTACTTTGGGAAAACTCAAACTCAAAGCATTTATTTCAATTAAACCAATTACAGGCATTTCGAATTGCCAAGGGATCGGTCAGTCAGAACGATGAGGGTAGTTGACAGTTCAGAAGCATAGTAGGTTCCTATGGAGATGAACGGGCAAAAAACTCTACGGACATTTTTAAATCAAAATATGTTTACAAAATATTGGTTACATAGTTTATGTTGAAATTATAAATTACTAGCTTCTACCCGCGGCTTCGCACGGATGGATGTCAGAAATTATCCAAGATATTTCCCAGGATTCCATTTATCTCCTAGCCAAATTTTATCAAAATCCGTTAAGTGGTATAGGCGTGAAAAGGTAACATACAGTTACTTTCAAGTTTATAATATTGTTATGGAATAGAGAACGAGGTTAAAGAAGATTTTTAAAGATTCTATATCGTGTCCTTCTTTCTTAGTTTTGTGGTAATCAGACAAGCCAATGTAGGAATCCAAAGCACAGGCATAGTGTTGAAGCTTAATCACTAGTGAGGATCAGGGCCCTATACCATGAAACTTTACAATTCGACAAAAAAAAAAAAACTACTGTTTAACTATAAAAATGCGTGTTATGTGTACTGTGTGCTTATGTTAGATATTGTAAATAGATATTTAAATGAATACTTAATTACGAATTATATAGATATGATAAATATTATAAGAATAACCCATAGTTTTATAGCAGATTTCTAATTTTCCATCAGGAAACCTGAACAGCAGCCTAATGTTGGAATTGATGCTCGATTAATGATAGTCGACTCGTCACCTTTACATTGGATCTTCAAACTGGCGTAACGTAAATGTATACCTACATCAAACTATAGCAACAAATTACAAAATACAAAAAGTAATATAACTTAAAAAAAAAAAATATAATATATAAATATTATAAATTAATAAATTACGATTTTTCAAACTCAAATCATATGTGAGAAATCTCGTCATTTTCATAATGTCAGTCAATAGACGTCCACTGCTGGACATAGGCCTCCGCTAAGCGTCACAACACCAGCCGGTTTTGTGCTTCTCGGATAAAACAAAAAATCAAATCAAGCTGTCTATCCTTTTGCCAGCTGTTTTGGGATCGGCTTCCAGTCTAACCGCATGTAGCTGAAATCTGTATTTTACATGGAGCGACTGCCTATCTGACCTCCACAACCCAGCTACTGGGTAATACGCGGCGTTATTCGAATGGCTTATAGAAAAATCATTCTATTCTGTCAGTGAGTATTTAGACTTCAAAGATTTACACTGAAATTGACATCTTACTGACATAATTTGACAAATACTTGACATTTTAAATTGAATAACTATGATTTATGTACCAATTTTAGTAGCTTCATTTATTTAATTAATGTAACAATAATTTTGCATGCTAGTTCTAGCGAATTGTTTTAGAAACTGTTTAAAAAAACCCGACCACCTGTATGTATTACAATTCTTGCAAATAAATTTCATTTCATTTCATTTAATTACGATACCCCTTGGTAAGACTGGTTGTCGGACTTTCGGTCTTCTGAAGACCCGTAACGACGGTCGAATATCCACGAATGACAGCCGGGACCAAGGGCTTAACGTGTTTTCCAAGCCACCTTAAGATGCCGAGAGCCCTCGTCTCGGTATCTTAAGATGGTCACCCATCCACGGACCGACCGCTGCAAGCATAGCTGATCGATCGACCCTTGCGGCTATTTTTACTTAGCCACGAGCCCCTCGCATAAAACAAAACTCTTTCAAAATCTGTTGAAAAATCATAATTATCATTATCATTTATTGTAGTAGATATAATAACTTAACGCTATGGTTACTTGATTTTTCTTTCACCTCTTTACTTCAAGTATCTCAATTTTGTTCGGTTGGGTGATTTTAGTATCCAATAAATTCCAGTGTTCGATTTTATTTTTAGCACTAAAATATTTTATTGCTTTTGGAGTACCTACTTATGTAGAAATGAAAATGGCGTCATGGAATTTGGCGCCTGTCTAAGCATCAATCATAATTTGATTTTATGTAGGTATTGAAACATTATTCCTTTCATATTTTTACAAATATAGCATAATCAGCGTATAATGTTCCCACTGCTGGAACGCAGGCCAGGAGGCCTGTGGCCCATTATTATGGCCCATGCCCTGTCACAGAGAGGACTCTGTGAGAGGGAGTGGACCATAATCCAACACGCGGGCCCAGTGCGAATTGGCAAATTCACATGTCTTCGTATTTTTGGTTCTAAGACATGCCGGTTTCCTTACGAAGTTTTCTTTCACCGTTCTGAAAGAAAACATGATGAAACGTGATGAAATAATTTACACAAAGTAAAGCGCCTGTCTGGGTTCGAACCCACGACCTACAACTTGTAAGTCACGGCCGTTACCACTGGGCCACCACTGGCAATTCAATAATACGTCAGACTTGATTTTTTCGAAGTTAAATCACATGCCATTAAAGAGATCAATTAACAAGTTATTAATATTGACTTGTTCTTTCTACTTACTATAGTAATCGCGTTTTAGCATGGCCATAACGGTCATTGACCTTTCCAAAACATCTCTCCGTAGTAACAGAAACAATAAACTATGTATGGTTTTTCGTTATTAGTACATAATATGGGTTTTCGTCATGTTCGTGAACGGGCGCCGTCAGTAGGGACTGGTCATCTCTTAACTTCCACGGCTTATTTTAATTTAATTTAATATTTGAATTATTTTTGTCTTTTTATTACGGACGCTTTTAACGTTCTGCATCGTTCTCACATGCATAATTTCAACATGAAAGATGTAACCAATATTTTGTAACCATGTTTTGATTTAAAAGAGTGTCCATGGAGTTTCTTGCCCGTTCTTCTACATAAGTACCTACTACGCTTTGGAATGGTCAACTAGCTTCATCTTTTTGACCAACCGCCCCTTTGACAATTCAAAAGTGCCTGTAAATGGTTTATTTGAAATAAATGTTTTGAGTTTGAGTTGAGTTACAACATGTTTAAATCACGATTCACTGATCACGATAGGTATTGATTCAGAACGTTAACTGACTTTTTCAAATTTTGCAATAAAAATGCTGGAAAATGTAAGTGAGTTAATCAAAATCAAAGTCAATGACCGCTAGTATAATTTCCATGCTAGAACGCGACAAGTACAGTTTTTATCTAAAGGTATAGAAAATAATACCTATGAGGGGCGTTCAATGTATTCTCGTTAGCGGCATGAAAAAAACCCAAATTCTATTAAAATTATTTTAATTTTTAAATGTAATCCCACTTTACCTCAATGCATTTATTACATCTCGAAGTTAACTTTTCAATACCGTGAAAAAATAACTTTCCTCTTACTTTCTTTTTTCTCTCTTTCTTTTCTTTTTTTTTTGTTTTTATTTTATTATTTTTATTTTATTTTTATGAGTGTGTTAGTTTAGTATCTGATAATCCTGTGCGAGTCTCAATAAATACTTTTTCTTTCTTTCTTTCTCTGAAAAATGCGCATTTATTGCCGCCTTGAGCGTTTCATAGTTGGAAAATCTTTTCCCACGAAGTTTAATTTCAAATTAGGTAACAAATAATAATCACTTGTGGCTAGGTAAGGGCTATAGGGTGGGTGATTAATTTCTTCGAAACCATAATCTTGCACAGCAGCCTTGGAAACAAGCGCCGTGTGGACCGGGGCGTTTTCGTGAAGAAGTAACACACCGGTGATCAGTTTACTACGTCTCTTTTCTTTAATTGTTTCCAGTATTTTTTTTTAAGTGGATGCGTAGGATGCTGCGTTTATGGTTTCACCTTTTTTGTGTACTCAATCAGCAAAACAAAAATCCCTTTGAGTCCAAAAACTCTGTGGCCATGATTTTTCCGGCAAACGAAACGACTTTGAATTTCTTAGGGGGCGCAGTACCCATCGTATGCCACTGGATGGACTCCTGCTTACTTTCAGGGTCATAATGATGAATCCCCGTTTCATCTCCAGTAGCAATTTGATCGAGAATACTTAATGGAACTTCACCAAAAAGCTCTAAAATCTCTCTATATCAGTCGATTCGCACTTGTTATTGAGGCGCCGTGAGCATTTGCGGCACCCATCTTGCACTGACTTTTGAAAGGTACAGAAGGCCATTAAGAATAGTGTGCACGGTACCAACGGGGAGATGGGTCATCTCTGCTATCATTTTCCTTTGGGCATCCTCCAGTTTAAGCTTCTCAACTTTTTATACGTTTTCTTCGGTAGAAGCATGAACCGGGCCACCCGAGCGAGTGTCGTCTTCAATACTACCTCTACCCCTTTTAAATTCACTTGACCACTTTTCAACCGTAGATAACGAAGGTGCAGAGTCTTGGTAAACAGCCCCATCTCTTCGTGAATAGTTTTTTGCCTTTTTCCTTGTTTGGTAAGGGATTTACTAACAGCGTGGCGCTCGATTTTCTTTAACATTGTCACGTTAGCAATTCCAGTTGTCGTTGACTAAGGTTAATTAGCAAACTAATGATCACAACTTTATGAAATTTTACCTTTATACCCTTAGATAAAGTCATTCTGCAAGCAATGTGCTCTGCCCTCTGTCACTTAAGTTTGGTTATTCTTCGGGCTATGTCGGCTACCCTGTTTCTCTTGGGGATTTCTTCATTTCTGATTCGATAACGTAGGGAAACTCCAAGCATAGCCCTCTTTATCGCCCTTTGGGTGACTTTTAGCCTGCCAATAAAGCCTATTGTGAGCGGCCACGTTTCATGATCTATGAGGTAATGTAAAAGCCGCATTAGTAGGTACTTCATTCTAGGCTTCTGAATCGAAAATTCAATTTAGTTAAATGATAAATGATTTTATTTCTATAAGTAGGTTTGTACAGACACTTTTACACGTCAATCATATTTTGAAAACTAGATGAAGTCGGCGTTTCCTATCTGACTACTCTGAGAAGAAAGGCCGTAACAAACTCAGAGGTCACAGTCTCTTTTAAAGTCCAGACAAAATCTTGGGCGTATCATGTGAAGACTACGTAGATTTGTGTCTGAAATGGTCTTTTGAGGACAAACTACACAGATTGAGTGGACCTGTCCAGTCAGTGCACACGTTTGTCAGTTATCGTGCGGCTCAACTCAGAACCTAAGGAGCTCAACGATTCGAGGAACAATACCAAAGAAAGAGCGTTTGGGTAGGCCGCTTGAAGCACTCAAACTGCCAGATTGTCATTAAAACTAACTGAATTCAGCAAGTTAGCATAATTTTGACAAGAAAATCTATCATCGTCTATTCCTTTGTCATCCACGTCGATATTCATTCAAATTGACACTATCGTATCTTCATTATTATCAAAATATTCTCTTCGTGGCATAAGTTACGAGACCCTTTATTCCTATAAATAATTAATACTGTTAAAATACTTTTTAAAAACACAAATTGATATTTTCAAAAACTTTATTACGTAGACAAACTGATATAACTCTTAAAAGATATAATGCTACCGGGCATTCAACTATGATTCCTCCTTCCTTTGACCTCTGTACTCAGAGAACAGGCGCCAAGATAAGTGAATGAGCGCACTAATTAATTTGGCGTCGTTTTGGATCCCTTAACAACGCTTGTGGTCAACGCCAGACTAAGATATTAAAGCCACGACACAGAAAACATAGCTTCGGAAGGTCGGCTCCATACAACGAGCGAAAACAGGAGTACGCACACATAGACGCGTACGTGTGATAATCTCAAATTGTCTCAAGGTAATAACATATAGTAAGTGTCTGACTTTGTGGCGGCTCTGAAGTGTACTCTACTACTCGCTGCGCAGTACTGCACCCCTCACCCCTGCTTCTTCTTCTTCTTCGAGTCGCACGCTCGACTTTTCTCAAATTTTGTTGGCCCAAATCTTCACCACTTTCCTAGCGTCATCGGTGGTAGCGCAGAGATCACTTTGGCTGCAAGTTTTGGGACATAGAGGGCAAGATAGAAGGTGGAGCATAGTTAGCGATATAGCTCCATATCCACATCCAGCTGCCGTTCCATCGAGGTAGCCCCACTTTACTATGTTGGAGTTACATCTTCCCACTTGTGTCCAGAGACGGTTCAGGGACTTCCAAGTGGACCACGAAAGGTTACCTTGCAGAAAGATACTCCTTTGGTGGTAGATAGTAAGTGAGAGGAAGAATAGTGTATTGCCACAGTTTGCAACGGGCGTCGGCCGGGTTTTCTGGTAGAGACACTGTCAATTTCAGGAAGCTGAGCCTGCTTTTTAGCCGGTGCGTTGGTAGCCGCTGATTTGTTACTGCGCAGCGACTCGCCTGATGTTCCGACCCGCCATAAAGTTTGCATTGGGCAGTACCCTAGACCAAACGAGTGAATGCACATTATATCCCCTCTCTGTCAAATTATCTTTGTGTAAACAAGGAAAGAGCATTATTTCGTAGTTCTATCTACATTAAACTAAGATATCAAGAAAATCGAGAAAATAATGCTTTTGTTCAGCGGGGTAGTTGCAATACTTTCATTCGTCTTTCATTTTGACAGTACAGCCACGTCCATTGCGTTATTTACTTAGTTGGGCTGACGAATTTTTCAAACCTATGAAGCAATGTCTTAGAAATATCCTTCGAAGCCCTCGGGTTGCAAATAAAAGTGTTACGCAATTAGGATGCTGGTTATTTGTTAGTTTGGTCTAAATCGACCTTCAAACGAAAACTAGACGCGAATGCGCTTACATTCCCTGTACTTACGTGAAGCGTGTCTATGTGTGCGTGCATTTTCGGAGCCGACATTCTGTATCTACCTATTTTGTGGCCACGAACTTCAACTTACGTATTTGCTATAATGTATATTATGTACACACAGCTAAATCAAGAGAGAATTTTGTGGTTTTGAAGACATTGCGAATGCGTCTTTTGTGTAATTTTGGAATCTTTACTTTGGGAAAACTCAAACTCAAAACATTTATTTCAATTAAACCAATTACAGGCATTTCGAATTGCCAAGGGATCGGTCAGTCAGAACGATGAGGGTATTTGACAGTTCAGAAGCATAGTAGGTTCCTATGGAGATGAACGGGCAAAAAACTCTACGGACATTTTTAAATCAAAATATGTTTACAAAATATTGGTTACATAGTTTATGTTGAAATTATAAATTACTAGCTTCTACCCGCGGCTTCGCAAGCATGGATGTCAGAAATTATCCCACGGGTACGTGATACTGGGACAAAAGTAGCCTACGTCCTTCCCCAGGATTCCATTTATCTCCTCACCAAATTTTATCGAAATCCGTTAAGTGGTTTAGGCGTGAAAAGGTAACATACAAACAGAGTTACTTTCTAATTTATAATATTGGTATGGAATAGAGAACGAGGTTAAAGAAGATTTTTAAAGGTTCTATATCGTGTCCTTCTTTCTTAGTTTTGTGGTAATCAGACAAGCCAATGTAGGAATCCAAAGCACAGGCATAGTGTTGAAGCTTAATCACTAGTGAGGATCAGGGCCCTATACCATGAAACTTTACAATTCTACAAAAAAAAAAAACTACTGTTTAACTATAAAAATGCGTGTTATGTGTACTGTGTGCTTATGTTAGATATTGTAAATAGATATTTAAATGAATACTTAATTACGAATTATATAGATATGATAAATATTATAAGAATAACCCATAGTTTTATAGCAGATTTCTAATTTTCCATCAGGAAACCTGAACAGCAGCCTAATGTTGGAATTGATGCTCGATTAATGATAGTCGACTCGTCACCTTTACATTGGATCTTCAAACTGGCGTAACGTAAATGTATACCTACATCAAACTATAGCAACAAATTACAAAATACAAAAAGTAATATAACTTTAAAAAAAAAAATATAATATATAAATATTATAAATTAATAAATTACGATTTTTCAAACTCAAATCATATGTGAGAAATCTCGTCATTTTCATAATGTCAGTCAATAGACGTCCACTGCTGGACATAGGCCTCCGCTAAGCGTCACAACACCAGCCGGTTTTGTGCTTCTCGGATAAAACAAAAAATCAAATCAAGCTGTCTATCCTTTTGCCAGCTGTTTTGGGATCGGCTTCCAGTCTAACCGCATGTAGCTGAAATCTGTATTTTACATGGAGCGACTGCCTATCTGACCTCCACAACCCAGCTACTGGGTAATACGCGGCGTTATTCGAATGGCTTATAGAAAAATCATTCTATTCTGTCAGTGAGTATTTAGACTTCAAAGATTTACACTGAAATTGACATCTTACTGACATAATTTGACAAATACTTGACATTTTAAATTGAATAACTATGATTTATGTACCAATTTTAGTAGCTTCATTTATTTAATTAATGTAACAATAATTTTGCATGCTAGTTCTAGCGAATTGTTTTAGAAACTGTTTAAAAAAACCCGACCACCTGTATGTATTACAATTCTTGCAAATAAATTTCATTTCATTTCATTTAATTACGATACCCCTTGGTAAGACTGGTTGTCGGACTTTCGGTCTTCTGAAGACCCGTAACGACGGTCGAATATCCACGAATGACAGCCGGGACCAAGGGCTTAACGTGTTTTCCAAGCCACCTTAAGATGCCGAGAGCCCTCGTCTCGGTATCTTAAGATGGTCACCCATCCACGGACCGACCGCTGCAAGCATAGCTGATCGATCGACCCTTGCGGCTATTTTTACTTAGCCACGAGCCCCTCGCATAAAACAAAACTCTTTCAAAATCTGTTGAAAAATCATAATTATCATTATCATTTATTGTAGTAGATATAATAACTTAACGCTATGGTTACTTGATTTTTCTTTCACCTCTTTACTTCAAGTATCTCAATTTTGTTCGGTTGGGTGATTTTAGTATCCAATAAATTCCAGTGTTCGATTTTATTTTTAGCACTAAAATATTTTATTGCTTTTGGAGTACCTACTTATGTAGAAATGAAAATGGCGTCATGGAATTTGGCGCCTGTCTAAGCATCAATCATAATTTGATTTTATGTAGGTATTGAAACATTATTCCTTTCATATTTTTACAAATATAGCATAATCAGCGTATAATGTTCCCACTGCTGGAACGCAGGCCAGGAGGCCTGTGGCCCATTATTATGGCCCATGCCCTGTCACAGAGAGGACTCTGTGAGAGGGAGTGGACCATAATCCAACACGCGGGCCCAGTGCGAATTGGCAAATTCACATGTCTTCGTATTTTTGGTTCTAAGACATGCCGGTTTCCTTACGAAGTTTTCTTTCACCGTTCTGAAAGAAAACATGATGAAACGTGATGAAATAATTTACACAAAGTAAAGCGCCTGTCTGGGTTCGAACCCACGACCTACAACTTGTAAGTCACGGCCGTTACCACTGGGCCACCACTGGCAATTCAATAATACGTCAGACTTGATTTTTTCGAAGTTAAATCACATGCCATTAAAGAGATCAATTAACAAGTTATTAATATTGACTTGTTCTTTCTACTTACTATAGTAATCGCGTTTTAGCATGGCCATAACGGTCATTGACCTTTCCAAAACATCTCTCCGTAGTAACAGAAACAATAAACTATGTATGGTTTTTCGTTATTAGTACATAATATGGGTTTTCGTCATGTTCGTGAACGGGCGCCGTCAGTAGGGACTGGTCATCTCTTAACTTCCACGGCTTATTTTAATTTAATTTAATATTTGAATTATTTTTGTCTTTTTATTACGGACGCTTTTAACGTTCTGCATCGTTCTCACATGCATAATTTCAACATGAAAGATGTAACCAATATTTTGTAACCATGTTTTGATTTAAAAGAGTGTCCATGGAGTTTCTTGCCCGTTCTTCTACATAAGTACCTACTACGCTTTGGAATGGTCAACTAGCTTCATCTTTTTGACCAACCGCCCCTTTGACAATTCAAAAGTGCCTGTAAATGGTTTATTTGAAATAAATGTTTTGAGTTTGAGTTGAGTTACAACATGTTTAAATCACGATTCACTGATCACGATAGGTATTGATTCAGAACGTTAACTGACTTTTTCAAATTTTGCAATAAAAATGCTGGAAAATGTAAGTGAGTTAATCAAAATCAAAGTCAATGACCGCTAGTATAATTTCCATGCTAGAACGCGACAAGTACAGTTTTTATCTAAAGGTATAGAAAATAATACCTATGAGGGGCGTTCAATGTATTCTCGTTAGCGGCATGAAAAAAACCCAAATTCTATTAAAATTATTTTAATTTTTAAATGTAATCCCACTTTACCTCAATGCATTTATTACATCTCGAAGTTAACTTTTCAATACCGTGAAAAAATAACTTTCTCTTACTTTCTTTTTTCTCTCTTTCTTTTCTTTTTTTTTTGTTTTTATTTTATTATTTTTATTTTATTTTTATGAGTGTGTTAGTTTAGTATCTGATAATCCTGTGCGAGTCTCAATAAATACTTTTTCTTTCTTTCTTTCTCTGAAAAATGCGCATTTATTGCCGCCTTGAGCGTTTCATAGTTGGAAAATCTTTTCCCACGAAGTTTAATTTCAAATTAGGTAACAAATAATAATCACTTGTGGCTAGGTAAGGGCTATAGGGTGGGTGATTAATTTCTTCGAAACCATAATCTTGCACAGCAGCCTTGGAAACAAGCGCCGTGTGGACCGGGGCGTTTTCGTGAAGAAGTAACACACCGGTGATCAGTTTACTACGTCTCTTTTCTTTAATTGTTTCCAGTATTTTTTTTTAAGTGGATGCGTAGGATGCTGCGTTTATGGTTTCACCTTTTTTGTGTACTCAATCAGCAAAACAAAAATCCCTTTGAGTCCAAAAACTCTGTGGCCATGATTTTTCCGGCAAACGAAACGACTTTGAATTTCTTAGGGGGCGCAGTACCCATCGTATGCCACTGGATGGACTCCTGCTTACTTTCAGGGTCATAATGATGAATCCCCGTTTCATCTCCAGTAGCAATTTGATCGAGAATACTTAATGGAACTTCACCAAAAAGCTCTAAAATCTCTCTATATCAGTCGATTCGCACTTGTTATTGAGGCGCCGTGAGCATTTGCGGCACCCATCTTGCACTGACTTTTGAAAGGTACAGAAGGCCATTAAGAATAGTGTGCACGGTACCAACGGGGAGATGGGTCATCTCTGCTATCATTTTCCTTTGGGCATCCTCCAGTTTAAGCTTCTCAACTTTTTATACGTTTTCTTCGGTAGAAGCATGAACCGGGCCACCCGAGCGAGTGTCGTCTTCAATACTACCTCTACCCCTTTTAAATTCACTTGACCACTTTTCAACCGTAGATAACGAAGGTGCAGAGTCTTGGTAAACAGCCCCATCTCTTCGTGAATAGTTTTTTGCCTTTTTCCTTGTTTGGTAAGGGATTTACTAACAGCGTGGCGCTCGATTTTCTTTAACATTGTCACGTTAGCAATTCCAGTTGTCGTTGACTAAGGTTAATTAGCAAACTAATGATCACAACTTTATGAAATTTTACCTTTATACCCTTAGATAAAGTCATTCATTAATTAATTAGTCAAATTGCCCATATCATTATTAAATCACTCTCATAACGAGAATACATTGAAAGCCCCTCGTATTTATAAGAGAACTGAAGAAAATGTGTTTTATGTAAACCCCAAGGAATAAGATCTCATAGTCAGTAAATAAAAGTTCACTTGGAAAGAACTTCACACAAGTGACAACACTTAGAAAGCGAACTCATTTGTTTTTAATCGGAATAAGACTCCAACACCGTTTGAATTTCGAAGTGATCTTTAGAGAATAACAATATGGCTTTTTGATAAATTGAGGGTTTTTTTTTTCTACCAATATGTTGACTAACTTACCAATTTAAATTGTACGTAAATTCAAATCAGAGATATTATTCTTTGTCGTGGATTGTTCGAAAGAGTTACCGTGGCCCTGGCGCACAGGCAACTGAAGGAACTTGGGTAGGTTTTAGTCAGTAAGTGTCTGACACGCCCTTCCGCTCCGTCCAGTGCGAGAGAAGTCATTTGACGATTTTCCAACCAAAAAAAAAAAGCTATCATTCTTTGACAGTTGTATGAAATTGTTAAACACAACCAATCTGCGTATGTGTCAATTTAAATCTACTTATCCTTTCCCCAACTACATATGTTGGGGTCGACTTCCAGTCTAACCGGATGCAGCTAAATACCAGTATTTTATATGGAGTGTCTGCCTATCTGACCTCCACAACCCAGTTACTGGGTAACGCGATACCCTTTGGTAAGACTGGTTGTTAAAATTTCTGGACTTCTGACTACCCGTGTCGACTGTCAAAGATCTGCGAATGACAGCCGGGATTAACGGCTTCCGAGGTATAGAAGGGTCTCGATATGAATGGTCACCCATCTACGAACCGACCGCGGCAAGCGTAGCTTAACTATCATTCGACCCGTGCGGCTGTTATTATTTAGCCACAAACCCCTTAGTAGCCGTAGCTTAGTAGCTGTAGTATGTCAATTTGATAAACATTAATTTACCTGACCGTACATTAACATAGTTTCGGTTGTGTGGATTCACAGAATCCCAGAGAATACCATCTTTGTCTCGAAACCTTGTGGTATAGAAGCAACAATATAGCCAGAATCCAATACAAATTTGTACTCTGCTATACAAAAAGCAATGGCCATTGTCCATTTTCAGCAGTTTCATTTGTTAACAAAACATCAATCAAACGTTGAACACGTCAGGTGTTAGAACAAACAGGTTGTGTTTAGAGCATTACTGGGAATTGTGCCGTTATTTCATTAGTGTAATTAGGCTGTATAAATGTATAGCTATTGCCACAGCTTGTTGGGATTGAGTACCAGCACAATCAGATTCACGGAGCGAATATTATGTGCCCTTTTCAACTTTTTTAAACTATCCCCCTGCTCACGAAACCAATGACTTTGTCTATATTTCTACTTTAGTCTTCCGACTGCCGATTGCAGTGTGGAAAAATGACTACTTTTGTAACAAACAAACAATAATAATAAGAACAATTAAGCAGTGCGTCGCATCTGTGCAAGAACAGGTCGTTGCTCAGCAAAATGCTGTGACCTCGGACGAACCTATCGTCAAAAGCGCTGATTTTCAGCAACTACCTCACGAATGACGTAATGGCGTCCCCCGTGTGATATAATAAATTGGGTAACCTAACCCTTCTTTCTTTTTTTTATTTTAACGAATAACATTTTAAAGCGGGTGGTGGTATTTTCTTTGAACTAAAATAAGCCAGCGTACTTATTTAAAGAAATAATATTGAAAAACTAGTTCGTTTGAGTCAATTTTGGGTTCTAAATTTATGATTTCTCCTTTTGTTTCGACAGCAAAGCTTTTAGCATTTGATTATTTGCTCTAAAGTTATAAAAGCTAAAACTGATAAACTAAACGTAGACTAGTTAATTAGACTTTCAGATTTACACTACCCATAAAATTTGTCATAGATATTCGTATAGATAACGGGTCCAAAACTATTGATGCGTAAATCATGGTCACTCATCGACAGCCAATTTTATGAGGCAGAAAATTTTGTGGAAAGGATTATTTTCAGCCTGTGACATAAATACGGTCTTTTTAATATCAGCATTTCTCTCCTTTTTTGAACAAATATTTAGGTAACCCAGAATGAGGTTCGTCGACAAATATGTCTGTTTACCGAAATTGTACACATATCAAAGAAATGTATGTTACAAGCAGAGACCGGGAATTTTTCAGATTTTTTGGACGGAGGCAATTCCTTTTTTGTTTTGTTCTGACAAAATATGTGACTGGAAATGAGGTTTTTGAGTTATATTCTTTTGTATCCTTTTTGATAAAGGGGTAAAAATAGTACCTATCTACTCATACTTTTGGCTTGTGCAATGTTAAACGTAATTGCGTTCAGGAGGCCTAATTTCCAAGTCCGTCAACGACGATAAGGGCCCGTTCGAAAGTAAAGAACGAAAAAAAAAGAAAGAAAGAAAATACGTTTATTTGCGGTAAACATGACGCAAAGAAAAAACACAAACACAAAAAAGAACGAGTTGGGGGAAAATATGCGTCACATTCACGCAAAACGGCAATCGCTCAGCATAATGCTACTTCCCTATGCGAGACAGAGCTCCAGCGCTTGTTTTCAGCGATAGCCGGCGTTAACGTGATGACGTCAACCAGTGCAGCATTCGAAAATTAAAAATAAACAAAAAAAATAAGAAATAAAATAATACACTACACCTAGTTCAAAATTTAAATAAACATAATATTTGTAAAGTAAGTAGTTTAAAACTTTGGAGTGAACCGTACACCCGCACCCTAATTACGTAACACACTATATATCACAATCTGAATCATTTTGAAGCCTATTGCTAATCCATTGCGTCATAAGTTCGAAAAACTTGTACAACAACGGCAATGAATGTTGTTGAACTGTCAAAATGAAACCCATTCCTACTGTTAGTGTGTTGCGTAATTACCCCGCTGATTAATTATATTTTTCAGACAGGTAAAAACACATCGGGAGTAGGGGGGACTGCTGTCACATCGTGGTCTCATTTATTCTTAGGTCGGGCCCCGAACTAGTCTTATGTCCGGAGGTGACACGGAGTAGGAAACGCCCGTAAAGTCAGCCAAAAATACGGATTTCGTGCTTAGAGAGTAGACCCCCTGTATCTAAATCGTTTCATTCTCTGCGAATAAATCCAATAGTTGTAAAGGACTTTTTTATTTTTATAAATGTTTATGTCTAGTCTTGTTGTAAATAGATGTGCTATATTTATTTTGGGCATTACAAAAATCATATGATCTACTTTAAGTCGCTGTATTAAAGTTCCGAAAAGTGACTGAATCGCTGATCACTGATGAAACAATGCATTGCAGGCCCAAAGTCAGTTTCAGTGTCATCCAAAGTAAATTATGTAATTAAAAAATTACATTGTCAATGCCAGGTTTTAAACCCATCTAGAATTTAAGAACAACAAAATCATACTACTCCATACATTTACACACACCCAAAAAACCATTTACAACCAGAATAAAAACATATTCGAACTAAAAATCTCTCTTCAATTTCAGGATTGGACGTTAAAAGTAAGATTCGTTCAGAAACGGGACGCAGGCGTCTATGAGTGTCAAGTGTCTTCCCATCCTCCCACGAGCATCTTTTTAAAACTCGACGTTGTAGGTGAGTGGTTCCGCAAAATATTTTATTTATTTCAAATGAAAAATGTTGGTTTAGCTATTAAGTTTCGAAATTTTATGTGAGGAAAACGAAAATGAAATTGTCTAGTGGTCGGTTTGTAAATGGACATGGCCTTATTAACCGACTTTAAAAGGAGGAGGTTCTCAATTCAACCGTATTATTTTTTGATGTGTGTTACGTCAGAACATTTTTCTAGGCGAACCGATTTGGATGATTTTTTTTATTTGAAAGCTGGTGCTTCTCATATGCTCCCATATAAATTTGATCAAGATCTGACTAGTGGCTTTTGTTGGTTTTTTTACCCAAAAAAAAATACATATTTATTTTTGTTCTTGTTTAGATATCGATAGCCATCACGTCTGCGGAGTTTCGCTAGCTAATTTAATTTGACCCTGTATATATATACGTCCACAGTCTACGTATTGACAAATGCTCTACTGACGAAACATAAGTACCAGCGTTCGAGACACCTTGGGTATCACACAGTTAACACGTCGTGAGAAGAAAGACTATGGTGCAATTACCATGTTTATTTATAATAAATATTTATTCAAAAATAAAAATTGTTAAAATACTGTATACATCTTAGAAATAACATAGGTATTATAAAGTATGATGCCTGTACTAGGATAAACCTGTATCACAGGAGGCATGAGGTCTTACAATTACTATTAGGACAACTGATTTCTTAACAATATTTTTACATAAGTTTTAAGAATACTGACTTACATAATTTTTTATGTGATAATTTACTTAAACACTAATAATTAAGGTCTTAAACATATAGATAACTTCTATATTTATTTACTGAAAATTGTTGTTAGCAATTAGTTACACGAATAATATAATTGAGTCAGTAGTATTGTTAACTAGGTTGAAACAAATGTTGTATAAATTACCTTCAAGGATACAATAGATTTTTGAAGCGATCGGCTATTGAGCTTAGACAGCAGCAAATCGATTGTAAGTAGGACAGCTCAGTGGTCAGATATATTGTTGAGTCAGCAACAAGTCATACGGAAGTCTTTCCTTGAGTATGACGCACTAAGTGCCCTCATAATGACTGGAGTTGATATACCTGTATAACCCTGTATGATGTACCTACTTCACTGCATTGTCTTTCTCTCGCACGATACTTTAGTTTTCATTTCCCAGTTTTCTAAAGAATGATTCATAGCTAATTGAAAAAATAATATACCGTCTGTCTCCCAGAATTATTAGAATTTTAAAACATTTCCAAGAAATCCGCTTCGCAATCGCACCAAGACGGATTTTGCAGACAGTTTTTTCCGTACTAGGGATTTTTCCTTCAAGATATTTATAAGATTTATGTTTCATGAAACTCTCATTTCAAAAGCTACCCAATTTAAATTTTTATAAATGTTACTACAAAAACATAAGTGATTTTCAAAAGAGAGACAGGGAAATTAATTCTTTACCCAAATTGACGACGAACTTAAATTGTTCGTATATTCAAATCACAATTACTGTCGTTCTTTGTCAGTTGTATGAAATCGCTATAACACGACAAATTGACGAAAGGTGTTATTTTGATAAATAATAAATTTCACTGACTGTACTTAGGATAGCGTAGTTCGGTTGTCTGAAAAATATTTTGATTTGAAAGAGTTTCCGTGGAGTTTCTTGCCCGTTCTTCTCCATTGGTACTTACTACGCTTTGGAATGGGCATCTAGCTTCATCTTTCTGTCTGACCGACTCCTTGATAATTCAAAAGTGCCTGTAATTGGTTTATTTGAAATAAATAATTTGAGTTTGAGTCAGAGAGCACGGTTCGCCAGAAGTCGCGGTTTCCAGTCCTGCTCATTTCGATAAACTATGCAAAATATTTAAAGCTCAAACTTTAGCCTCTAACTACCTCTTATAATTTGGGACTTTGAATCAATTCGGGTTGTTCGAGGAATTATAGTTAGGAGGATGAAAAACCGGTCTATCGACACTCTAGACTCACAAAATGTATTAGATACTTAAACATAAAATAAAACCCTAAACACCCTACTAAAGTTTCTATAATAATATCATTCAATCATAATTCGAAAGACACGTGGGGCCATCTATTATCATAAGAAAGTTATTGTTGTTTTCCTCGCGAACAGTACTTTTTTTCGGGATGAAAGGTACCCAATGTCCGTTTCTGTACACCTGACAACGTATATGCAAAATTTCAGGATGATCGGTTCAGTGGTTTAGGCGTGAAAAGGTAACAAACAAACAAACTTACTTTCGCATTGATAATATGATATTATATATAATTATAGTTAGGATTCTCGAGTGATGACACTTAAGTAGGTACCCAACCAACGTCTGGAGCACCCTTTTTGTTTTTTGAGCGGGAAATCATCAAATAACTTCTCCCGCTCTGGACGGAGCGGGAGGGCGTGTCAGACTTTTACTGACTAAAACCCACCCGTGTTCCCTCAGTTGCCTGTGCCAGAGGCCATGGTAACTCTTTCGAACAATCCGCGACCCTGGCAGGCATCAGCCCTAATGGATCCCGTCAATGTATGCTGATATCTCTTTGAGACGCGCGTGGAACACAACGCGCCGTCGACCCGGGCCTGGTCCTTACCGGTCGGCGAGCTGCCGGATGGCGAGTCTGGAGCACCCTAGGTCATTTTTGTCCCGCACCTACCCTAGCTAACGGGTAATTTTACGGGAAATATTTAACTGACCCTCTAAATTCTTATTGGCCTTCTAACGATGTATGTACGCTATAAATGAATGAACCTCTAAATAATGTTTGGGCTGCTAATGATGCACACTCTTTAATTCAATAAGCTCGTCCTTAATTTCTGTTTTTTTTATAGTTGGTCGCAGTAGTTAAGCTAGGGAAATGTGACCAACCGCTACATCCGAGTTGGTCGTAGTTACTTGACCCCAAAATATAAATTATATGAGGATCACAAAAAGAGGCGCGTTCATTATATTAGGGTGTTTAATAATATTTCCAGGAAAGCAAAATTAAAGTGATATGAGGTTCACAAAGAGATGCGCATAAAAGTATCTTATGTCCGTCTCCTGGTTTTAAGCTACCTCCCCACCAATTTTCAGCTAAATCCGATCAGCCGTTCTTGAGTTATAATTAGTGTAACTAACACGACTTTCTTTTATATATATATAATATATGAGTTATAATTAGTGTAACTAACACGACTTTCTTTTATATATATAGATGAGTAATACATTTTGTGAGTCTAGAGTGAACTCCAACACCGTTTGACCGAACACTATGAAAGTTGGCACATAGGAAAGTATGTAAATGTATTTTTTCACGTTCAAAAGTGCCTTTTATGTGCCTATTTGAAATAAATGATTTGACTTTGACTTTGACTTTAATGGAGAAGGTTTTACAGGATGTTTTTCGACCTTCACGCGGGCGAAGCAAAAGCTCATATTAAATAAAAGATACCTCATTATCTTTGTTCTTATGACTTCACCCAACAAAAACCCCATAATAATATGTAAATAGCCCGACCCTATTCTCAATGACCATCCACCCGGGATAGCATGATAGCCGTAAAAATAATGAAAATATTTAAAATTTTACCGTGGTAACCCCGTAACGGCTTTATCTTCTCACCAAACCTGTCTTCCTTTTTTAAAATAGTATGTGCAGGTTTTGCTCAAATAACGTACATAAGGTTTTTTTTAAAAAAAATAATAGCTTACTCTTTATTGTGTACACTATATTATAAATTTAGAAATTTTACGTAGGGTGACAATTTTTTACAATGGGCGGTCTTGTCGATAAAAGCCATATTTTAAAGACAAACCTTTGGACCTTTTATTACGTTAACAAAGAGTGTTACAGTAAATTAATGTAAAAATACGTTGGAATGTTTGTTTTAATTTATCATGAAACTGTGTTGCATTTTATTAGTCCAGAAAGAAGAATTTTCTTATGAAACGTTAGATAGTAGTATTTTTATGTTCTAGTTTCCAGTAGCAGATTCTTTTTAAATCGTTACTTCTTTACTTATTCAAATTCAAATATATATCATACTAGCTGCCCGCCCCGGCTTCGCACGGGTTGCGGTACTTATCTACGGCGTACCCTACCTACCTACCCTACCTACCTACCCTACCTACCTACCCTACCTACCTACCCTACCTACCTACCCTACCTACCTACCCTACCTACCTACCTACCCTACCTACCTACTCTACCTACCTACCTACCCTACCTACCTACCTACCCTACCTACCTACCCTACCTACCTACTCTACCTACCTACCTACCCTACCTACCTACCTACCTACCCTACCTACCTACCTACCCTACCTACCTACCTACCCTACCTACCTACCTACCCTACCTACCTACCTACCTCCCTAACTCCCTACCTCCCTAACTCCCTAACCTACCTACCAAAAAAAAAAAAAAAAAAATAGATGTTGGCCAATTCTCATAGATACCGGATAAGCACAAACAATTTCATCAAAATCGGTTAAGCCGTTTCGGAGGAGTATGGCAACGAAAACTGTGACACGAGAATTTTATATATTAGACTATCTTCTTCATATCTCCCTTAATATCAGTTATATTAACTTCTATTAATTAAAATTTAAAATTCCTTATCTGATAGGCAACGCATAGCCTAAATCGCTGGAAGCATGAAATGCGCAAGAGTTCCTTAGCGAAAGTGAGTGAAAATTCATTCCCTACAGGTATGCTTTGAAACAAATCGTCTTGAGGACCTAGACAAGAAACACCATATACCCAAAAGTCGCTCAAAGCTTTCATAAATGATAAATGATAAATGATAAATGATTTTATTTCTGTAAGTAGGTTTGAACAAACACTTTTACACGTCAATCATATTTTAACCTATATATACCTCTGCATACAACGATGCTGATCAGCTCTTCTCTTCTGCACGCGGAGTGACCGGGTTTTCAAGACCAAATTTTGTTTTACTAGTCATCAGACAGCTCACGAAAGGAAATATAATAGGTAAACTTAAAAAAGAGCTTATGAAATTGACACGGCTGAACTGATTTTGATAAAAACAAGAAGAGAAGACCCACCGCTAAGAAGTCTAAGAACCACCGCTAAAAACCTGCTTTCAAATATAAAAACCGCATCCAAATCGGTTCACCCGTTTAAGAGCTACGGTGCCACAGACAGACACACACATATAGCGGTCAAACTTATAACACCCCTCTTTTTGCGTCGGGGGTTAAAAAGTAGTCTGAGTCACTGTCGCCGGATACGGTGAAGAGGACTATAATATATGGGATAAAAAAATTATATAGAAGTAGGGTTATTTTCCGATGGGAAATTTTATGTAATTCACATGGCTTGTATACCCTAAGATTTCAAAAGAATCTGGTAGTCTTATGCCCGTATTACAGAACCTCACTCAAGGTTCAAGCATTCCTTAAGACTAGTGTAGTTTCAACCAATCAAATCGCTTAAAACTAATTCTAAGTAATGATTGAGTCTTGACCGAGGTTCTGTAATAATAATAATCTTGACCATCTTCCAGGCTCTGGGATTGTTCTGATAGCCGAGGAATACTTCTCCACTCCTCAAGCACCTTAGGAAGTGTAGCCCCCTTATCGCTACGTCACTATGTGCTAGAGACGGTTTCCGAGGCCTATTATTGAGTGTGCAAGTCACCCCCTGCCATTTTATCCGTGCATCAAAACATTGATCAGACAGGGGTCATAGTCCTTCCATAGTTCTTGGTAACTAGTCCATTTTAGGCACCAAAACCCATAGTCCAATAATTTTTTTTCCACATTCTGCAAAAATTCAACACCAACCAGGCGTTGTCCTTGGATGCGTTTGCACAGTGCATTCAGGGATAATCGCCGGTTTGCGCTTAATTTATTTTTACTTATAGAGACTAACGGGCCTCTGCGAGTTAGCTTCGGCCCCTCGTATGCCTACCAAAGGTCCGGGACCCCATGTTCCCGAGATATGCGAAAAGCTTAAAAATAAATAATAGTAGTAATTTTTTTTCAGATTTACAAAATCCATAAGTTGTTAGTAAAGGTCATAACCTAATGTTAGTAGAACCCACACTATATACAAAATTGAAACGACTGAAACCTACGTGTGCAGCCGTATCCAGTGAGCCAGCATAGGGCTGTCCCATCTATCACACAATACACTCAGGATGCTGAGGGAGCTAGCACGTATTCTACCGAGAATACTCGTAGACGCACACCGTTTCCGTATAATGGCATGAAAACCATCAACCCTGGCCTCAGTGAACATCCCGAAAAACAAAAGCGTGGTAGACCCAACAGCATCCCGAATACATTGTTATACTGGACACGCAGGGCGTTGTATGCCTTCAGCGTATAACTGACCCACAGACTGCACGTGTAAAAAGACTGGCAGTATGCTCTGAAAAGGGTTATTTTGACTTGCGTCGTAATGCATGCAAATCTGCGGATCAGCATACTCAAACTCAAACTCAAACCGTTTATTTCAAATAAACCAATTACAGGCAATTTTGAATTGTCAAGGGGTCGGTCAGTCAGAAAGATGAAGCTAGATGCCCATTCCAAAGCGTAGTAGGTACCTATGGAGAAGAACGGGCAAGAAATAAGCATGTTACCTCGGACAGCCACCACCCTGCGTTCCCTTTTTATGTCCAAGTCATCATTCAGGTCATGAGTGACCCAGTGACCCAGGTGCTTAAATTTTGTTACTCTAGATAACGGAGTATTATTTATGGTCACATCTGGCACGTTAGTGTGACATTTGGTGCCAGCCTTGAATACTATTAATTCACATTTTCTCGCATTGTACCCGAGTCCCTGAGTGTCTTCACACATCTTAACAAAACGTCTGAGTGCGCTTATTGATGGACTCAGCAGCACCATGTCGTCAGCGTAACTTATATTGTTAACGCAAACTCCGTCAATGTGACAGCCTATACGGGTGCTGCTGAGTTATTTTTTAAATGTCGCAGCATCATGCTGAGATAGGGGCCTTTTGGCCTCGTACAACACTTACTGTTGTTATTTTCATTTTACTTTTGTTTTTATTTTACAATTTTTTATTTTTATGAGTGTCTTTAGTTTAGTTTCTGATAATCCTGTGCGAGTCTCAATAAATACTTTTATTTCTTTCTTTCTTTCAACAATCAGCTGATTAATGTAAAGCTTAAAGAGACGTGAGGTAGCACCCCCTGCCTCACCCCGCACTTCAACCCATATAAATCAGACAGAGTTCCACCCCAGCTGACATAGTTCACCTGATTCTCGTAACAAAACTTAAATAACGAAATAACAGTACAATCAACGCTGCTTTCCTTTCGCAGCTTTTCCCACAAGACATCGTATGACACCAGGTCAAATGCCCTCGATAAGTCCAGAAAACATGCATTGACCCGTGTTTTCCTATCAGCATAATATTGAACAGTCTGCTTAAGACACATGATGGCAGTCTCCGTCGATAGTCCGGGTCTGAAACCGAATTGGGCATCGTGAAGATTTATACGACTCGCCATATGTGTATCAAGCAAACAGTCCAATACCTTAGGTGTAACAGTCGCCAAGGAAATAGGCCTATAGTTTGCGGGCTCTGTAACATCGTCCGTTCTGTTCTTTATTATTGGCACGACAATTGTCTTCATAAGCTTATCTGGCAATTACGAGTAACTTATACATAAGGAATAAAATGTTGCCAACACCCTCGGTAAATGAACTCCCACGTATCGCAAGCGCTCGACGCTAAGGTGGTCATGTCCCGCAGACTTGCCTCCGACCATCTTTCTAGTGACGTCAGCTATTTCCTTGGCTGAAAACCTTAAACACGGAGAAATTACCTCAGCGCAAAACACTGACGAAGACACGGGCATAGCCGGTCCCGAAAAGGGATCTACTTGGAACTGATTCACAAACAAATTGGAAATGACTTAAGGGTCACAAATTCTTGCTACGCTCACCGACAGACTCGGCATGGGATTCAATTTACAAGTACTCTTCCAAAAGTTCCCAAAATCTTTCGATTTGCTCTGCTCAGCCATTATGTCTAGTTTTATTTGTGCTTGATAATTGCGACACCTCTTTAATTTGAAATGTGACGTGTATTTCGCATACTCTCATAGGATCCTGAAGTTGGATTTCCAAATAAATGCCATATCTAAAAAGCAAGCCGAGCCTGAGAGTGAACACTTCTAACATAGGCATTCCAACTTATTAGAGGTTTATAATATTTTTGTCTATTACCTGTAGCAGGCCGCTCAGCAGATATTGAAAGTATACTCGTATCAATGATTTTTGTGTACATTTTGTCTAAAACCACTGTGTGAGTTACATCAGCGCATATTTTATCCTCACACCTAATACACTCTGGGGGGAAATCTATTTCACATAGACCTGAATTACACAATTTTCCATATATCTTTATCTGTTCTAAGTCTCGTTCGCCCCATATAACCTTACTACTTAATACTTTACGTAGTGGAATATTAGACTCCACTATACTTAGGTTACATTCTAATTGAAAAGGAAAGTGATCGGACCAATAAGTGCCAATACTTGCCTTAGACCCACTTATACCACAAAATCCCTAAATGCATTAAGCGCTAAACGAATTTAAAAAGAGTGGTATTTTTCTGAAATGAAATGTTATGTTTATTTTTGTAAATAGATCTTTTTAGACACTTTTACACGTCAATATTTTGTTAATTAATATTGTAAAACTAGATGGCGCCCGTCTCAATCGTTTGAAGATATCAAAGACAAAATGATGTTTACATACTTTTAGTGTTCAATTCATTGCGTTATTTTTAGTGCAAGTGGTCCTTAGAATTGTAAAAAGGCATTAATAATCAGCGCCTTTTAAGGCCCCCCACAAATCACAAGCTTGATGACAGGGTAATATTTCCTCCACGACAATAGCTATTCTTATGCTGGCATAAGAATAAAAAGGCATTATAAACTCGGATACGTTTGATTGTTATAAACCTTCGAATAATTCTTCCGATCAATAAACTATTTTTGTAAGTGATTAAACGACCAGTGACCATTAACCCTGGATCTAAAAAGCTGGAAATGATGGAGAGAGGCTTTTGTCCAGCAGTGAGATAGCGTAGGCGAAGAGGAACAGTAATTCCAACTAATATTATAGACAAGTTGGGTTTTTGATTAAGATATTAGTATTGTTGTTACTCACGTATTAAATAACTGGATATAGAAGACGCATACAATTAATAACGAATGCTTTAGTTTATTAAAAAATTCTACGTTTTTGCCTCTTTTTGTTGTACTCTGGACCCATTTTACGTTCACGTCTTTTTAAATTGTTCTCACTAAATTATAATTGTTAATTCGACATTAATGAAGTAACTAATATTTTGTAACAACATAATTTAAAAGACTTCGTGGGTTTTCATGCCTGTTCTTCGATAGGTACCCACTACGCTTTGGCTTTCCAAAGCGTAGTGGGCAACTAGCTTCATATTTCTGACTGAGCGACCCCTTGATAGTTAAAAAGTACCTATAAATGGTTTAACTGAAATAAATGCTTTGAGTTTGAGTTTAGACTTTTTATCCTAGTACATTATAAAATATTCTAAGACGCGATTGAAACCACAAACAAGAGCTAATTATTAAACAGCGGTGTAAATAAATCGAATGAAGACCTCGCAACTTTCTTTTGTAACCCACATTTCTCGCACAATATTCAATTATTTTGTTCCCTTTAAACAATGGGCTTGAAAGGCATGTCCTAATTAATAGCATTGAAGTCGTTATGCCAATATATGTATAATTTAGAAACAACATTGTTTATCGAATAATGGAGGTAGGCGTTTTTGTTTTATAATCATATTGTAATTTTGTTTTATCAAAGTAATTATGTACATAAATGACTTCTTGATGTTTAAATTAAATTTTGTAGCGCCCACACCACGTGTTCCGTTCCACTCGTATAAACCTTAAATCTTCAAAGCAAGAGTGCAGAGACATCTTCTCGGCACGCTCGTTCCATTGTAGACCTCATCCTTTGCTTCATATTTATTTTTAGTTTTCTATGTTTGTGTCATACCTATTATTTAGTTTGTGTTCTTCCTGTCCCAATAAATACTTTTTATTTAGGATAGAATAGAATATAATACTCTTTATTATGCACACCATAAAAATTACAGATATAAATGTAGACATTTTACACAAAGTGATGCACTGGGCGGTCTTATCGCTAAAAGCGATCTTTTACAGACAACCTTTGGATGGATTTAAGGGAGAAGGAGAGACAATAATGCAGGTAGTCAGTGGTGTACCATTTACATATACAACAAAACATACATACATAAAACATATAATTATCTACATACATACACATACACCTATATACAATAATAAACATGAAACAAGAGCAAGGAAACTAAATTATTATTTAAATTATTTCTTTCTTTCCTGTCAAGTGAGACAGAGGCCAAGGGCAGGCCCACCAAGCAGTAAAGAATACGCCACCATCATTTTCTTGGCCTTATCGCACTCCTGCCTTGGCCCAATTGAATTTTGTTCAGGTTTACAATCCTTTTTTTCATACATCTCTATTTTAGGTGAGATGTTAGAGTTCACTTCATACCTAGCTATGTCTTCATTCACAATCTATATATTCTTTGGTCTTCTTCTACCGTTGTAGCTATATATAAATAATCAGCAAAAATTTGCATTATTTTAGTAATTTTATCAATCGTTGGCTCACACCCAGTTTCTGAATTTAGAATTTGAAGCTGCGTAATTAATCTTGAACGCCAACTCTATTTCCTTTAAAAAAAGTTCCTAACTATCTACCTACTTAAATTTTAATAAGCCACTCGGATATCCTACACCTAGTCTCAAATAAAATTAAAATGAATCCTATAACCTAGATGAGCTCTGTGACGCTCTCATAAAAATAAAAAAATGTGATATTCCCGGCACGAAGTCTACTACCTAGTTATTACTTATTCATGAAACATCATAGTAAAGTAAAATGTATGAAAAAAGCTAGTGCCTACGGTTTTACTTACATTCAAGGAAAACTACAGTACCCAGTGGGTACCACCCACCCGGGTGTTAATATGGTACAACCTATGATATTATAAGTAAAAAGAGGTAGATGGTTACCTACACAACGAATCGATCTTTAAAAAAGGCAAAATGTCACATTATCCGAAGACACGTGGAAGTAGGACGGCATTTCGTAATTATCGAGAGCGAAAAAGAGACAAAACGAAGAAAACTTGGCTAATTATCTAAATATAGACGTGTCACTTACGGAGCGCTTCGAAGTGAGACTGTCTCTTTCGAAAGCTCGAAGCGTACCATATTTACGGCCCATTACGTTTATGTTCCGGATTTAGAACTATTCTTTGTGTCACTCCAGCGGGCTAATTACATAACTCACATACAATGGCTATCGATCGCAATGCCTTAAATTTTGTCAGTGCAGCCGAATTCATTGCGTTATTTACGCTATCGAGCAGACAAATTTTTTAAACCTATGAAGCATTAGATTAGGAATTTCCTTCAAAACGCAATTAGGGTGCAGGTTTATGGTCTATGGGTGTGCAAAATTTTAACAAAATATCTTCAGCCGTGCACGACTGATCGAGTAATCACCGTAATATATTCACAAACTTTGAAATTTTACATATTCGTTGATAATAGAAATTAGCTAGGATAGAGCAATATTAGCATAACCTTTACTATTGGGATTGGTGCCAACATAATGTTTGGCTATCATTTAAACCACCTATTTGGTCCAATTATATTGCCAGTTACATTAATTATTTGCCTATTACGCGTATACTAGATATATTTTCTACAAATATATTAATGCTCTTGTCATCGGCTTTTACTGAACGCCGAGAACTCACAAACTACATATTTATTGAACTACCCAATCACTTATTTTACCACTCAAAATGATGATTGCACATGACTTTATTGATTACTGTTCTGATTGGATTGTTGCTTGATTACTCAATACAACCGATCAAAATATCCTATATAAAACTTGCATCTTCAATTAATTCATTATCATTGTTATCATAATTCATGGAATGCCACAAGGTACAACCTTAGGACCGTTAGTGCTTTTTTAAGGGATGGCAGGCTGTTTAAGGTTTACAGAATAATGCAGTAGGTATTTTGCTGACCGTCGTTATTACCCTAATGATATTCTATATATATATACTGAAGGTACGCTAGAATTAGATAGATAGATAAATAATATTTATTTGCTTAAACTTGTGTCATACATACTAGAAAAGACATGCGTGTAAGATGGTAACGATATTATTAGGTACAAACATGTATGCCACATGATGTGACGTGCAAATGTCAAGAATTATTATTAATTAATACATTCTCTTAACCCATCAAGCATCGTTAATGAGACACAATTGATTATCTATTGTTTTGGCCCTCTAGCGGGCCACCTCGGGCCTGACTTGCTAAAATAACAATAAATTGTGTAATTAAAGAATAATAATAATATTGTAATAAATTTATGACGACAAAAAAAATCAAACCGAAAAACAAAAACGAAAATAATTTATTAAGGCCTTTATACAATAATCATGTCAAATCAAATAAGCTACTATGTCAATACAAATCTTCTCCATTTCTTTTCTTTTGTTCTAAAACAAACCCCGGAAAAGAACTAATTACTCTAGATTTGTTACATTCGACACGGTATGGGACTTCATCTGCCTGCTATAATTAATCCATGCCATTACCCGGATACCGCAACGCTTCCCATCTCAATTTAAATATTTCCTAGCAGGAATTCCGCCAGTTAATTTGAAATATGTAAAAGATTAAAAAAATATTTCACTATAAAAAAAAAACACATTTTCTCTCTTATGAGTGAAATGTCGGTAAAACATGAAACCGGCCGGCTAATATTGCCATCCACAGTCGCGTAAAAGAACGAATTCTGTGTCCCTCTGAGTGACGTCATGCGAGAGTAATGTCGGTACCAACGCAAACGAATTACGCTAGAATTTCGTAGCTCGGCATTTTGTGAAACATATTTTGTATAAATCTCCTTATTGACCTAGTTCTAGGCAGCACTCTTTGGGTATGTCAACGGAGTATATACTTGCGACAAGGATATAAAAACTTTGGCAATGTTTGAACATAAAGATAATGAAAACTTGGGACTTAGACTTGAACATTGCGGTTGTCGAAATTACAGGATAAAAACACGTTACACACGGGTTTCTAAACTCTTGAATAAAGTTATATTATCTGGCTTTATTTATCACCAAAATTTATCATCCAGAGCGTGCCTACCAATCTTGAAATGACATCAGTATACGAAGGGTGCGCTTATTTGAATATCGTCACTCGTAGAGATTTCTTTAGGAAAAAAGAAAGTTTTTTTTGACCCAGATTAAGGCACACAATATAAAAACACAGAAAAGAACCTAGTATACCTTCCCCCTTAATTGCACATGAGTTGGCATTGTTGCATGAGCTTTTAATGCAACTATTGCTGGAATGACAGAATTCGTTTAGATTTGTGCTCATTGTGTCAATGTTATTATTACCCAGACAAGAATATACTATGACCCAATCTGTAGATTCTGTACAAACAAAAATTACAAGACCTAACTGGCCATCATAAAAACACAATAATATCAGCTTCAGCCCCTTTCACAAGAAGACCGTGTTGTTTTAGGATTGATCGTTCGTTTGAGCTACAGTGATTACTTTGTCTGGGTTTTTATGAAAAATAAGGATACTATCACCAATGGTTAGAAAATATCATGTTTCTTTCTCTCCCATTTCAGTATGTAAAGATGGTTTTTATGAGTTTTTTTATGACGTGTCCTTGTGTTGCTCTTGCTTGTTATTTAGGAATATATCTTGCGTTTCTTCGCAATATAGCAGGTTTAGTTATAAGCTAACAGACGAATCGCGGTCATCTTTTCGGCAAACAGTAGTCTATTTTCTCTCTATTTTTGTGTAACACCTTATCGTACTGAGGATGGGCATTAGCGTCTTTAACTTTCTGCTCGTCTTAACTAGATACAGCAAGAACTATACAACAGTTCATGATTGTCATTCTTTATTTTATTAAAAATTAAATAAAACCTAATTTATCAGCCATCGTCAGCATAATCAGCCTATAACGTTCCGGCTTGCTGGTTTCCTCGCCATGTTTTCCTTCACCGTTTTCAGAGCAGTGGTGATGAAATAAATTACATTAAGTATTTGCCTGGGTTCGAACTTCGAACCCACGACCTACAACACGGAAGTCGGGGCCGTTACAACTGGGCCACTACTGCTGTCTGTAATCTTCAGCAGTTATTGACTGTGGGACCCAATTTTCAGTAAAAAACATTAACAGGTTGTTGTTTCTTATAATCTGCCCCTCTCAAATAGTTCTAACATTATGTCTTCCTTTTTGTCCACAGAGGCGAGAGCACAGATCTCGGGGCCAACAGAAAAGTATCTGAAGCCAGGATCCACGTTACGATTGCAGTGTTCCGTGGTACAGACTACGGAGGCGCCTGCTTTTGTGTTCTGGTGAGTTTCTTTTATTTTAAAAATAGCCTTTGTAGGTTGGTTAACGTCATTTGAACAGTTACTTGTGGTAGAAAAAAAATATTTTAAAGGGTAGAAAGGTGCGACCCTTTTGCAATATTCACTAATAAATGATAAATGATTTTATTTCTGTAAGTAGTTTTGTAAAAACCCTTTTACACGACAATCATATTTTTAAACTAGATGAGGTTGGTGTTTCCTATATGACTACTCTGAGAAGAAAGGCCGAAACAAACTTAGAGGTCACAGTCTCTTCTAAAGCCCAGACATAATCTTGGTCAGATCATGTGAAGACCATGTACATTAGTGTCTGAAATGGTTTTTTGAGTAAAGAACCACACAGATTGAGTGGACCTGTCCGGTCAGTGCACGCATTTGTCAGTAACCGTGCAGCTCAACTCAAAACTTAAGGAGGTCAACGATTCGACGACCAATATCAAAGAAAGGACATTAGAGCAGGCCGCATAAACTACTTAAACCGCCAGACCATGATCAAAACTAAAACAATAACCCACAGTAAAATCATTGAAAATCTTTACATGCATATGTCTTAACTACACGATGGATTTTGAGGCGGTTTTCACCATCATTTAGAGCATTAATTCGGATGATTTTTGTGCTGTATCCAGTTAAATATTAATATATAATACAAATAGGTAAACACATCCGGGATAAATGCTCTACATGATGATGAAAACCGCATCAAAATGCATCGTGTAATTTAAAAGAATTTGGTTGCTTTTCCGCCAGAGATGTGCTATGCAGCTATACTGCGAGGATGTAAAAGCAAAGCTATGAAACTATGTGACCGTTTCCACTAATGCTAATCTGTTTAGCGAAACGAGTAAGATGTGCTATGAAGATGTGCCGCCGCGAGGTAGCTGTGCGAGGAGGATGCGCAGCTCGAGTTACTGTAGGGCCTATGCTCTGCACATAGCTACAACACTCGTGCATCCATAACAAGCATTCGTAGCACGCATCCTTCCATATAAAAAATATAGCTTAGTTGAACCCGTTTCCTCCAGTGCTATATTATTTGGACCAATGACTATGATTGGTGGATATCAAACGCATCGCATCGTAGCATAGCACATCGCATCGCATAGCAGCGTAGCATAGCACATCGCATCGCATAGCAGCGTAGCATAGCACATCTCTTGTAGAAAAGCAGCCTTAAGTGGTCACAAGGATAGACACAAAAAGTGACTTATAGATTTAGATGAGTAACGCCGGATTACATTAAGAAAGACTTCAGACAAAACAATAGCACATATGTATAAACATTTTTAAAAGATGAAAGGTTTGGCAATGCCAAGCCATTATACAAAGTTTTAAGATGATATTAAAGTATGTGTTGTAATCAATCACTAGGGAAAGCAAATATAGTATATATACTAAAGTATAACTTTAATAATAATATTTGCATAACTTTGAATAGGTCTAACTTAATTAAAGCTGTCCTAGTGTTGAAATAATCTTTCTCTAATTATGAAAGATGTATCTTTCGGTGCGGTTTAGGAATAGAAAATCTTTTGACATTTGAAATTCTATCTTTTGCAAACTTTGAGAATTATAACGATTCTTTTAAACACTTAATATTCATCTATTACTTTAAAATGAACTTTGAAAATACTTTTTGCTTAAAGTTGTCTAAAGGTTACGTTATGAAATATCCCGAATTCGTTTCTTTTATTGATCTAGTTTCTTAGTTAACTACTTTTTCGGTAAAATTTGTCTATGAAGGTTAAGCTACGCTTACCGCGGTTGGGCCGTGGATGGGTGACCATCTTTACATACCAAGACCCCTCCGTGTCTTTGGTCCTGGCTGTCATTCGTGGATTTTTGACAGTCTTTACGGGTAGTCAGAAGCCCGAAAATCTGACAACCAGTCTTACCAAGGGGTATGGTATTACCCAGTAACTGGGCTGTGGAGGTCAGATAGGCAGTCGCTTCATGTAAAATACTGGTATTCGGCTGCATCTGGTTAGACTGGAAGCCAATCCCAACATAGTGGGGAAAAGGCAGACAGATCGGTCTATGAAGGAAAACACTTGCTTTTTAGGGTTCCGTACCCAAAGGGTAAAAACAGAACCCCATTACTAAGACTTCGCTGTCTGTCCGTCAGTCTGTCTGTCACGAGGCTGTATCTCAAGAACCGCGACAGCTAGATAGTTAAAATTTTCACAAATTATGTATTTCTGTTGCCGCTATAACAACAAATACTAAAAACAAAATAAAATAGATGTTTAAGGAGGGTTCCCATACAACAAACGCGATATTTTTGCCCTTTTTTGCTTGATATCATTAATGGCAACAGGTAGGCACTTGAAATATTCACAAAATACTCAGTTGTATTTTTACTTTAGTAATAAATAATAAAATAAATATTTAAGGGGGGCTCCCATACAAAAAACGCGATTTTTTGCCTATTTTTGCTCGATATCAATAAATGGTAACAGGTAGGCACGTAATTTGTGTAACTACTGTTTACCTAGTCAATGGTACGGAACCCTTCGTGCGCGTGTCCGACTCGCACTTGGCCGGTTTTTTATAGAACAATATGCATGTATTTCCTTTCGGCAGTACATAAATAAAATTGTAACGATACAGAGAAGATTAGCATGGCCCCTGCGCAAGGATGGAACGCAAAATCGTGAAGAGTTCACCATTTTTTTTCTGCCATTGAATTATTTTTAACTATTGTAGTATAGTAATTTTATAGTAGGTCATCTTCAGATATAATTATATCATTAATGTAAGTATATAAAATATTGTTAAACATTTTAAAAGGATAACGGTGCAGTTTCTTTCCCATTCTTTTTCCTACGAAATTACCTGAAGGGGAGACTAGTATTTATTCTATTTTATTGTAAATTTTGACGTTAAAAAGTGCCTTTTATGTGCCTAGGTATTTGAAATAAATGCTTTGAGTTTGATTTCTGACACTATTAAACAATCAAGCATGTCTTCGTAACTTGTTGCGAGAAATTATCTATGCTTTCAAGTTATGCTTTTCACTAACATTCCTTTCAGAATATAGCTGTTACCTATATTACAAAACATATTTTGCGCACAAACAAAGACTACAATGTAGGTTTTATCAAAAAAAATCCTTTGATTCTTTTCTTAAGTATCGTAGATTGAATAGCCTACAGGATGTAAAAAGACCCATCACATAGCCGTCAACTAAGCATTCTGTACATCAAACTAAGTAACATGCACAAAAATATTTGCTGGGAAACGACTTACAGTTTTGGTGTGAATAGCTGTTTGCGTTAGTGTGCAATGTAACACACGTAAAGCATTGTGCTTATGGGTGCATGCAACGGTGCAGCGGTCGTGGGGGTATTTCAAGTTGTGTTATAACATTAAAAAATTGTTTTCGTAAAAAAAACCTCAGTAAAACATGGAATTTGGACCTGCAATATTTCCGTAACCAGAAGGTTCCCAGGTATGGCCAAGTACAAAAAAAATATTACAATGACGGGAAGTACAAGTGACTCTCGGATTCGTTGAGTGTCTCACACTCATTATGTAGTAACAAATCCATCAAATAATTGTATCAGTACAAGTTTTAAAACAAGTACTCGTACCTTCAAACACACAACGGTTTAGCATTACGTTCATCCTTAGATGTACCAGGAGACTTGGGGTTTCTCGCTTACGAGAATTTAGGTCAAACCACAGTCCGATCGATGCCTTGATCGTGTAAGTTCTATACTAACCACACAGAATTCCATCGTTCGCATAATGAAACTCATGATCGAAATTTTAGACCTTTGTAACTTGAAACATTTAAATAGCTACTAGACTTAACAGGAATTTCTAACGCAATTTCGAGTCGCAAAAATGATCTCAAGCTGATATCTGACGCTTCAACCTAGTTAATGTTCATTTTTTTTTCATTCCACGTCCACACGACACCGGCAAAATTTCTTCTTCTTTAGGGGTTTTGGTTTCCGCCCTTAGTCCTACTCGTTCATCTACTCATTTCTCGATCACTCGGTAGGCGAGTGAAAGACGGACGGGTGCTGAAATCCAACATCGTTGGATCGGTTCACTAATGAATTCGTGTTTCACTTTTGATTCATTTTGTATTCAGACGTTTCACTTTGAGTGAAAGATGCCGAATGAAACCCAAAAATGGACAGCCAGCAGCGCAAGTTAAGCGTCTGAATCTGTTTGAGGGAGATTTATCACACAAATGTTGTCACTCCGAGTTTTCTAAACCTTATCAAGTATGATCAGTCAATCGGCTGTCAAGTGCAGTTGTGACTTATTGATCAAAACAATTACAACCAATCGCAGTCGCATGAGTCCATAAGTTGAGTATTTGCTAAACCTAGAACACTATTTGAGTGATGAGTATAAAGTACTTGTTGAAAATAAATATAATACTAGAAGTGTGGGAGAGAAAAAGACTAGTTCAACTGAAAATAACAAATTATTATGGGGAAAGAATTTCAAGATATTTAGTAACAAAGGTATTTAATAAAATTGGCATGTTAAGACAACTCCCTAAATTAAGTTAAAGTACGATGAAATCAAAATTAAGGAGTTTATTTCTCGATTCCGAGGACTCAGCCTTTTCCGAGAAATAAATTCACACCTTGTTTTAGTATTAACATTGTTAGTTAGTTTTAAGGTCATTCTTTATGCCATATTTTTTTTAAATTTTGTATTATTTAACAAGCGCTTCTCGCCATCAAACTATAAAGTTTGGTGGGTAAAATTGTAAAAACAAAAATTATGTACATGTTTGTAGTAAATAATTTAAGAAGAAAGAACATGGTTTGAACAACAGATTAATTTGAGGAGGCTTTGGCAAAACGGGGCTCACTGTACTGAAAACGTGTCACTAAATGGACATAACTCCATCAACAGCATACTCAGTATGGAATTAGGTCACGTTAGCACAAATCAAAAATATAAAGGACAACAATTTTACAGCAGTTTTCAGCTCTTTTATTTTACAAGGTGGTTTCGCAACCTGTTACCATGGAATCAGTACATGATTCTGGACCCCCTTGCATTGAAATTTATCGTCAGTTATTTCTTTTTAAATTAGCTGTTCCATACGGTTTGACCGTGGAGCTATTGCACTTTTGTATGAAACAGCAGATTTTTTTTTTTTTTTGTAATCCGACGAAAAATTTTAATGCAAAGAGGTCCAGAATCATGTACTGAATCCATCGGTCGGTTGCGCGACCATGTCCCTGGCACCCTGTATTTTCAGTACCTACTTTGAGCGCAAATATTTCAATCGTTTGATAACTTTTATCTGCAAAATAAATATGGCGGTTTAATATATTTTCTATAAAAAAGCTGTCAAACCGCACGTTTTATTTCTCCGATAACAATTGACTTATATGATATGATAAATCAGTCCTAAGAAAAACAATACGACCATTTATTGAAATCAGTCAACACTATAACAATGCCATCTTCAATACCACTACAATAACAAAACGTATTATTTAATAAAAAACCGTGACAAAAAAGAGTCAGTGGAACTATATCAAATAGATTTATTTATTGGTTTGTCGAGAATTGGGTGCAAATTCAATTTGGAGTCTCATCAAGGAATGTCAGTCACTGCTGACGCGTTGTACGCCATTTTGGGTCAATACTACAGGAAAATTGTTGCTTTTTCTTCTCTTTTTTTGTGTTGATATTGTTTATTTTTCCTGTGTAAGGTCTTTGGTAAATACTTGGGTTTTTATATAACACTAATTACGAAGGTGACAGCCGGAGGACTTAAAAAAAACCAAAGTTATTTTATAAAGGTTTTTAATAAAGGCAAAATTACAATTAAACTTATTTTAATTTCTAAGTCTATATTCGGACGATGCTAGTACCGAAGTGAAAGTGAAAAACGATTGCTTATTAATATTCCAATTCTACTGATTCCTACACGTGGATGCGGCATCAGCAGTCCTTGAAGTAGGTGAACGCCCGGCGACACGAGGCGTTGATTTGATGATTCGGCAGGTGGCACGTTGCAATTTTATATGGAAACGTCCGATTGACGTAAACAGCTAATCATGTCGCTATTCAGCTGATTTGGTGTAGGCAGGGCACGTAACACACTCATAAACATACAACATAACATCACGACTTGTTTTCCTAAAGGGTTGGGCAGAGGTGTACATATAGTACACCCACATTCCGCCGGTTATGTTTAAGTCCCATGTAATAGGGGCCGAACCTAATGCTATCGACCAGGCACAAATCCAGAGTCCGGGCTGCTACTGAGAAACTCCAGATAGAAAACCCAATAACACTATGCCTGACCTGGGAATCGAACCAAGGACCTCATACTCAGCAGTAGCATTTGCGACCACCAGACCAAGCAACGAGTCGAGTCGAGTCGTCGAGTTTTTATATATATATAGACAAAAATATGGTCTGTTGGTGAAATATGAAATGAAATGTGATATTAATCGACTTCAAAAAAAGGTGGGGGTACAAAATTCGACGGTATTTAAAAAAACATCTGTGTTACCTCAGAACTTTTTTCTAAGTGAACAGATTTTAATTTTTAATTTCTTTATTTTGAAAGTCGGTAGTTCTCATGTGGTCCCGTATAAAATTGATCAGGATCTGACCAGCAGTTTTTAAGTTATCCTTAATAATGTGTATTTTTTCCACTTAGTTATATATTGATGATAACTTGAATAACTTCCTGTCACTGTTATTCACATATCAAGTAGTATACGAATTTGTGTGGGTTAGGTACCACAACAAAAAGTAAAAAATAAAAACGTTTTTACAAAAAAAAAACCACCGACTTTCTAAAAAAACACTACAAAGTGAAAAATAACTCTAATTTCGGAAGACGGTGGCAAAAAACGAAAATATAAAACCAAAGACACCGACTTCCGAAATTAAAGTAATTTTTCATATCGTAGTGTTTTTTTTTTGGAAGTCGGTTGTTTTTCTCTACATAAAGTTTTTGAATAATGGATTTTGTGTCCAGTTTTTAATAATATTATAAGTAAAAAAAGGTAGGTCACCTACGCAACCTTAGAACTTACAGGAAAATTACTGCATTTTCTTCTTTCTGTTTATGTTTATTTTTTCTGTGTAAGCTCTTGGAGTAAATATATGGGCTTATAAAAAAGTCGGTCAAAATTGTTATGGTTGTTCGCAAAATAGGAAATGAAATGTGTTTTTTTATTAAATTTTGTCCAGTGTGCCACTATATCGTGTTCTGGTCAAATAAAAAGCAAACAAAGTTAACGAAGGTCGAGGACCATAATAATTGAAAACTCACTTACCAGGAAACATAAGGAAACTATGTAAAAGTGCGCAATTCCAGAGTCCAAAAGTGGCTATGACTCGTCTTCAAAGCTTCATTTAATCACTAAAATGTTGTTACGAATTGCAATAATATTATATCGTGACACTGTATATTTAGTTTAAGTTGTAAAAAAAATAATTTGAGAACTTTCCCAGTGCTTGTTTACAAGAAAAACTGTTTAACAACACATCATTCAGTGATATATTGCAATTCATCAATAATTTAACAGTTATATTTCATAAATTTATTTAGTAATACATACACACACATAAACCCACGCCTTCTTCCCATGGGGGGAGGCAGAAACTACAGAACGCCACCTGCTACGATCCTTACTTACTCCTTTTGCCTCGTTTAAGTTCATACATCTGGTCATACACGCACGCCGGTTGCGAGAACTACGCACCTGGCCTTGCTAAAAACACTATATGTCTTCCTAGGACGACCCCTCCGGTATTAATATTTATAAATTAATCGAAATAGCGAAATATTTGACATCAATGCCAATGCCAACTTTCAAAATGCACCTTCTTAAATGCTT
The DNA here is from genome assembly GCA_917490735.1 of Dryobotodes eremita. Lineage (NCBI taxonomy): Eukaryota > Metazoa > Arthropoda > Insecta > Lepidoptera > Noctuidae > Dryobotodes > Dryobotodes eremita. The sequence continues at coordinate 3,007,426 of OU823263.1, read as the reverse complement.
AGGTAAAATAAGTAGCTAGCACAAACAACTCCCCAGCAAGATATTCGATGGCTTACCAGCAAAATCTCACCAAACATATGTACGTATAAACGTACGTAACGTACGTACGTACGTACGAAATACTTACCTCTTTCTTGGTAGAGATTTATTACGGTTCATCTGGATGAGTTAAGTGCTTTCCCAGATGTGCATTTTATTTACACACCACCCGGGCTACATTTGCAGAAGGACGGCAGGAGGGAGATATTTGTTTTAGTTGCAGATATTTGTGCCTTTTCTTGTCGATAATAGCGTTTATATCCGTGTTTTCGGGATCATGAGCCATTATTTCGCGGTTACGCGTGAGTGGCCAGAATTATTTTGGAATTTTGTTAACAAACTCCTCCAAAATAGTCAAATTGTTATTTCATTTTTATTAGTTTCTTTGTTTATTTTCTTTGGCTGCATATTTATTGACCATGGAGTAAGCATGAAATTGGGTAGGGACAGTAATTATTAAACCAGCACGAAAAAAAGATAGACGAACTTCTTTTTCGTCCTATCTTCATTACCGCCAGTGACCAAGGTCCTTTTTATGTAGTTGCATTTAGTTTGTGTTTAAATCAAACGTTTCGAGTTTTTTAAAGGTAATTTCTATAAAATACAGCCCTATCCTCACAGTTCCTTGTCTTAGTCTTCCAGTCTCCAGGCCGGCCGTCCTGACTCTGATATGTGTAACTAAACATTTAGAGCGGTTCTGCACTGCATCTTATCTGAATCCAATAAAGTAGCCATAGTACTATTTGTATTAAGGGTTGAGAACTCCAAACTCTGTCGGTCCGAATTAAGAATAATCCCAATTCGGATTGAACTCGGATCTTGAATTCAGATTCGGATCGGATGCAATGCAAAACCGCTCTTAAAGTCAAACTGAACCCGTACGCAACGTTTGCACCGGATTATGACATCTGGATTCTTGATTTTATACATTACTAATTTTTCCCTGTGGATGCCGGAAAGATGCGACGGCAAAGTACTACCAGGCTTAAAAGTACCCTAGAAGAATAATTCCGTAATACATTGTTTTCATATAACTCTATTGGTTTACGCGGTGCTGGCCAGCAAATCTCCTAGTCGGCATGATTTTTCCGACATCTTCAACAATCATCGTTATATTTCAACCAATTTAAACAAAATCATATTGAATTATACACTTAAATCTTCCTGATGAATCACTCCGTCCATTGAGGAAAACCGTATGAAAATCCGTTCGGTAGTTTTTGAGTTTATCTCGTTCAGACAGACAAACAGACGCGGCGGGGGGACTTTGTTTTATAATATGTAGTGATACTCGTACATATTATAGCATTAGAAACACATGTATCGTATGCAACGTAATATACATTGCGTTTCACACGTTGAAAGAAAGAAAGAAAAATATTTTATTTGGGACACGCACAGGAAATCCAAACAAAAAATAAAATAAAATGAATAATAAAAATATAAAAAAACTTTTTTACAAAAAAACAACCGACTTCCAAAAAAAAAACACATAAAAACGTGAAAAATTACTTTAATTTCGGAAGTCGGTGTCTTTCCGAAATTAAAGTTATTTTTCATGTTTTTTATGGAAGTAGATTGTTTTTTTGTAGAAATGTTTTTATTTTACACTTTTTAGTTGTGGTACCTGCCCCGCACGCATTCGTAAACCACTACTTGATACGTAAATAATCGTGACAGGAAATTATTAAAACATCATCAATATAAACTAAGTGGAAAAAATACGCAGTATTAAGGATAAGTCAAAAACTACTGGTCAGAACTTGATCAAGTTTAAATGGGACTATATGTGAAGCACTAGCTTTCAAATAAATAAAGAATCATCCAAATCAGTTTACCAAGAAAAAAGTTCTGAGCTAACACAAATAAAAAATAATATATACAGTCGAATTGAGAACCTCTTCCTTTTTTGGAAGTCAGCTAAAAAAAATACAGTCGAATAGAGAACTTTCTCCTGTTTTGAAAGTCGGTTAAAAAAGGAGCGGGCGTTGCGTACGTGAGACCAGTTTGAACCTATTTTAAACTCACTTCCTCTTTTCATATAAATAAAAAATGAAGATCTGAAAGCCAGCTCCAAAGATGTGTGTCACTATGCTTCGCAAGCTTGTGTGTCACTATGCTTCGCAAGCTTGACACATTTCTGAAACTGGACCAGTTGTAAAAGAGCAAGTTGGAAAAGCAATTGAACAAAGTACCCACTACTAGTTCGTTGGCGACTGGCCAGAATTTAGTCTCTATTTGATTTAGCATTGTTGATTTGAAACTGAATGCTTAAATACTACGTGTTGACGCGTGACGAGGACATCAATTTAGAGCCTAATTGGCTGATTGTGATTAGTTTCATCTGTGCTTTTGTATTATTTGTGTGATTTAGGATTCGTGTGGATGACTAAACGCGTTTTTCGTCATTGTTTCGTGAATCAGTTTGTGACAAAATTTGAGGTTTTTCTTTAGTATGTACCGTCAAACGGGATGAATATATATGCAGGGGTAAATCGGGATTCAATGAAACTTTAAAAGGGATTTTAAAATTGAAATAATATTGTTTGTTGCCATCAAGGGCACTTAATCGTTAATTATAATACAGTAAACATATTAGAGGCTTTTTGGCAAAAAATAAAATTATTTCAATATTAAAAACCCTTTTAAAGTTTCGTCTTGATCTCTTTTTTTTTTATGTTTGTAAATCATCAAATGACCTCTGCCACTCTGGGCGGAGCGGAAGGGCGTGTCAGACTCTTACTGAGTAAAACCGACCCGTGTTCCTTCAGTTGCCTGTGCGCCAGGGCCACGGTAACTCTTTCGGACAATCCGCGGCCCCGGCAGGCATCGGCCCTTTGAGACCCCGTCAATGACGCTGACATCTCTTTGAGACGCGCGTGGAACACGACGCGCCGTCGACCCGGGCCTGGTCCTTACCGGACGACGAGCTGCCCATTGCTCGCCATCCGCAAACTCGGTTTGACGGTACCTACATACTGTCTGTTCCCAAAGTATGTGATGAAAGCGTCAACAAACCATGTTTCGGTTGAAGTCTTGCGCAATAACTGATTAAAGGGAATTAGTATCACATTCATTTGTATTAAGAAGGTTCTCTCTCATCTCACCTCTATTTTCAACAATTATTGTTTAAATAACATTATTAAATTGGAATTGAGGTTGAAGAGTAAAAATAAACACATAATTTAAAAACCAAGTCTTAAAATAATAATAATATGTAAAAGTATATAAAAAGGGGATGGGGAAAGAATCATAGGGCATCAAAAAATGTGTCTACATCGTTGTCAACAGGAAAAGTACCCAAAAGGCTGGCAGCATTGCCACGTTGTATGGCAAAGGTGATTCTTTGGAAAAAAAAATAGGCCAGCCCTCTGGTCACGTAAAGATTAAATTAAACTTAATATAAAATTTGAATTTCAGGTTTAAGAAACTATTCAAACAATCAAATCAAAGCACTAAATTTATAATTGACCTACAAATTGGCATCCACAAGTTAAGTTTCTCACCCATTTGTTTACATTTTTTACCGACTTCTTAAAAAGGAGGACGTTATCAATTTATCAGTTTTTTTTTTGTTTATATGTTACCCGATATCTCCGGCGATTGTGGATCGATTTCAAAAATTCTTTTTTTTTATGGATGAGGTATGTCTCAGGGGTACTCCCTTCTAAATTTTATAATTTTTTTTAGGGTAGTTTTTCAGTTAGCTTCAATAATACGTATTTTTTCCACTTAGTGTATATTGATGATGTTATAATAACTTTCTGTCACTGCAATTTACATATCAAGTAGTGGTATATGAATTTGTGTGGGGTAAGTACTACAATTAAAAATTTAAAAATAAATACTTCTTACAAAAAAACAACTGACTTCTAAAACTACCAAGTGAAAAATAATTTTAATTTCGGAAGTTAGGGGCAAAAAACGAAAATACAAAACCAAAGACACTGACTTCCGAAACGAAAGTCTTTTTCACATCGTAGTGTTTTTTTGGAAGACAGTTGTTTGTTTTTTTTTTACAAAATAGTTTACATGTATAATCAGATACTTTTGGAAAGGACCATACAATTATGTAGCTATTTGGCTTGATAAAAAACTTCGTTTTTACTATCATTGTTTTCCGTCTATTTACCCTGCCTACCTATTAGTTGGCCTTCAAGTTATAACATTATTTATCTTAAAGATCTAAAAGGCTTAGGTACTAAAATCTTTAGCCTCCCTGTCAGACAGACAATTTTACCACATAAACTACATTGCTGAAAAACAGCCTATTATCAACCAGAACTAAGCAGTTCCATTCCATTCCAACCTCATCTAGTTTTTTAAGATATGATTGACGTGTAAAAGTGTTTGTTCAAACCTACTTACACAAATAAAATAATTTATCATTTATGATTTATCATTCCAGTTTTGCAAAGAACGAGAGGAAAAGAAAGAAAATTTGTTTTACTGGCACAGAAACACGTGCATCTACGTGTTTCTGTAACAAAACAATAAGTTAACTCGAATAATACTCCGTAAAAGAAAAGAAAAGAGATAATAAGACAGAGAGAGGGGAAGATATTATATAGATGATCACAACATGATATTAAAAAGATGCAACATCCAATATTCCCGACATATCCTGAAGTTCGCTTCTAACGTCGCGAAAGCAATTTCAAAATTGCCGTCTTTTTAAGCGAAAAAATATTTAAAGGTCATTCTGATTACCTTGACGCGATCGAAAGTTCAAAAGACGCCTGCGACAATTTAATTTGGTTGGTAAAGTGGATTTGGCAGCAAGACTTGGCAGCGCCTATAGACTGACGTCGCCAGCAATTCTTTAGGCTGAAGACACACAGGTAGGAGCTTCGCTCAGGTGCTTAGAGCTACGTTGCGTGTTAAGTGACATGCTAGAGCGAACCCATACATGTTTTACCTTGTTTTACTATAATTGCAACGGCCACACTGACACTTGTATCACTAATTAGTCACTTAGTGGTGCCCATGGTCTAAAAAAACAAGGTCTGGCATTCCGGGAGTGACACACGCTTACGTCACTATCCAGTTGCCACTTTATTGCAACAAAACACGAATTATGGAAACATTTTCAGTCACCATTCTGTTAAAAAAAAAAATTATAGTATTTAAATTGTCGTTTCGTTTTTCTAATCAAATAAAACAATTCAGTTTAAACATATACCAACGTAATTGTAAGTTAAAACCTCATTGTTATATCGGATTCGCACAGGTAATAAAGGCGGTTGGGGAGTTATTATTACACGCTACTGGTAACACAGCGGTGATGACGTAGGCTTGTGTCACCCTGTGTCTCGGAATGCTATACCTGGCGAAGTATATTATTATATCATGGTGGTGCCGATTGTGGATAGGCTAAACTTGATTTACGCTATCTCCATCTTTCTCTCTCTTATAGAACAAGAGAAGTTCTAACATAAATAAGGACAGTCAGTTTTACTACAAATAAACCTTCCATACAAATAAAATTGAAGCGACGGAACGATTAGACCAAAAACATGGTGAAGTTCAAGGTATAAACTAATTTGACATCTCTAGCTCAGTTCTTATCTATCACCGTCCTTTTTTCAAGCTATCTGTCAGTAAGAGATGTCAATTATCTCAGCTTAGTTCAATTTGTGAACAAGGGTATCGACGCCAGTGAGTCTTCTCGTGAACAGGCGCATCGCGCATCAGCGGCGTATAAATCTCATATATAACTAGAAGGCCAATTTCTGTAATTAAAAACATTCAAAATCTAGTGACAATCTCATGACAGCGAGAATAAATTCGATAGATGATTTGATAGAAAAACTTGTCAAAAATATAAGGAAATTAGAGGTATTTTAGACAGATTGAGACTGATATTTCAATTTGATCGTTCTTAAAAATACGTTGATTGCTCCTCTGATCCCATTGCACTTGACACCTGACGCGAAACAAGCCACACTGCACAATTGCAACTACGCCACTCGCCAAGCATGGCATCAAGCGAATCTCCCATCTGTGTGTCCTCAGCCTTACACATCAGCTACGCAAATTGCTAGATTTGCTACGTTTTGTTTTGACAGCCTTCCCTTTACTTCAATATTGTTAATGCTGACTTGTTTCTTTACATTTAAGTCAACAAAGTAAGATGGATTGGCGTTTGTTACGAGTTGTTCTTTTGTTTTTGGCTAATTGTGAAGTTTTGTTTTGTTTGGCCGTCGTCAGCTGTTACATTGTGCGTTCATTTTAATTTTGACTGTAATATTGCTCATACCCAATAACGTATATATCACCAGTTTTGGAGTAGTCAGATAGGAAACCTATCTATCTCTTATTTTGACGTCCCAATAATCTATCAGAGATCAAGGAATCTTACCGGCCCACAGTAGCTATCAAGGGAGGCTATATCGCTTGCTGCAGATAGTTATTTGTATGAAAAAGCCAAAGGATGCGTCCCTATGACATGTTGACAGGTATTTTTTGACATGACTTTACTAGAGATAACAAATAGGTCTATCCGCAGTATTGCAGGGATAAACGTATCCATATAGGCAATATTTACTTTTAAAAAATACGCTTTATATATAATCATATAAAACATGTCCAATTCAAGTGAAAATACGCTAAGCAAAAGTGATTTTGAAATCGTAACAGAGTTATCTGATTGGAAAAATTATTTTGAAATGAAAATGATCTTCAAAATCTTCAAATCAAAAGCACTTATAAATGCCGCATTGATCACAATAATATGAGCAAATTAAGTTGTTATAACTTACATATAGATTTTGTGCAAATAAAACAGCAGTGAGTAATTTATTACCGAAATATAACCTCATTTAAAAGTAACCTCAAAAAGGTTTGGTGTTTCTTATGTCAAACTGTCAATTACTTTTCATTTATCCTCTCCAGCGTTAACAATTTGTTCAGCAAAATGCAATAAAATCATGTAAAATGTACTTCTTACTGATAGACTTTTATTTTAATATAAATTGTAACTTAATCCAATCATTTTTTTTTTTTTTTTTCTGGCATTTATGAGGAACTGGGACTATTTGGCGCAGCTGTGAGGCACACAATATTGTTTTTTTTAAGTTTTTTTGTTTTTGTGTGAATATTGTGTGCCTTAACCTGGGTCAAATAAATTTATTTTCTTTCTTTCTTCTTTTTTTTTTATAAAATGGCTAAATAAAATTATACACGTTGTTTCTTAAAGTAATGCTGGCTGTAACGGAACGCACGGGAGGGAAAGCATAGAATCTATTGTTATCTATCATATCTATTGTTTTCGTTATACAGAAAGCCTTTATCGATGAATCAATCAACTCAGCCTATCGCAGTCCTCGGTTGGACATAGGCCTGCCCATTCTGCGCCACAATACCCTGTCCTCCGCCTTCCACATCCAGTCTGTCTCAGCCACCTTTTTGAGGTCATCGGTCCGGTATCGATGATTGGGAAACGAAATTCAAGGGCAGATATAATTGTGGGAATGAATGCAGAAGTAATAGAGGGAACGGAACGTAAGTGAAGGACTGAGTGAGTGAGTGAGAGAAAGAGGAGGAAGAAGGGAACGAATGGAAAAGAAAAGCACTGGAAGGACGACCTAGGGTGCAGGTGCAAGAAATGTTGCGAATTTACTTTAAAACAATAAAAATAAACGTTGTGTTAGCATTACGGTGATTTTTATTGGTACTCGAATCCCTCACACCACATAATTATACTTTTCATCATCAATATCAATCTGTCTTTCACTGAAAATAGGTTATTGGGTTCGGCCATTAGCAGATTTCCTATTTTCAAAGCTAATAACTGCAGGGAATTTTCGTAACTCACTTACAAAAGCTTGCGTTAATAATTTCATCACCACTGCTCTCAAAACGTTGAAAGAAAACATCGTGAGGAAACCGGCATGTCCTAGAACCAAAAATTCGAAGACATGTGACATCTACCAACCCGCACTGGGCCCGCGTGGTAGATTACAGCCCATTCCCTCTCAAAGAGAGGAGGCCTGTATCCCAGCAGTGGGAACATTATAGGCTAATTAGGCTTATGATACTTACAATAGTAATGCCTTTCATTTTGACATTCATTGCGTTATTAACATTGTTGAGCAGACGAATTATTCAACCATTATGAAGCAATGGATTAGTAATTTCCTTCAAAATCGCTCGATTTTACGGATTGTGATTAAGTGTGTTACGCAATAAGGGTGCTGGTTATGTTAGATATTAGATATAACGAGTGTAAAAAGACACATAATGAAGCCGAGAGTCAGAAATACTCCCCGTCATTGTATTTTTTTTTTGTACTGGACCATATCTGGGAGCCTTCTGGTTACGGAGATATTGAAGGTCAAAATTCTATGTTTTACGTGATAAACTTTGCGTTATTCACTTAACTATACGAAAAGGTACAGTAAACTACAAAAGACGCTCAACAATTCAGTTTTTTTAACCTTTAATTCTTGAGCAAAATATCAAATTAAGATTTAAAAAAACGATTAAAATTTAAGGAATATTAACTGGTATCAGTCGTAGCATATTATATAAAATGCAGAAAAGCAGTTTATCTAAACATTTTGTATACATCCTAATCCTAATCCTAACTAATATTATAAATGCGAAAGTAAGTTTGTTTGTTTGTTACCTTTTCACGCCTAAACAACTGAACCGATCATCCTGAAATTTTGCATAAACGTCAGGTGTACAGAAACGGACTTAGGATACCTTTCATACCGCAAAAAAGTACTTTTCCCGAGGAAAACAACAATAACGTTCTTATGATAATAGATGGCGCCACGTGTCTTTTGAATCATGATTGAATTATAACTCGAATTGATAGTCAAAGTCTAAATTAACGCGAGTGAAGCCGCGGGCAAAAGCAAGTTTTGATGATAATTATATGACGTGTTTAACTTTTGTTGCTGGCTGTAGGAGTACTTGTATAAAATGAATAGCATAATTTTACCGTTAATTAACTTAGACAAAATTACTTATAAACAAAACAGAAACAAACAAAGGAAAAGGCTTTTGAATAAATATTTGATATTTCCATCGACAACGATGAATCTTTAGCGTAATTGAGTTAAAGTAAGTATCTCGATTACGCTTGAAGAATCTATGGTTCCGCCTTCTCATATTACAATACAATTAATAAAGATATTTTTGTATTATTATTACTGGCTGTTATTGAGCCATCAAGAAGTATAAAACCTCTTTTTATCGTTTTATTCTTCCTTATTATATATATATGACGGAATGTTCGAGCGGCTGAGACACCACGTGTCGTTTTTGATCCGTCATCTGTTGGCCCTTCATCATGGGCGTGTCCGTGCAGGTGTTTGGAAAATAATACTCGCAAAATAACACACTTAATTTACTTTCAAATATCGCAACGAGACTTAACTATAAAATTTTATGATTATCACTGATTAAGTCTAATCACAACAATTACAGGATTTGTGCGTGTGCACCGCGTGATGATCGCATCACAAAAGTGCTCGCCATTGCCACCATGACACCCACAACCCCATTCGGTGTTACCCGCTCTAAGTTAAAAATACCACTAAAGAAATAAATTCTTAACCACAGAGTAAAAATAATCGATTACAACTTTTTAAAAGTGTTACAATAAATTGACTAAAACATCACGCGCCGTCATATGTTTACATCTTGTTTTGTTTTTAAGCTATTGCATAGCTTTTATCGCGGGCTTTGAGCGTGGCGACCGAATCAAGAAATTCCGTAACGAAAATAAAACCTAACACCCCCCACTTCGCCTACCATGTAGCTCGGCCAAGCGTTCGCTTAACGTGTATGTATATGGTACGACTGTACTTGAATTAATATCAAAGAAAAAAAAATACTGCATAAATAAATAATTATAATTGCATAAGGTGATAAAAAATGCTATGCAATAGCTTTACCGCGGCAGTCCCGAGTGCCACACGTGTTTTTTTTTTCTATACAGGGTGTCAGGGACATCGACGTGCAACCAGTTACTATGGATTTCAATACATGTTTGGACACCCCATGCGTTGAAATTTTTTGTCGTATATTAAACAAAAAGCTGTTCCATTCATTTTGACCGCGTAGATTGAACTTTGCAAATTGCACTTTTGTAGGAAACAGCAAATATTTTATTTAATAACTACCAAAAATTTCAACGCATGGGGGTTCAGAATCATGTACTGAATCTACTGTAACAGGTTGCCCGTCGATGTCACTACCACCCTGTATGTGGCAACTCATGTATGCACAAAGCTAAATAAATATTTTATTATTTGTTTGTTTGTGTGTCTCACAAAATTTGGTGCCAAACCAGTGCTAAATTACCAATAGCTCATGTCCAACAAATTTTGTTGCCGATTTGAAACGAAACAAATATAATAAAGTGCTAGGTTTTGATGTCGAGTCATTTTACCCTGTTCCAATGGTAGTATAGAGGTATGAGGAACAGGGTGTAAAGTTCACTCATACTCTATAGAAAAGGGAGGATCCTCCGACCAGATGGGTGTTGTGTCTGGTGGGCAACTGCCCAACGGTTGATGTCGGGACGTTGTATATATGCTAGTTGCGCGGTAAACTCTGCTTGCGTGATGCAGGATTTTGCGTGACGTCAGTGTGACATGTAGCTCGCATGTGGCGATTTAGCTCCCGCTACAGTAGTATAAAAACACTGTCCGTCAGACGCTTCACTATCGTTAATTTTCGCCTTTTAAGTATTTATCAATCTCAGTCTGACTGCTTGAAAAATAAACAAAACACTATAACTAAATTGGGACTCTCTACCTGCGTCTGTGTATCCGAACGCATATAACCCAAATCTCTTCAAAGTGAGAGTGAACAGGCTTCTTCTGGGTAAGCTCACTACATCGTCTACTTTGTCTGTACTGTCATCTTTGACCTAGACTAGAATCAAGAGCAAACCCATCTCAAATAAAAAAAACTACCCACTGCAACAAACTTTAACATTAATTTTGTTCCCAGGTACCACAACAGCAGAATGATAAACTATGACGTGGAGCGAGGCATCAACGTCACAACCGACCCGGTGCAGCGTCTGTCAGACCTGCTTATCCCAGCAGCCAGCGTGGCCCATGCTGGCAACTACACGTGTGTGCCGAACAACGCGGTTCCTGCTAGTATATACGTCCATATTTTTAATGGTAAGCAATAGTTTTCTATTCTTATTAGTTCAAATTATGTTTAGTCCAAAATTCAGCTACGCGAACTCCCCTCACTGATGCAGTCATAAGGTCATGACGTGCACACGTAACACAGCATGCGGCACAAGATAGGTGGCCGTGTGCCGACGGAATTTCCGATCAGAAACTCCTCAGGACCCTTATGGGCTGAGTTTCAAAACAAAACGATGACACTTACAACAAATGTTTACTTATAAACAGAAGTCTAAGCACTAACTTCCAAGTTCCTAACTTCAAAAATGACGAACTTTCAAACAAACTTTTATTCCCTAACTAACCCCAATAGGGGATAATTTTTACAAATCCTTCTTTAGCGCTCACACTCGTTAGAAAAGGACCTCTTGTAAAGAACTGTGTGAAAGATCATATAGCTAGAAAGAGGCTGACTTTAGAGATGACGCCTAATACAGATGGATGGAAAGTGCTGCGCCGAGTCCAAAAAAAATGGGGAAAAAGGAGGAGGATGTTTATTATTCTACTAGTTTGCACCCGCGGCCTCGCCCGCGTGGTATGTCGATAAAAACAAAATTTCATCAAAATAGGTGCAGCAGTTTCGGAGGTCAGCCGAAACAAACAGACAGACAGACACACTTAAAAAAAAATAGATTTTTTGTTATAAGTAGGTACCGTATATACTTTCATAAGCATTTAGTAAAAGCTGATATTTTGACGTTAGAAACAGACACTTTATGATTTGTATAGATAACATTATTCTACTCACATACTTCTGCGACCTCGCCGCGCGTTGGCATAATGAAAAGTTCCGTTCAAGTTCGGAACTAGTCGGACAAAATGGATACAAACAAGGAAGTAAACTGTAAACATTAATATGCAATCATGAATATTTCAACGAAAATACAAAATCTAGTGCAGTTCTTATATGGAAAGCAATAGCTTGTAAGAGTATAAGAAAATAATAAAGAACAAAAAAAATATTATGGTTTCAAAATTTCTTATTCTCTAATTTCAAAACAAAATAAAGAAAGCTGGTCATAATATACACCACACTCACACATATAGTGACCTTATTGGTGATGTTTTTCAGAAAGGTCAGGTGCGTAGTACTCGCAACCGGCGTGCGTGTATGACCAGATGTATGAACGTAAACGAGGCAAAAGGAGTATATAAGGATCGCAGCAGGTGGCGTTCTGTAGTTTCTGCCTAACCCCATGGGAAGAAGGCGTGAGTTTATGTATGTATGTTATATATGTGGTCATTATAACAATACGACCGCCATCTCAACATACTCGTAGTTATGAAGACAACTGAAGGTGCTGAAAGGTCAAATATGTGAAAGAAGAATTAAGATTGCATTGAAAATGTATTTAAGAACGGTCACATAACAAGCATCCAAATAATTAAAACTGATCATTATATTTGACCTCCATAAAAACCAAATAATAAAGATCACAAATCTTAAATTAACGATAAAGGTCAAATAAAAGAAGACAAAAAATTGCATTGAAAATGTATTGAAGTGCGCTGAGAGCCAATAAAGTAATCTTTGATGAAAACCGAAAAAAAGCACCAAAACCTTAGTCGGAAGCAAACTTGGCACTAGGCCAAGGCAAGAGGAAAAAATTAAATTGTACAGTCCGCCTCTAGGTGATCAAGAATCAAGACATTTCATGAAAGTATAACCTACTATTTTAATCAAGCAATAGAATTTTAAATCTATACAACTAATGGTAAAAGTAGAATTTCAGGAGATATAAAAAGAAAAGTCAAAAAAGTTCCTATTGAAAACCATGATTTTAATTTTAAAAATATTAATGATGTCTTCATTCCTCGTGTACGTAAGATGAGCTTTCCGATAAAATACAATTGTAAATAAATACACTACCTTTATTTAAGCCTATTTAATAACAGAATTTAATTTTAAAAAACTAGTTATCAATTATAAAGACAATATGTATCGTACTATAAATAATATATATTATTGTATAATATTATAAATGTGAAAATTTGCATGTTTGTATGTTTATTACTAAATCACGCAAAAACAGCTGAACGTATTTTAATGAAATTTGGCACACATACCATTGTTTATATTTTATCCCGGTAATACGTTTCCGTTGAATAATTTCCGACATCTACGCGGGCGAAGCTGTAGGCGAAAGTTAGTGATTCATAATTTTAGAAGCAGTTCACGATGTCACCACAGCAACGGATTCTTTCGCTAAATAAACCACTTACTTCGTAGAATATATCGAAACAGCAGACTAGGGTAGAATATATATAATTTCAAACAATTAAAACGATGCCCCAGAAAGCGTAAATGAAACTACAAAGAACAAAAAACAAGGTTAATAAAATTTCTCGCCCCGTTTCGCAGCCGACAAAAATAAGCTCCCACAAATAAATTGTAATACTTCAGCCACGGCTAATTTGAAAAGGGTTGGCATTATATAATGTTAGAAAAGTCCCTTTAAATATCCTTTAAAACTTTAGAAAAATGACAGAACGAATATGTGAAAGTATTATATTTGAGCCTGTTCAAAGGTATAATTTAATATGAAACATTATACCAATGTGTAGGTCAGAAGCTATAATTTTCCTTTGTAAAGTACATAGCTAATTTATTATATTAATTAGAAAAGATTATCCCTAAATGGGGGATAATGTCTTTGTTCGTGACATTATACATACTGAAGGATTAAAATTTTAGTTTAATTCCTTGTAATCTATTTATAGGTTTAGCGACTGTTTTAAATGATAAATGATTTTATTTCTGTAAGTAGATTTGCACAAACACGTTTACACATCAATCATATTTTTTTAACTAGATGAGGCCGGCGTTACTTATCCGATTACTCTGAGAAGAAAGGCCGAAATAAACTCAGAGGTCAAAGTCTCTTTTAAAGTCCAGACATAATCTTGGTCAGATCATGTGAATACCATGTAGATTTGTGTCTGAAATGGTCTTTTGAGGATAAAACCGCACAGATTGAGTGGACCAGTCCAGTCAGTGCACGCATTTGTCAGTAATCATGCAGCTCAACTCAGGAACTCAGGACTTAAATCAACGATTTTGATTATTAATATAATTCCCGCCCGTATTTCCCCAAAGTACTAGTTAGAGATGTACGTACCTACTACCTATTTGTACATCCACATTTCGAAATATTTGATTGATTGGAAAACTTCTTTATCCATGACTAGCTTCTGCCCATGGCTACCTCAGCGTGAATAATAATAATAACGTTTATTGGACAACATCAGAACTTAGCCTACTGCAGAAACTAAAAATACTAAAAACATTACATATAACAGGCATCTAACCTAAATGAACTCCTGATTCCCAAACTAGGTAAAAACCTGTATCTTGAAAATCTGTGCTCTTCCAATGAACATAACAAGGACTCTTACTTAGATAAGGAGCAACTAAGATACATCAGTACTGAAAAAGTTAGACCACAATTAAGTCATGTGAAACAAAAAAGAGAAACAGATAAAAATAAAAATATTATAAAAAATTATTGAGATAGTTAGTGTTTATTTACAGCTTGACGATTTTGAGAGATATGATTAGTGTTGTGTTGCGTAAGATGTTGGAGTGTTGTGAAGTGTAGTGTGTTGTATAATGTGTATGTAAAAAAAATAGTTATTTCTGGACAAGTAGTAACTTTTCGGTATTACCATAGTCCAAGTCCATGAGCCAATTTGTAACAGTTTTTTTACATTTGTGTTTGGTCAGGGGATACGTGTTGTGGATTAGATTAATCTTATTGTAAAGAATTTTCTTGTTTTAACATAAAATATATACTCAAACTCAAACTCCAAGCATTTATTACAAATAAACCAATTACAGGCACTTTTGAATTGTCAAGGGGTCAGTCAGTCACAAAAATGAAGCTAGTTGCCCATTCCAAAGCGTAGTAGGTACCTATTGAGAAGAACGGGCAAGAAACTCCACGGTCACTCTTTTAAATCAAAATATGGCTACAAAATATTGGTTACATCATTCATGTTGAAATTATGCATGTGAAAATGATGCAGAACGTTAAAAGCGTCCGTAATACAAAGACAAAAGTAATTCAAATATTAAATTAAAATAAGCCGTGGCAGCTAAGATATGAGCAATCCCTGCTGACGGCGCCCGTTCACAAACATGACGACACGGACATGGCTATAACACTCATCAATACTGTAGCTTTCCATTAGTGATAGAATTTTTGGAATCGGATCAGAAGTTACGAAGATTAATCCCTATGTACAAACTCTCAAACTTTACCATTTTATAACATTAAATTTAGATTATTCCTAAGGATAGTCTTGCAATTTACTGCCCACTCATCTAATACAACCTTTTGGCAGCCTGTTACATTCCTTGGAATAAATTCACAAGAAAATATTGGAAGAGGATTATTTTAATATTTCATGCATCAAATAGGATTATTTACCGTACTAATATTACAAATTATTCCTCTCGTAAAACCAGCTTATGAGCAAACTTCAAACATACCCCTATCAAAGGTCTACTTCTAACTATTCAATTTGAATCGAGGGAAATGGTTGAGTGAGTCAAAAAGAGGCTAAGCCACAAAATCGATAGGTACAGAAGTCTAGCTGCGTACAACGAGCGAAAACAGGCACACGCCCACATAGACGCGTACGTACGGTGATCTCAAACAAATTCCAGTCGCGAGTGCGCTTGCACTCGCTGTACGTGAAGCATGTCTATTTGTGCGTGCGTTTTCGCTCGTTTTTGTGGAGCCGACCTTCTGTTCCCTATTTATTTTGTGCTCGGGCGGAGGAGAGTCAATCAGGTGCTCATTGGTGCGTGAATATTTCGAACATCTCACAGGGCATACGCACTGCGCTTCGGAATTGTGGCGGACGGAAAATATTTTTATTTCTACGGTTTTGGTTTCAATATTGATGTTATTATAATTTCGTCGTTTTTCTTAGTACCAGCAGTTATTACTAATTTTTAAAGTTAAATTGCTCGGAAGGAAAGGAAGTATAAATAAACTGAAAACGTGAAAACGCGACGATTGCAACAGCTAATGATAGGGCACGGTAGAAGACACTGCGCGTCTTAGCCAAAATTACAGACAACACAAAATAATAATGTCTAAAATGTGATAATTAAAACCTGCGGGGTAATTACGTAACACACTAAAAGTAGGAATGGGTTTCATTTTGACGTTTCAACAACATTCATTGCGTTATTTACGTTGTTGAGCAGACAAATTATTCGAACATATGAAGCAATGGATTAGCTATAGGCTTCAAAATGATTCAGATTGCGATAGATAGTATGTTACGTAATTAGGGTGCTGTTCCACTTCATACCTTATACCTCTCATCTTGGAATTAATGCAGATCAGGTGTCAATCAGAAAAGAGGAGCCTATACTATAGTAAACTCTATTTTCCGTAATTTCTAACGTAGCGTTCATCGAGCCCAGTGCGTAACCCACGCCAATAACTTAGTATTCCGATATGGCATCGAGATATTTTTCTTCACGAATGAATTTTATGACATCAATTCACTTAAGGCCGTGCATAATTTATTATGAAAAATGATTATAGAATATTACAATGTAGCTCTAAACTTTACCCAAAAATCCTCCTACCAAAGAGCATAAATTTAGCTTTTACGACATTTTCTCCAGTTATAAGCCTATCTTGTCAGCCTTCTAGTAAGTTAATTGATGTCATCGACCTATTCAGAAATCGGTTTCCTACTAACGTTCCTTGTGTCTCACTCACTGCCAAAAATCATGTGGACCCACGGGGTAAACGGTAAAGAACTATCTAGAAATTACGAGCAGCAAATATTTCGTCGGTAATAAAAAAAAAAACTTCCTGTTCCATACACTTTTCTATGTAACAGTTTTTTTTTTAAATAACTGACGAAAAATTTCTACACTAGGGTCTAGAATCATCAGCTCGCCGTCCGGTAAGGACCAGGCCTGAGTCGACGGCACGTCGTATTCCACTCGCGCCTCAAAGATATGACCGCATCATTGACGGGGTCCGAAAGGGCCGATGCCTGCCGGGGTCCCGGATTGTTCGAAAGAATTACCGTGGCCCTGGCGCACAGGCAACTGAAGGAACACGGGTGGGTTTTAGTCAGTAAGAGTCTGACACGCCCTTCCGCTCCGCCCAGAGCGGGAGAGGTCATTTGGTGATTTCCCTACCAAAGAAAAGGGTCTAGAATCATGTGTTAAATTCGTGGTTTCAGTTTACGCTTCGATATCCCTGCCAGTTAACCCTTCTAAAAAGAACATATTTAAAATTACCTGCCAAGAAAAAAAACGAAACAAAATTTTATTCATCTTCTTAAATGCTTATTCAACGAGCACGGAATAACCACCGCTCGACACATTAGAGTATCCGTATTGATGAAAACATTCACAGTCAGAACCGCTTCAGCAGCAATGAAATTAAAATTTACTTTCCAAACAATTGGAGCGGAACCTATCAAGGCTAGCGATACAGATAGCAATTATTGACTCTTTAATATTTTGCTGTCTTCTAGACTATTACTTCGGGAATTTC
This sequence comes from Dryobotodes eremita, assembly GCA_917490735.1. Lineage (NCBI taxonomy): Eukaryota > Metazoa > Arthropoda > Insecta > Lepidoptera > Noctuidae > Dryobotodes > Dryobotodes eremita. The sequence continues at coordinate 2,989,689 of OU823263.1, read as the reverse complement.
ATATCTTTGGGATAGTTGCGAAAATTGCGACGGCTGTTAAAGTTTATTAAGTTTAAGTGTGGATAGTATTACGGTATTTTCGAGGAAGGTCTATTAAAATCCATATTATGTGCAATGAATACTGTGTGGCCAAGTGTGTACGTGTATCCATTCAAAAGTTGATTGTGCAAAATCACTTTTATTTATTTAACCATCTATGTACACACATATAAACAGACAGGAAAAAAGGAACAGAAAAATACGTACAAAGGTGATGCTTATTTCTAAAGAAATCTCTTCCAGCATGCCTATAGGAGAGTGTATTAAAAGAGATGTAGACAACGTGTGTAAGAGTAGAAGGGAAAACCAAATACATAAAATCTAAAACATTATTTTTTTATAATTATTTTTAGTGATAAGGTTGTTATAATTACTCGGACTGTAATTGAATATCTATCTTATTTATCTTATCTGTTTCGGGATCAATACATAAGTGCTTTATTGCTAAGTTTTTACCAAAAAACCCTCGTCCTTGGACAGACTTTGGACCCAACACATGAACTTGTACCTGCATAGAATTCTGTCCTCCTTACTTAATACCTATAACTTTGCGGGTACCAGTCATATTAAGATTAGAGTTGGGTATTACTCACATTAATTTCCCAGAAATTCTCGACCGATTTCGGATTCAAACTGTGCACCGTACCAGGAGTTGATTACGCGGTAAAAGCGTGAATTGAATCTTGCCTGGCTTTAAATAAATAACCTTATTAAAACCTGTCTTCTTTAGAAATAATCTGCCTATCCTTTTCTCAACTATTTTTTAATTGGCTTCTAGTCTAACTGCATACAACTAAATACCCGTGACGACCTATTACGAATGACAGCCGGTACCGCCGGATTTCCGAGGTACCGAGGGGTCTCGGTATGAAATGGATAGTCACTCATCCCCGGACCAACCACAGCCAACGTAGATTAACCTAGCCAAGAGCCTAGATCAAGCCCCTGAGAAATACTCATATAAAACGTGAACAAAATTTTTATACATGTTTTTTTCTTTCGCAGGTGAAAACCCCGCAGCCATGCAGTCCTCCTCACCAACTTTCATCAGCCGTCTCCCCAGCATCTTATTACCGACCCTCATCAGTCTCAACCTGATACGGTGACAATTTCACTAGCTCATCAACTGAATATGTACCCTTTATGTAATAGCAAATGGTTTATTTTTGCGTGGAGTGAAATTTGATGGCGGGTCGTGTGTCAAATAAATTCGAAAGGTTATTACGGGTAATGGGACGCGTTGAGTGTGGACGTGTTTTTATTTCGCCTAGTGTGTTTTTATTAAAGGTCTCATTTCGAAATATGTTTGTTACTTTAATATTAGCTTTCGGAGTAAACAAAATATCAAGTTCTAAAACAACCAATTAATCATTGTTATTTTTACGAGTAGCTTCAAATGAAGTCCAACCTTCAACTGTTTTGACTTAAAATTTTCCAAACACACCTCTATACACTGCTTTGCAATTAGGGTCTCATTCGATTTCGACGATTTCGTCTTCTCTGTAATTCACCAATTCTTTGGCTTTCTTAACAGAAGGGAGGTAAATTATTAGTCATTTGGAAATGGAAATTTTATCCTACTTTCCCTCGTTACGGAGGATCGTGAATGCAATCAATGAGCTTCATCGATGTAGGTCAAGAGCTGAGCGCGGCACTAATAAATATATATTTAATTCAGCAAACGCAATTCCTCATTCATCCTTAGAAGGGTCAATATCTGTTGGTGGGTTATTCGGTTAACTGGTTTTGATTGGATAAGTAGTATTTAAATCAAGGCAAGACATTGAGAGATAAGAAATAAATTTGCAAATTTTATCGTGAGTTATCCTTGATTGTTTTGTTAGCATCAACTATACAAAATGGGTCTCTCAACCAGAAACATGTTCAAACAAAAACAAAAAATCAAAAGAAAAGAAATCTAATAAAATAAAAGTTTTCAAATTTGAAACGAAAACTTTTTATGTAATTGCCAACAATGCCAATAAGTTGTAACTTATTGGCATAAAAACTTTAACTACCTAACTTACAGTAAGACACAGAAAATAATCTTATCACCAGTACTAGGAATAATAACTTGGATGACTAAACCAGAGTCAGCGATCATTTTGATTTGTATCTATTCAGCATTTATTCCAGAACAACTTCTGAATACAGACAAATCAAAATGATCATTGTTACCAGAACCAGATTAGAACCAAACACACAGGTACACAAACAGGCAGAACAATAGCCAATGTGTTGATTTTCAAAGAGACAAGCCATCCGCTTGAACGATAAACATGAACAAGCGACCCAGTTCATTTTACTGACTAGGGAACTACACGATGGACAATATACTTTACATTACAGGTTGAGATTTTGAACAGGGATCACTATGATCGCTATGTCAACCGTTATAAAAATATTACATATATCAAGAGTATCATTTTTATAATATCAAGAATATACATGACAGATAAGGTATATCTCTCTCGTTATTATTAGCCATATTTTAACTACTGTCCGTGCTATGGGTAATGTTGGTTATTGCGCAATAGAAAAACCGTTCGCAGTTCGAATCAAATTATTATTTATGAACAATTTAATTACACTAGCGAATCACACACTAGGTACACGACACAACTATACGGAACGCGCGACAGTTTCTAAACGTGTTCACTGCTTAGCCGCCAACAACAAACTCGGCTTTAACTCTGGTCAAGCGGTATGTTATAGACACTGTCGAGCGCCACCTGGTGGCGCTGGCGTCCCAATTATTCAAAGTCAAACGATTGATTTAACGTATTTCCGACATACATATATTTGTTTTGTAGTCTTCTAGTATTCTGAATGATCATTTCTTTCTAAACACACACACACTCACTGTCATAGTTCTGCAAACAATTTAACCCGCTGATTATAATGAACTAAAAGTCTAATAGCAACATAAAAATTATGAAATTTAAAATTAAAGATTAGATACCTGTACATGCAATTAGCAAAGAATATGCCTATCGTGGTTCGTATTTTCAACATAATTTCCATCTAGTAGGAGCATAGTGATTCTTGTGAATAAACTCATCCAGGTATACTACAGACAATACACGTCAATTACTCAGCATATTAATTCATCTCATGATGGAAGGTCTGTGAGGACCAGTGATTAGTATTTTGTAATATGGTGATACCGGTTCATTTAGAGTCTTTTTTTCGGGCCGAGCAGAGTGCTTTTGGGTTTTTAATTATGCATTTCTCAGTAGCAGTCCGGCTGGACTTGTGCCCGGTTGATGACAATAGACTCGCCTCCTATTACATAGGACTTAAACATAACTGGCGAAATGTGGGTGTACCATAGGTGCACCTCTGCTTAAACTGTCGTGAAATAGAGGCTTGATGTTACGTTATAATATGTGTGTAGAATCTTTAAGGGTTGATTCACTTACTAAAAGAAAAGCTATCAGACTCAGCATTGGAAAACATTTATTTTATAAAGACGTCAACGTTAATTATTATGCTAAAGGGCAGCGCTTTGCTTCTGAAGTTTTAACAGGCGAATCAATTTTAAAGCTCGTTTAAGATAATTATAGCTAACGCTTTAAAATACTTAATTGAAGAATAAACGGCGCCGCGTTAAGTAAATAATAAATTCTATTTATACTTTAATATTCACGGATCTTACCTGTTAAAAATTACGGCATAAACCAGCAATCCTGACGTTAGAATGGCTGAGGGCCTAGACAAAGTGACATTCTATCAGCGATAACGATGATGGAAAAGTCAAAAATACAATTCATTTAGATAGATAGATAGATAAATAAATAATTGATTCAGTGCACACAAACGACATAGCACAACACACAAAAGCACAATTAAATTATAGTAAATTACATGTATATAAATATAAAAACAAGGTGCCAATATACAAAAAGAAAAACATACTTAAAAAAGAAATATAGTGACACCATGACATACTTCAAATCAAATAATGAATATACAAGGTGCGTTGTCTCAAGGTTGCACCAAATGGGAGTCCAGCTCAGCATACCATGTTCCGGATAAGGCGAGAGGAGACGCCCGGGAGTTACCTTTGTGTGAATCGACCGGAGGACACGGTGGAGCATACGGTGGTGGTCTGCCCGGCTTGGGCGGAGTACCGCCGTGTCCTCGTGGCGGTGATCGGCGATGGCGATCTCTCGCGTCCGGCCCTGGTCCAGGCCATGGTACGGAGCGAGAGGGAATGGGAAGCCGTCACCTCCTTTTGCGAAGCAGTAATGCTCGCGAAGGAGGAGGTGGAGCGCGTGATGGAGAGGCAATTGTTGCGCCCTCACGCATCTAGTCGCTGCAGGAGGACTCCTGACGCCCAGGGTGTCGGGCGTCGGGAGTCGATAGCCGATTCCCGGCCACCGTAGGCGCGGGCTTGCGGACGGCGAGCAATGGGCAGCTCTCCGTCCGATAAGGACAAGGCCCGGGTCGACGGCGCGTCGTGTTCCACGCACGCCTTAAAGAGAAGTCAGCATAATAGACGGGGTCCGATAGACCTATGTCTGCCGGGGCCGCGGATTGTTCGAAAGAGTTACAGTGGCCCTGGCGCACAGGCAACTGAAAGAACACGGGCGGGTTTTAGTCAGTAAAAGTCTGTCCCGTCTGAGCGGGGGAGGACTCCCGCTCCGTCCAGAGCAGGAGAAGTTATGTATTTGACGATATAAGATCCAAAAGAAAAAGCTCAGCATACCAAATTTAACTAGACAACTACATACTGCCTTTTTGACTTAGGCTACCGAAAAGCTTATGTCAATTCATTTGAAAATTGTTGTAGCAAACGGAACACTTTCAAAGAAATTGCCACTTGTCTAGGCCTCTACGGTCATCGTTAAAATACGCACAACTTTTTTATGATTACACAGATATTACCAGCAAGCTAGTAATTTAGTTACGTGTATCAAATAATAGCACTTTATAGATACCATTTCAATTCTGAGCGAGGTAGATGACAGGATATTCTATCGTTCACATAATATTATTGGGAACTTTCAGTCTAAGCATAAAATCTCCGACGAAAATCAATAGTTAGGTGACATCGCAGACAGCAAAAAGGAACCAGATAACACTAAAAGGAACAAACTAGGCAGCTTTAATAAAACCGGTCTTTTCTCACAAGTGTTAATAGAAAATTAGTTCAAGTACATCCCGTTCATAATCGTTTACTGTAGTGTGCCTATTATAAGCCCCGTAAGTAATTTTAATTGAGCTAGTCCCTAATTCCATTCTAAAATTGTTACAATTATGGCCCCAATTATTTGAAATAGGCAACCTTTTGCACACTAATGAGACTTTAGTACTACTTTAGTACTAAGATCTGTCCCATTTTAATGTTCTTTACTTGCTATTTCAGCTATAAAGTTTTATAGATTGAAAGTTTCGTTAGGTTTGAAAAAGACACTACTTTAGAGATGTGAAAGGTTTCGAAATTGACGAACCCAATTGAATTTGTCGCCATCGCCGTCTGAACGTATCTTGGAAAGCGTGTTCTATTTTATTTACTACCAGGTTGTGTCAAACGCAAGCTTAACCTAAATATACAATATATAAGATTCTAACGCCATATTTTATTTGTGGGTGTTTTATTTATCAATTTGGTATGTAAAACAAAGACGTGAATCCAATTTTACTAATGTATTTTCCATTAGAACACAATATAATTTTCCATCGTCGAGGTATTTGGAAACAGCCATGCAAATTGCTAGTATCTTGACTTATATTACATATGCTAAAATTCGTAACGTAACAACTCTGTGGCCAGCGAGAGGATTTCCATGAATTTTGGCTTTCATGTCTAGCTTGTCTGTGGAATTACCATTTGGAATTTCAATATGAACAACTAACATACGTAAATAAGCTATAGAAACAACCCGTTTATTAAAAAACTTTGAAATATTTATATCGCAAATAGTACGAATTATAATTAAAATCATTATCAATGTCCTAGTAATGAATCGAATCGACATTAGAAGTATTCATGAATGTAAAAAAAATTTGATTATTAAAATTCATAAGGAATGTACATTCATTATGAATTTGACTAAGTAACATTTTTGAGGCTATTTAATTATTTCAGTCTGATGTATATACATCAGACTGAAATAATTCAATAGCCTGATCACATTCCAGAAATACAACGGTAAAACAATCTATTAATTTATTTGTGTTATGAATTGAGCACAACATAACGTAACGTAATATGGAATGTAAATTACTCTGAAATAAAATGATTAATGGTAGTAACGAGTTGAACCAACGCTAAAGCTTTTTTCTTTGGTTGGGAAAAATTATCAAATAACTTCTCCCGCTCTTGGCGGAAAGGGAGGGCGTGTCAGACTTTTACTGACTAAAACCCAACCATGTTCTTTCAGTTGCCTATGCGCCAGGGCCACTCTTAACTCTTTCAGAAAATCCGCGACCCTGGCAGGCATCGGTCGTATCAGACCCCGTCATTTAGTGCTGACATCTCTTTGAGGCGCGCGTGGAACACAACGTGCCGTCGACCCGGGCCTGGTCCTTACCGCACGGCCAGCTACCCATTGCTCACCGTCCGCAAGCCCGCGCCTACGGTGGCCGGGAATCAGCTATCGATTCCCGACGCCCAGGGCATCTGCTAAAGCTGTATTTACAATCATTATTGAATACATGTTAAGACAAGTAATCTCTTTTTCTTCGTATTCTTGATTACTTTTTTATTTTTCTGATTAATGGCCCATTAGTGAATAGAATCGGTGCACTATCTTATTAATAAGTCTGTTATAACATGATTGTTGTTGTGGAATGAAATAATATTGAATAATTATATCAATGTTATTTCCTTCAACACTAAATAAAATGTTGTCTAAACAAATCAAATTCTCACCCAAAACATCGCCACCAATTCTAAAACAATCATCCACCTAGCCAAAGTTTCTATCAAAAGCACGTCTGCTGCGGAAATTCAGCTCAAAAACTTCCCCTTAGGAAAGATTCATGCCATTATCACCACACTGCGGCGAAACGCTTGTCGCAGTTTGTTATTAGCACACAGGTGACGCCCATCCCCTTCGTATAATCCCTTAGTGGCAACTTATGACACACTTGTGAAAGGATAGGGGAGGTTTGCTCTAACCAAAACCCCGATACGATAAACTTACGTAACGATAAGACAAATGCTTTGTATAACCTGCTCAAGAATTTCGCTCCACGCGAATCATCTATGTATAAACTGATTTTAATATTGTACTTAAATGTATGAGGTTGATGAATGAAGGTTTTGTAATGTAAAATCGTTTGTGAATTGTGCTTTGTTTTGCTGAGTTCTTTTTGAAATTGAGAAATGTTTTATGCTAAGATAATCAAAAGCAATTTTTTCGCTTATCATCGGGTTCATCGGCATTTGATAGTATCCTTTATCAAGTCTAACATTCTGCAAAAAAAATATTAAATGAATCCAATTTTAAAATAACTACTCTCATTCTTTTTTTCATTTGTTCGCTACAGTCATAAAATTTAAATGAAAATGTGGCAACCACCACTTGCTAAACGTTCTAAAGTTAATTGCACATGATGGCTATCTCACCTCGACACAAATATAAAACGACCGACCAAATATCCAAAACGGTTTCAACGAAACACCGCACAATTCACGTTCGACTGAAATACTAAAATTTCCTCCATTCCATTGTTTTCATGTACAAACGCAAAATATTATTTTATAGCCAGTTTACTTGCACTAGTAAACTAAAACTTGCTGAACCATTGACACAGAATTTACGCCCCTAGAGCAAAATGATCGTTAAAGAAAAACTTTTTATTTTTATTTTCTAGACTCGGATACCAGTCAACGTTGTATTTAGTAAAAAGTTTGCATTGCCGTCGTTTCGCAAAAACAGCCGGTAAATGAAACTTATGACTTTGAAAAATAGCAGTGACATTTTTGCTAAAGTAATTACTCGATAAAGAGGGTGTCTTATTTCATTTTAATCACATTTTGTCTTTTTGTCGAAAAGTCAGTTTTCTGGGCGCTTTAAAAAACGCTGGAATTAGTGTTCTGTTTATGGAAACATTGCTCTAGACACAATCATTTATTTCCTCTGTTCACATATTCATGTCACTATAATTATTTCTGTGTTTATGTTCTGTTGTTATTCGGCAATCACGGTACAATTTGTTTTGATGGAGACAAACTGTTTGTGTATTTCAACAAAGAATCTAAACGATCATTGAAATGCATTCAAATTCAACCATTATTGTTCATGATTTCACGCTGTTATTCATTGAACGAGTAAATTCACTGTTATAAAATATAGTACTTTTTACATAAATCATGATCATGCGAAATGAGGTCTGGTTTTCATATAATTATACTTTGTTCAAATACTCTCTATAAAAATTGTAAATAAACTTAGTGTATATGTGATAAACAAGCTCATAAAATATCTGTTAATAATTGTAAATATTATTATGTATTAGTGTTAAGTCGAGCCGCGTATAATATAAAAATAACTGTTCATTTTTATGTGTCTTTTATTACCCTTTATTTCTTTTTCGAGTAAACAAAGGCATTTGAGAGATAAATTAAACGTCCTAATGGATTCTTGAATCTTTGTAAAAGAGATTTTATTTTTTATTTGAAGTAAGTAATAATAATCCAGACAGTGTAAATTTAACATTTCTCACGATAAAAGATTTTCTTTAATCATAAAATCTGATTGACAGAACGATGAATGAGAAAAAAATAAAAACCATTATTTCAATCGTAGCCAAAGATAGATGTAATATCGGCTTGTCAGAGCAAGCTATGAGAAATAAATCAAATAAATAGATTTCGATTTCCACTACCCATTAATAGTTTTCAGTGAAAATTATTTGTCTGTCAGGTTTACAAGGCTTAACAACCCTTCTAATGTAAATGAAATTGATCAAAAATATTTTTAATACATTGAAAAGAACTTAATAAAGTGATTTTCAGGACAACAGAGTGAACAACTAAGTAATTATTTCACAGTTAGTTAAAAATCATTCATTAACTTTATGGTCGAGTAAAATGAGTATGGAATATTCAACTTTCTTTGGAAGGAACGAAAATGGTTATAAAAGCCAGGTAATTTGTTAACTTGTTGGTAATGATGATGAATCCCATTATCTAATTGAAGTCCAATCGGAAACTGCTAGTAACAAAGCTAACTTTAATGCTACACAACGACTAACTGCAGACGTTCTCTTTGTTGCATTCATTATTTCCCTAGCTGTATAAATCGAATTGACATCTAATATTGACGAGGCAATATCAAATTTAAAGCGAACCAAGCCACAGAGTAGTACAAAAGGTTGGCGCTTAACAACGAGCCAAAACCGGCGATTGCACACAAAGACACGGATGTACGGCTATCTCAGTCTATCTCAAATGAATGCCAGTCGCAAGTTCATTTGCACGCGCTGTACGTGAAGCGTGTCTGTGTGCGTGCGTTTTCTTTTACTCGAGATATGGAACCGACCTTCTGCACCTACTATTCGATGACCAAGTTCAAATTTAGAATACTAAGCAGTTGCACGTTCTAATGAATATCTAGCAACTGCTATTGTCATAATAACAACGCACACAAAGACGTTTGAGATTAGAAAGCTTGCAGACGAAGATTCATTATTTTTGATTTGGCAACAGATGAGTTTGTTTGAAGTCAATTTATGCTTCAATAAGTTGAGTACTATTTGTTCAGTTAATTTATTATTATTCTAAATCTTTTACATCTTTTACATTGTTGTTTTCTCTTTATCAGCAATAGTTTTTTTTTTTTTATATTTTGTAAAACCACCAATATTAGTTTTAGGTAGCAACAGTACATTACTGCAGCAGCCAACAATACAGGCATTGATGGACGAACTGAAACCGAGGCACACATACGTGAGTCCGTAAATTCCTGGTTGCGGCCAAGGCTTGTATAGTACTTTTCTCAAATAATGCCCGCGCATTATTTGAGAAAAGCAATTCAAACCAAATTAATGAAAAATTTCAGAATCAATGACGAACAACGATAACTTTTCTCGCGCCAATATGATCATTTGTTTCTTTTCACTTTAAACAGTTCTATTTTCTAAGCCAGTTCGAAATTTAAATAAAATATTTGATAAGTTACTTCGATGGTTGCCATCATGGGTCTAAGTGAAAAGTTCGTTACATCTTTAAATTACACGACAGTTAAGAGTTTTCATAGTAATTTATTCGGCCGCTAAACACGACAGATATGAATTTTCATACTAACATTACTGGCCGCTGCTCGCATGTATTTGACTAGTACAGCATTTTCGATTTATCTCGAAGAAGGTTGTCAAAATTGTGCTCGAATTTCCAAGCTTGTTTGAGAAAAGTATTTTTTCTTGTCTTACTTAAACGACCTTACGAAAAGGTTTGAATTTCCAGTAGTTTGGGGTTGGTCCCTCCACAATTAACTTTCAAATTATTATTTTTCAAATAAGCCATTTCAAACAATATCCCACTAAAACCAACGTTATAAATTCCATGTCGAATAAAACTATTTTTACAAAAGAATACATTTATCCTATAGAGGTATGAGTAACAGGGTGTAAAGCTCACTCCTACTCTATTGATAAGGGAGGATCCTCCGAGCAGACGGGTGTGGTGTCTGGTGGGCAACTGCGCGACTTTTGATGTCGGGACGTTGTATATATGCTAGTTGCGCGGTAAACTCTGCATGCGCGATGCAGGATTTTGCGTGACGTCAGTGTGACATGTAGGTCGCATGTGGCGATGTAGATACCGCTACAATCCTCACAAAAGACCGATACATCTCATTACTATTTTATTCCATCAGCTACAAACGTTGCAATTCCATTCGAATCTACGAAAAGACAGGCTAACCTGCTATTTCAGGCTACATCAGCGCAAAAAAACCAACAAAACATATATGTAAAATAACCCTCTCGTCCGCTGCTTTAGATAGAAATTCTAATTTCACTCAAACTAAAAGAACGATGAAATGTACCAATTCAATTCAGTTTTCATTATTCTGAAAGGCCTTTGATGAAGTTTCGTGCATATTAATTCAGCCGCTGCTGACTTTGTTCTTACAAAAGTATTAAAATTTGGTAAAAAGCCGGTGGTGAGTCCAAGATTTTTGTTTTTGATTTCAATTATTTATTTTTAATCAGTAGATTACTATTTTATTTATCCATCGCTTGTCCGAAAAATGAAATTATCAAATAGACAGACAAAACCAATTAAAAAGAATGAAACATTTACAGTTGAAAAAGTTCTTATCTAAACTAATATTATAAGATTGATTTTATGTATGTTTGTTTGTTACGCTTTCACGCTTAAATGGCTGAACGGATTTGGATGAAATTTACAATGGGTAGACCATGACCTGGATTAGGACATATGATACTTTTTATCCCGATAGTCCCACGGGATCGAGACGGATGCGGGAGAAACCGCGGGGCGCAGCTAGTTTGTATAATAAAGAGTATATTTTTGCAGCTGAAGAATGAACAGCAGAAAAACTCAGTGAATTTTAATTAATTAAAACCCAATTAATTATAATATTATAAGAGCATAATAAAATTATATCGTCATAATTTAATATTTTATATATTTTTAATATGTTATATTTGTAATATTTTTATAACGAATGCAATTTAATGTTAATTTTTAACACTCCAAAGCAGTACAACAAAAATATAATATTCACTTTACTATACTTTTTTTTAAATGATTAATCCTAGAACTCATTATTAATCACTAAAACGCTGAGCGTAAATTAAGTAAATCACTCTTTTTATTTATTCTAGCTTTAGACTCAAAGGTAGAAGAACATTGACCTGTCATAATCAAATACACAGGAGTTAATTCAACGAGATGTCAAACAGACGAGTACTGATTTTGATACAGAATTGAATTTGGAGATATCATTTTGATCTCAAATATTTACTGTACTGGTGGTTATGAACATTAATTTTGATTTCGAGGATATAAATCTACATGCGATCAAATATTTTTTCGCAAAACTTACGAAAAGTAAGAAAAATACCGGGTTTCAGTGGCTAACGGGAGAAAATCAGAGCAAACATGCTGTTCAACTAATGGAAAGTGGTAACTGCCATACAGGAGAAGAATGTCGGCGCGTTTCAAAAGTTAAAGACAAAGTCGAAATGCCCATGTAAGTACCTTTTCTTCACTAACAAACCTTCATACTCGAAAAACAAAGTTGGAATGTCTCAAACTCCTGTAATTTCACCGAATCCTTAAACCTGAAACACAACAACGCCACTTAGCGGCGGGAATCGGCAAAGCAATAACAATTTCCTTACGAACTGTCTCTATTGCCACGATTACGAACCATTCTGACGAAGACTACAAAATAGTATCCCATTAAATTTCAGAACCAGTTTCAAGTTTCCACTTGTCTTAACAATGTCAAATGCTGTACAAACGAGAAGCGGAGCGTTCTAATAAAATAGTGAGCAGAGAATAGGATTACAATATAACTAGATACAAAAGGCCGGTTCTATACAACGAGCGAAAACAGGCGTACGCACACATAAACCTGCGGCGATCTCATACAAATGCGCGAGTACCACGCTCGTGAGTGCACTTGCACTCGCTGTACGTGAACGGTGTCTATGTGTGCGTGCGTTGTCGCTCGTTGTATGGTACCGGGTCTTCTGTTGCTATCAATTTTGTTGCAGAAAGGAGTTTGATTAATAGTGCGTTATAATAAAACAGTACGCGTGTGTACTGTCCGTCGCTGGATGCGATGGTCGGGTTTTGACTCGAGAATTGTTTATTTGGTAAAAAAGCAATAATTAGGTTTATTTTTCCTAGTGCAAATGGTATGGCTATAAATGACATGGATACCGGACATGTTGGCTGATAAACATGCTGCGTTCATTCCAAATATATTACTTATAGGACACAGAATGATGTGATGAGTTAATTCGGTCACTACTGCTGTCATTAACGTAAGAAAGAAAAAGGAGGTTTGAAAATATAGGGTCAAATTAAATTAGCTAGCGAAACTGCTGACGTGATGGGTATCGTTACCTAAACACGAAAAAATAAAAAAATAAAATGTGTTGTTGTTTTTTTTGGGGTCAACGACCGCTGGTAATTTTGTTACTAGAAGTTTCCGTTGAGAAAACCTGTTAAAAAAACGGACTTTTAAAACTGATATTTCCAGTGACAACTCTATCTGCGGTCGATGAACAGACAAAAAACCCCTCAAATAATTATTATTTTCTTTTATCGTGTTTAGATATTGATACCTATCACGCCTGCGAAGTTTTGCTAGCTAATTTAATTTAACCCTGTTTAAACTATACAAAGTGGCGTAAAATGAAATGTTAGCGAGAATAAGTCGTGCGTGGCTAAAATATGCAGGGAAGTAGAGTCTATCTGATGACGTTGCTTACCAGCGGAATGAATGGTGCCTGCAAAGATTAGGAAAACTCACCCCGCGTAGTAAGAAGAGCCTTGGACAAAGAAGATGTGCCTGGTCAAATGATGACCCAGTCACCAAGTCATTTGATACAATGTTTGTTTTACATACCAATTTACTTACAACGATAATTTCATCGCTACCACAATACGTGAATATTCATTCAACAATTATAGAATTTCGACTGTCAGAATAATTTAATTATATAGTTAGGTTAGTTATTATTTCAACAAAATGTCATGTGTATGTAATAAACGTCTACTCTCTGACGTTGCGGTTTGAGACCAGCTGTGAGCCTAACACGAACGCGCGCACTAAACGTGACGAAGGTAAATTCAAACGATTTTTTTACTGGAAATACGACAAAAAAATTGTTCAAATTCACGCTTGTCGCAAAAATTGCACAGTTGTCTATTGTGTATTGTTCGGCAAGCACAATTAGTACCGCACAATTGCGAGCAATTTAATGCTAAACATTAATCCAAAACATCACTTTTTCTTTGTCTTCTTCAGACGATTGACAGCAATAGAACGACGGTTTAATTTCGTTTACCGCTAAACATATGTATTTAGTGATTCGTGGTGCAAGCGGGCCTAAATATCAAACATAGATTATTATAAATAAAGATTTTAAACTACAGTCAGTTGTGAGAGTGCGAAAATTCTGGTAACTAATAAAGATCAAATTCGCAAAACACGTATTCTTTTGTATGAAACGGACAGGTGACAGGAACGCATCCTCTCGATGGCCAGACTGAAATTAAATTGTATGTGCGCAACGAGTATTTTCAATTTAAAAATCGTTCGTATTGACGTTTCGTTTACTTCGGGGGTTGGTGCTAGGCATGGACGAACAAAAAAGTCGGACAGAACTCCGCTAAGACAAAACTGAGTCCCGTTCATGTGTGTGTGTTGCCGTTTGCGCGCGTAATGGCCGACTTATGTGTGAATGTGTGCGTACAGCGGCCTTTACGTACAGCGAGTTGGCCGACTTGAGTGACACAGTTTTTTGGTAGCGAGAATCTGTCCGACTTTTTTGTTCGCCCATAGTGCTAGGCCTACAGTGTGGCAATATGTTTTGTTGATAGCTGTTAAATGTATGATGGGCGCCATTTGGTTGTTGATGTAATTAAAAAGCTACGGTTGAGTGAATAAATGATTTGTTTTGTGGCGTGAATTGTGTGCAGTTTAGTGATAAAACGCTTTTGTGAATGTGGTTACTGAATCCGCCAATAGGGTATTTATTACGCCCATTTTTGAAAAGTGTCTCAATTAGATTCTACAGTGCTAATGAACCACTAAAAAATTTACAAATCTTTTATTCAATCTTTAAGTGCCATAAAAATGCATTAAAATTTTGCATTTTCAAATTTCGCGCGTAATTTGACGAAAACGCTGCCGCTGGACGCAGTGGACGCCATATTGTCAAAGTCAAAGTCAAATAATTTATTTCAAATAGGCACATAAAAGGCACTTTGAATGTCAAAATTTACAAAAAAATAGAATTGATTCTAGTCGCCCCTTCCAAAAGGTAGTTTCGTATGGAGAAGAGTGGGCAAGAAACTCCACCGTTACTCTTTTAAAATATTGCTCTGTGGTTATGACGTCAGTTGGCTATGTAAACAAATGCAGTGATATTGTTGACACGATATCATTATTATATATCGATATTGACAGTTGACACTTCTAAGTTTACATAGCCATATGACGTAATAACATGGCGACTACTATTTAAGGTGTTATGAAACAGATTAAAAAAGCTTTGAATTGAATTTTAAAATTTAGTTTGCTATTTTATGAACTAAAACTAACGTTTTCCGACTGCTTTTTGCCTAAGCTATCTCAATAATATATTTTTAGATGTTTTCTCATATAGAGTAAAATACCCTATTACATTTAAATGTGTTAATTTGTATGGGTTTTGAGAAACGATCACGTTAATGTCTCATTTCGTAGAAATGTCGGTCTGTTCCGTAAAAATCTCTAGGAGAAGTGAACTGTCTTTCCACCTAATAATAGGGATTGACACCATTGACAAGTTACTTCAAGCTCACTAAGTTAAGTTTTCACGATGAGATTTTTACAGAATAGACCTGCTGTTGTTTGCAGCATTCATCATTACCTGCTTATAGGTAAGGCCACTGCTGGTCAATTTTTTATAGGTCTCCCCATAGACTACCAAACTGATTTTTCTGCCCCCTTCTCTGCCAAGAGTAGATGACAGAAAAAGGCGCTTTCTAGGCGTGTCACGATGACGATGCCCATCTTCAGAAACTGCGTGAAGATCTAACGACGTACAACCCACGACATCGAAGATATAATTGCCCACATCTTCAATTATATCTTCAGCATAATTATAATTATGTCTTATTTGCTGAAAAAGATTCAGTTATTTAGGTTGTAGAAGGAAATAAACTAACTCAGATACATACTTAATTACATAACTACTTGAGCATACTTACTTAATTCATAACCTTCCTCCCTTCTGTAGTCGGGTAAATATACCGTGGCAGTAAAAGTAAATAAATTCCTTCCCAAATAAAAGATATCTTTACCGTAACACCGCGTTCCACAATGCACTCGAAGTATAAAAGGGAATCCGCGCTACTTACATTTTGTAGTATTTTTTCTTTATTTTTGTTTCTCTTTCGGTACTTTAATCGTTGTTGATAGGTAACACGTTATAATGGGAATGAATTTTTAGGGGTCCGTACAAAAATGGTAAAAGGGGACCCCTATAGTGCAACATCGTTGTTGTGTTCTTTTTTTTCTGTTCCAGACCTGTATCTATTTTATTGCAAGGGATAGCCAGTAACTATGGCTGCTGTAACAACATAATTATCATAAAAACACGTGAAAAACATTACCCTCCCTCTAGGGCAAGGGGGTAAAAAAGAACCAGCACCCTAATTGCGTAACACAGTATCAATCAAAATTTAAATAATTTTGAACGATATTGCTAATCCATTGCATCATTATGTTCGAAAAATTTGTCTGCTCAGCAACGTAAATAACGCAATGAATGTTGTTGAACTGTCAAGATGAAAGCCATTCCTACTGTTAGTGCGTTACGCAATTACCCCGCAGGACCTCAACTACGTGTCGTACATAACACAATTTCAATCACAGTCGGAAGGTATTTGAAAGGAAATTCATGTTCCATTGTTTCATAATTATATTTGAGAGATTCCTCTGCTCGACAGACAACGTAAATAATGCAATGAATGACAAATGGAAGACATTACCATTGAAACTCAAAACATGTATTTCAATTAAAATGAATACAGGCACTTTTGATTGAGTTTTTATATGATATAACTACAAAATCTCTAATATTAAACGATTTATATAATTTTACATACTTACATTGAATATAAATCGTTTGATATACCACTCAAAAGACATAGAACCTATTTAGCCTAATATGTAGTTTTTTTTTGTTGTAATTTCTATCATAGTTAATAACCCGGGCAGATATACCCAGTAACTGATTACCACCTGCCAAGGTAGCTCGATGGAGCCCGACTACGCGGGGCTCCTATTTCTGGGTGGTTATAAAAAATAATCCTAACCTATCCGAGTCGGATTGCCCTGAATCGGGGTGTTAACCATAATGATGGTATCAATAGATATTTTAAACGATATACCTAATGATGTTTGATTAAATACACGTTATATCCAATAACGTTATACTAAATAAGTTTTACCAAAAGAGATAAGTAACCAGGGTCGTCGATATAGTTGAAGTTTAGTAATAAACCGATGAATGTTATCGAACAAAATTTAATTATATTAATAGAAAACAAACAGGTAATTTATCAAATTAAATTTCATTCAAAAATATCTATTGGTTTCATACAAAACTTCGACTATATCCGACGACCCTGGTTACTTATCACATTTGGTGACCGTAGATAAATGTTATATGTAAGGAAATTATATCAACAGTTCATATATCTCAGGTTTATCATATCTTGTGAACGTTATTGAAATGAAAATATACCAAATAACTTTATATGATATGAGACGCACCCCTTTTGATTCGTTAAGGAGTCGGTCAGTCAGAAAGATGTAGCTAGTAAGCATTGTAAGAGTGTATTACGCATTAAGGCTACCCTTTGTCTTTAAGTCAATTGAAATTTTCACAGAATACGTGTAATTATAGCCGTTACAACATCGAATCATAAAATAATATAAGCTAGTTGTTGGTAGTAGGTAATATCTACGGAATCCAAAGTACGCGAGTCGGACTCCCGCTTGGTGAGATTTTATTAAATATTACATCGCATCATTGTGGATTGGTTCTTGGCCCTGCAGTCTCGACAAATATAACGACAAAAATCGGTCGTTAAGTCCAATCGATGTCAAATTTCTTTAACAGATTTTCAACCTTATGCTTTCGAAATAAAGTTGAAAATCTATTAAAGGAATTTGACATCGATACGACTTAGCGACCGATTTTTGTCACTGTCTAATGTCGAGACTGCTGGCCCTGGTAATTTTTTTGAGTTTGTTTTGTTTTTGTTTCGTGCAGAATCTAATGTTTCGCATTGTTGAGGATGACGAGTCGTCTTTTGTTTTAAGATAATTGATAAATGATGAAGAGAAGCTGTTTTATGTTTCGTATTTAAGTACTAGATAAGAACACCTTTAACTTAAATTTAAGACAGGATTTAAAAAAAAAAAATGTTATCCCGTAAAACGACCATAGAAAAATATCAATATGCAGGTTTTATATGTAAACTAATTTAGTACCAACACTAAAATACATCAATGGGTAGCGTCTTAATAAGAAGTAATTTGCCAATAGGTATTTATAATCATTCTGGCAACGGTGTTGATTAAATAAAAATATATGATTAGCGTGTCCACCACTGACTGAAAATGATAATCATGTGTTTTGTTAAATGATAAATGATTTTATTTCTGTAAGTAGGTTTGAACAAACACTTTTGCACGTCAATCATATTTTAAAAACTAGATGAGGTCGGCGTTTCCTATCTGACTACTCTGAGAAGAAAGGCCGAAACAAACTCAGAGGTCACAGTCTCTTTTCAAGTCCAGACATAATTTTGGTCAGATCATGTGAAGACCATGTAGATTTGTGTCTGAAATGGTCTTTTGAGGAAAAACCACACAGATTGAGTGGACCTGTCCAGTCAGTGCACGCATTTGTCAGTAATCGTGCAGCTCAACTCAGAACTTAAGGAGCTCAACGATTCGACGAACAATAGCAAAGAAAAGACATTTGGGTAGGCCACAAAAATTACTCAAACTGCCAGACCATGATTAAAATTAACTGAGGAGAAAAAAAAAAGCAACAATGACCCACATAGTCTTCACATTCACAGTATTAAATATTGTTGTGATGAATGTTCCGAAGCACAATTTAACATAAGCCCCTCTCAAGTTCCGTTCCTCCTACAACACCTATCTCCGCTTTCCGCACAATCCAAAAGTAGTCTTCTATACATAGACTGAAATGATCAACGAACACGCATTGTACGCACGCAACCATTGTATCAAAAAATATAAAACTCGACCCGATATTGAACAAGTTTTTTAAAGCATTTTTTTCTCGAACAAAAGCTTACGACATACGAGTAGAAGCAATATTTAGTTCTTAGGTACGGCGGTTTTTATTATCAAAGTGTATTACAGTGACCGTGGTAAAGTAAATTGCAAAAGGACCACACTGGGCCGATGGCAAAAGTCGTAAGGAGATATTTGTTACTCTGTCTCTGTAGCATTCTAATATAATACCTATTTTAGTTTATTTGGGAAAATAAACGGTTACACATTACAATGGTATAGAACGTAAAACTAAAAAGGGAGCATACATTTATAACCAACAAAATTTTCCACATAATATAATACCTACACTGGGAAGTGGTAAATACCTCTCATAGAGAGGAAACTTCTGTCCCAGCTGTGGGCACTATAAGCTGTTTATGCTGTAAATGGTTTATTTATTAGACAAGCAGATGCAGCGTGATATTTTCAGGCAGTGACAGTACATTGAGACAAACGCAATGCTCTCTTCAAATCAGAGAAGGAATTTTTTCTAGTAAAACTTCATTAGCAGTGCAAAGATCCAATTGTAGCGGCATCTACAAACGCCACATGCGAGCTACACGCCACACTGACGTCACGCAAAATCCTGCATCGCGCAAGCAGAGTTTACCGCGCATCTAGCATATATACAACATCCCGACAGCAATCGTCGGGCAGTTGCCCACCAGACACGACACCCGTCTGGTCGGAGGATCCTCCCTTTTCTATAGAGTATGAGTGAGCTTTACACCCTGTTCCTCATACCTCTATACTGGTGACCCCGAAAATGAACGTCAGCGCAGCCTTCGTGCAAGTACATCAGCGTGACGTCATCATCACTTCCTTCAAGCTTTCGAGCGGCGAGTCACACAGCCAGCCAGCACCCACGGCTTCAACGGGTACCCTGACCACCAGCATGCAGCGACCGCGCATACCTGGTCATCACCCTCAGCCTCATCAGCAACCTTGGCACAGCACACTGCACTCTCGGCCGGTCCACAAGCAGAGCCTTCAAACCCTCTCCTGGTCGACGCCAGCAGTCAGCCACAACTTGGCGCTCTACCACATCCGACGCACTGGAGCATAACGCAGCGCCACCCTGACTCACTGGGGAATCTTCGCAGACAGTTCCGACTCACCGCGAACTATGCGACAACCGGTTCCGACTCACTGGAACCTCAACTGGCCCTGGCAAGCATCGCAAGATACAAGACTCAGCCCACTATCGACCTCCGGTCTCCGGGGGGGAGTGATGTAGCGGCATCTACAAACGCCACATGCGAGCTACACGCCACACTGACGTCACGCAAAATCCTGCATCGCGCAAGCAGAGTTTACCGCGCATCTAGCATATATACAACATCCCGACAGCAATCGTCGGGCAGTTGCCCACCAGACACGACACCCGTCTGGTCGGAGGATCCTCCCTTTTCTATAGAGTATGAGTGAGCTTTACACCCTGTTCCTCATACCCCTATACAATCATGCTCCGTAAAAGAGTTAGTCATGGGATCCACCGATACTTACAAGGAATATGATAGTGCCCCGAATTGCAGTGTGCAAAAATATTTCGTTAGAATGAAAGGGATGATTTAACTTTACCTGAAGGCCAACCACTTTCAATGCGTTTAGTATTTCTTTAACGACTTTCATTAGAATTAACACAAGCTTTCCGGTAGCTTATATCGGTATTTATTTAATTAACCATGTATAGTACACACATATAAACAGACAGGCAGAAAGGAATAGAAAAATATGTACAAAGGGGATGCTTAGAGTAGACAACGTGTGTAAGAATATAAGGGAAAACAAAATACATAAATTCAAAAACAATTTTCCAATTTAAATATAAACATACAATATGAGAAAGTACTTACATATTTCTAAAATAAACATCACTAAAATAGATAAAAAAAATTGTAAATAATAAATACATATTATGCAATTATGACAAAGTGGATGTAGTTATCGTTGATAAAATGATAATTTAATTAGGCCCTCAAGTTTCTAAAACTAAAATTAAAGTGGTAAACATTAGATATAGTATTTCTTACTTTCATAAAGCTCCGCCTTAGCTAAAATCTCCTGTCCCATGTACTGAACCAGTTGGTCCTACTGTGTGTATCTGTTTAGTAACCTAACCTACATTCTGTAGGTACTTGTTTGTCTTAAGGGCTAACAACAAGGCTCCTGTGATTGAGTTAGTTCAGTTATCGCCAGCGCTATATCTAAATATGGTACGCAAACAACGTTAATGAAGAGTTATACTCAATTTCTTTGAGGAGAACTGAATCTGGATAGGTATTCATCTTAGTAATTCGTATAGTAGGATTAGGTATTATAAATACGGCAGATTTCTCGTAGTATTAAACGTGTAGGTTTAACCGTCAAGTTTTAATGAGTAAAGATGTAACCTTGCCACCCTTTTTTTTAGTTGGCGGAGCGGGAGGGCGTGTCAGGCTTTTACTGACTAAAACCCACCCGTGTTTCTACAGTTGCCTGTGTGCTAGGGCCACGGTAACCCTTTCAGACAAACCTGCGACCCCGGCGGGCATCGGCCCTATCAGACCCCGTCAATTATGCTGACATCTCTTTGAGGCGCGCGTGGAACACGACGGCCGTCGACCCGGGCCTTACCAGACGGCCCATTGCTCGCCGTCCGCAAGCCCGCTGCTACGGTGGCCGGGAGTCGGCTATCGACTCCCGACGCTCAGGTTGTCTACTCCTGCGGTGGCTAATGGCGTGAGGGCAGAATGATTGCCTCTCCTTACACGCTCCGCCTCCTCCCTCACGAGCATTACTGCTTCGCAGAAGGAGGTGATGGCTTTCCATTTCCTCTCACTCCGTACCATGGCCTGGATCAGGGCCTGACGCGAGAGATCGCCACCACGAGGACACGGCGGTGCTCACCCAAGCAGGGCAGTCCTCCACCGTATGCTCCACCGTGTCCTCCGGTCGATCCACACAATGGTAACACCCGGACGTTTCCTCCCGCCTTGCCGCCCTGTATGTCAATTTTATATGCCGCCTATGGCATTAGTTCTTGAATCGAAATGATTACTTTATGTTTATTTTTTTGTGTAAGTTTAATATAGGTACACATCTGCTTAACCCTTCGAGGGTAGCCGGCGTGATGTTCTGTGTGTTACTTTCTGTTCTAAATATAAAATAACGATTGTTTCAAAGTAAGTACTAACTTGTACTTACGATTTAAGTTAACTTCAACGACTGAACGACGATGCTGCAAATTAAATTATCACAACAATTGTGTTTAGAAAAAAAGAAAAAGTTTTCTGTCCGAGTAAATATGATTAAACATGTAAGTACTCGGTCAGAAAACTTTTAATGATAATTTTTATTAGTGAATTATACACCCGCGGGTCTGTAACCTAGGACCAAGTACTTACCACCAAGTCAAAAGTCTATGCAACGGCCATTCAATAATGGAACAAACAACACTGTTCTTTAAGAATGACAGTTCCAGATAGCTTAGGTGTTGGTCGTTAATAAGTTTCCACGACTTTTGTCGGTCGAGAGGTCGCAATTGTAGCAGTTTAGAGGAAATTAGAGGATTATATCCTAGATAAACATGCTTGGAAACATGCTGGTCCTGCTCCATAGGACAATCTAGAGTCTAGACAAAATCAAACTGGTTGCTAATTTAATTGTATAATTTATAATTTTTATGACATTGATTGTTACATTATGTACTTAACTACTTTAACTCACAAACTAAATTATTACTTGTTAAAATTTCGGAAAAATCTTCTACTTTTCAATATTTGTAAATATGTGAGCACCATGTATCTATCACATAATTAATTTACCTGTCATTGCATTATATTTAATTATTTTTACCTATTGTGGTATAGTAATTTTGTTCTAGGTGCATCGTCCTCACATATAATTATATAATTAATGTGAACCTACATAACATTGTAAAACATTTAAAAAAAGTAACGGTGGAGTTTCATGCCCATTCTTCTCCGTATGAAACTACTTTTTGGAAGGGGCAACTAGAATCAATTCTATTTTTTTGTAAATTTCGACGTTCAAAAGTGCCTTTTATGTGCCTATTTGAAATAAATGATTTAACTTTGACTTAGTTGAATGCAGGTTCAATTCCCAGGGATAGCAAAGGGTTTTGTTTTTTCATCCGTAAGTTTTATGGCAATAGGCCAGAAGAGCCGTTCTTTTCTACAATACAATAAGACATAATTCAAATACAAATTATTCATTTTTATTTCAGACCAAGGGATCCATATAGTGTTAGTATGAACATAGCTTATATAAGTAAACTCAATAACTCGTAATTGAACATTACATATACAAATACAAAATACAAAAATGCTTATTTCTTGACCATAGTTGTTAACATTTTGTTGGTAAATGACACCTCCTTTTAAGCAGATAATTCCTGTGAATAAGATTTTTTTATGTTTTTATTTTTTTATTAATTGGCTACATCAACATATGCACGCACATGTCTGCCAGCCCAGAGCCTGATAAATAGTCCATCAACCTTGTCTGCCAGTGTAGCTAAAATACGGTATATAATATTATATAAGTAGCGATACTTGAATTGCTGCCCTTTTGAAAAAATCCACACGTGATAGATATGTTTATATGCTTTCCACTGATCCTATAAAGCTCGAGAAGATACAACAACGAAACCTGTAATTAAAACTTAAAACAACATTTAATTAAACATTATAAAACACAGGACTACGTATCCTCACATTAATAATATTACACCTTTGACCTACATGGAAACAAAAACTTCGCTTAAAAGAGCTGGGGCAAAGAATAGTACAGAAGGCCGGTTTATACACCGTCCGGTACATTATATACCTCAATTTTTTTTTTTCAATTCTTTATTTATGGCTTTTGTAGACAGGATTTTAATACAGATTTGTTACAGTTGTAATGGCAACCATGTCATTTGGTTTAAATAAGCGTTTTGTTGTTGTATAGATTCTTCTATATTTTGTGAATGTGAGAACATTGTAGGCCTTTTTTTTTGTGTGGGAAGTCATCAAATGACCTCTCCCGCTCTGGGCGGAGCGGAAGGGCGTGTCAGACTCTTACTGACTAAAACCCACCCGTGTTCCTTCAGTTGCCTATGCGCCAGGACCACGGTAACTCTTTCGAACAATCCGCAGCCCCGGCAGGCATCGGTCCTATCGGACCCCGTCAATTGTGCTGACATCTCTTTGAGGCGCGCGTGGAACACGACGCGCCGTCGACCCGGGCCTGGTCGTTACCGGACGGCGAGCTGCCCATTGCTCGCCGTCCGCAAGCCCGTGCCTTAGGTGGCCGGGAGTCGGCAATCGAGTCCCGACGCCCAGGCTGCCTCCTCCTGCGACGACTAGGGGTGCGAGGGCGCAGCGATTGCCTCTCCCTTTCGCGCTCCGCCTCCTCCTTCGCGAGCATTACTTCTTCGCAGAAGGAGGTGACGGCTTCCCAATCCCTCTCGCTCCGTACTATGGCCTGAACCAGGGCCGGACGCGATAGGTCGCCGCCGCCGATCGCCGCCATGAGGACATGGCGGTGCTCCGCCCAAGCCGGGCAGACTTCCACCATATGCTCCACCGTGTCCTCCGGTCGATCCACACAATGATAACACCCGGGCGTTTCCTCCCGCCTTATCCGAAACAGGAACCTCCCGAAACAGCCAAGTCCGGTGAGGACCTGCGTCAGGCGGAAGGTGAGGACGCCGTGGCGCCTCTCAAACCACTCCTGCCACCATGAGATCCCGCCGGAGCTCTGTCCGCTGTGCCGCGATTTCTCGCGGCAGCGGAGTTACGCCCCGCCGTTTCACCTCCTCGCGCCACTCCCAAACGTGCGCGAGGACAACATTGTACGCCTAATTTGTAGACTTTTTTTATATTTTGTTGAGTACCTGTTACTTGTTGACAGGCCTACACTGTCCTCCCATACCTATCAACACTGTAATTTGAAACATTCTAGAAGCCCTTATTTTTAAAAGAGTAACCGTGGAGTTTCTTGCCGGCTCTTCTCCATATGAAACAACCAATTGGGACCGTGCACCTAGCTTCTGGCGTTTCATAAGTGCCCATGTAGGTTTATGTGAAATAAAATATTTTGATTTGATTTAATTTGACACAGCGAGCGAAAACAGGCGCACGCACACATAGATGCGTACGTACGCGATCTCAAACGAAGGCCAGTCGAGTGTGCGCTTGCACTCGCTGTACGCGAAGTGTGGCTATGCGTGCGTGTGTTTTCGGTTGTTGTATGGAGCTAACCTTCTGTGTCTATCGGTTTTGTAGTTGAGGAGCGTAGGGTGAACATTTTTAATTACGTCCGTTTTCAAGTCGTGTGTGCTGAATAAATACAGAAAGGTACAGGGCCGGTTTTATTAAACTATCTTTATGTTTCATTATGTTATTTTGGTGGGAGAAGTTATAATTTAACTAGGTACTGGTAATTTGATCACAACTTTTTAAATTACAATCATCGATCATCATCACCAATTGATATTAATCACCCAGTTACCCAGTTTGTACATGCGCCTCCTCCAAACGTCGCCACAACGTCCCACAGTTCTGTTTTTTTTTTGCATCCAGCGTATTTCTAAGTCCTTTAGCAGGTCTAGCCCATGTGGGGGGTGTGATCAGGGATTTTTCCTGAGCTAAGTAGGTATATCTACACGATCGATGTCATCCATTTATCATGTCATCGATGCATAATGTTTTGTCCAGTAGCGGCGTATCTAATCAAATTTTCTCTTTATAAAATATAATAACCTTACCTGACTAAGACAATTAACAAACAAAAATATGACGTCGAAAAATTCCTCCGCATCGCTGTCGACTGGCAATGTACCCAAGATACTGGTGGCATTGCCACGTTTTATGGCAATGCTTAGCCTCTGGCCAAGGTAAAAACCAGCCCTTGGGTCACGGGAAGTGTCAAACAGGCGTTTGGAGATTTGATGATTCATAATTAAGTATCTTATAGCTACAAAGTCACTGGAAGATATTAGCATCAAGTTTAATAGCAAATAAAAATGACGTCACGATTGAGTAAAGAGCAGTGGTGGCCCACTGGTATCGGCTCCGACTTACGAGTCGTAGGTCGTGGGTTCGAACGCAGGCAGGCGCTTTACTTTGTTTAAATAATTTAATCACCACTGCTCTCAAAACGGTGAAGGAAAACATCGTGAGGAAACCGGCATGTCCTAGAACCAAAAATTCGAAGACATGTGACATCTACCAACCCGCACTGGGCCCGCTTGGTAGATTACAGTCCAGTCCCTCTCAAAGAGAGGTGGCCTGTGTCCCAGTAGTGGGGATATTATAGGCAAATTATGCTACACTATGATTGAGTAAAGCCATCTACATTAAAAATAAGGGAAAAGAAGACTAGATTAAAAGTAAGGTAAAAGAAGAGTAGATTTCAAAAAATAGATTCGGTTGAACTAAGAAACTCCTCCTTTTTTTGAAGTCGGTTAAAAATAAGGAAAAGGAAGACTAGATAAACAAGGAAAATGAAGACCAGATTAAAAACAAGGAAAATGAAGACTAGATTAAAAATAAGGAAAAAGAAGACTAGATTTAAAATAAGGAAAAAGAAGACTAGATTAAAAATAAGGAAAAGGAAGACTAGATAAACAAGGAAAATGAAGACCAGATTAAAAACAAGGAAAATGAAGACTAGATTAAAAACAAGGAAAATGAAGACTAGATTAAAAATAAGGAAAAAGAAGACTAGATTAAAAATAAGGAAAAAGAAGACTAGATTAAAAATAAGGAAAAGGAAGACTAGATTAAAAATAGACTACTTCGTTTTCTAGCGGTCGCAAGCGCTACTGCTGAGCATGAGGTCCTGTGTTTTGATTCCCGGGTCGGGCAAATTGCTAGTGAGCGGTTCTTTCAACTGAAATTTCTCAGTAGCAGACCAGTCTGGATTTGTGCCCGGTTGATGACAAATTACAAAATAAGTTGTGGCAGAAACCGAAATTATTCCAAAAGTGTTATTTTTTTAGTTGACTGCCTCGATGGTGTATTGGTGGCAAGCACTACTGCTGAGTATAAAAATAAAGATAAATTTAAAGATAAAGATAATTTTATTTTGCAAATATAGGTAACAGTAAATGATGACAAATAATTTAAAAGTTCAGCCATATTTTACCACATAGGCATGCAAAAGATTTAAAACATTCAACTTACAACTAAATAATTAAATACAATTTAAAAAAATTACACAATGACCTAAATACAAAAAATTATATATTTATATATATATATATATATATATATATATATACAGGGTGGAAAAAATCAATGGGCCCTGAAGGGAAACTACTTTAAATCCTTAAGATAGATTATTTTACTTAAAGGAAACATTCCTTTATTTTTTTAAATAAACCAAAGTGTATTCACAAATTTCTCGACAAGCTTACCTGAACGGGGAATCGAACCAACTAAAAATTAAAAAAATAAACACTCACTATTTTATTCTACTATCGATAGGATTATTGTTCAGGATAAAATCTCTCTAATAAACATTTGGTCTTAGAAATAAAAAATCATGAAATCTAACATTCATTTTATTTTATGTTCAATTCTAATACGAAGGACACGTAATCTTGAAAGAAAATTATTACCTAGCATGACATTGTTACTTGAACTACTTAAAATTACAATTTGATACACTTTAATAATTTTACTGATAAGTTGTTCGAAATAAGACCCCTCGTTGTGGATACACAAATTTAGTATTTTTTGAAATTCACATCGTGTATACTTCCAATAACATTTTCTACCTCAACCCTTAGCTCTTCTACAATCTCATAAGACTTTTTGGAAATAACATGTTTTACATGGCCCCATAAAAAATAGTCCAGACGAGTGTAAGACCTAATGTTACTTGGAGAAATTTTATTTTTAACAGTGACTCTATCGACTAGTGAAATAAAATAGCGAGTGATAATTTTTTAAATTTTTAGTTGGTTCGATTCCCAGTTTAGGTAAGCTTGTTGAGAAATCAGTGAATGCAGTTTTGTTTCTTATTAAAAATAAAGGAATGTTTCCTTTAAGTAAAATAATCTATCTTCAGGATTTAAAGTAGTTTCCCTTCAGAGCCCATTGATTTTTTCCACCCTGTATACACTAGCTTAAAAAATCTTTCTCAATTAAGAACTTCTTAATATTATAATATGCTTTCGCCACAACAAAGCTTCGGAGTCTCTTTTTAAATAATGAAAGCGGAAGTTCTTTCCATGTCTTTGGCAATTTGTTATAAATGACTGGAGCCATGCAGTAGACACTTTTGCCCATAAGTGCTGTCTTGGCTGACTCCAGACAAAGCTGACTGTTATCGCGTCTATTGCGAGGTACTTACTACATCTGATAGACGTCTAAAACGATTCGGATTTGTCTTTACAAACACAACTACTTCTAATATGTACAGACAAGCCAATGTTAATATTTTGTAATTTTTAAAGTACGGTTCACAACTATCAGTGGGTTTAAGTTTAAACATCGCTCGAATGCACCTTTTTTGTACCTTGAAGGCGGTCTCTCTTTCAGTAGAGTTTCTCCAAAATATGATCCCATACCGTAAATGTAATTCTACTATGCCATAATACGCAGTAAGAAGAGCATCCGTGTTTATTATATGTGATAATGTGTGTAGAGCGTATGCAGACTTACTCGCTTTCTTACATAGAGTATCAACGTGTGATTTCCAATTTAGTTTTTTATCTATTTCGAGACCCAGGAATTTCGTAGTTTCAACTTCTTCCTGGTAATATAATAAGGTCCTGGGTTCGATTCCCGGGTCGGGCAAAGTGTTATTGGGTTTTGTCCTCTGGTTATTTCCCAGCAGCTGCCTGGAGTCTAGATTTATGCCCATTGCCATCAATAAGTATATAAATAATATAAATGTTTTCCCTAATAAATAAAATATTTAAAAAGAAAGCTCGCCCCTTACCTCGTGACTTAAACATAAAGGGCAAAATGTGGCTATCCTATAGGAATACCCCTTCCTTTGACATAAAGGCGTGAATGTTATAATATTAAAAATAGAATAAAAATATTATTTTCAGTTAGGTATTCTTTTCACCAAAATATTTTTTTTTTCATCACCTTCTTTAGAATCATGAGAAACGCAATAAGGTTCGTTTCAAAACAAGTAAGAGTATTCAGGAAGCGAACCCCTCAGTTGTGGACTCAACTAATTAACGCTAAAAAGATAAAATATAAGTGGCTAATGAGCAAAAGTTCCTGATTGGCTACGCAGCAGTATACTTACTCTAACTGGATCTTGTTAATAATGTTTGTGTTGGTACGGAAAAGTATGAGGTTGCAATTTTCTTGTTGTTTTTTTGTATATACGAGGGTGGGTCAAAAAGTTTGAGGAATGGAGGGGTTAGAGTTGGGAGGGGAGGACTTTTTTTATTTATCACTACTTGGTGACTCAATACAACTATAAATACTAAGTTTCAGCCCGATCGGTTCATTAAACCTTTAAGATTTCGCTAGATAAACATACAAATCGGGAAGAGAACACTGACTATGGAGAAAATTGAGTTTCATGCCGTGATAAAGTTCCTAACTAAGCAAGGAAAAACGCCTCAGATACATAATTATGGAAGAGATGTCACCTGTTTGTGGGGACTCTTGCCTTGGAAAAAATATGATTTACAAGTGGCTTAGTCTTTTCAAGCAAGACAGAGACTCAATTGAAACGATCAGCGCTCTGTTCGGCCGATTGAGGAACATCTTCATACATTGTTGAAAAAGTTGAAAAGCTTGTTCTCGAAGATGCTCGTCTGAAGAAGAAACAGATCGTAGAAATGACTGGAGTATCATCTACGACCATTTTGAACATTATCCATGACCATCTTGGCATGTCTAAGGTCAGTGCAAGATGGGTGCCGAGAATGCTTACACCGCTTCAAAAACAGCAGCGCGTCGAGTGTTCTCGTGAGTTTTTTGGATCTGTGTAGTGAGACCAGGGATGAGTTTATGAACAGAATTGTGACTGAGGATGAAACTTGGGTTCATCACTATGATCATGAGTCCATGCAGTGGCCCAAAAAAGGCGCAGCACCGCCTAAGAAGTTCAAGGTGTCACAATCGGTCGGAAAGATTACGGCTACAGTTTTTTGGGATTCAGAGGGAATTTTGTTGATCGATTATAAAGTTATCTTTGCCATCATCATTCATCAATACTACGCTACTGGAAAACATAAAAAATGTACTTAAAGAAAAAAGAAAGGGAAAGTGGTCTCGAGGTGTGCTCCTTTTGCACTACAACGCACCCGTTCACAGGAGTCATATTGCGATGGCTGCCTTACACAAGTGCGGCTTCGAAACAACCACCCACCTTACAGTCCAGATTAATTAGCCCCTTGTGATGATTATTTGTTCCCAAACATGCAAAAAGAGCTTCGTGGAAAGAATCATTGTTTTTCGAAGGTATAAACAAATTATTTGAAAGATCTGGTAAGTGGATTAGGGTTAGTGGAAAACATATTGAAAAGGAAAAATAATTTTATGTTTAATTTCACCTCCTTTTCTTTTCATTCCTCGAACTTTTTGACCTCCCCTCGTAATTACTTGGTTATAGTTGTCTTCTTGATTTACTCTTTATGATATTAATCGAAATTATGGATATCTGCTAAACCACTGGCATCGCAGATGCTTTGCCATCCCAGAGACAAAGTTGAAATGTCTTCACCATCCTCATCACCACCCACGTCCTCACTTCACCCACTGCTGAGTATAGGCCTCTCGTTTCTTTTGCCAACCCCCCGCTCCAGTGCGAGCCTCATCCAGGTTCTTTCAGTTTATTTTCTGAAATGTCTTAATATGTGCCTGTAATTCCACCGTCACACCAAATTTTCAGTATTTTGAATCCTAACTAATATTATAAATGCGAAAGTAAGTTTGTTTGTTTGTTACCTTTTCACGCCTAAACCACTGAACCGATCATCCTGAAATTTTGAATATACGTTGTCAGGGGTACAGAAACGGGCATAGGGTACCTTTTATCCCGCAAAAAAGTACTGTTCCCGAGGAAAACAACAATAACGTTCTTATGATAATAGATGGCGCCACGTGTCTTTCGAATCATTATTGAATTATAACCCGAATTGATAGTCAGTCTAAATTAACGCGAGCGAAGCCGCGGGCAAAAGCTAGTTTTAAACAAAAGAAAAGAAATTTGTTTACTAAATAGATGTTTCGGGAAGCCCTTGGAGAGAGGCTTATGAAAATTTTCTTTGGATGTTTCACGGGCCACCCTGAAACCACATGACGTAACTCAAACTCAAACTCAAAGCATTAATTTCAAATAAACCAAATTACAGGCACTTTTGAATTGTCAAGGGGTCGGTCAGTCAGAAAGATGAAGATAGATGCCTATTCCAAAGCGTAGTATGTACTGTTATACCTTTCTCAATATATGAAAGTGGGGGCGTATAATGTATAACTAGATTATTATATTTTATCAAGGAATTTTCCTAAATAAACTGACAGGCCCTAGCTCTGCCTACCTATCGCTAAACAAACTACCATCACTTTCCCTTCCAAACCTTATTTCAAACTTGCTTGACTGTTCGAGAGTAACCATCGATAATATATTACTAGCCAGTCAACATAAGGTTGACACATGCAGATAACCTCTACAGCACGGTCTAAAAAAACAAGGGCTGGCATTCCGGGAGTGACACATGCTGACGTCACTATCCAGTTGCCAGTTTATTGCAACAAGACACGAATTATGGAAACATTTTCAGTTACCATTCTGTTAAAAAATATATATGAAGCATTTAAGTTGTCGTTCCATTTTTCTAATCAAACGAAACAATTCCTTTTAAACATATACCAACGTAATTCTTAGTTAAAACGTCATTGTTTTATCGGATTCGCACAGGTAATAAAGGCGGTCAGGGAGTTATTATTACTCACTGCTGGTAACACATGGGTGATGACGTAGGCTTGTGTCACCCACGTGACCACTGTGTCTCGGAATGCTATACCTGGCGAAGTATATTATTATATTATGCTCTACAGTACCTATGGGGAATAACATCAGTTTACGTGACAATATAACATCCGCGACAGGTATCTAATAGGTACCTAAATATAAAGAAATATTTCAAGAAACACGATTTTATTATATAAAAGTCAACAGGTTTAAGAAAACACGTTTATAGCATTCTATAAAGTCATACAAAGGATACAATAATAATACAATAATAATCTTACACATTCTTGACTAAATAACAGCTAAAAAGTATTACAAAAAAACTTTTGAAAACAGGTCTGGTAATGTGCGTTTGTAACGATATTATCATAAAATGTATGGGAATACGTGCACGATATAACGTTAACGTGGACGGAAATTTAAAAGCGTCTTCATATATTTCCATACATTTTACTTCCCTGTGTCATTTAGCACGATGCCGTGACGTGGACGTCCACGATAATATCGTCATGATAGAAATTATAACAAAAAAGTGCACAACAGTTGCAAGCAAATACTTGAACATGCCCGAAAATCCATGATATGATATCATTTAAGGAACGTAAGAGGTGCGGGGGTGTGTTCAATACAAGTCAGAGATCGCAAACTTGTATAACTTGATGTCTCGCCAACTTGTTCTTTTTATATGCACATATTTCTGTGACAATAAATCTTTATCTCTTATGATAATTAAACTTCTCAGGCAACGGCGGCGATTCGATAATTCGATAATTGAGAGTGAAATGTCAAGGACGTGTTACGTTGCGCACATTTCAAAACATGAGGTAGAAGAGAGATAAAACTCTCTCTGTCTCTCACACTAAATCTCTTATTCTTTATGTTTTAAGAAGTTTTACTTCTATGGGCGAATTTCACCAAACTTTTATACCTAGAATAAGTCTTATCCTGAGAATAAATTTAGAATTTTTGACAGTTTTTTCCATACTAGAACTGTCAGACGTCAATTTTACTCCACGGGTAAAGTTATCTGGGTTTGGTTAAATCAGCCCTACCACGTGCACGCATAATTTTTTTCTTTCTATCTACTTCGCTATGAATTTTTAACTTGTTTGCCAGCGGATACACGGACCCTAATTGCGTAACACACTTTCAATCACAATCTGAATAATTTTGAAGGATACATATTGTTTATCCATTGCTTATATTGTTCATCATTGTAGTATGTGAAAATTCGGTACTATATCAACAGACAATATACAAGATAAATTGAAATATAAATATAAAAATAACTACAAATTAAAAAAACTCAAAGATATTTTTCCATATGACGTTTTCGTCAGTAAATAATCTAAATCTCCATGGGAACCACATACAATACGATTAAAATGAAATGACATGTTATAAAATTCAAAGACAAGAAAGTATTACGTATCATAATGTAGTGTAAAAGAGATGGGTATACAATTTCCGTTAATTATTCGTTCATTCATTTTTGGTCGGATTACATATCAGGGCATAGACGTTACAATTCTATTTTATGTTTCGTCGACTGAACTGCAATGTTCCAAACTTAAAAATCATGAATATCAGGTTGACTAACCCGGTGTTACTTTTTAGTAGTTCTAGTTAAAATGTTAATTACTTAACTCCAAGTTTAGAAACTCTATATTTATTAATTTAACCCAACTAAACATGCAAGTGGGCCACACTCCTGTGTATTCAAAGTTATTTTGAAGACACAGGAGTACAATTGACGGCACGGTTGGCGCAGTGGTTAAGCGATTGACTGCTGCGCTGCGTATCGCGGGTTGGATTCCCGCCCGGAGCAAATATTTGTATGACCTACAAGTAGTTGTTCCGGGTCTGGTTGTTTGTGTATGTGAGTTTAAATGTTTGTAAAGGCACCCACAATACAGGAGAAATTCCTAGTGTGGGCCAAAGTTTTTTAAGAAATAAATAAGTACCCTATCGATATCTAAACACGATATAACCAAAAAATAATATGATTTGTAAGTGTGTATTGGGAAAATACACCCTTCCCCCCCTTGAAACCCCTAAAACAAAAACATCATCGTATTTAAGATTATGTTTTTGTTTAATAACATTCTTAATGTTCAAATGCCAGCGGGCCCTATCAGAATACCAGCGCTGTGGTACTTTTACCGTGGCCCTGGCGCACAGGCAACTGAAGGAACACGGGTGGGTTTTAATCAGTAAGAGTCTGACACGCCCTTCCGCTCCACCCGGAGCGGGAGAGGTCATTTGATGATTTCTCAACCAAAAAAAAATAAGAAAATAAAGCGCTGCGGTACTTATTTTTTTAAATATCGGAGCATTATGCTGACATAGAAGCCTTTATGGCCTCGCACAGGTTTTTTACTTGTTTATTGTTGTTTTTATTGTTAATTTTGTTAGTTTTACATGTTCCGTTTTTATTATTATTTTTATTTTTACTATTTGTATTTCCTGTACGTGTACAAAAAAATATATTTTCTTTCTTTCTTTCTTTCTTCTCTTAACCTTAAATAACGTTTATAAATAAACCGCTAAAACAAAAACATCATAGACAATATTAACGACAATTAAAATAAATAAATGTATGTTTTAACAATCGCTGATCACTACTTAACTTTAAGCAACGTTTATAAATAAAGGGGTTAGTCGTTTGGGTGTCTTTTCATTAATTCGTCTTTAGTTTAAGTTACTAACAATAATATTTTAAGTGTAAACCTTTTACAAACAACTTATGGACCTCTTAATTGTCCGAAATAAAATAATTTATTTGATTAAAATACAGCTAATTACGAGATCAACAACGGGTTAGTACAGGTACTTGAAATGATAAGTTTAGAAAATCATTCGCTTACGCAATCTCATCAAAAAAAGGAAATTATTGAGTTTAGTAACTCATCATATTTGCGAAGTTTCGCCGACTAATTTATTGTGACCCTTATATGGGACGTGTATTACTTACGTTTTGGAAAATTCTTACTTTGAACTAAATAACTAAATACCTCTAACATTTATTTTGACAAATCTTGAATACAATATACAACCTCACAAAAATATACAGGGTGGCAGGGACTTCGCCGCGCAAACTGTAACCATGAATTCAGCATATGATTCTAGACCCTTTTACCCAGAGTAGACATTTTTCTTAATTTTTTATTTTCATGTTAAAGCGCAATACCTACGCAGTCAAAATGTATGGAACAGCAATTTTTTTTTTATAGCCCACGAAAAATTTCAACGCAGGGGGTCCAGAATCATATACTAAATCCATGGTAACAGGTTGCGCCTCGATGTTCCTGCCAACCCGTTTAATTATATTATGCACAAGTACATGAAAAAGGAACGAGCTCATTGATATCAACAAATTCGTCCACATCGCTGACAATGGGAAAAATACCCAAGAGGCTGGCAGCATTACCACGTTGGATGGCAATGCTGATTCTTTGGCCTAAAAATTGGCCTCTAGCTACGTGAAGAGTTGACCAACTGCATGGCGATGTCCTGAAATATTCGATGAGCCCTCGGACCCTAGTGTTACAACCGCAAACGGCTCAAATATAATTATAGCTCCCAATAAACCTATATTTGCACCGTTTGAGGTTTTTTTTACCTGCAACAGCCGCCCCAGCACAGCCTGCCGTACTAGGAAGGTGGAATGGCGCGAAGGTGTTGACCCAAATTTCAAGGCATTATGTTAATTCCGTCTGGCCTCTTCCTATC
Organism: Dryobotodes eremita; assembly: GCA_917490735.1. Taxonomy (NCBI): domain Eukaryota; kingdom Metazoa; phylum Arthropoda; class Insecta; order Lepidoptera; family Noctuidae; genus Dryobotodes; species Dryobotodes eremita. Next base: position 2,953,948 of record OU823263.1, on the reverse strand, counting down.
GTCGCGTGCCAAGCCATTGGTTTCTAAAACAGCTGGCACCCCGACAGTGACAAGATCCCGATGGATGATGTCATTAATATTGGCGTACCGTGCCATTCGACAAGCGCTCTTGCTGCAGGATAAGCCATGGTGTCCGAGGTAGTCGACTGCTTCACCGCATTGACAGCGATGTGGAGCCCGGCAAGGAGATCTTAATGAACTCTCTATATCAAGAACCGCCGGTCGGCTGTCATCAGAAGACTCAGTAACTCTTTCATGCAAGTTGATGTCGTGACCCCTATGGCTTGCTGATAACGATAGACGATTAAATTTATTTACATAAAATTTATACCACATTTCTCGATTACTCTTTAAAAAGACCAAAAACATATTTAATATAAGTGCACTTATCTGAAATAATAAAAAAGTATGAAAGTTTGCAAGTTTTCTGTAAGCCAGGTTTACAAGATAATTAGATAACAACAATACGTCACTTAATATAAATATCAAAGTGGCGACGTACAAGCGATGCCATTTGTTGGGAGCTATTTGTGTGCTCACATTTGGACTACGAAAAAGTGAGCATACAATTATAATGTAAAGTATACAGTTTAATATCACAGGAAACATTAACATCGTCATTGCTACAGGAAAAGAATAATATTCAGACGTCAGCCTAATAGTAACTAAAAGGAAAATCAGAGTTGTTATTAAAGACACACCCCAACCAAAGAGGCTACTTTTTAAATATTTCCTTTCGATATGGCCATTGAAAACTTTAACAATGTCTGCGTAAAACATATGACACATAATTATCAACCAGTGGTGCTTGCCAGTTAAAAAATATATCGTGAAACTGGAAATAATTGGAGTACTTAACGGCATATCTTTGGTTTTTTGGTCACTGTCGTTGGGAAGAATAGCGAACGCCATCATAGATAATAGTAGGAAGTTTGCTAAAATTGCGTTGAGGCACACGTAGTTTCTGTAATTACGAAACTTCCTAATTATGCACCATGACGTCACTCCGTATATCAACGTAGCTAGAGTCAGCACAAGGACAATGTTTTGTATATAAAACTGGGCTCGTGCTATTGACTTCATAGATTCTTCACTCTCTGTAGAAGTTTGCACCCTGGTGTCGTTAAACATGGTGAATTTCACTTGCACAATTTTGATTAATTCACTTCTAGTTCACGGCAAATTATTTATGAACAGCTTAAAGGAGGTCTATAGTGGCCCATGGCTAAGCTACGCACATGTACTTAGGTTCACTTGTATAAAAATGTAGGCGGGATCTTCTAGTGGGACCCACGGCTACGCTACGCACGAATACATTGCTGGCAAACAAATACACCGCGGAGAAACGAGGCCAGCCTCTCCATGCACATCCCATGTAGCAGTAAACGCTTTACACAAATCACAGTCCTTAATAATTATAGGAGTTCTTTCCCAAACTATTGATGGAACATTAATAACAATCAAACGATAAGAAACGAATGAAAGAAATATCAAAATTTAAATATGTATACATTTTCCTGTTCATTACAATTATTACCTGTTCTAAATGTTGCTCATTATCATAGTCGTCCGGTAAGTCAACTGCATGGTCGTGTATGGTAACGAAGACATGAAAACGCCTTTATTTTAAAGTAGTAAGGTTGGTTTTTGTAGTTCAACTAATACGACTGTCCGTACCTACAAATAGCTGGGCTTCGTTTGACTCGGCGATGAAAATAATGTTATCTTTTACATAATAATAAACACAAAAACGACGCGACGATGAGGTCAAGGGAAGGTGATTGCACCTGCGTCTGCGCACACACTCCTATTATCTCCCGTGTCGATGGCTAGTCTCTACTGAGACAGGCCGTCAAACTCAAACTCAAAGCATTTATTTCAATTAAACCATTTACAGGCACTTTTGAATTGTCAAAGAGTCGGTCAGTTAGTCAGAAAGTTGAAGCTAGTTGCCCATTCCTAAACGTAGATCTCCATGGAGAAGAACGGGCAAGAAACTCCAAGAACACTCTTTTTAAATCAAGATATTACAAAATCCTGGGTACATTATTCTTGTTGCTTCTATATGCGAGAACAATGAAAAAAAAAATTAAGAAACAATTCAAAATATAAGATTAATAATAAAAATAAGCCGTGGGAGTTAAGAGAACGTCATGGCCGAAAGTTGCTTTTTGTGGCTATGTGTGACTGCTTACTTAGATCTTTTAATCTAGACTATCGATTTTGATGCGGTTTTCACTAGGTCGGGCGCCGTCTATATTTTGGCACACTTTGTGTTTGAAATAATACAAAGAGAGAGAGAGTAAAATATGGATTTCACTTTTATTTCAACTAAATTAATAAACAATGCCGAGTTGCACTCAAAGCAGTTTAACCAAGGGACAAGAAAAAGTGTGTGTTGCCACACTAAAAAAAAATGTAATTTGATTTGATTCAAATGATCGGAAACAAAAAAAAAGGCGGGAGCAACTACTTTGTTATGTGATTTTAATTGACTTTAGTGTGATGAATCCAAAACTGTTTACAGATTGATTCTATCACGTCTAGTTTTTGAGCTTTTCTTATTAAAATAAAATACTAATATTGACATATTAAATACGTATTACACACTAATAAACGTGAAAAATAACTTTAATTTCGGAAGTTGGTGTCTTTGGTTGTATATTTTCGTTCTTAACCAACTTCACAAAAAGGAGGAGGTTCTCAATTCGACTGTATTATTATTTATTTTATTATGTGTTTTAGCTCAGAACTTTTTTCTGGGTGAACCGATTTGGATTTTATTTTTTAATTTGAAATCTGGTACTTCACATGTGGTCCCATGTAATGAAAATACAAAACCAAAGACACCGACTTCCGAAATTAAAGTTATTTTTCACGGTATTTTTGTGCTTTTTTGCAAGTCGGTTGTCTTATTTGTAAAAAAAGTTTTTATTTTTCACTTTTTAGTTGTGGTACCTACCCCACACACATTCGTATACCACTACTTGATATATAAATAACCGTAACAGGTACTTATTAAAACATCATCAATATAAACTAAGTGGACAAAATAAGCATTATTAAGGATAACTCAAAAACTACTAGTCAGAACTTGATCAAATTTAAATGAGATTACATGTGAAGCACCAGCTTACAAATAAAAAAGAATCATCCAAATCGGTTCACCCAGAAAAAAGTTCTGAGCTAAAACACATAAAAAAAATTAAAATATATACGGTCGATTTAAGAACCTCCTCCTTTTTTTGAAGTCGGTTAAAAAAGTACAATAATCTCACACATGATATGACTTATAAGAAGGAAAATCTTAAATGAATTAAAATACTAATATATATTTTTTTTAAATACCTATCTATTTGGTAGATCGCTTTCTTTTATAAGTTTTATCTGATGTTTCACGATAGATTTCCCAGCAGAAATCAACTAGCATTGTTGGGGACCACTAGCCGTTATAACTTTTTTCCATGTGCGCATTACCTTGATGGGTATAATAGAATACAATACCTATTCAATACCTCGCATCATGCTCATCAGACATGGTACCAAGATTTTCAGAGAAAAATCTAAATGTGTATAAAAGAAGTGTATTTTTAACTAGCTTTTGCCCGCGGCTTCGCTCGCGTTAATTTAGACTTTGACTATCAATTCGGGTTATAATTCAATCATGATTCGAAAGACACGTGGCGCCATCTATTATCATAAGAACGTTATTGTTGTTTTCCTCGGGAACAGTACGTTTTTGCGGGATGAAAGGTACTCTTTGTCCGTTTCTGTACTCCTGACAACGTATATGCAAAATTTCATGATGATCGGTTCAGTGGTTTAGGCGTGAAAAGGTAACAAAAAAACAAACAAACTTACTTTCGCATTTATAATATTAAAAGTTAGGATGAGATGTTGCATCCGAGTTCTTGATATGAAAAAAGAAGTTCTTGTACCAGTTCTTTGTAATTTGAAGCCCTTATGGTAAACACTAGATTGCTATCTCTTTCTTACACCGAGATTAACACAGAGCATAGCGAAATTCGTGTCATCAAGGTTCACAAATACCGCTGTCAGTATCGAAATATAAACAATTTTAATGAAAACAAAAGTTGCTTGTAGCTGCGGAACTGGACGTGCTAGATAAATTCTGCTTACATAATAATATAGATTTAGTGCGTCAATATATTGTACCAATTCCACATATACTTTGTTTTGCTCATATTTTGATGCCGACCAGTGTTCTAAATCATTATCAAAAATATCAAAAAATATATCAATATCAAAAAAAAAGAAAGACTGAAAGACTTCTTCAGAAAGGTCAGGTGCATAGTACTCGCAACCGGCGTGCGTGTATGACCAGATGTATGAACGTAAACGAGGCGAAAGGAGTATGTAAGGAAGGATCGTAGCAGGTGGCGTTCTGTAGTTTCTGCCTACCCCCATGGGAAGAGGGCGTGAGTTTATGTATGTATGTATGTAGAATATCAAAATATATATTCACATTGTATTTAACACATTGTGTGGAGACTTTTGCCCAGCGCCCAATCCCATTAGATCCTGGCAACCTTCTTTTAATACATTTTTACATTTAACAAATATGTAGAAATCTTGATATTTGACATGTCACCATTGCATTTTTGGGTGGGAAGTCATCAAATATCTTCTACACGGGTGGGTTTTAGTCAGTAAAAGTTTGACACCCGCTCTGCGCAGAGCGGGTGTCAGACTTCAGATGTCAAAGCGACTTTACTCATATTGTGAAAGATATAAGATATTCGACGACAGTCAAAACGGGTTCAGGAAAAATAGGTCTACAACTTTAGCTATATTCAAGTATATCCAGGAAGCTTTAAATATAATCAGTAACAAAAAGTACGCAGTAGGGATTTTACTGGATATGAGCAAAGCCTATGACAGAGTTTCATACGAAATCCTACTTAGTAAGTTATATGCAATAGGCGTTAGAGGTACAGCATACAAGTGGTTCTCGTCGTACCTACAAAGTAGAGAACAGTTCGTAGAGGTTGAACATAGGGATCAACACACTGGCCGAATAACACGCGGAAGATCTGATAAAGTGAAAATAACAATGTCAATACCTCAAGGCAGCGTTTTAGGATGCTTATTATTTCTAATTTATATTAATGACCTACCTAAAGAAATTGACGCTCAAAGTATCTTATTTGCTGACGATATTTCTATAATTTTTCCATACACTAGTGGTGAAAACTTAAACTTAAACTTAGACGATAAGCTCTCGAAAATAATATCATGGTTAAAAGATCATAACTTAGAATTAAACTTTGACAAAACAAAAATAATGCAATTTAGACCATATCAAAAGCGTAAATTGGACATAAATTACTCGTATAATAATATACAGATACAATGCATAAATGAGTTTAAACTGTTGGGTTTGTCTATAGATACCAATATAAACTGGAAGGCTCATATAGATGCAGTGGCAAATAAGCTTGCTAGCTTTATATATGCCCTAGGAGAGCTTAAAAGAGCTACCGATTTTAAAACTGCTCTAACAGCATACTATGCCTACGCATACTCCTGGTTAAATTACGGAATAGTGGTGTGGGGAAATAGTTTAGTATACTTTAGTTATTTTCATAGTGTGATGTCGTACGGTATTCTGTTGTGGGGAAATGCCGCCGATATACAGACAATTTTTGTTTTACAAGAAAGGGCAATTCGTTCAATTTATAAATTAAGTCCCAGACACTCCCTCAGAGATAAATTTAAAGAGATTAATATTGTTACTGTGCCTTCTCAGTATATTTATGAAAATCTTTTGTATGCACATAAAAATATTAATCTGTTTAAAAAATACAGTGATATCCACAATATAAATACCAGGAACAAACACAAATTTCTTGTTCCTACAACCAGGCTCAAAAAAATTGGTGGCTCCTTTAGATGCCAATGTATACGTTTTTATAATAAACTTCCTAGCCACATTCAAGATCTAAGCTTTAATAAATTCAAATCTTTTATAAAGCGGAAATTATGCCAAAAAGCCTACTATAATGTGAAAGACTATATTGAAGACAAAAAGGCTTGGGATTGAGCTGCTCCAATAAATTTACACAGTGAATGTTGATTTTAGTTTGCTAACTCTTTTTAGACATGAATATTTACTATAAAAAGTATTATGTTATTTTCATTATTGTGAATATGAGGACTATGTGGGTCATTTTTTTTTTCAGTTTTATTCTTGGTCTGGCAGTTTAAGTAGTTTATGCGGCCTACCCAAATGTCCTTTCTTTGGTATTGTTCGTCGAATCGTTGAGCTCCTTAAGTTCTGAGTTGAGCTGCACGGTTACTGACAAATGCGTGCACTGACTGGACAGGTCGACTTAATCTGTGTGGTTCTTTCCTCAAAAGACCATTTCACACACCGATCTACATGATCTTCAAACATTATTGCCGAATTTATATATACACATTGACATTGATAAATTTTATATATACAATGACATGAGTATTTACTTGTAAAGTATTATATTATTTTAATTTTGTGAATGTGAAGACTATGTGGGTAATTGCTTTTTTTTTTTTTTTTTTCTAATTTAATTTTAATTATGATCTGGCAGTTTGAGTAATTTATGCGGCCTACCCAAATGTCCTTTCTTTGGTATTGTTCGTCGAATCGTTGAGCTCCTTAAGTCCTGACTTCCTGAGTCGAGCTGCACGATTACTGACAAATGCGTGCACTGACTGGACAGGTCCACTCAAACTGTGTGGTTCTTTCCTCAAAAGACCATTTCAGATACCAATCTGCATGGTCTTCGCATGACCTGACCAAGATTATGTCTGGACTTTAAAAGAGACTGTGACCTCTGAGTTTGTTTCGGCCTTTCTTCTCAGAGTAGTCAGATAGGAAACGCCGACCTCATCTAGTTTAAAAAACATGATTGACGTGTAAAAGTGTTTGTACAAACCTACTTACAGAAATAAAATCATTTATCATTTATCATTTATCATTAGTGTAGACAAACAAAGGCTCTTTATTCTACAAAAAAAATGTTTACGAATTCTTGCCAATATAGACAACACGGAAAGCTGTAGGCCATTCTTTGTTAAATATAAGGTCCTTACACTAACTGGCATCTACATATTGGAAGTAAGTAAATTTGTACGAAAACACCAATCACTATTCCCACTCACTAGAACCCTCCGTCCACAAAGTCGCAGTGATAGGCGCCAAAACAAGAATGAATTAGCCCTACCAAGCTCCACATTAGGTATGTTCCATTCAGGACCTTTAGCCATGTGCGTAAAAATATATAACAAGCTTCCAAACTCAATTAAAGACATAGAGTACGAAAATAAATTCAAAACCAGCCTTCAAAGACACCTTACACTAAAATCATACTACACTCTAAAGGAATTCTTTGACGATAATGATAAGTAAATTTTGACATTAAAATTCATAATATAAATAAATTAATAATATAAATTCACAATTTTTGACTTAATACTATTATTCTGGTTTGACATTAAGCTTTATGATTATTATTATTGTTAAGGGAATTCTTGGACGATAACGATCGATAAATTTTGACATTCAAATCCTTATTATATACATCACTGACTATTGTTGACTTACTACTATTATTCTAGCTGACATTGCCTATGTTATTTTATGATTATAGTTATAATTATTTGATTATTTTTAATTGTCTAACTTATTTTAACTATTAATGGAAATTATGACCAAATAACTGTTTACCAATACTTTATCATTATGTTAAAAAAAATATTATTGTCTTTCTGCACTGTGGGTTTCTTTCATTCATTTACATTTATTATGTACTGTAGCATGCCAAAACATGTATATATTGCTGTGCCCTGACAGGGTCAATGTATGAAACAAATATTATTGTAACATCTTGTACACTACATTGAATGCAATAAATGATGATTATGATTATGATTATGACTTTTACTGACTAAAACCCACCCGTGTTCCTTCAGTTGCCTGTGGGCCGGGGCACGGTAACCCTTTCGGACAAACCCGCGACCCCGGCAGGCAGCAGGGGTGGATCGCTAGTAAATTATAATAGGATAAATGGTAAAATACCGAGACCTCTTAGTGTACAGTCGACTGCACTTCGGTGGTAACATTTTGACCTTAAACCAGCCTAGCGTAGTACGGAGTTTCAATATAATAAATGGTCAGCTTTTATACTGGTTACATTACCACTAACGTGCGGTCGTCTGTGCTAACTTCGTATCGTGATCCCGAACAAGGTTTGTTTTACAACGAATCACAATTCATTTTGCAGTATTTCTCTGAAATACCCACATAACCGTGGATGGACTGTCAAATACAAGATTTAATTTTTAAAATTCTGCTGTTTCGAGTTGTTCGAACTTATTATATACGGAGCAGCTATTTTGTGTTTACGCGATTTCAATATTGGGCCCATATTAAACATTGTTCACAGACATGGCGTTTCCATACAACCTCCATGAGTATTTAATAAGTTACTAGTTTCTGTCCGCAGATTCACCCGCTTGAAATTTCTTGCTCTTCCAACCCATGGTCTAAAAAAACAAGGTCTGGCACTCCGAGAGTGACACAAGCTTACGTCACTATCCAGTTGCCACTTTATTGCAACAAAGCAAGAAGTATGGGAACATTTTCAGTCACCATTCTGTTAAAAAATATATATCAAGCATTTAAATCGTCGTTTTGTTTTTCTAATCAAACGAAACAATTCAATTTAAACTTAAACCGACGTAATTGTTAGTTAAAACTTCATTGATTTATCGGATTCGCACAGGTAATAAAGGCGGTTGGGGAGTTATTATGACACACTACTGGTAACACAGCATTGATGACGTAGGCTTGTGTCACCCACGTGACCATGGTGTCTCGGAATGCTATACCTGGCGAAGTATATTATTATACCATGTTCCAACCCACCCCGTCGCTTCGCATCGTCTGCCCACACTGTTTCTTATCTACCTCATTTTCGGTTAGCGTTCTTTGTTCGTTCGTATGTTTCCAACTTTTTTTCTTTTTGCTCGGCTCCTAAGTGTCCTAGCGTGATGGTAAATAGCCTAAAGTCTTCCTTAGAAATTTGGCTATCAATTGCAGACGGATTTCTTTCAAATCCGACTGGTAGTTCCAGAGATGAGCGCGTCCAAACAAACGAAACTCTTCAGCGTTATTATTAGAACCTATATATAGATAAGGCATGTGGACTTGAGAGGCTTGTAGCTAAGTAATAACAGCCGCAAGGACCGATCGATCAGGTTAAGCTTCGCTTGCTGCGGTTGGTCCGTGGATGGGTGAACATCTTTAAATACCAAGAACCGTGCTTCGGAAAGCACGTTAGCCGTTGGTCGCGGCTCTTTTGGTCCTGGATCTTTGACAGTCGTTACGGGTCGTCAGAAGCCCGAAACTGACAACCAGTCTTACCAAGGGGTATTGTGTTACCTAGTAACTGGGTTATGGAGGTCAGATAGGCAGTAATTCAGCTTGTAACGTTACGATTAGCTGGAGGGCTAATTGTAAGTCAGATGTATTATAAAGGGAATAATAGATAACACAAAGGATAAAAAAATGTGAAGGTGCAAGCTTCAGGTCGACTTCAATTTTACCTGGCTCGGGGATGCTCGGAGTCAGCAAAAGGATCAGCAGGATGCAGCAGGACAGGTAGGCAGTAGTGGAGCTGGATAAGGACGGGGCTGCGGTGTCTTAAGCCGAATAGGATCAAGAGGAGTCTCGTGTTGTCATCATCTACCACGCGAGTGCAATGTCTTGACGTCAGAGGCAGCGCCACACACTCGGCAGGAGTCTCCTATGGCATGCGGGAGGAGTGCCCAAGCGTCGGAGATCTTCCTGTTTTGGAGTTGTCGGCTGCGGTGTTTCACGTCACGCGGATACAGTGCCCTCCTACGTCAGTGGGAGCACTTTTTGAAGTATGAGGACTTCTTGAGGAATTAGAGAAATTAAAAACTCCATATTGGATGTGTTGATGTCTCGTATACTAGATTTCCAGAACATTTCAAGATTCGACAATCAAGTTTTTAATCGATTGCCAGCCAGTAACAAAATTCTATTGTCAGCCAGCAATAATACAATTTGTTTACCAACCTTGACCTCAAAACCGAAACTGTATAACACGGCCATAAGATTCTACCTAGCAACAATTTGAATACGTCATGGTTACGTCAAAAATATTAAAAACTAGTGTCAATATTTATAAAATTCAGAAAATAATAAGCAACTAAGCTAATTAAACGTGGTTCCTATCGTAAAGATAATACCACGAGCTGCATCCGGTTAGACTGGAAGCCAACCCCAACATAGTTGAGAAGATTCTAGACAGATGATAATATAGATAAGGCATATGATTTTATAATGTGTTTTGGAACTGGCGTACCACTCGCAATTTTGTTCAAAATAGCATGCGTCGAAACAACTCAAACTCAAAGCATTTATTTCAAATAAACCAATTACAGACACTTTTGAATTGTCAAGGAGTCGGTCAGTCAGAAAGATGAAGCTAGTTGCCCATTCCAAAGCGTAGTAGGTACTATGGAGAAGAACGGGCAAGAAACTCCATTGACACTCTTTTAAATCAAAATATGGTTACAAAATATTGGTTACATCATTCATGTTGAAATTATACATGATGCATGATTGTTGGTTATTATGCAGAGCGCAAAAAGCGCCCGTAATAAAAAGACAAAAACAATTCAAATATTAAATTAAAATAAGCCGTGGCAGCTAAGAGATGACCAGTCCCTACTGACGGCAGCGGTTCACGAACATGACATATGAATCAGCACCATTCAGCTCAACCATTTTGAAGGGAACTTAATGATGCAACACACACGCCACCACCAGCGAGACAATTGAATGAGCACGACATACTCCCAGCCGCCAGGGCACATTCAAGTCAATGAAACACGAATATAGTAAATGGTAGCTTTATAGTAGGTACATCATCAACGTCATTCGAATCTTCATAATTATCACTCGCTAGCATAATATAGGCATTTCTTTTTAAATAATATTGTAACTGCCACGTATGGACACTTGAACAGTTCACCTCCTAATGACTTAAAAGTTTATTTATTAATGGTAATCTGTGAACAGCGCCGTGGGCTAAATTTTTACATAAGTTACTTATGTTTTTCTGTTTGTTGTATTGCATAATGTGCTGTTTATTGTTCCTATTAAATTAAATTAAATAAGATTATGAGATGAACACTATTTTGAATTTAGAAAATAGAAGACAATGCAGCTTGGAGAGCTGTTAGTGCGCGTCATCATTTACACACACACACCCCCACACACACATACACACACACACTTCCACACACACACACACACACACACAGATACAGATTGATTTTATTTAAATAATTACGAATTTAATACTGAATATATCTTTAATATAAACGTCCAACGTTAACGTTACCATGACCTCGTAAGAGGTTTCTATTTTCAATTAGACCTTGTAGATTTACGTGGAAGAAAAAGGTTATATTAGCTACAGGATAAGTCGAGATACTTAACGGAATATCAGTCATTAGTGAAAACTCCTGGCACTTATCCAAAGATACAAGCTTCCGACAGAACTTGTGACATCTCAAATTTTTCCTTTGATATCCGGAAAGAGGGGGAAAAGTTTATTGGTAATGGTGAAAGTGAGGCTTCAGAAAGTCCGGCCATTAGTTAAGATCAGTTGGGTACTCAGAATTTAAAACAATAGATAGTATCAATGTACAGAAAACCGCACGATGGTGGTAATTTACACTTTAACCGCAGCTAGCCTAACGTAGCGCGTAATTTCAATAGAATACCACCACTGAAGCCAGCACCACCACTGAAGTGCGGCCTACTGTACATTTTTAAAGTTCCGTAAGTCCGAATGAAAAACGGAACCCTTATAGGATCACTCGTGTGTCTGTCTGTCTATCCGTCTGACACAGCCATTTTGCTTCGAATTTATTTAAAGTGAATTTAAAAGTAAATTGCAAAAGAAAGTTCTCTACTCCGTATTTATCTTTTACTAACAACTTCTAAGTAGAAAATTAGCTGAATCAATACCACTGACCCGTTTTAGTGTTATTTCCAAGAAGCTCTCGAAGTTGAGTTCCAATTTTTACTGTTAACTAGCTACGTCTTGCCCGTGTCCAGTCCTTTTCGAATTCTTTTAAAATTTCATTCACTTGTACCCGCCCGTCACTGGTAAGGAAACCAGAGGGGCTAGACAAAGTAACATTCGACTAGCGATGACGCTAGTAGAAAGTCCAAAAAGTGTATGGGGTTGACATATTTTAGAAATAGAATCGCTCCGAAGCGAATGCCATTTGTCTAGGCCCTCAATATAACCAGTATAAAGTCCGTACTTCGCTAGGCCAGCTCGAGGTCAAAGTGTTACCATACGTGTGACGTGCGATCGACTATACCAGCCTTCAAATATTCCCACTAAAAACCTTAGGGCCCAGACAAGTGACAATCGCTTCCAAAGCGCTTCGTATTACTACAGTTCGTTCAGTTATTTTAATTCTGACAGCAGCAACCCAATAGCAACCTTAATGCAACTAAAATAAATATCAGTATGATTTGACAGACCTGTCAATAGCAGCAACCCAATAGCAACCTTATTAAAACGACATTAAAGATCACTGTGATTTTGATAGTGATTCAAAGTCAGGGGTGAAAAAACCGTGAATGAACTGTACAACGACTTTTGACAGGATTGACATGATTCATCTCAATCAGTCTTTGTACACCAGTCTTTGGAACAATTTTAAGCAAAGGACATACAGCAGTCTGCGTGTCCGCGTTTAGGATACTGTTGGGGCTATCGTGGCATTGTAGTGCGTCCACAATGTTTGCGGAGACGCGAAGACGTTTTTATGCCATAATAAGAAAACGGACCGCGTCTATAGCAGGCCGGTTGCGCGCCACCACCAACGGTCTCCTGAGCGTGTTCTCAGAACAGTGGGACTCCTCTCTGCTGTGCCACTGGGTATACTTTGTGTCACTTTATCTTGGCCCTTTTTTCATATTCGGAGAACAAGAAACCTAGGCCCTGGACCTCTCCAAAAGAACTCGATTTATAATCAACTGCTTCACACGCTTTTTACGACTTGACAAAACATCGAAATCAAAATAAACCTTCTGGAATAAAATCTCAAAATGATGTTGAGAACCGCATCAAAATCCCTTGCAGAGCTTAGACGAAGAACGCGATAAAACTAGATAAAAGAGACTTAACTCAAAATATAAATATTGGTAGTAGATTGATACGCCTATTTCGTAATTGGGCCACAAACTTTTACATGGTCACTCCATTGACCAAGCTAATTACATCCGAAAACTGCTAAAAGATAAGTAAAGGAAGGAAATGCCAACTTTCTCCCCTATAGGTGCGCTTACACGGGCAACTTTATTTGCACAATTCTGGGCAATATTGGTCAAATATGACGCAATTTTCTGCAATATTAAACTACAAAATTGCGGCTAGAGTTATCACCTCACAATATTGAGCTATATGGCGCAACAAACTGGTCCAAACTTAGATAAGCAATACAGATTTTTGAAGCAATTGAGTATTAAGGGGAAGCGCCAGGTTGCCCGCGAAATTAAAATTTTCTTACGTTTTTTTGCAATTTGCAGCTCAGTGTCAAAAAAAAAATCTAATCAAATCATTTATTCGCATAGAATGTAAGTAGTGTACAATAAAGTTGTTATAAAAAACATAGTGAGCCGGGTACATTCTGCCTGAGTTTTGGCATGCAAAATTTAATAAATATAGTCAACATCAATAAATGAGCAAAATAATGAAATAATTAATGGATTAATAAATTATTTTAACAAGTCCAGGTTCATGCAAAAAAGTGTATCAAATAATATCAATAATATTAAATTGTCGAGATGTCATACATAGGGTCATTAAAAAAATCACTTAACGAATAATAACATTTCTGTATCAAAAAAGCCTTGACTTTTTTTTTTGTTTGTTTGGTTATATGTTGAACAAAATATGATTCGCGACCGTTATAAATATGTATTTACAGAATTATAATCATTAAAATCATCAATACAACCCTCTAAGTTTATATAATCCTATTGATGGATATTTTATGAAGTTGTTATCATATCACAACATTCATATCAACCTTAAAAGCTCGCGCAGAAAGGCGTGATGCGACGGTGCGACGCGATTCTGGTAGAACAATTTCCTTTAACCCTGTGTCACTAACCATTCGTCAAAATGACGGCGCGTACCTTGCGCATTTAGTGTTTCGGTAAGATCCCGACCCTCGCCGCCGCACCTGTTTCTAATACGAGTACCTTCTTATTTCGCATCGCTAGTGACCCGCAATTACTCATTGTGGATGCACGCTCATTGGATCGGGATATATCGTGTGATCGTCGTAAAATTTACGAAAGGTTAGCGATAACGTTACTCGAAATTAAGGTTAGTGAGCTAGGGTTAAGTTTTCATAGAAATTGTTCTACTAGAATCGCATCGCGTCTGTCTGCGCGAGCCTTTAGGAGCCTTAAGGCAATATTGCCGAAATATTTGAAGCAATTTTTATGCGCTTACATGGGTAGTAGGTAAATTGCGTAATTCTTGGCAATTGTGCTCAAAACATCGTCTTGACAACACCGAGCAATAATTACCAAACATTTGACAAATTTTTGTTGCCCTTATAAGCGATTTCTTTTTCTAGATTTCTCCTTTTTGTCAATCCCCTGTTGCCAGGCAATAATTGCCGAAATTGCCCGTGTAAGCGAACTTAACAGTGCCGCTCTTGTTCCTGAGTCCAAGTTATGGTTGGCATCTGCCCGCGGGCTCTTGTACGAATAGTTTGAAAGTTTGTCGGAGACAGCGCCTTATTATCTTAAGGCGAAAGCGTCAAAGTAGCCCGCGAAATTCAAATTTACTTTCGTTTTTTGCAATTTGCAGGTCAGTGTCAGGTTATATGTTTATTAAAACCTACCTACCTTTATACACAAACCTAATATATATATATATATATATATACAAAGTGGAGCAGGACGATTGACATTCCTTTGAACCACGCAAAGAGTGGCATGCTCTTTACCCGTATACAAAAAATCAATCAAATCCAATGAATACTTTAGCCACAGGAATTTATTTTTTATTTTCTTATTTTTCAACATGATGTAGATCTGAGTCCGTAATAATAGGTAAACATTGTAAGGTCAGGAACCTGTGCAAAAGCATACGATTCTATTCTCTACGTCTCAATATGCTTGAAAGACAGTGAAAGGTGTCATACGACCCCACTCTGACACGCCCCGCCCACTCCCTCAAAATACTACAATTAGAAAGAAAAAGAAATATTACTTACGCAAATAATGCATTAGTTGTGCATAGAAAATCGCGAGTGTGTGTGAGCGGAATTTTTTCGGCAAATAGTCCTTGACTCGGTAACTATGTCAGTCAGTGCATAGCGGCGCCCTTTGAGTAGAGCACACGCCTAATTTTTTATCACAGGACGAGCCGCGCGCGCATTGTCGTGATTTTATTAAAAGTTTTAATTGTTATTGTGATTAAAGACGATTTATGATAGTTGGATTAGTGCATAGGTTAGTGTGACTTATTATGAAGTGTTAGTGTAATATTAGTTAGTTATTTAGGCATTAATTAGGTAGCTAGTTTTGTGATTTAGGTTAGGTTTGTCAGTTTTTTTGTTTAATTATGCCTCAAATAAGTTACACAGCTGCCGAGTACACCGACATGGTACTTACGTACGGAGAATGTCACCAAAATGCGGCTTTTGCGTTGCGTACAAATCGGGAGAGATATGGAAACACAAGAACGTGCCCTACCAACAGCCGTGTTTTTACCCTGGCCGTTCAGAGGTTACGAGAGAATCGGCCTTTGGTTCCTCAAGGAGAGGGAGTGTCTTCAAATTCAAGTATCGAGGACCGGATATTACAACATTTTAAAAACAACCTGACTTGTAACCTCCGGAACGCAGCGCGGCGGTTTCAAGTGAGTCACAGAACTGTCCATAGAATTTTGAAACGGCATGCACGGCGACCTTACAAGTTCAGAAAAGTTCAACAACTGTTATCCAGAGATATGCCAGTCAGAGTGTTATTTTGCCGATGGCTTCTCGACAAAATATCAGACGACCCTGACTTCATATCTAATATTATGTGGACAGATGAGAGCACTTTTACAAGAAATGGAGTTTGGAATAGACATAACCTAAAGATATTGGAGTAACGAAAACCCGCGCCTAAGTCGAGAGTCTTCATTCCAGTACCGGTTTTCACTAAATGTCTGGGCTGGAATTCATAGGAACAAAATAATAGGTCCAGTGTTTATTGATGGGACGTTAAATGCAGAGAAATTCTTAGAACTTCTTAGTGGCCCAGTGTCAGACTATACGGACGATTTACCTTTGGACGTGTATGGACGACTGTGGTATCAATTGGACGGTGCACCCGCCCATTCCGTAGTGCCTGTTAGACAGCGACTAACGGATATGTTTGAAAGTCAATGAATTGGCCGTTTTGGACCTATTCGATGGCCAGCACGGTCACCGAACCTGACACCACTGGATTTCTTTTTGTGGGGGGCCGTAAAAAACGAGGTGTATGCAGGAGAAGTGAACACTGTGGACGATTTAAAAATTAAAATAATTAATGCCTTCGACAAACTTAAAAGAATGGCAGATGGGGACTTGTTAAGACGAGTCCGTGAAAATTTAATAAGACGATGTCGCTTGTGCATAATGAACAACGGGGGACACTTGGAAAATTTAAAAATTTGACTATTGATGATTTAAATTCTGATTGTGATGTGATATTATGTGATTAATTATTCAATCAGTGATCTTTTATTAATGAACAACTCGCAACTAAGTGAGTTTATGCCGCTGATTTGTTGTTTTTCGTCTAAAGTACCTACGCCCAGCACCTCCGCCGCCCGCTGCTCCCCGCACCACGCCGCGCAATTATAGGTCAGTGAGTTTTCGTAGATAAAGCGTGTTTACTTTTTATGCAGTTCATTCTGCTATTTATTTTGTTTGAAAATTGCAATTTTTTAATTTTCCATTAACTACAAATCTTCATGTTTTAAAGTGTTTCGATGGACTAGTACTGTGCTCGTTTTAATTTAATGTCGTAATTCCAGATCCACATTGTATACATTATTATACACCCAATTAGACTCATATAATATTTTTTTATAATATTTAATTGTTTGAATTGCTGCTTAGCCCTCTTCCTCTCTCCTAATTTTGCTGTGCCCGACAAGGTCCATATTGATTTTTTACTTTGTTAGACCATCTTTGTAATACATATGGAATGCAATAAAAAATTGATTATTGAGTAAAATATGAGGCGCGACCATAACAAATATGGCATTACAGAATTATAATCATTAGAATCAGCAATACACGTCTCTAAGTTCATATTACCCTATTGAATGACTATTACATGAAATCATGACATTTGAGGCCAATTCTAACTTAAGGAGTTGTATAACTGATTCTGATTATTATAATTCTGTAAAACCATATTTGTTATGGTCGCGAATCATATTTTAGTCGACATACAACCTGACACTGACCTGCAAATTGCAAAAAACGTAAGTAAATTTGAATTTCACGGGCTACCTTAGCGCATCCCCCTTAAACAATATCTACCTGAATATTTACCTCGTTAGTGGCTCAATGATAACAGCCGCACTGGTTGATCGAAGGTTAAGCTACGCTTGCCACGGTTGGTTCGTGGATGGGTGACCATCCATTTCATATCAAGACCTCTCCGTGCCTCGGCTCGGTAAGCACGTAGTCAGAAGCCCAAAAGCCTGACTACCAGTCTTACCAAGGAGTACCGTTTTACCCAGTAATTGGGTTGTGGAGGTCAGATAGACAGTCATAACATAATAAGCCTATAACTACGTTCCCACTGTTGGGACACAGGCTTCCTCTCTGTGAGACGGAGTGGGCCGTAATCCACCACGCGGGCCTAGTGCGGGTTGGTGGATATCATATGTCTTCGAATTTTTAGTTTTACGACATGGTTTCCTCATGATGTTTTTCTTCACCGTTTGATACGTTTTGGTATTTTCAAGCTATGTTATGGTATCATCAATTCAATTGGTTTTTAATGTTCTCACTGCTGGGACTCGGGACTTCTCTCTGGGAAAGGGGTTCAGCCGTAATCCACCACGTGGAACCAGTGCGGGTTGGTGGATTGTACGGTCGCCGGCACATCAAGTTACCACAAACTATCGTATTTTCTCATTAGATTTTGAACTTAACCATCAACATTTTAAGGTTTAAAATGGTTTGGAGAAATTTGACAGTTTCATATAGCTTGACCTGCTGGCGACTGTACCAGGGAACTCCTTTTTTAATATTTATTTTTATTGCTGAAGGAGCCTACTCTTGACCTCGATCACGCATGATGGAAAGCGATGGATGACGTCTATGATGGAACGAGTGTACCCAGAAGATGCCTGTTCACTCTTGCTTTGGAGGCAGATGGATTATAAGTGGAAGGGAACACAGAGGCTGGCAGAAAGCACCACGATTTGGCTGTGCGCATAATAAATGCGTACGTCTGGTATTCCGATAGTAAAAGGGCGATAGTGGAATCAGGTCCTGGAGCTCCAGCGCACATTCTTCGAAGAATAGTCTGTAGGAAACCGACAGGCAAGCATCATTACGTCGGTGAGCCAGGCTGTGAACCCTTGCCACCAACGCCTAGAGCCTGTAAAGAGATGACTAGTGTCCAACGATGAACTAAGTCCATTTTTACACTAGGACCACCTTCCAGCAGTTTTTTTTTTTTTTTTTAATGGAAACAACTAATATTTTTAATAATTATATGACAATAAATAATGTAAGTTATTTTTATCAATGTTTTTCCCATATTAGGCCAAAGATAGTGATCAAACGCGAGCCTATCAGTAATAATAAAAATAGGTCTACTCTAGACATTACAGGATCATAACGCCTCCCAAAAGACCATTTCAGCGCACGCAGCACACTTCGTTCATATGGCAATATTACCGTGGACTAATTCGCATTACTTGCGCCTGCCAGTTCCATTGATGCCAGTAATCAATTTAGTCACTTTGATGACGCTTCAGGCATAGGTGGCCTGGTTTTTTTAAAAATGGCGTTGGACTTGGAATCTAATTTGGGAGGCTGAGGTCACCAGTTGCCTAAAAGCTTTGCATTTCTGTGCAATGTACAAACCAAAATCTTATTTTGATTTTACTTTACTTATGACATACGAAACAGAAAACGTGCACATACGGTGATGCAGTTACCAAACTCTAAGCCAGGAATACACTATTGAGCTCTGGCCAAATTGAAGCGAATCCCGCTCGGAATATGGGAAGAAATTTGCCCGCTCGAATTGTGTCAACAATATCAACCAACATGTATAGAGGTGTTAAAACGGGGACGAATAACTGCGTGACTTCCTAATTATTAAAAATACAGTGAGCTTTATTATTGTTCTACAACACACCCTTGCGCCATCTCATGTTCCAAGCACGGCTGGCTGTGCTGGCGCCGCTGCTGCGGCTGCTGACACCCTATGGGTAACCTTATGGGTAAAGTCGTTTGGGGTCAAACGCTCGGTTCATGGGGCCCGAGTGCGCGTCTCCTTTTTAAGGAAATTTCTCACCGACTGATCGACACTTCACGTGACCAGAGGGCTAGCTCTTTCCTTAGCCAAAGAATTTGCATTTCAACGTGTCAATGCTTCCAGTCTTCTGGGCACGTTTCCGGATGATAGCGATGCGGACGTACTTCGACGCCAAGTGATCAAAAAAACGAAAGGATTTCTTTTTCTATTTATTTGTATATTTAGTGAGTTAATCATTTAATTTAGTACCTAGTGTAAATAGTTAGTTGCATTATTTAAAAATTAACATTTCTAATGTGTGAATGTCAAAAGTGGGGCATATACGTGCTCTAAGTGCAAGGGAATACCATATTGATAGATATTCAATTGATTTTTTGTGGGTAGATCCCCGTAGAAATCCCTTAACCTACTTAACAAAGAACGTTATCAACTCCTACAGTAGGTAAACGGAAACCGCGGACCGCCATCCGACGCTGCACTTCAAAGGAAATCATTTCATGTCACATCCCGCAAGAAGTGGTATCCCGCCAAGAACTCATTCATATTAATCTGCCAAGTACTTAACGTCGCCGTCGCGACGCCGCGGCTTTTGCTTTCACAGGTTTAGCCCGTTTGCCGTCTGCACGATGAATTATAAAGTGGACGATAGACGAGCAAGTACGCGTAACTACTTATGGCTTGACGGTCTTTTTCGCCAATATGACCGTGAGTACGTGATTTTTTCGAGAGAAACGTGGGCAAAAAAAGTCGTAGACCTTTAAATATGCCTCTGGCTCTGTTGCAGCCACTTTAGGATTAAAAAACACAAATGCATACTTTTTGTGCGTTCTAATGTAAGGCTAATAATAACATAGGGCGGTTATTTACCCCGGTCACCAGGGAGAATGGAACCGGCGAGAGATGTCGTGCGGTGTCCCACAGGGATCGGTCCTGGGGCCGCATCTGTGGGACATCGGTTACGACTGGGTGCTGCGCGCCGACCTCCCTAGCGGCGTCAGCGTAGTGTGCTACGCTGACGACACGCTGGTCCTGGCGCAGGGGAGGTCGCACCAGGCGGCGGCCGAACTAATGACACGCGGGGTTGCGACAGTCGTTGAGAGGATCCGGCAGCTGGGACTCGAGGTGGCCTTGCACAAGTCCGAGGCCATGTGTTTTCATGGTCCTCGGAACGCGCCACTGTCGGGTTCCCAAATAACGGTAGGAGGGGTTCACATCGGCGTCGAGTCGACGATGAAGTACCTGGGACTCGTCCTCGACAGCCGGTGGAACTTCGTCGAGCACTTCCGACGTTTGGCTCCCAGACTGCAGCGGGCCGGGGCTGCTTTGAAGCGGCTCTTGCCCAATCTGGGGGGGCCAAACGCCTCCTGCCGGAGGCTCTACGCGGGGGTCGTGCGGTCCATGGCCCTTTACGGGGCACCGGTGTGGGCGCGGTCGCTAAGGCTCCGGCCAGCCCGCCGGTTGAAAGCGTCCCAAAGGGTCATGGCCATCCGGATGGTACGGGGATACCGCACGGTCTCCTGCGAGGCGGCGAGCCTCCTTGCCGGATTGCCGCCGTGGGATCTGGAGGCAAAGGTCCTCGCGCACGTTTGGGAGTGGCGCGAGGAGGCGAAACGCCGGGGCGTAACTCCGCTGCCGCGAGAAATCACGGCACAGCGGACAGAGCTCCGGCGGGATCTCAGGGCGGCATGGAGAGTGCGACTGTCGCAACCCAGCGCAGGGCACGCCACAATTGCGGCGGTAAGACCCCTCTTTGAGGAGTGGCTTGAGAGGCGCCACGGCGTCCTCACCTTCCGCCTGACGCAGGTCCTCACCGGACATGGCTGTTTCGGGAGGTTCCTGTTTCGGATAAGGTGGGAGGAAACGCCCGGGTGTTACCATTGTGTGGATCGACCGGAGGACACGGTGGAGCATACGGTGGAGGTCTGCCCGGCTTGGGCGGAGCACCGCCGTGTCCTCGTGGCGGCGATCGGCGGCGGCGACCTCTCGCGTCCGGCCCTGGTTCAGGCCATGGTACGGAGCGAGAGGGAATGGGAAGCCGTCACCTCCTTCTGCGAAGCAGTAATGCTCGCGAAGGAGGAGGCGGAGCGCGAGAGGGAGAGGCAATCTCTACGCCCTCGCGCCCCTAGCCGCCGCAGGAGGAGGAGACACCCTGGGCGTCGGGAGTCGATTGCCGACTCCCGGCCACCGTAGGCGCGGGCTTGCGGACGGCGAGCAATGGGCAGCTCGCCGTCCGGTAAGGACCAGGCCCGGGTCGACGGCGCGTCGTGTTCCACGCGCGCCTCAAAGAGATGTCAGCACCATTGACGGGGTCCGATAGGACCGATGCCTGCCGGGGTCGCGGATTGTTCGAAAGAGTTACCGTGGCCCTGGCGCACAGGCAACTGAAGGAACACGGGTGGGTTTTAGTCAGTAAGAGTCTGACACGCCCTTCCGCTCCGCCTAGAGCGGGAGAGGTCATTTGATGATTTCCCACCCAAAAAAAAAAAAAAAAAAAAAGGCTAATAATAACACTGCAAGACATACTTTTGGTTACGGCATTTTAGTAAGTTTTCCTTGGGTTACTTTATGGAATAGCATTCTATGTCTTCCAAACTGTCTTATATCTTCGTAGTTAGCTCTTAGACTCTCCTAAGAACTTCATCACTTGGTTCACCGCATCAAGAATACTAGCTCGATTTATGTTTACCCTAAGCTTGAAAAGCGGTCATTGTACTCATCACTACACAACTTTTACAATGGGACCAACCGTATAATTACACAACTTTTACAATGGGACTAACCGTATAATTACACAACTTATAAAATGGGACCAACCGTAAAATTACACAAGTTTTACAATGGGGCCAACCGTAAAATCGCAAAAAAAAAAATTAGGAGCTTCATACATTATTTCGTATAGGCGTGTAGGTTGTTGGTATTATCAGAACTACTACTGTATTCAATGTTTTACTAGAAAAATCCTGAATTTAGTCCATTCTATTCCACTGATAATGTCCAAAATAAAAAGACAACTGTCTAATTACTTAGTAGCGAATTTATCCTAGCTCCCTTCAGGAATTAAACGTTCCGTTCCGACCTATCACTTTTTATAGCGGTACAGAAAAAATCTGTCTAACTGGAGAGACTTCTAAATAATTTTCCCTTGAGTTCCAACATCTGTTATTTACGATTGATACAAGTTATAAGCTGGAGCGGTTTTTTTTAAAGCGTAATCTATATATATATAAAAATGAATTGCTGTTCGTTAGTCTCGCTAAAACTCAGAAACAGCTTGACCGATTTGAATTATCTTCACTGGAGTAGTTAAAGAGAAAAAAAAAAAAATAACCCAAAGGGAAAATTTTGACAGGACCACGTCTGACGGGTCAACCAGGTAGGTAGGTAAGGTGGTAGGGTAGGTAGGTAGGGTAGGTAGGTAGGGTAGGTAGGTAGGGTAGGTAGGCTCGGTAGGGTAAGTTAGATACTTAGTGCTACCTGTTCGAAGCCAGGCCGGGTAAAGCTAGTCATAACTATATCAAGAACAAAGACAAATGGTTTAGAAAATGTATTTACAGGCTGCTTGGCGAGTATTAGCGACAGAAATACGTACTTAGCTGTAGCAGGTGTTTATTTAGTACACTTTTTTGTACATAACCATGGGAGGTTCTAACCAAAAAACTAGGTAGAATTACTGAACTCGGTCACTAAGACCAGCACTCTAATTACGTAACACACTATCAATCACAATCTGAATCATTTTGAAGCCTATTCCATTGCTCCATATGTTCGAAAAAATTATCTGCTCAACAACGTAAATAACGCAATGAATGTTGTTGAACTGTCAAAATGAAACCCATTCCTACTGTTAGTGTGTTACGTAATTACCCCGCAGGCTTTACAGTTGAACGATATCTAAGAAACATTATCCTCTATTTGGGCTTCGCCGCAGTCGGGTAAAAATATGAAAACGTGTACAAATACCTACCTTACCTTTACTGTTGGTATTGACTCCTAGCCCACACCAATAATTTTATATCCTTTAGTTAACCCTTATATCACTGTTGGCAAACAGAGGGACTAGGAAAGTGGCCATCGCTTTCAAAGCGTTTCTTATTTCTTCAACGACTTTCAACAGGATTCACACAAGGTTTTCGGTAGCTTATGCCAATCCAATAATTTTATTTTTTATTTTTCCGCCATCGCATGCTGATTGAATGTGACTCTGTCTAGTCCCTCAGAACAACTTAACAAACTCTAATCAACTTCAACGCCATTTTCAACGAATCTTTCAACCCACTTTCCGCTCCCAACTTAACCCACCAATCAACTTTGAACGATAGCGGGTTACTAGGTCCCACGGGCCGTGTGTCGTTTACCTGCAGGTCCCTGGTCATTTAGACCCCATGTTATTTTTGCCGGGGTGAAATACGGTTAACCGTATCGCCTTTGACATCGGCAAACGGTACGGTTGGAATGTTTTTCGCCCTGTTTACTCGCTTTTCTCGTAATTAGGGGTATTCGAATGTTTCAAAGGAAAAGTTAAGTGTGTGATTTCGATTTTATTTCGTGAGGGGCGAAGGTGCAATTTGGGGTTGAAGGGGGTGAAATGTGGTTTTAGGATTTTGAAGATTATGTGAGTGAGGTGTGGTAATGAGGTTATATTTTGGGTTTTGTTATTATTATTTTTTTATAAGTAGGTTTTTCTCGTGTTTTATTAGTAAAGTTTCGGATGCGTATCTAATACTTCAATAATCTGTAATTCATCTGTTTCACTACTTAATAATAATTATTGAATTGATTGCTAAACTCTACATAATTGCCTGCTAAAAATACTCTCATCAATGGTATTGATGACCACTATACCTAGTGCTGACATTGAGTAAAATTCTCTAGTTATCCTCTGGACATCCAACCCCCCCACCCTCCATCCCTCATCAGAATTCACTACATTCACGTGAAGAAGGGATGTCTTCGTCTTTAAGGGAATCAGTACCAGCTATTCTAGATCTCGGTCAGGTCTTTATCTACTTGAAATTCAAAACAGACCTAATTACCTTTAGGATACTCACGAAAAATTCTGGTTCTTCTCATTCAAACCAGCGGCAAAATGGTGGCTGTAGAATATTTAATTTCAACTTCTTCAATTCCGGACGTTTCTTTCCAACGTTTCAGTTGAAAAACAACCTTAAATTACGTTGTCAGTCAAAAGGTTAATTGACCCGCTTATTACGAGATGTTTGTCAAAAAATTAAGTTCAATTAAAAATGTTTCTTTGAGAAAAATACGAGACTATAATTTTCCACGCGCCATTTTTTCCGTCGGTTTTATTTAAATAAAAATGTCTACTTTGACAAGGGTTTATTGAGACCAAAATTGTATTTCCAAGTCCTGGGTTTATTGGAAAATGATGTATCAAATGTCTATCAAGGAATGTAATCAAGAAATTATGTAAAAATGAGCTAACTTTGATATTCCGAGGCCTGACAGTATATTGATCTGGTTGCCGGGAGCGTTTCATGTGCTCTTCACCGCAAATAAAAATAGTCGACCAAATTGGTTAGATTGGAAGTCGATCTCTAGGTACTTATTCAGGAAAAGGGATAGACAAATGACCTATTGGTATCAATGCTCCCGAAAACGTCTTTTTTTCTTAAAGGCAACTGATGTCAGAACAAGTATCTGTTTTGCGTACGTAAACAAACACTTTTTGTCAAAGGTTTTATGACAAAAGGTATGGAATGGGAGCCTTCCTCTCTTGGGACAGCCTCCGAAGCGATCGAGCATATCTTAATCTTATTAGGGAATTGCATGAGAAAAACATGACAGGAAGGGTATACAAGCAGTTCACCGTGACTTTTTCTGCATGCTAACTTCAACCTTCTAGTTGTCTCCTGAAATGTGCGCAAAATAAGTCTGTCGCGAAATCGGAAATAATCTTTCGCCGCCATCTCAACGTTTGTATTAGGTGTCAAGAGTGTGCTGTTTTCCAAAGTAATTAATCGCCATCACTACGCTGAAAATTATTAAAAGTGCTGGCAGGGATATAGTGTTAAAGGTACACACTCGCGCAGACTTATCTTGCGCGTACTTCAATGCACTCTTTTTATGCCATAGAGGGGCAAACACGCGGGCGATTCACCTGATGGTAAGTTAGTTTTGGAACAAGTTTAGGGCCAACAATTTAGGTGATAAACTATCGTGCCATTGACACAAGGAAGAAGAAGTTAATGATCACCGCCGCTTTTGGACATCAGCAATACCAGAGGCGACGCAGGTGCCCTTTGTGAGTTAATCTATCAAACGTTTTTCTATCATTAGCGAGCTATAACGTTGTTTTTAAGTCAATCGGTTAGTCAATCATGAAATAAATGTTAGATACAAAAACATTTTTACAAAAAAACAACCGACTTCCAAAAAAAAACACAAAAAATCGTGAAAAATAACTTTAATTTCGGAAGTCTGTGTCTTTGGTTGTTTATTTTCGTTTTGGGGCACCGACTTCTGAAATTAAAGTTATTTTTCACGATTTTTTGTGTTTTTTTTGGAACTCGGTTGTTTTTTTGTAAAAAAGTTTTTATTTTTCACTTTTTAGTTGTGGTACCTACCCCACATACATTCGTACACCACTACTTGATATGTAAATAACCGTGACAGGAAATTATTATAACATCATCAATTTAAACTAAGTGGAAAAAATACGCATTATTAAGGATAACTCAAAAACTACTGGTCAGTACTTGATTAAATTTAAATGGGACTACATGTGAAGTACCAGCTTTCAAATAAAAAAAATAATCAACCAAATCGGTTCACCTAGAAAAAAGTTCTGAGGTAACAAAAAAAAAAAAAAAATATACAGTCGAATTGAGAACCTCCTCTTTTTTTTGAAGTCGTTTAAGAAGTGAAATACAACACATTGACTGTTTGGTTCCATAATATTCCTCACTGGGGAGAAACGTTGGGGGGCGCTGAAATTTTCATGCGAATGAAATAGCGGCGTTTCCGCTTATTTTATTTGATAGTCACCGTATATTGCCTATGTACAAATACTCCTAATATCATTACACTTGACCCCTATAATTAAACCGAATAGGGGTAGGGTTACCACAGTAGTTCAATGGGGTCAGATAAGTTGAATTTCAACCCCGCGAGCGCCAATCAACGCGGGTTAATGCTTCTAAATAATAATTACTATTAATATTAATATGGATAGTTGTTTTATAGGGTCATTGGTCCTCCAAGGTCGGCGAGATCAGCGGGGTAATTGCGTAAAAAACTAACAGTAGCAATGGTTTTCATTTTGACAGTTGAACAACATTAATTGCGTTATAGGTTGTTGAGCAGACAATTCTTCCGAACATATGAAGCAATTTTTTAGCAATATCCTTCAAAATCATTCAGATTGTGATTGAAAGTGTATTACGCAATTAGGGTGTAGAAAAAGAGTGGCGCAAAGGAGAAATATGGCGTAAAATTCAAAGGAACGAGGCGGAAAATGTAAATTCGGAGATTTAAAAAAGATAAGTCCGGGTTTGAATTGTGCCTGGAAATTGAAGACAAAATGCTACCAAGGGATTACGTTAAGCGGGTGGGCAGTGAAGTCTTTCTGTTTTTCTTTTAAAATAAAACTGCGACCGCCAAATTGCTATATGTCTATCAAAATATGAAAAGTAAAAAAAAAAAAACTCATAATATTTATATGCCTACATGTGCACTTATGAAACGTCAGAAGCTAGGTGCTCAGTTCCATTTGGTCGTTTCCGATGGAGAAGAGCCAGCAAGAAACTCCAAATATTGCTACCTCTTTTTGCAACCCTATTCATTATATTTTGACGATTTAATATATATATATATTTTTTTATTTTTTTTTATTGAATGATATTATAATACAGAGGTGTTACTTAATTCTAAACTCGCCAAACTTTTACGTTTGATGGCGAGAGGCGCTCTTTTTACATAACAATGCACCACCTTACGCACATACCTACTACTTATATAATTATTAACAATGTTTTTAATTCTATTTGCTATCCTGTATAATGTTTTTTAATTTTGTCTTAAGTGATCCTTTACTAATTTTGACTTTTTCTCTTAATAAATCTAATTTGTTAAAAACTTTAGGTACCAAATACTTAGATGTTCTCTTACCATAATATTTTTTTTTATCTGTGGTTGAACCAATTTGTTCTCTCTAACCCTACGTGTGTTGTACTTGTTTTTAACATTAACTTTATACTCTTCATTATAATAATATTGCAGACCTACCAAATAATCTACTTTTTTATCCACGGGTAAAACTTTACAGATGGGAAATAGCTTATCATACTCTTTGTTGCACTTATCTTTAACATTTTTACTGACCAGAAACTTCATCAGTCTTATTTGTAACTCTTTAACATCTCTTAAATATGTAATAAAAGTTCGCCCGTACACAAGGAGTCCATAGCTTAACAACGAATCGGCAAGTGCGAAATACACAATTCTTAACGTCTGTTTGTTCAATACATTTTTTAATTGGTAAAACTTACTTAGCACAGATCTTAGCCTATTGCAAATGTCATTTATGTGTAATTTCCAATTAAAGTTCTTATCTATTGTTAGACCTAAATATTTAAATTTATCTACGTACTCCAATTTTGCACAGTTACAATTACATTTATTTCTATGCAAACATTCGTATGTATGTCCTATCACTGTGAGATACTCATTATTTACAGATTTAGCATTTCGATTATATGGCGAGTGTATATGCATACATTTAGTTTTTGAGAGATTTAATAAAATTCCATTGTCGTGTGCCCATTTGTTAATATTTTCAAAGTCACCTTGAATACACTTTTGTACCTCAGCCATATCTTTGGAGGCGTAAACAAGACACATATCGTCAGCGTACATGAACACCTCACAATTACGTACGACATTTGATACACTGTTCACATGCATTATATACCCTACAGGGCCGTACACCGATCCAGTAGGCACACCCAATTCGACATCCGCCTCTTTCCCAGCCACACGGGATATAATTGTGCTTATTTTCCTATTAGTGAGGTAGTTCTTAAACCAATCATTTGTGGGGCCGCGTATTCCGCATTCGTCCATTGCCTGTAATAAGATCTCATGGTCTAAAGTATCAAACGCTTTTTTATAATCAATGAATAGCGCTATAATTTGTTTGCCAGAATCTAAACAGTCATTAATATAATCTGAAAATCCTAACAAGGCAGAGACAGTGTTGCGCCCTCTCCGGAAACCGTGCTGAGTGTCACATAATATGTTGTGTTGTTCTAAGAACGCGCTAATCTGTCCTATTATAATTTTCTCGGTTATTTTATCTATA
Source organism: Dryobotodes eremita (assembly GCA_917490735.1). NCBI lineage: Eukaryota > Metazoa > Arthropoda > Insecta > Lepidoptera > Noctuidae > Dryobotodes > Dryobotodes eremita. Next base: position 2,925,005 of record OU823263.1, on the reverse strand, counting down.
ACAGATAATATTGCGATAGGCCTATAATTACCGTATTCTAAATGACTTCCTGATTTGTATATAGGACGTATAATTGCATTTTTTAGCTGGTCTGGATAAATACCGCTAGATAAAGATATATTCACCAATGTAGCTAGAACAGGACTTATTTGCTTACGTTAATATATAATGTCTTGCACCCGTATTCCATCTGAACCGGGTGCTTTTTCACAGGACAATGTTCTTATGACCTTTTCTACCTCTGACGAGGTCACCTTATTGTATCTATAGCTTATCTCACTCGGTTTTACATATTTATTTCTATCTAAAAACTTCAAGTTACATACATGTTTAATTTCCTTTACTTCCTCCGTAAACGTTTTAGAGAAGTTAGTACAAATCTATTCTAAACAATCTGTTTTTCCTAAATACCTTAAAATAACATCATCCAGGCTATTTTTGCTTCGACCCAACCATGTGTTTATATTTTTCCATACTTTCCTATAATCTCCATTACATTTTCTTATTTGTTCCTGTCTATATTTATTTTTTGCCATATTTGTTAATTTATTTACTTTATTTCTATACTTTGTATAATCTAATCGTTTGTTCATACTTTTCGGATCCGCTTTCCAAACTCTAAATAAAAAATCCCTTCGCAATAACATTGTATATAAATACCTGTCTATCCATGGCTGCCTTATTACTTTCTTATTATCTGTGCTAATTTTAATTGTACTTTCCTTATAAATGCGATCAAATACACTACACATCGTCTGATACAATAATACCGGACACGTTATTGTTATTAACTGGGCCCATTCATATTCATCTAGCTTTTCCTTAACAATTTTATCAATTAACACTTCGCGCATACTATTTTTCTTGTTGTTGCCACTAACACGTTGATTTTCGCTGCCACTCACACATAAGTTCAACATTAATCCGATTCCATGATGATCGGCAATTCGTGACTCAAGCACGTACGCGCACGCGTTATTCTCGCTCCGTCCCGCTCGCACCCAGATATGATCCAAGCACGATACCTCAAGCCGGCCGTCCGCGATCGCCTCGCGCGTTACCTCGTCGCTTGGTATTACACACATCAAGCCGCATTCACACAGGGCGATTTTGTACCTTGTTACTGTAGGATTAACCGTGTTGCTGAATATGTTTATATTGGTATCTCCAAACACTATAACATTGTCAGATGCTGGTACGGATTTTACTAGAGTCTTTAATTGCTGAATAAATATCAATTTACTTTTGGCTGGTGGTCTGTATATTGCGATTACATGTGTTTTATTTTTCCCGTGCTTCAATTGACCATGAAGTGTTTCTACTGCTTCTGTATTTACCATTTTAGCTTCGAAATTCAACCCATTCTTGGCGTATATTAATATTCCTCCTCCTCTGCTCGTTTCTCTTGTATGTATAAATGTATTATATCCTACTATTTGATAAAAAGGTAGTTCTTCCTTCTTTATATTTATTTCGCTTAATATTAAGATATCTATGTTATATTTATTTTTATCAAGTAATATTAATAGCTCGTTAAAATGCTTGCGAAGTGATCTTATATTAAAATGTAATATGTGGGTATTCCAATTATTTAGCAATAGGTCGTTACTTAGTGCTATTATATCATAGTATCTTTTAAAATTTAAATTACCGGAGTAGCTATCTATTCGATCGAATGTTGCTGTTAGATATCACCTCGTGTGTACTCGCCGCGTCATGTACGCGTGTTTATTTACATTCATCGAACTTATCCATATCTTCCTCCGATCTAATGTTATATTTTTTTTTTCATCACTATTCTTTTTCACCAGGATACTACCATTCTGCACCCAAATATATTGGAAACCTTTCGGCTTAAGTTTATTTCTTACCGTCCACAGCAGCTGTCGTTTGTATTTTGGTAAATCTTCGTTAATAAATATTCGCTTTTCGCTGCCATTATCATAGACTTTATTATTTGTTATTATTGTTTCCTTCTTCACACGTATCCAGCTGCTGCGAGCATATTTAGACCGAAGCGTGACCAACACAGTCTTGGGCTTTGTGTCATCTTGTTTTTCCTGGCCTACCCTCTGTGCATCCTCAATTTCATTTGGGTCAAGATTTATTTTCTGGGCCATTTTTTAGATTACTAATATAGTATTTTCGTTTTCATGCTTCTCCAGACCAAGAATTTCAATGTTTTTCTCCTTGTCTCTTATCTCCAACTCCTGTACCCGTTCTTCTAATGCCTTATTACATTTCTCCAAATAAACATTTTTTTGTTCTAATGACTTCATTTTCTTCTGAGCTTCTTCTTTAAAATCAATTAGGGTCTGATACATGTCACCATAAAATTCAACACTACTGGTAAGTTCTCCTATTTTCTTCTCCAGGTTATAAATCACCGCTAACTTTTTATTTACTTCAGCCAGAACATTCTCTCCAGACTCTTCTCTAGGATTCAATGTGATTTTCGTATCACCTGCGGACTGTTTAGGGCTGCTCTTATTTGTCTGGCAGTCATCGCAGAGTGCACTGCTTAGGAACTTTTTAGTTACACATTTTTTATGGTAAACACTTTCGCATTCACCCTTACACCTCACTATATCATCTTTAGTCACAGATAGAAATAGTTTGCAATTCTTACACTGCACCATTTTTACTTTCACTTAGTTCTTTATTTGCGAAATTGGTCACTGTTTACACACTTAATTTGCTACATACAACCGTGCGTTGAGCGCGCGCGCACGGAACTGAATTGAGACCTTAACCTATTGACCTGACCTTTGACCTTTTTGACCATTAACCTTAACCACGGAATTGAGACCTTAACCTATTTTGTCCTTCAGTTCATCATCTGTCTAGCTTTTTTCCAACTGTTTTGTAGTCGGCTTCCAGTCCAACCGGATGCAGCTGAATACCAGTATCTTCTATGAAGCAAATGTCTATGTATCCTCCACGAACCAGTTACTACGTAATACGATACCCCTTGGTAAGACTGGTTGTTAGACTTTTAGGATTCTGATTATTTTATTTATAATGGGACAATAAACAGCTACAATATAAAATGTTTACAAATAGCAATAATATAGGCTCAGAAGTAGTACTAACAATATTTCAGCCCACTACATTATCCGCATGTTAACAAAATTAAGATTAGGTAAAAAGTGCCGCTCGATTAGCGTTACTCAATATATAAAATAAAAATAAAAATTGATTATAAAAATACAATACAATTAATTAATTATCTATAACGACTGTCAAAGATCTACAAATGACAGCTGGCGAGAGCAACGGCATAACGTGCTTTCAGAGGCACGGAGGGGTCTCGAAAAGTAGTGGACAAACACAGAGAAGTTTTGGAAGCTTTTGGGCCGTTTTTACCCATCGCACGTTTTTACCCTACCTACTTAACGTTTATCTAATAATAGGTCTTTACCTATGAAATTGCCGTTTTGTATGAAAAAATTTAAACGAATTTTTTTCATGAATTTTTTATTTGTATTAATCGAAGTAATCACCCATGCAATCAATGCATCTTTGCCATCGCAGTGGCAGTTTATTGATGCCCTTCTTAAAGAAATCAGCTGGACGGGAGGCAACAAATTCTTCAAAGGCATTTTGTACTGCCTCTCGGGTATTAAATTTTTTTCCCGCCAAGAAGTTATCCAAATTCTGGAAAAAGTAGTAGTCTGTAGGCGCAAGGTCTGGTGAGTAGGGCGGATGACGGAGAGCTTCCAACCCCAGTTCTTGCAACTTGGAGACCGTCTGCTGTGCAGTATGAGGTCGCGCGTTGTCGTGCAGGAGCAGCGGAGACGAGCGATTGACCAATGCTGGTTGGAGATGCGCCAGCTTCTCCATCATTGTGTTCAGTTCTTCACAGTACACATCTGCAGTAATGCTCACCCCGTTTGGTAAGAAGCTGTGATGAATCACACCGGCGCTAGACCACCAAACAGTGACCATCACTTTTCTAGGGGTAAGTTTTCGTTTAGGGCATTGTTTAGGTGCTGAACCAGGATCCAACCAACTTGCTGAGCGCTTACGGTTATCAAACAGAATCCATTTTTCATCGCAGGTAACAATGCGGTTCAAAATTCCTTCATTTGTGTGTCTGTTGAGCAGTGCAAGGCACGTCTCGACGCGTACTTCGCGCTGGCGATCATTGAGTTCGTGGGGCACCCATTTGTCAAGCTTTTTTACCTTGCCAATTTGACGCAAATGGACCAATATTGTTTTGACGCTAACGTCGAAAGCTGCTGCTAATTCAGCCGTAGATTGTGTATCATCAGCTTCCACAATCGCCTTTAATTCGTCATTGTCGACCAAAGTCTTCGGACGACCGCGAGGTTCATTTTTCAGGTCGAAATTTCCAGAACGGAAGCGAGCAAACCAATAACAGGTGGTGCGTTGGTTTGTAGAGTTAGCTCCGTAAACGTCGTTGATGTTGCGTGCCGCTTGTGCCGCGTTGCTGCCACGACGGTACTCATATTCCATAATTACTCGAATTTTTAACGTATCCATGATGACGAAAAAGATTGAAATGCGATGAAAATGTAACACTAATCAATAAAGAAATGACTACTTTTAGAAAAAAAAAATCCATGTTTTTAAAATAAAATTAATTTGAAATTAGAATTCATAGCCAAACAAAAATTATTTTGATTTGAAATGGCCAGTACTGCAGAACGGCAATTTCATAGGTAAAGACCTAATATTTATATAATATTGGAGTCACTTTCATTTAGATTCTGAATGAAAGTGACGCCAACAATTTGTGGTCCTTCATCAAAATTCGTGATCAATTATTACTTAAATCATACGCGAAAAACGGCGTTCAAAATCTTTTAAATTAGAATTCTAAGAAAATTCCTTTACAGTTGTATACATGGGTTAAATGTTTACACTTTTGACGTGAGACATTTTCACCTTATAGCCTCCGGTCCTTTCACAACAAAATAATGTAATTTACCTTATTTATCGGTCAACATTACCAGTGTTGTGTGCCTAAGCAAATATAGAAATTGTGATCGAGAGTTTAAACATCATTGCTGGTAGTTGAAACTGGGTGTACAATAATATTATGTGTCTTTGAAATGTTTTTAAGCTATTGCATAGCTTTTATCGCGGGTTTTGAGCGCGGCGACCGAATCAAGAAATTCCGTAACGAAAATAAAACCTAACACCCCCACTCCGCCTACCATGTAGTTCAGCCGAGCGTTCGCTTAACGTGTATGTATATGGTATGACTGTACTTGAATTAAAATCAAAGAAAAAAAAATACTGCATAAATAAATAATTATAATTGCATAAGTTGATAAAAAATGCTATGCAATAGCTTTACCGCGGCAGTGCCCGAGTGCCACACGTGTTTTTTTTTTTAAATAATATTAATACAAAAATAATAATATATTGGTGAAGTATATCTTTGACCCCTGAGTATGTTTCGACATTTCTCTCCGGGGTAGTCAAATAGGAAATGTCGACTCCATGTAGCTTATATTTTTAATATGATGTGTAAAAGTGATTCTGATATCCTAATTTACAGAATAAACAATTTCATTTCATTTCATTTCTTTAAGAAAATAAAGAAATGTGTTTTTTTTTCCAGAACTTGAAGATAACCATGCTAAGTTTCAAGTCATAACACAACTGTCTAAGTAAATTCACAGCTGCATCCTGCAGACTGGAGGCCGTACCAAAAATGTAGGTAAAGAATTATCTAAGAAAAACTACAAGCCATCATCATTATCGTATGAAAATGTTTATAAATTCATACCCTACAATCGAAGCCAAAATTAAGCAAAATCAAGGAAATTGGAAAATTGTAGCGATTGGAGAGATTTCGGTCCAGCCTAAGCGATTATAGGCTGATGATAATGATGGCAAGAGTAGCAGAAAGTTTTAGCCTAGTAGGTATTATCACGAATGCACACATCGTACAACACTTTTCGTTAGTCTATGATGCAAGGCAGGAATGTAGGTATCTAGGTAAACCTACAGAGACTAAGCCTGGTCTCATTGTGCTGTTCGACAGTACTTTGATTTGACTTCTTTACATTTTTTAAGCCTAGAAGGTGGTCGCATTGATTAAAAATCAAAATCAAAAGTCATTTATTCAAATTAGGCTGAGAATCAGCACTTTTCGAACGTCAAAATTACATAAGACAGTCCTCCAAAACGCCCACCCTTCACCACTTCCTAGTGCTTTAGCTGGGCAGAAGTCGCGCAACAAACTCCCAGCAGCACAGCTGTCTGTTCAGTTAGAAAAAAAAACTTGATTCTATACAATTAGTAGGTATGCAAAGTAATTAACATTACGAGACATATATATATTTGTAGCTTTATTTTGTTAGTTATAGTCAATATAGGAAATGGTCAAACTCAAACTCAAATCATTTATTTCAAATAAACCAATTACAGGCACTTTTGAATTGTCAAGGGGTCGGTCAGTCATAAAATGAAGCTAGTTGCCCTTTCCAAAGCGTAGTAGGTACCTATGGAGAAGAACGGGCAAGAAACTCCACGGACACTCTTTTAAATCAAAATATGGTTAAAAAATATTGGTTACATCATTCATGTTGAAATTATGCATGTGAGAACGATGCAGAACGTTAAAAGCGTCCGTAGTAAAAAGACAAAAACGAAAATATTAAATTAAATTAAAATAAGCCGTGGCAGCTAAAAATGACCAGTCCCTACTGACGGCGCCCGTTCACGAACATGAAGAGACAGAACATTAAATTAAATTATTTGCCATGTTATTATGGCAGCTAGCCACGCCAATATACCAACAAATATAATAAAAACTATACTCAAGCTAAAAAATTAAAAAGTAAACAAAATTAATACCTACTTAAAACCCTCCAGCAGGCGTAGCATGATGCTTTCTGTTTCTTGGAAGACAAGACATAGCTATTTCTATACAAAGTGACATTTCATTTCTCTATTTTTGACATCGCACCGTAAAAATCCTTCTAAAATCGGTCATTTTGTCTTTCGTTTTACCGATCATTGTCTAGGTCTTTTTATATGTAGACTATTTCAGAAGAAAGTTTTCTATCCCAAACGTCAAAATCGCACTGACAACTGTCAGTTGTCTAAGGTAGTGAAGACAATTTGATTTTGTAATCGCCATGCTAAAGACAGTAGAAAACTTTTTACTGGACAGCCGCAAAGTATAAAAATGGAATGGAAAAATGGAATTTATCACTTTTTGAATGGAAAATGTGAAAAAGTATTACCTACATGTTTAGTTTTAGGAGTTTAAGTGTTTAAGGGGGTCGAAATTTTCATTATTTTTGCGATAGGACACACCATTTTCGAGATATAAGCAAAATAAAAGAAAAACGTGAATAAACTACTGAATTTCGTAAAAAGTGCAGTTGACTCTTTCTACTTTGTTGCCGTCGTACTGTCTTCACGGAACGTCATTTTTGTCTATTCTTCCGTCGACAAAACCCGTTTCTATAATGGTCATGCTACGCGTGCAGGCATAAAGGGCGTAACAGCTTACATATTGCAGCGTAGACCTGGCTGCTAACACGCCGGGGACTCGAACCCCGGCGTGAGCTAGCTAAAAAATCAAACTCACGCAGCTGGTACACGTAAAATTTATTATTAAAAAGAACATCCGAAATAATTAAGAAATAAGTCAAAAAATTTAAATATTTAGTCGTTGGAAATTGTATAAGGCTACCAAAAAAAATATATCACAAGAAGATTTTTGGAGAAAAAACTTATGGATGTTTGCAAATTTTTAGGAATTTAAGTATATAGACGAATTTAAATTCGATTGCAATCGTACGAAATTCGTGCCGCTCTATAAATTATTTAACACAAATAAGCTCAAAATTAAGGTTTTTCTTTACATAATTTCGTTAATATATATTTTGAAGAGAATAAGATCTGATATTAAGAATTTAGGAAAGCAACTTAAAATTAAAATGTCACACGACGGTATAACACAGAACACTTCTATTATATGATGGTTGGGCGTTATTGCGCCACACAAATGTCTTATTTAGCACCTGATGTGTCCGTTAGGCACCTGTGTCGTCGACCTTGCTCGGCAACGATCCTGCGCTTCTCTCCGCAAGCTCGCTCGGACTTCTGCGGCCGGCAGACGAAGGAAGAAGACAGGCGAACAATAAATGGCAGGGTAAGGCCAAAAAAAGGTGGCCTTTCAAACAATCTAAGAAAAAGGAAATCTTCTTAGATTAAAGAAGAAGGCACAAGTAACAAGAATACGGAACCTATAAAGGGATTACTCACCAAAGAAAAAAGGGACGAGAAATTCCAGGGAACGTATCCGCTGGCTACTCACATATAGTGGTGGTTAAAATTTGAAACTAACTTTCGAAGAAAGATTAAATATTATTGAATAAAATATCCACACAATAGGAATTCCAACGACAGAATGCGTTGCATTTTTTTCTTCTTGACAATGTACAGAACAATTGTCAATTTTTTGAATATTTCAAAAAAAACGAAAAAGTAAAAAAGCTGACCGAATGACTCGTAAAAAGAATTTAATCGAAATGACAACAAAAAGTATCTACTTGCAGGAATTATACTGCAATATGCAATACTGCGGGGTAATTACGTAACACACTAACAGTAGGAATGGGTTTCATTTTGACAGTTCAACAACATTCATTGCGTTATTTACGTTCTTGAGCAGACATATTTTTCGAACATATGAAGCTTAAAATTAGTAATAGGCTTCAAAATGATTCAGATTGTGATAGATAGTGTGTTACGTAATTAGGGTGCTGGATTATATTCACATAGCTGTATCTCGAAGTCACAAATGATAGACTAGGACCATCGAAGTAAAATATTTTTTTGCATCAGTCAGTGCAGATTGCAGTGCTGCAGATTGCTGCATCAGTGACATTATTTAGGTCATCCAAGGTGCTAGTGAACGGGCCCTTAGGACACTCCAGTAAGTGGGACATGATTTAATCAGAAGCACCGCAAACGCAGTGGGTGTTGGATGGGTCAGTAATCCCCACTCTATCAAATGATGTGTTAGCACTGGCCTTCTTTGGTACGCAATCGATTGACTATCGTTGTAAGATGATATATTCTTTCATTTTACCTACTCTGAGGATTCACCAGCTTTTGGCCTGAATGAATTTCAACACGTAAGCTGTAGAAATTGCACCTCCACACTTTCACTAAGGTACTGTGTGTGAAGTGCAAAACTTGATTCTGCAACGCTTCAAGCACTCAGGTCGGATTACTGCATGTCGAGGGATTAGAGGTTGTACGCAAATCCGTTTTAACATGCTGTGTAGTGTAAATTTTAATAATTTATGGTTTACACTAAATCGTTACACATACTTAGTCTCTTCCAAAATTATCTGACGGAAATGTAATCAAATAGATCAGAAAACGTACCTGTGAATGCCAATTTCTAGTGCCACTTACACATTGCGTGCTTTGATTTGATTATATTATTTGAATACTTATATACATAATTAAACCGAAAATTCTAATTTTAAATCACCCCAGAGATATTTTTCATTTGACAATAAAATTGAGGTTAATTTTATCACCTCAATTTTTGTCGATGATTTTGCCGATGTAAATATTAAATAATATTTATTACCATATAAATATTTTAAGGTTTTTTTATCAATCCTAAAAAACGACAACATTCTAGTCAGAACTTTACGTTTTAGTATTACATAAACATGAAGACACCGCTCTTACTGAACTCGCTTCCGAGGAAACGGGCGTCAATAGTAATTGATAAAGTGGCTACATTGCTGCAAAACCGCAACTTGGTTGCTGCATGGATTGATTTCAAGAAACTAGGTAGGTAAAAGTAGGTTAACTAAGAATATACTAGCAGTTTTGTTACGAAATTAACGTTCACTGAGAGAAAATACAGCCAATAGCTAGCATCGAAAATGGACCATCGGTGCAAATTATGATGTAGAAAATACTTTAGATATTTATTATAGCTGAAGCTACAGCGAATAAGAGCATCGCGAAAAAAAAGTTATAAAGCGAAAATCACGACAAGAACGGAGCGTCATGTTCGTGAACGGGCGCCGTCAGTTGAGACTGGTCATCTCTTAACTGCCACGGCTTATTTTTATTATTAATCTTATATTTTGAATTGTTTCTTTATATTTTTTTTTCATTGTTCTCGCATATAGAAGCAACAAGAATAATGTACCCAGGATTTTGTAATATCTTGATTTAAAAAGAGTGTCCTTGGAGTTTCTTGCCCGTTCTTCTCCATAGAGATCTACGTTTTGGAATGGGCAACTAGCTTCAACTTTCTGACTAACTGACCGACTCTTTGACAATTCAAAAGTGCCTGTAAATGGTTTCATTGAAATAAATGGTTTGAGTTTGAGCACTAAGTAGGTACCTACAGGTTGCTGCTGAGATGATTCTAATAAGAAAACCTGTAGAGCAAATACAGGACCTCAAAAGCCACACTATGCGGCCACGACCACGGCCAGTGGCCGCACAGACCAGAGTAAACTATAGAAACCGTATGCGCAGTGCACTTAACCACAACGTCCAACTGTTCGCAGGACCGGCCTCCCACCCAGTCGCGGCCAAACTTTGTGAACTTTAGTATTAATCTCCGCATCTTGGTCGGAGCCAGTCTCATCGAGGTCTTGGGAAATAAAAATTGAAGCCTAAACTGCTCGACGTTCTATGCATACTGTTCACAATTTATGTCGGCATCAAAGGAAACACAATTAGGTACAAGCAAGGAATAGGTACGACCGATGTTTGCTCATTTGCAACGATGAAGACTCGGCGTTAGTTCCGCCCGTCAATTTGGATCCGAGCCACTTTGTACGAATGTGTACAGACCAAACTGCAATTTAGTCTGAAACTATGTAATGTGTTCCACTTTCACGTACTTAGTTCAAGCGTTTTTGAGCTATTGCCAATGGTGCGCTGACATGGGCAATTTCTATAAGGTCAAATTAAATTAGCAAGCGAGTCTTAGCAAACATGATGGGTTTTGATATATAAATACGATAAAACAAACAAAAAAACAGATTTTTAAACTGATAAGTATTTCAAGTAACTTACTAAGATACGGTCGTTGAACGCAAAAAAAATCACATACAAATCATTTTTTTTTAAGCTATTGCATAGCTTTTATCGCGGGCTTTGAGCGCGGCGACCGAATCAAGAAATTCCGTAACGAAAATAAAACCTAACACCCCCCACTCCGCCTACCATGTAGCTCGGCCGAGCGTTCGCTTAACGTGTATGTATATGGTACGACTGTACTTGAATTGATATCAAAGAAAAAAAAATACTGCATGAATAAAAAATAAATAAATAATTTTAATTGCATAAGTTGATAAAAAATGCTATGCAATAGCTATACCGCGGCAGTCCCCGAGTGCCACACGTGTTTTTTTTATCGTATCATATTAAGACAGTGACAGCAGTTTCGCTAAATAATTTTATTTGACAATCTTGGTAATCTTTGAATCTGAATTTAATTCAAGTAAGTAAATTGTTCATTTATCATGGTAGTCAATTTAAATGTTTAAATTATAAGCCCTGGAGAGACTTCAGAAAAACATACCTGTTTAATCTAATACATAAAAAAAATCTAGTATCACAGTGTTTGTTATCGAACTCCTCCGAAACGGCTTGACCGATTTTATGAATTTTTTTGTGTATATTTGGTAGGTCTGAGAATAGGTCGTAAAGTATATTTCATACCGCTGCGGTTGAAACCGCAGGGCGCAGCTGGTTATTTATTATAATTTCATTGCTTTTATTTATTTATTCTAATTTCATTGCTTTTATTTATTTATTATAATTTCATGCTTTTATTTATTTCATATAATATTCTGTGCTAAAAACTTGCTGTCATATCTTCTTGGTGTCTATGTTTTTATTATTTTGACATTGTTAGGTAGGTAATGAAAACAAACATTTAATAAAAGTTAGCAGGCTTTTAATAAGTTTTGACTTGTTACGCTGACTGTTCAAAATACATTTTAGCAAAAATTTGAAACATACCTAAGTACACAATAATTTACAATATTTTGTTATTTAAAAAATATTTTTTTACAAATTTGTTTATGAACTAACTTAATGCTCCTTGCTAATGAGAAAAGTATTTTAAATAATCATCACTCAAATTGTAAATTAACCAGTAAAATAATTATTTGTACTTGTTTGTTCAAATGAAGAACTAAAATGAAAAGTATTTCATCTTTTGCATTAAAACAAAATAAAATACTGAAAACTAAAACATATTGTACTGCATGATACTTAGTACAAAAAGTAAAATTTAAAAACAACTAAATATAATTTCTTACTAAACATTAGTAAATTCAAATGACTTTACCGGGAAACTCAGAACTCCCATTAATAATCCTTACAATTTTCCCTTGCTTGTCTCGTGGTATGCCATGCTTAACAAGCATATGCCGTCTCACGGTCTCTGTCTTAGTATAAGTCACACTACAGAGACTGCATGCAAACATATACATCCTCTCATGAACATTATTGCAGTGCGCTAGCATATCACCGTGCCGATAGAACTTTCTAGGGCAATGCGCACATTTATACTGTTTTTCCATATGACAGATTAAATGATTCCTCCATATAGCTCTTCGGCGGAATGTTAAACCGCATTTTTCACATGTGAACGGTCTTTCACCAGTGTGTAGCCTTAAATGTTCTATTAAGTCTAGTTTTCTGGGAGCTTTATAAGGGCAATGATCACATTGTAGGTACGGACCAACTCCGTGACGAGCTATTTGATGCATATGCATTTCTGCAAGCACCGGAAAGCCTTTACCACAATGGTCACAGATAAACTTGCAGTTATTGTGCCGTTGCATGTGATGGTTGTATGTTAAACGGTTAGCAAGGATTTTGTTGCAAGTCTTGCATATTAGGTTGCGTTCCTTGACCGGTACAGGTCTATATCTGTGTTCCAGTTTTAATTTACTTTTAGTGTGTTGTATTTTATTAAATTTTGTATCTGACTGAATTAAACTTTGCATAGTCTCCAAAATATAATCGACTTTGTTTGAATATTCATCTTTTTGTCCATTTAGGTTACTTTTGAAATCTTCTTTCTCTATGAAATCGTCAAAATCATACATTCTATCACTCATATCTATGTCTGTGTCAACAACTTTTTCAACGGTAGGTTTTTGATCACTCTCGTGTATGAAATGAGTATTCTTCACAGACTTTTTGTGCTTACTGTTCCGTCCAGAAGGTTTTGAATTAATTTTAGGTGGGAAATACTGGTTGAACATCACATATTCACACACAATTTCTTCTAAACCACGACCTGAAGTGACACTGTTAACATTTTTATTTAGGAGTCGTTTCAACTCTTTGTTCGTCGATTCGCACTTTAATTTGAAGTAAATACTTTGTTTTAATAAATGAACACACTTTCGGCACACCATAGTCGGCAGTTTATCGTCTTTTTGCAACAAAACATCGGTAACTATTGTTATTGCTTTGCCGTAACAACTGAGGCCGTCGTCACTTGAACTATCAATTAAACTGAACATTCTAACGCCATTGTTCCGAGATAAGCAGACCCGGCATATAGTTTTGTACATATTTTCATAACCATCCATTATTTAACGAGGCAATTATCACGATACTAAACTCGTTTTAGAATTTTGGTATAATTCAACACAGGCTGACAATTTTGACTGTGACAAGTTCAATGAGTCAATGTCAAAGTTGATGTTTGCGTTTCGTTTCACGCAATTTGTACAATACCAAACAGTACATTTTATATTGGTTTAATTTTAATACAAATAATAATTTAAATAACAATATTACACGGACATTAGACAGTATTTTTATTTTAACTATTAATACGAATATATTATTTTAACTATTAATACGAATATATTATTTTAACTTAAAAGATATCTTCTAAACTAATAAGTAGGTATTGATTTAATTTCCTATACTTAATTTAGTCAGTTTTTTTAAAGTTATTTTTTCACAAATAGGATAATTATCTTGTAAAAATCAGCCCAATAGAGCCAAATAACTGTTACCAGCCGAGATAATGATTAAAAATGACCACTTTACCGCTACTAGAAACTAAACGGATGCGGACGAAATAGTTACCTACCTACATGCAGTAGGTAGGTAACTATTTCGTTTCTACTTACTGAATACATAAAATCCCTTACAAATTAACACATAATAAATGTGCGAAACACAGTCGTAAAATTCCACTACGTCTTTCATCTTATTTGTGGCCTAAATAAGTCTTAATAGTGTTTACATTAAAGCGTTCCGCGGGTGGCAATAGAATGCTTAAAGCCGTGGCCTCGAAAGTGGCGAAGCCAAGAAATAGTAATTTAATTTTGGCCTTTGAGATGTTAATGATAAATGATTTTATTTCTGTAAGTAGGTTTGTACAAACACTTTTACGCGTCAATCATATTTTAAAACTAGATGAGGTCGGCGTTTCCTATCTGACTACTCTGAGAAGAAAGGCCGAAACAAACTCAGAGGTCACAGTCTCTTTTGTTTGTATGTGAATCTGTGGTTAGTTGAAACGGAGGGCTTAGTTTTAGATCTTTATTGCTTGCTATGTATTTTTTAGGTTCTTTTGTTGTATTTGAGAAAATCTAACTAGGAACCCCATCATAAATTTTATTCATATGTCCGTCTGTCAGTCCGTCCTTCCATCTGTCACACCCTTGTAGCGTTTATGAAACTTCTGAAATCTTCTGTAAACCACTATGCTGACTTGTAAGTAGTAGGTACCTTTCATAAACCTATATAGGTTCCTATTAATCTAAACCAAAAAACCCTCGTTTGAACCGAAATTGCCTCACTAAAAACAGCTAGGCCACATAGGTACAAAATGTTTTTACATTACACGGCCTAGCCACCTGAATGTATTTTATAGTGCAAATTACTCTAATCGTTTGTTACATTTTGTGGCCTCACCGCGACTTTCGAGGCCACGGCCTGGCCTAATAGCGATGTACGATAAACGCTCTCTCTACGATAAAATGCCGCAGCGCCATATCATTCTGGTGTGAATGAGTTTTACTTTTACTCCGGAGAAGATACTGAGGAGATGTTGCGTGGTAGATAAAGTTTTAAAGATGTTATGGATCGCTGAAGATCTCGTACACATTCAAAAAGCTCTGAACAATTTCTGGAAACATTTTGGTTTCTGCTAACACTTATTATAATTACTAGCTTTGCCCGCAGCTTCGTCCGCGTGATTTTCTACTTTCTAAGAGTCGTTGCGTGTTTGATCAAATCCAACTGGTAGTTCCAGAGATTTTCGCGGTCAAACAAAGAAACAAACTCTTCAGCTTTATTATATGTATAGATAGATCTATAATCAATTGCCAGAAGATATCATAAAAAGAGAAACTGAACTTTAGGAGCACTAGAACATTTTGTGGCGTTTTGGAGTTAAATATCCTCAGAGACAGGATTACCATGCACTCTTATTTGCAAAATGTGTCAAAAAGATATTTTGTGAATTTGTCAAGCGATTTTGAACCATGTGCGGTGCAACTGATGCGGCACAAAGAGCTGCCCTGTGTTTATAACAAGCTGCCCTTTTTTTTTGTGTTGGGTATCATCAAATGTGAGTGGAGTGAATACTTTAACCACAGGTCAACAGAAAAGGGAATTTGGTACAAGACCATCCAACCACAGCTTCCAGTGTATAATTGGATTGATCAAAATCTGCTTAGCAGAAGTGATTTAGTTACGGCACTAAGACTTCGTTCCGGTCACATTCCATCAAAGAAGCTTGGTTTTCTGATGAAAAAGGTTACGTCACCCAACTGTGAAGAATGTGGAGTAGTCGAAGATGTGCAACATGTTTTGATGGAGTGTGTACGAAATGAAGCTTTGCGATTTAGCTTACTTGGTCCAACAAATAAGTAGGATATTGGAGAGTGTAATACTATCATGGCTTGTCCTTTATCGGAACAAGTTAGGATACTGTACAAACTGGTTTTTTTTATTTTAAAATGAGTGTTAACTGTTATTAGTTTTAGTTGATTGTGCTGATGTTACAGGGTGACGTTATCGCTCAGCGATAAAGACCTTAAAAATAAGAAAAAAATAAAAACAATATCATCAAATGACCCTCCGGCTCTGGGCGGAGCGGAAGGGCGTGTCAGACTCTTACTGACTAAAACCCACCCGTGTTCCTTCAGTTGCTTGCGCGCCAGGGCCAAGGTAACTCTTTCGAACAATCCGCGACCCCGGCAGGATAACAAGCTGCCCTGCAAGTGATTATTGCAGGCCCTGGGCTCATTCAGTGCTTGACCGTGACCCTTGCCCGATGGATGGAGCCACTTAGTTTTAGTAAGATGAAAAAAATATATTTTCATGTCTAGAAATAAATAAAAAGTTTACATAATACTTACCTGTATCAATTAAAAGTTTTTGTAAAATCATCATGGTCTGTTGAAGTTTTTTGTGCATATTTAAATGGAACTGGTATTTTAATGGAATGCCATTCAATTTTTTTTTTCATTTTTGTCTGTACCTATTGTTATAATAACTTGAAATGTTATATTTCAAGTTAAATTGTATTTTTAATCATTATTATCTACGACCTGTTTTACAACTTGTTATAAGTATTAATTCAATTAACAAATATCTTGTTATAAAACTTTTATTCAAAGAAAAATTGTCAGTGACAAAGGTGAAGATAGGTTGTCTGTGATTTTGAACACTTTAAAGTTACGTTTATTATCTACCGATATAGGTATTTGAGCCAGATATAGCACAAAATGAAAAAGTTTTCGAACAAAACCACTAACTTCTAAAAGAAAAGAAAACGATGGAAAAAATTGAACGAAATAGTCAGAAATCACTAACACGCAAGCTTGCTGAAATACCTACACGATACTATTTCTTCGCTGCCATTATAAATAAAAGCTACAAATCAAGGGGCACACAAACACTTGATCTCTAACCTTGCGCTAGGCCGAAAATCCGGGTAAAACTTACCTTTATGCCATTCGACCACTAGACCCGTATTACGATAAGAATTCAATGAGACTTGAATATGGATTATTTACTTGAATATCCTCCTTTGGTTTCTACATCAGGAATTTGGTTGTTCCCCTCACCCTCTATTACATGGAACTTAAACGTAATTGGCGAAATGTGGTGTTTATTATACTATAGATACACCTCTGCTTAACCCTTCGGGGATCATAGGCGTGATGATATGTGTTATGTTCTCGTTTAATATAGCCCTGAATAGTAACAGCTGGAAGTCATGAGGAGAAAAGCCTTTGCCCAGCTGTGGGATGATACAGGCTGACAGACACTGACAGTAGCTGAATATGGCATTAGATCTTTATTGTAATCAAAATGAATTTTATTAATCATATGGAATAGCATAGTCCCTTTATTACACGTATTGCCTTTTATTATTTTTTTCTCTAATGCTTAAACCAGCAGGGTAATTGCGTAACACACTAACAGTAGGAATGGCTTTCTTTTTGACAATTCAACAACATTCATTGCGTCAGCTATGTCGTTGAGCAGACTAACTTTTCGAACATATGAAGCAATGGATTAGCATTATCCTTCAAAATGATTCAAATTTTGTGATTGATAGTGTTTCACGCAATTAGGGTACAGATTATATTACGGGTGACTAAACGTGTTTTGTGGACAGACATGTTAAATAGTTTTAGAAACTTTGTTAGGAATCATTTGTAATTGTATTTCAAAAAAATTGTCTAAATACTAAATTTAACAAGATTTGACTTTTTTGTTTGAATAAAAAAGTAATGGATAAATACTTTTAAAAAATATGCTTAGTTAGAACTGCGATTAACAAGCTAAGTACGAATACAACTTAATGATAATTATTATCGATTACATTATTATAACTGTATACAGAAATTATTTTAGTTATACCTGAATAGATGCTTAACTAAGCAAAGTTGGCGGGATAATAGTGAGAGAGGAATTAAAATCGTTCTTTTTAAATTGAATTCAGAACGTGATCACCATTTTATCGGCTTACAGCACAGCAATTTATTTCATTTCCACAACAATCCTTCGAACTAACGAACTTTTTCAAAATCCGGATAAACCACATTTTTATCCGGCCTCTCTAGTGTTCAACGACCTCTACATATGTTTGTTTGCTAGGCCTCCTCGTTATTTTGATTTACACTGACAATACAGAACATAGCTGTGTTCGCGATTTTTTTTTTCTGTATTTTTCGCCCACTTTCTGAGCCTGAGGGCCGGAATAATGATGAATTTCATTCTAGTTCGCGAAAAAATATAAGGATATTTTTTGGAAGTTTAACGCGTGTATCATAAGTTTTTTCTCATAGTTTTCGCTTCACATAATACTGTGCGAAGGATTCTTTTTCAAGATAGTTTTTAGGGCTTTATAACGAGTAGAATTACTTGTGGAGAAGTTTGTTCGTGAAAGTACTACCACAATACATTTTTCTTTCCGAAAAGCTCTTTCAGTTTGATAAGTGCGGTTTTGTGAGTGCCAATGAAATTACAGGTATCTAGGTATAACGTATTTCAATAACTTTGTGTTATAGGATGGCAATTGATCTACACTAAAAGCCTACTTGTTTTATCAAGTTGTTTAGTTTACGGACATGCCATTATAACGGCCGTCATTAAAAATTGTCATTTTCACCAATATGTCATTAACATGTCAAAAAACGCTCTGTATTTGGACAGTCCTTATGGTATGACCATTCACCTCTTTCTTAGGAAACCAAAGATTAAGCCAACCCCTATAACTTAAGTACCTTAATTATTGTAGTAATACCAAAAACGTAAGAAAAAAATAAGAAAACACTTTCACAGTAATTCAATATTACGAATAAACTCACTTGATCGGTGACGTAAAGTCAGAGAAATTAATTGTATTGTTAAAACAGTTGGGGCTACCAACTTAAAGTTGTCCGTATATTCAAATCACAACTGTGACGGCAAATGGATGTAGGGTGTTAATTGGCTTAACAATTAATTTCCCTGGCTGTACCTACAAATGTTTTTGAAGTAACTTATTTTTATGTATTTTTCTTTTTATCACTCAAAACGTAATATAAACGTATCACGAACAAATTGCACTGCATCTTAGTAGAAATTAATACTCACTTCCACAGCTCTACCATCCACTGATATTTTACCAACGCATTGTGCAAGAGTCTAGTCTACTTATTGAATGACAATGTCATTTCAGAGCCCAACTCAAATGAAATCCGTTGATTTCGGTTGAAAAGGCATACTAATTGCTAGCTGAATACTGATGAGGTACTGTGCTTACAAATGAAACCACCGGTAGTGATGGAATCATCCCGATTTAATGGAAGTCCAGTCGTTGTTGATTTTAGGTTTCTGTCACCGGACCTCAAATATTAACAGCTGAACAAAGTTCAAATATCATTAACATACCTAATATTATGCTTTCATTCTTCGCGGGATAAGCAGAGCCGTATCATTTACTCACATTTCTTGCAGTTATGATATAAATAGGAGGAGGCTAGCCTATTACTATAGAATAGAATATTATTTATTATGTACACCATACAAATTACAGATATAAATGTAGAAATCTAGACCTGGACCTGGTGTGGAATCTGAGAGTCTACTAAGAATTCAGTAATGGAAAAACCTAATGATACTCTATCCGACCGATGATCGACCCCTGATACCCACGTTCAGAAATACCTTTAACACGACTTGAACAACAAGGCAGTCTCCTAGTACCTAGATCAAAATCAATATGTCTCGCCATTTCCCAACTTTGGGGTCGGCTTCCAGTCTAACCGGATGCAGCTGAATACCAGTAATTTACATGGAGCGGCTGCCTATCTGACCCCCACAACCCAGTTACTGGGTAACACGATACTCCTAGGTAAGACAAACTGTCAGACTCTTGGTACCTAGGTACTTTTGATATAATCGCTAATTTCTTTTTAATACACACAAGAATACATAAGGGTATCTAATGCTGTGTAATTTTTTTGCTTGAAAACATGGGTAATCTTTGATGTGCATCTCTTCAGCAAATGCAAAAAGCAAAATAACTCATATAAAAGAAATAAAATATTACGTATTTTATTAAAATCACATAAAGGTATCAACTCACTAGGCTGCCCGGTTAATCACATCCGGATTGCGGGTAATATCGAATATTGTATTCCGGTACAAACGTATGTGAACCGGTTTTGGGTGTAAGTAATTGGAAATCCTGCCCGGGTAGGTATTTTCGTGTATTATGTGTCGGCGATGCGTGAACGGGTATATCCGGGTATTTCTATCATTATCGGGGTACTTAAATGTTTGGAGGATTTTGATGTGTTTTTATTTATTTGTTCACGATTTTTGGAGTGTTGTAGAACATGTTTATCTTATATATAAATATTTTATGAATGTGAGAACGTTGTAGGCCTAACTTGTAGACTGTAGATTTGTAGACCATTTTCTATTTTTTTAAGTACCTGGTAATTGTTGACAGGCCTAAACTGTCCTCCTATACCTATTATCACCGTAATTTGAAAACATTGTAACAGCCAATTATTATTATTTTTAAAAGAAAACCGCGGAGTTTCTTGCCTGCTCTTCTTCATAGGAAACGACAAATGGGAACCGTGCACCCAGCTCCTGACGTTTCATAAGTGCCCATGTAGGTTTATGTGAAACTAGCAGCTGCCCGCGGCTTCGCCCACGTGGTTGTCGGAAATTATCTCACGGGCAAGTGCTACCGACCAGCACGCTAATTACGTAACACACCATCTATTACAATCTGAATCATTTTGAAGCCTATTGCTAATCCAATGCCTCATAAGTTCGAAAAAAAAATCTGCTCAACAACGTAAATGACGCAATGAATGTTGTTGAACTGTCAAAATGAAACCTATTCCTACTGTTAGTGTGTTACGTACTTACCCCGCCTGACAAAAAGTAGCCTATGTCACTCCATAGAACATCAGCTATCTGCCAGTGCAACTCCCATCAATATCGGTTCAGCCGTTTCGGAGATTAGCCGGAACAAACAGACAGATAGAAACACAGACAAACAATTTAATAATTGGTATTTTGTTGTAAGTACGTGTATACTTTCATATGGATTTAGTAAAAAGCTGTTATTTTGACATTACAAACAGACACTTTATTTATTTGTATAGATAAAATATATTGATTTTGATGTTTTTCTGGGTGAGAAGATATTGAGTGTGGTATGATAGCGTTTGAGAAGAAGAAATAATATTTTATGTATATAAAGCTACTGAAAATATGTAAATTAAGTGTATTACTTATTCTGACCCATTCTCAATAAAGTGGAATTGCAAAAAGGCCTGTCAAACTGTAAGAGTGGTCTCAATTTCGTACATTTTACAATGTCCCTCCACTTCTTCTAAGTATATTACTGTATGATTTATTAATATCCTCCCTATCCTAACTATTATTATTATACTATTATATTATATATTATATTATATATTATATTATATATTATAAATATTATAAATGCGAAAGTAAGTTTGTTTGTTTGTTACCTTTTCACGCCTAAACCACTGAACCGATCATCCTGAAATTTTGCATATACGTTGTCAGGGGTACAGAAACGGACATAGGGTACCTTTCATCCTGCAAGAAAGTACTGTTCCCGAGGAAAACAACAATAATGTTCTCATGATAATAGATGGCGCCACGTGTCTTTCGAATCATGATTGAATTATAACCCGAATTGATAGTCAAAGTCTAAATTAACGCGAGCGAAGCCACGGGCAAAAGCTAGTTCCGTATATATATTTCAAATAGGTACCTACACCGACAGCTATACATTGCAAAAATATAATAAAAGTTTACAGGTAAGTATACCTATTAATGAAATCAGCTCAGTCTACGAGTTTTTGAAACGACACTTAGGCTCCTACAAACAGGCGCGACACGCGACGCGACACAAAGGCACCGCTTGTCGCGCGACGAGCGGTGCCTTTATATCGCGTGCGATTCGCGTCGCGTGTCGTGCCAGTACGAGCCTTAAGGAGAAGCTCTCAAATCAGTAGAATTTTTCATCATTAAAGTAAATGTTAGAGCTGCTTTCAGGATACTGTTAGGGCTTCCGCGGTTTTGTAGTGCTTCGACTATGTTTGCTGAGGCGCGGACCGATTATTTTTTCGCGATCATAAGGAAGCGGAGCGCTTCACTATTAAGTCGCTTACGAAGCAGCTCGAACAGTCTCCTCAGGGTATTGTCCGAGCGGTGGGACCTGTCCTTGATACAGAGGTGGATGCAGCTTCATGTTGGCGCCTCTCTTCGTATTATTTGACATTTGTGTTTATGATTAAATTGTGAAATATGCCAACTTTGCCAATCAAGGTATCTTTGCCCTAAAAGCGATTTATAAGCAAATCTAGCAGATTTGCTTATACATTGCTTTTAGGGCAAACTTACCTTGATGCCAACTTTGCCAATCAAACTATCTTTGCCCTAAAAGCAATTTATATTTTGCTTATATATGCTGGGCAAAGATACCTTGATTGGCAAAATTGGCATATTTTACCGGTATGTCTAGTTTTGTTATTGATTGTTTAAATGTGCATTTATTTTAATTTATTGCTGGACATTGTTTATGTAATTCTAATGTGGATGTGTAATTTTGAAATATTATTTAATTTGTTGTTGATTATTTGTAATGTGTTTTTTTATGATTTTATTTTTCTATAATGTATGGGCTATATATGAAATAAATGAATTATTATTATATAGTAAATTCAATAAGAAAATAATGAAGGAAAAACAATACCTTTGGATAATCAGTTCCTCTGGCAGACACATGGGAGATAATAGTTTGGACTACCAGGTTAACCACGGGGCCACTACTGCTTTATTTTGTATCACTCTTGATGCTAATTGAAAGTCGCAGTTTATGTCAAAGCGTGACTATTTCCATGGCCTAAAAAACAAGGTCTGGCATTCCGAGTGACACATGCTTACGTCACTATCCAGTTGCCACTTTATTGGAACAAAACACGAATTGTGGAAACATTTTTAGTCACCATTCTGTTAAAAAAAAAATATTTAAAGCATTTAAATTGTCGTTTCGTTTTTGTAATCAAACGAAATAATTCAATTTAAACATATACCAACGTAATTGTTAGTTAAAACCTCATTATTTTGTCAGATTCGCACAGGTAATAAAGGCGGCTTGGGAGTTATTATTACACACTACTGGTAACTTAGCGGTAATGACGTAGGCTTGTGTCTCCCACGTGACCACTGTGTCTCGGAATGCTATACCTGGCGAAGTATATTATTATACCATGACAATTTCTCTGACATAAATGTCAAACCCACCAAAATAATATTATTTATGTTGGTATGTACATTTTACCAAAATAATGGATGTTCTATTTTCAAACCGAATCACGTTCGACTCGTCCTTTTGAAGACGTTTAGCTAAAATAGCGACCGAATATCAAAGGCGTTTAGGATTTACAATAAGATATATTTTTGTGTATTACATTTTTTATGTTTGTAACATGTGGGCATTACAAAAAAAGTTTTAAATATTCTTGGAATGTTATCGGGTTTTTATGCTGATAAAAATATGTGTGGGTGTGAGTCTTCTTTCACAACGGTACGGTTTAAATAAAACTCAGTCGATAGTAGGACTGACTGTCCAGATTGCGCTGGATTATTTGAGTGAGTAGGTACTTATGGAAGATATTTTAATGCACCCTTCTACATCAATACTAATATTATAAATGCGAAGTTTACTCTACCTGTATGTCTGTTACCTTTGCACGACTTAATGTCTCATCAGATTTTGATGAAAGGCACACTAGTAGACCATGAACTGATTTAGGACATAGGATACATTTTATCTTGGTAGTAGGTTCCTATGCGATAAGTTCCGACCTCCACGCGGGCGAAACCGCAGGTGAAAAAGGTTCTTGACACCTGTCAGTGCGACAATTCTAGTCTATATATTATAGAAGAAACTGACTGACTGACATATGAAAGAAAGAAAGAAAGATAGAAAATACTTTTATTTGCGGTAAACATGACGCAAAGAAAAACACTCAAATATTTAAAAAGGACGAGTTAGAGGAAAATATGCGTCACATTCACGCAAAACGGCAATCGCTCAGCATAATGCTACGACCCTATGCGAGACAGAGCCCCAGCGCTGGTTTCAGCGACAGCCGGCGTTGACGTGATGACGTCAACCAGTGCAGCATACGAAAATATAAAAATAACAAGAAAATAAGAAATAAAATAAATACACTATACCTAGTTCAAAAATTCTAAATAAACACAATATTTATAAAATAGTAACATTCCGGGCATTCGGGAGTCAACACAGCCGAAACTACTAGGACTAGGAACGTCAAATTTTTCACACGGCTTCCTTTATAATGTAGAGGAGCTCTAAAAAGGGGTTTATGGGAATTCGACCTTTAAAGGGGTGAAAAGAGGGGATTTCGTTTGTATGAAAATTCTTACTTCTTAAGTTGATAACCTTGAAACTTAGCCCGAATACATTCTTAAATGAATAATAAAGTATGTCATTATTAGTTTTCAAAACTACCCCTCAAAGGGATTTTAGAGGGTGCTAAAATTTTTACGACTGGCCGGTTACCTCGAATAACGGTATTAAAACTTTTTATACAAAATAAAGAGTTACAAGTTTTTGAGTTTTTAGAAATTGGACTAGCAAAAGACTAATTGACTAATTAAGTGTTTGAGGCAGGATTTCACTGCGTGTCTGGATTAAGTCAAAGGAAGTAAAAATATCGTACCTAATCGTTCATTTTTCCATAGTACCGGTTAAATGTGGTGGACGAGGTGCTACATTTTGAAGGAGATAATACAAAATCCACGCGGACGAAGTCGCAGGCGAAGTACTAATAACTAATAAGGATCAAATTCGCAAAACACGTAAGTATTCGTTTGTATGAAACTTACCAGCGGGGTAATTACGTAACACACTAACAGTAGGAATGGGTTTCATTTTGACAGTTTAACAACATTCATTGCGTTATTTACGCTGTTGTGCAGACAAATTTTTCGAACATATGAAGCAATGGATTAGCAATAGGCTTCAAAATGATTCAGATTGTGATAGATACTGTGTTACGTTATTAGGGTGCTGGTGTCAAGACTGCATTCTCTCTACGGCCGGACTTGTAGTAATATTATACTGATGTCATTAAAACGAAATTATTAACTTGTAATCAAAACCCATCAAATGGTTTATTTGGCTGTTGCTATTTCAATCAACCACCTCCGCTAAGGAGCCGCGAACCCTATATAGGGTGCATTGATTCACGCGGTTTAAAAGTCTATTATTACTTAAAAGTAAGGGTAATATTGTCTGTGGGTAGTTCACTCTATGTGCCAATGGATATTCTCGTCAAATAAATCATTCAAAATCAAAAAAAATACTGGCAATTTAAAAAAAATACAGAAACCGACGTGCTCTGTGGTCGTGGGTGGTCAAGAGGGAGTGCTTCCAAGTTTTTTAGTGAAATTAAGTGTTTTTGTGTCTAATCGACGGTGAGTGGATAAATATTCATTTATAAATAGTTATTACATCGTTGTAGATAAGTTATTTGCACAAAAAATCATCACAAATTTTTATTTTTGAGCAAAAGAATGTTACGTAAACAAACCGTTTGTCAAAATCGTAATTATTGTAACGTCATTTATTTACAAAATATGCCAACCTTCCTGACAGGCCAATATTTTCAAGATGGCCTCATTTTATACCTAATTGACGAAAATAAAAACAAAAGAATAAGTAAGTAAATAAATGACCTATTATGACCTGAAGGCATACAAAAATAAAAGAAGTAGAAAAAACAAATTATAATGAATAAAGATACACAGGAGGTTGTATTATTATAATGGACTTTAGAGGTTTCTGTTAATTAATATACACTGAAATTATACCTGAACGGAGTAATGCTGAGATATTTCGTCTTGAGACATACGGGTATTGAGATTGGGTAGCCAACTTTCTACTTATCAATATTAATTTATATTACTTAGTTCACCGTAAATGAGTCTTTAGAGCAGTGGTGGCCCAGTGGTAAAGGCCTCAACTTACGTGTCGTAGGTCCTGGGTTCGAACCCAGGCAGGCACTTTGAGTAATTCATTTCGATGACATGTATTGTGTCCTACGCCAACCTGCACTGGGCCCGCGTGGTGGATTATGGCGCAGTCCCCCTCACAGAGAGGAGGCCTGTGTCCCAGCAGTGCGAACGTAGGCTGAAAGAACTTAAATATCTGATATCGCAAAAATGCCCGATACGTATAGTAAGAAAGAAAGAAAAAAACAATATTGCAATACTATATTGCTACTTGGTTCATCACGATAAAAAAATAACAGAAAACAAATTACCGAAAACACTTACAATGCTCTTAAGTCCAATTTAATACAAACTTAATTTTAGCTAAGTGCTAAGCTAAGTAAATCATCCAAAAAACTAGTTAACACTTCTATTATTACAAATTCTAATGCTCGTCAAACTCACCCCCACTGAACCCTATTAGAATGTCTCAAGGTGAATAG
Organism: Dryobotodes eremita; assembly: GCA_917490735.1. NCBI lineage: Eukaryota > Metazoa > Arthropoda > Insecta > Lepidoptera > Noctuidae > Dryobotodes > Dryobotodes eremita. The sequence continues at coordinate 2,898,453 of OU823263.1, read as the reverse complement.
AGGGTTGCAGAATCCCTTGACAGTATAATCCCATTTAATATACTAAGGGTTTGCCAGTTGCCTTAAATATAACCCGTAGGTATGAGAGATACTTAATAGTTTGAATAAGAAACGCTGCTCGCCCTCTCTGGCTTGTTATCTTATGGTTTTATGCAAAAAGGGGTAGAATAGTGTTAGGGGTCAAGTAGTAGTGGAAGGGTTGAATGTGTTTTGCTTGGGTACAAAGTGCAGGGCTTTAAGGCTTTCGTCAGTGTACAGATTGTTAAGGATACAGACGAAATAAAAAATCAAGACAGCGCTGCGAACAATACAGCGAAGCATGCAAAACTACACCTTGCTCTGTGCACACACGCTCACACGCACACATTTACAACCCCATGTACAACCAAACTACACCTCACTAAGTGCACACGTGTTTACGAAACCAGCTTCACGTTGACAGCACTATGTCTTGATTTTTATTTGTCCTGAGGTTAAGGATAAGTAAAGACGATAGTTGATAAAACGAGACAGGCTGTTAAAATCTGTAAATCAAATGTTGTAAAAATGCGATCAAACAATCAATCAACTCAGCATAGCGCAGTCCACTGCTGCGCCATAACACACTGTCCTCCGCTTTCCGTATCCAGTCTGTCCCAACCACTCTTTCGAGGTCGTCGGTCCATCTAGCTGGGGGCGTCCCACACTACGCTTGCCGATACGCGGTCACCACTCCAGGACTCGTCTGCTCCACTGGCCATCGGTCCTCCGACAAACATGGCCAGCCCACTGCCACTTCAGCTTGCTTACTCTGCAAGCTGTGTCGGTAAAAATGCGATAATTGCGATGAAAAAGAAATAGTTCGCTAGAATCAAATGGCCAATTCTCGTACTTAAGAACGTTTCAAGTCGAAATCTCATCTCAGCGACAATCAATGCCAAAAAACCATTTCTACAAAAAAAAAAAACAACTGACTTCCAAAAAAAACACTACAAAGTCAAAAATTACTTTAAATTTGGAAGTCGGTGTCATTGGTTTTGTATTTTCGTTTTTTGCCACTGACTTCCGAAATTAAAGAAATCATGCTGTTTGTAGTGCTTTTTTTGGAAGTCAGTCGTTTTTTTTTTTTGTAAAAATGTTTTGTTTTTCACTTTTTAGTTGTGGTACCTACCCTACACAAATTCGTATACCACTACTTGCTATGTAAATAACAATGAAAGGAAGTTATTATAACATCATCAATATACACTAAGTTGAAAAAATACGTACTATTAATGCTAACTGAAAATCTAAGCATATTTAATCAAATTTATATGGGATAAATTCTTGTCACAGGTATCGATATCTAATCACGATAAAAAGAATATAAAAATGATGTGATGTGATTCAGGGGTCAAAGTCCGCTGGTTGTTTTATTACTTGAAGTATAAGTAGATAAAATAATGTTTTATCGTATTTAAATATCGATACCAATCACGTCTGTGAAGTTTACACAAGATACTGTATTTTTTCATTTGTTATTTTTATAATTTTTGTCTGCGAAGTTTCGCTACCTAACTTAATTTAACCCTGTATTTTAAATTATCAGTAAAGGGTACAAAAGACATACATACATAAACTCACGCCTTTTTCCCATGGGGGTAGGCAGAAACTACAAAACGCCATCTGCCACGATCCTTACATACTCCTATTGCTTCGTTTACGTTCATACATCTGGTCATACACGCACGCCGGTTGCGAATAGGTACATACTATGCACCTGACCTTTTTCATGAACATCACCAATAAAGTCACTTATTACCTACGTCCTTCTAATTTTCTTTATAGAGACGTAATTAACTAAACCAGTTTGACTATATTGTGTAGTATGGGTACGTAAACTCAACTCAGTCCCTAAGTACATAAGTTCAAGCACTTGAAGGATTCAAGACTTTAAGTCTCTCAAGTCCCTTGGGCTGCAAACTAAAGGTGGAGTTGTTATTTAACGTTAATCAGCGTATTGAGCGCCGTCAAACGCAGTGTAGTCGCACCATTAGGTACAAAGTTTCAACTGGCCGCTTTGGTGTAGAGATGTGAAAGACAGATTTGATTCCAGAATTTCCTTTGGCTTAATCCGGAATTCTAAGGCATCATCTTTTATTCTATGGCATTAAGGTGAATTCTCAGTTGTAGCCCGCCAAATTCAAATTTTCTTTGGTATTTTTGCAAATTGCAGCTCTGTTTTACGTCGTATGTTGATCAAACAACAACTAAGGATCCCGATTAAGTCGGCCTCTGTACAATTGTGTCCTTGATGTAACAAATAAATCGTATACTCGATTTTTAAGCTATTGCATAGCTTTCATCGCGAGCTTTGAGCGCGGCGACCGAATCAAGAAATTCCGTAACGAAAATAAAACCTAACACCCCCCACTCCACCTACCATGTAGCTCGGCCGAGCGTTCGCTTAACGTGTATGTATATGGTACGACTGTACTTGAATTAATATCAAAGAAAAAAAATACTGCATGAATAAAAAATTAAAAAATAATTATAATTGCATAAGTTGATAAAAAATGCTATGCAATAGCTTTACCGCGGCAGTCCCCGAGTGCCACACGTGTTTTTTTTTATTTAAGTGTTGCTAGAATTGTAGTAGGTGTTGTTTTTTGGTACTTGCCTACCCCACGAGAAAAAAAAAGAAAATGGAGGAACGCGTGAATTCTTCTTAATCATTCTCAAGTTGAGTTTGTTTTCAGATCCTAGTACCTCAAAAATTGTGAAAACTCGAGCGATTTTGCTAAATGGTAATGGTCAGAATAGAATAGAATACTCTTTATTATGTACGCCATAAAAAGTATATATATAATTGTAGAAATTTTACATAGGGTGACAGAATGGGCGGCCTTATCGCTAAAAGCGATCTTTTACAGACAACCTTTGGATGGATTAAAGGGGGAAGGAGAGACAATAATGCAGGTAGTCAGTAGTGTACCATCTATAGTGGTATCAGATCTATAGAGGTATGAGGAACAGGGTGTAAAGTTCACTCATACTCTATGGAAAAGGGAGGATCCTCGGACCAGACGGGTGTTGTGTCTGGTGGGCAACTGCCCGACGTTTGATGTCAGGACGTTGTATATATGCTAGTTGCGCGGTAAACTCTGCTTGCGCGATGCAGGATTTTGCATGACGTCAGTGTAACGTGTAGTTTCGCATGTGGCGATGTAGATACCGCTCTTCTATACTCTCCTTCTATACAATAAAAGAATTCCTTAAGTTTAAATAAAAATTATCTAATTGTTTATGTACCAAAATTTTGCATGTCATTATGTTATGATTAAATATGTTAAGCTACGATTATACTACCATTATAAGAACTTTTGTAACCATATTTATCTGCAAATAAATCTTTGACTTTGACAGATCTATTTTAAATGCTTACAGTAGTAAACGGTATCTAACCTCACCACAATCCATACCGTGCTCTGTCTTTGCCATGTGCGTAAACGGTGTGATCGCTTTGCGAATGTTCACTGAACACATAAATTCAATTATTTACAACAACACACAACGCAATTGAACAATTTATTAAATTTGCCATCAAAACTCCGTCTCCGTTTTTCCACACTGGGACTCACAACTACATCACTACCCCGGTCCCGTGACGAAACCGGAGCGTTTCAATGGCGCTCCGGGGACGGTACAGTTACGGTCTGATTTAATATGGCAACATGATCGTGTTAATAAACTTGTTATATTTTAAGTTAGTTTAGAGTTACTGCTTTGTTGGCTTGCGAGTGGTTTATTAAGTGTGGAGTTTCGAAGTTAGGATTTGTGAATAGATTTGAGGAGAAAGGTGTTAGTAGAGAATGGACTAATAGTCCCAGTCAATCGGTATTTTGGGGTAAAAAATATTATACAAAAAAAATGAGTTAGTCGATGGCGCCTACAGATGGCAAAAGCCAGCAAAGCGAGCTCTTTTACAATAAAAGCAAGTGTAGCGAGCACAGGGTCATGCCAATTGAGCGAAGGCCAGGTGGTTGGACTACTCTTTCACATGTGAAGAGCGAGCAAAGCGAGCCAACATTATAAGAAAATCGAGTTTAGTGAGCCTACTTTAACGACGAGCGAACGAAGCGAGCACACTTTTGAAACTAGTGAGTGCCACCTACTGCGCTTATAAACCAGCTAACTATTCTCGTTAGGAATCGCACTCCGCTCACTCGCGGCGGAGGTGGGCTCACTTTGCTCGCTTGTCTCGAGAGTAGTCTTCCTCCACTCACTTGTCTTATGGAGAAGACACGTGGCGTAGTTGGGCTCACTTTGCTAGCTCGATTGAAGGTTATGCTAATGTTGCACTTGCTTGTTTTGTGGAGGGGCTAGCTTCGATTGCTCATTACTTGAATAGGCGCACTCTTCTCAGTCGGGTCGTCTGTGGGCTCGCTTCGCTCACTCGTCACGAAACTGTGCTCGCTGCACTTGTCTGAGTTAGATACTCCATCGTTAAGTCAGCTTAGCTTGATGTGAATGTGACCACGTTTCACTAGTTGGGATAGAGCAAACTTGGCGTGATAGTGACTGGCAAGTGCTAGCTGTGACGATTTCATTAAGTGTGTGCAAGGCGCGCATCAAAGTGCTTTACCCAGCAAGTTGGTTCGGCCACGAGGCAACGCCGGTAACCGCATTCTCCGTCGCTGCGACATGTAATTATCCGACAAATCCTATTATGTCAAATTAGTCGCACAATGTGTCTAGCCCAAGTATCAAACCAAGTAGCTATGACAAATTTGCCTAATGCAGATGCCTTTGCAGAATCCACAAAAGGAGAACAGTCCATACAAAGTCCAATAGCACACAGTAAACTGTGGGTCTAATCTAACTGCAGTCTAGAACCTAACCAAAAGTTATGATTCGGTTCTGTAACGAACGCACGCCGGACGTAACCATAGCATAAGATTTTATAGAAGGGAAATTCCTGCGACAAACGCAAAATAAATGCCTACAGTTCTAGGGCGTGAGATATTTTTAACATATCAAGCAATTAATTGCGCGACTAACTTGCAATCACAATCCGATGAATTTTAAAAAGAAAATTGTATTCCATTGATTCATAATTATGTTAAAAAAAATCGTTTGCTCGGCAACGAAGATAACGCAAAGAATATTATCATAATCGTAAATCTTTATTTATCTCAACATCATAATTTAGACACTGGTTGGTAAAAAACACAATCTTGAATAAAGAAAGGTGTTTGAGGTAGGAGGGTCCTGACTTACTGATCACCGGGCTCTCTTTAGATAGGACATGTTAATTTACAAAACGGTTAGAAGCAAGATAATAATTATATATTAAAAGTCTGAGTAAAAGCAGAACCTACATAAAGATAAAATCAATTTATTTGTTTAACATAAGTAGATTACAGTAAAAATGGACTCATGCAATGGTGTTAAATATAAGTACGTGCTACATGCTATGCCATAGAAAGTGTACAAATCTTACAGGTTTTCAAATACCTAGTTATTAAAATAATAAAATATTAAATTGTACCAATGAAATTGTCACAAATTTTAAGAGGGCGCAGCAAGACAGAAAAAATATAGTTTCATCCGCACCTCTTTGCCTACCCCTCTCATCAAACACGACGAAAACAAAACACAATCCCTTCCCGCCAGCAGAAACTTTTCGCCCGGCGTATATCTAGGCATTTGAATTTGGATCTTGTGTGTAGTGTGTATGCGCAAAATAATCAGATGAAACTGTTCTATTCAATGTACCTAATTATGTACGATTGCTGTGTACAAGAAGGTATATTATTCAATATTATTGTATGACCGTGAATCTGTTACCGATTGAGGGGGGTTGTTAGATTGGAGAGAAACCAATACCAATTTTTCATACCAATTTAAGAAGTCAGATAAGCTAGTAAATGTCGCAGCATCCTGCTGAGACAGGGGCCTTTTGGCCTAGTACAGGACTTACTGTTGTTATTTTCATTTTACATTTTGTTTTTATTTTATTATTTTTGTTTTTATTTTATTTTTATGAGTGTGTTTAGTTTAGTTTCTGATAATCCTGTGCGAGTCTCAATAAATACCTTTCTTTCTTTTCTATGGTAACATTTCATGGTCAACATCTTTATCCACTTTGTCTTAAATAATAATTATAATTATTATTATAATTATTTAAACTCCTTTGGAATTTTATTATATATTTTAGGACCCATACAGATTATGCTTTTGTGCAGCACTGCAGTCCTAGAAGGGTGAATGCAGAGATCATTGTTGCGTCGATTTCTAATAATTCATAATCATAATTTGTGCAACTTTGATTTCTTAGAATTGTTTTCTTTGTGAGTGGTGTTTGTGACATGGATTTCCAAGTACAAGGTATGTTTTCACTATTCAGTTGTATTTTTTACTTTTATTTGATGGTCCTTTTATTTGTTTATTTTTGCGTGCTACGTCACATAAGATTTGCAGTATGTTTTTTTTACAATAACCTCTTGACTGTCCACGCGTTTTTGACGCGATACGCCAGGTTTGCCACGGGTACGCGCATAGTACGCGCGGAGTATCGGCGCCTCCGCTTATAACGACGATATCTTTAAATTTTTGTATAGATGTCTTTACGTAGACCACAAAATTTTGCAAATATAATCAAATATGATCAGCTACTCCAAAGTGAATATTGAATTCTCTATTTTGATAATAATAAGTTTCATCTGCGTCGGTCTGCGGCTGTGGCTACTACACACCCTCTACGAATCATGCGTTAACTTTTTAAATATCTTTCACTTTCTAACGTTTCTTTTCAGGTTCTTTGATTAAATGTACCTTTAGCACATTGTGTGAGCACTATGCACCTACTATAAAGCTACCATTTACTGGGTTCATATTTCATTCACTTGAATGTGCTCTGGTGGTTGAGAGTATGTCATGCTCACTCAAATGTCTCGCTGGTGGTGGCGTGTGTTGGATCATTAAGTTCTCCTCAAAATGGTTAAGCTGAATGGTGCTGATCCATACGTTATGTTCGTGAACGGGCGCCGTCAGTAGGGACTGGTCATCTCTTATCTGCCACGGCTTATTTTAATTTCAGAATTGCTCCTTTTTTTTGTTTCTATTTTTTTTAATAAGAACGCTTTTAATATATACGTCTTTCTTCATCGTTCTCACATGTATAATTTCAACATGAATGATGTAACCAATTGTTGTACTTAACAATATTTCGATTTAAAAGAGTTTCCGTGGAGTTTCTTGTCCGTTCTTATCCACTGGTAGCTACTTTGGAATGGGCAACTAGCTTCATCTTTCTGACTGACCGACACCTTGACGATTCAAAAGTGCCTGTAAATGGTTAATTTGAAATAAATGCTTTGAGTTTGAGTTTTTAAATTTTTAAGTTTGCAGTTCTTTGAGGTTTTGGCGTCCATAAGTGGAACTATTGCACAAAAACATAAAAACGTCTTAATTAGAAACGATAACATCCTTGAATGAGGTCGAGAATATAGACATTAAGGGTTTAGATAGTGAGATATTCAATTGATGTAAATATTTTTATAGATATTGTATAACTGCATATATAAATAAATCCACAAAGTCCTGGTGTGGCACAGTATGGTATATTATCTATCGAGGAACTATCGACGAGACAGCCGAATCGAACAATATATAATTTATAAAGCCTTTAGACGCCGTCTTCACATATAATTATATAATTAATGTATACAAAATATTGTAAAACATTTTAAAAGAGTAACGGTGGAGTTTTTTGCCCATTCTTCTCCATACGAAACTACCTTTTGGAAGGGGTGACTAAATCAATTCTATTTTAATGTAAAAATTGACGTTCAAAAGTGCCTTTTATTTGCCTATTTGAAAAAAATTATTTGACTTTGATTAAGGGCCCGTTCTTTGATACATAGTTAAACATGACCATTAGTCAATTTAACAATTAGTCACTTAACAATAGTCAATAGCTGTCAAAGTTGAACTACTCTGTCTGCGCATGGTTAAATTTTATAGCAAATTGTCCATTGTTTTAACTGTAGTTAGCTTAACCATTAGTCAAACAACATAATTCTGTAATTTTTAACAAATTTTTAGTTTAACTAACGCATTTTAACTATTAGTATGTTTGACTACTCATCAAACAACGGGCTCTAAGACGAAATCATACCTACTTGAAAAATTTCAATAGAACTTATACAGAGTTACTAAACAGATTTTTACTTAGTTCAGACCCATTTATTACGGGTCTTTGGAAACTTCCCCGTAAGAAAATCAGCGTAATTTCGACGCAGGTTTTAGATTTGTTACGAGTTTAGCTTTATTTTAAGTTTAATTAGTCACTAAGTAATTTGTTGTTATTGTGTTTGTAAGTAAAGTGTGTTTTACTTTTTTTAAGTTTTTGTTTAAAATAAGTCTTATATACAGGATGGATTTTTGAGACGGGGCAGTAAGGGTAGGTGCCTTAATCATTGGAGCATTTATTACGGGTCTTTGGAAACTTCCCCGTAAGAAAATGAGCGTAATTTCGACGCAGGTTTTAGATTTGTTACGAGTTTAGCTTTATTTTTAGTTTAATTAGTTATTAAGTAATTTGTTTTTATGGTATTTGTAAGTAAAGTGTGTTTTACTTTTTTAAGTTTTTGTTTAAAATAAGTCTTATATACAGGATGGATTTTTGAGACGGGGCAGTAAGGGTAGGTGCCTTAATCATTGGAGCTACGGGAAAACTGCCCATTTTCTTGCTGACTGTATTTTTTTTTTCAAAATCTGTGAATGCCGATCTAAATTTCTCAAAAAGTAATGGATAGTCTCTTTAGACCGTTTTCCCGTAGCTACAACGATTAAGGTACAATACCCTTATTGCCCCGTCTTAAAAACCCGTTCTGTATATGCATAACAATATATAAATTAACACCCCATTATGAAAAGCTTTAATTTCTTAGCCAGAAGTATTTATGAATGGGGGACAATAAAACTTAAATACTGTAACTTATAAATGTGTATTAAATTAAGTAAATAAAGATTTACTAAACTTTTTTGAGTAAGGATTTAAAACCATTTTCATGAAAAAAAAAAACCAATTATAAAGTTACGGATTTATGGCGCTTAGTTGGCGCTTGGACCATCATGCAGCGGCCTGCAGGTACGTACTTACAGTGAGCTGGTCAACTTGAGTGACACAGTTTTACATATGTTAGCGAGAATTTGTCCTAATTTTTTTGTTCGGCCATCGTTTGCAACACTAACTTACGGGTTTGATTTTGGAACGGTTTTGACAGCTGCCAACTCGACGTACTTACTTACTTAGGCGGCGGCTCGCCAAAATGAAAAACAAATGAAGATCGAGGAGATCGATTGAAACATTGTAAAAGCCCCTTATTTTTAAAAGAGTAACCGTGGAGTTTCTTGCCGGCTCTTCTCCATAAGAAACAACCAATTGGAACCGTGCACCTAGCTTCTGACGTTTCATAAGTGCCCATGTTGATTTATGCGATTTTTTTTTATTTTTTTTTTATTAATATATTGTGACTGTGTTGTTGGTGATCACCGTGATTACCCTTGCAGTGCACTCGCACCTGACGTATTCGGAGGAACGTCGTTATATAATTGAATTTCATCTAATTACATCTCGTCGCCCGCATACCCACGTATAAGACATAATGAGACCTCTTCCGATAAAGAGGACGTATTGACTTTAACCCCCGAATAAAACAATAAACGTATATGTATTGGTAAAGTTCTGGTGTAATAATGGTTGATAACCATTGGGTTACCCCAACTGACATAGTTTCTACAGCTTATATGGCCGACTACCACTTTTGCGTCTTTCGCTTCTATCAGGTTTTATTACTCTATGGCTAAACTCTGAGTAGTTTCAATGCAGTTATTTGCATACATGAAGCAGCCTTTGGCTATAAAGGACTGCATAACATGTGATCCAACGCTTTGATTGGATGCTGTAACGAAATTATTATTGTCACTTAATAGAAGCAGCTTCGCCTATACAAAGGCCATTGATTCTGTTTGTTATTGACTAAATTGTATCGCCCTGGGCATGAAAGGAGCCTCCCCGAAGGACGTACTCTCCGACCTTTTGTTACGTCTGGCAATCCTGAGCAATGGACTTCTGTCAATTGACAAATCCATTCAACACGATGGCAAAGTTCTAATCGGCTCTTTTCAGGACCAAAAATTCCAATAACAAAATCAGCCTTGTGTGTAATCTCGAACAACATCAAAGGGTTCTCTCAGGTTAAGCCGAAATCATTTCTAAATTAAGACTCCTGAAACGTGATTCTGGTAGAACGAATTCCATGCAGTTTTCATAGAAATTATTCTATTAAAGTCGCGTCGTGCTGTCGCGTCATGCCTATTTGGGAGCCTTTATCTCGCAAAATACATTGTGACATACTATGTGTTTGGACACATAGGATGTCTCTTGGGAGACCCATCGGGATTTCACCCAAAACAGGCCTCACATTCCTGGACTGTCATTTGTCGCCGAGATCTGTCATCGTCCTGTAACTATCCCTCTGCAGGAAAAAGACCTCTTCTCTTACTGAAAATGTACGACGAGTTTTCATTCATACGCTTGCTGAGTTTTTGTGACCTTTTCATTCACCATAAGTCAGTGTTGCATGAATTCGAGAAAGTCATATCCGTTCTTGCCGGGTTTTGAAACTGCAATTTAGGTAATTATGAAGCGGGCTTTAAATCTTCTGGCCATGACGAAAAAAAAAAGAAAGACCAAGCTTCTTTTGAGACAGGCAATTGGAAAATGCAGATGAATAAAATCGTATGTAATTATGAATGTCTATGATTTTTTTTTATCTTTATAAGGGGCTTCTCGCAGGTCAATCTAGGAAGTTGTCGGCTGCTTAACCGGACTTGCCTGTGGTTGCCTTAATAAATTATGGCCTCCAGCCAGGGCTTAAAAAAATATAAACTAGGCGACTACACGCTAAGGGCATCCCCTGTAGGGTACAGACCTCAGCTTAGGGCGTCGCTGGGGAAGGGCAGCAAGGGACAAGCTGGATCGGAATAACAAATGTCTGTGAGCCGGTATATCTACCTAAATACCCGAAAATACAAAGCAATAAATAGCCGCGCCATTCCTCATAATTAGCCCCGAAACACAATGGTGTTCATCAATAACCGAACAATGGCCCAAAGAGAGTAGTTGAAACACTTCTCAGTGCCACAGAAAAGAGAGGTGCAGAAGGTTGACTCTATACAACGAGCGAAAATGCACGCACACATAGACACGTGTCTACGTACAGCGAGTGCAAGTGCACTCGCGACTAGCATTTGTTTGACATGAACTTGATAACAGAATCCCACATACAACTGTGCAAGGATATTTTTGCGCGTGACAAAAATCGTAAGTTGCACCACCATTTTTTTTTTAAATATAATTATTTTATAATAACAAATATTTCCAATAACGCTTCCTAGTCAATGTCATCCGAACGCCAAACAAACACTATAATTATCAAGTTTTGGAACCACAAACTCAAAGTCACATGTCTAAGTGCAAATTCCTTTGCAACCAAAAAAATTGGACCCATTTTCTAACAAATAATGGTCACCTTTGATGGCCCAGTGGTATCGGCCCCGACTTACGACTTGTAGGTCGTGAGTTTGAAACCAGGCACGCACTTTACTGAATGTATTTAATTTCATCACCACTGCTCTCAAAACGGTGAACATCAAACTCAAACTCAAACTCAAAGCATTTATTTCAATTAAACCATTTACAGGCACTTTTGAATTGTCAAAGAGTCGGTCAGTTAGTCAGAAAGTTGAAGCTAGCATCGTGAGGAAACCATGTCTTAGAACCAAAAATTCGAAGATATGTGACATCCATTAACCCGCACTGGGATCGTGTGGTGGATTATGGCCCACTCCCTCTCATAGAGAGGAGGCCTGTGTCCCAGAATTGGGAACATTATAGGCTGGTTATGTGTATTATGTATCGGTCACTCAAAAATAAACTTACACTACATAGTACTAAAGTAAATAGTCAACTAAATTGCATTGGAATGTGAATCATCTCAAATTCTTAATTCAAATACTTACCTATAGATACGCGTCTATGTGTGCGTGCGCCACTTTTCGGTCATTTTATCGAGCCGGCCTTCTGTACTTTATTTTGTGCCAGTACTATTGTACGCAATCTTGCTTTTATCATTAAAGCATCTGCAAAGACTTGCGGAAAGCTAAATGCATCGTCTTTCCGTTTTAAAAGAAGACATTATGATGAAGTAGCTTTTGATGTCTGGCTTTTAGCTGGGGAGAAAAAAATGCTGGATTTATTAGCTGGCATGCGATGTTCCTACTTCCAAAAACAATCAATTTTTTTATTGTGGAACGGTGTTGAGTTGTCACGGGAAAGCACAATCGTTTTTAATAGTACCTAGTTACTTCATAACTTCATGCCTGTATTTCCCAAAGGATAAGGCAGAGGTGTACATAATAGTAGATTCACGCACGTTTTGTCCGTCTCATGTGTAAACTTGCCTCAGAAGGGAGTAATAGCATTTAAACAACAAATAAATCAACGCAATAATAATATTTATTATAAATTATTCAACAGTTTTTAGTACATTTTTCATTGTTATACTAACCTTAAAACTTGTCGCTCCGGTGCCTCGTTCAAGACTGACTCATGTCGGCAACTTATTTAACTGACAATTCACTTTAATGACAAAATAATTTGACAGTGACTTTAGAACGTTTCAAAATTACATAAACGTAACTCGACTATAACAAGACTTATCCATGGACTGTTCGCTTTATTATTACTAATATAAATCTACCCTCACATAGATAAGTTCTGTTACACATGTATTTGGAAAGTTATTTATGAGGAATATTTTTATTTACACTCGCAACCGGCGTGCGTGTACTCGTATGACCAGATATATGAACGTAAACAAGGCAAAAGGAGTATGTAAGGGTTGTAGCAGTGGCGTTCTGTACTTTCTGCCTACCTCCATGGGAAGAAGGCGTGAGTTTATGTATGTCTGTGTATGTATGTATTTTTATTTACTTATTCATTATCTAAATCCTCTACTTCTTCGTGAACCTATGGAGTCTGCTCTTTTCTATTTGGATGCAGTTTTTCGTTTAATCGGAAAATCATACGTAGCTTGAAATTGGTTTTTCAACCCAAAATTATTCAATTGTGAATATTTTTCTTTTGCTACATACCTGCTCAAAGGATTGTCTAAAACAGTTTACTTTTGACTCTGAACCATTATTTGGTAATTCTGTTCTGTTGGGAACCAACCAGAACCAGCTAAAGCAAGCTTCCAACAACAATTTTACTTGAAGTTACGGTCCAATAAAATCAGCTTCTCTAGCTCCACCAACAAAGTCAGCTCTCCCAACCAGCACCTTAAGGGGACTACAGGACCTAAATGCAAATTTTATAATGCCTAAAAGTATATGATCCACTGCAGTAAACTAAATCAGAAAAATATAAAGAAAAGAAAGAGAAAGAAAAAGTATTTATTGAGACTCGCACAGGATTATCAGAAACGATATATATCTTATATAATCTTCTATATGATCTTATGATCTTCTTGGATATGATCTTCTTCAAGATATATACTAGTTAGATAGTGTGTTGAAAACTTAATACGACTAATTTGATACGACAGAAAAAAATCACGAAAATGCCTCTAAAAATTTATTTTAAAGATTAAAAACCATACTAATATACATGCAATCATTCTGACTTTTTATCAGATTATTCTACAAGCAACATATTAACGTAATAGTGTTTTAATTTTTTAGTCCAAACAATAGTTTTTTTGTAAATAGATAATTGCTTCATATTTTGCAATAAATTACCAGCGTTGTGTCATCTCGTTTCTCTTTCTTTTCTATGCAGTCCGACAGTGACCGCGCTTTAGCTGTTATAAGCCTCTTAATTGGGTAACACACTATCAATCATTTTGAAGCCTATTGCTAATCCATTGCTTCATATGTTCGAAAAATTTGTCCGCTCAACAACGTAAATAACGCAATGAATGTTGTTTAACTGTCAAAATGAAAGACATTCCTACTGGTAGTGTGTTACGCAATTACCCCGCCGGAACAAAAAAACTTTCTTCCTTGACACATAACAAAGAACTACACACGCCATAATAGACTGATATCCCTAATCTCCCAAATTATACGTCTGGAAGGGCCAAAAAGGTCCACTTTATGGAATTTCATTATGGGAACGCCTCATCCGATGGACTTATAGCATCCTATGAATTTTGATTAAATTTTCGTGTTAAGCTTGAAATTGGTAACGTGAGTGTACCAGAGGAATTTGATATTGCAGATGAGGATCGCAAGAAAACGTGGATTTGTTACCGCAACTAGGGGTGGTTAACCCCTCTAAACGATATGTGTTGTACTATTTGCTCTAAAGGGTTACGTGTGGTTATTTGAGTATTCAATATTATTCACCTATGTCAACATTGAAATCCAATTATTTAGACTATTTGAAAGTTTTAAAGTTAATTTGGTAATAAATTCGTATCAAATTCTATTTAAAGTTCATCATGTTGAAAGTCAGATTGCCCATAAAGGTGAATCTAAAGTGATTTTTTTTACAACTTAAATGGCAATGTGATAAGAGGAACGCACTATGTCACAATTATCAAGTGACCTGAGGATAAATCGTACTAATATATCTTTGTTACTCCATCACGCAAAAACGGCAGAACGGATTTGGATGAAATTTGGCACACAGATAGTTTATAATCCTGCTTAACACATATGATATTTTTATTCCGGTAGTACGTTCGCGCGAGATAATTTCCTATCTCAACATGCACGCGGCCGAAGCCGCGTGCAAAAGTAATGTGTATAAAAGAAGAAAATCCAGATCCTGTTTTTGAAGTAGGCGTAGATAAATTATTTGTTGCATCAATTTGTCTGGCTATCTAATGTGATGAAAGCAATGTCTGGCTAAGATTGATGTAGTTTGAGCAGTCTGATTGAATTTATGGTCAGTAAAGGATAAATAAAATAAAAATAAAAAATAATAAAATTAAATTTGAGATATCATGATCAATTGGTATAAAAACATTATAATATTAAGGTTGAACAATTACAAAAATGGAAATAAAAATTTAAATTAATATGATAATTCAAATTAAAATAGAAATTAAAACGGTTACTTATTAGAATTAAAATGAAAATGAAAATGAAATTACTGATTTCACAAAGGACCTCCAAAGTGGGAATGGGATCCTATCAGCCAGTCTTAAAAATTTCGTTGCGTTGGATATATTGGCTATCATGGATAGATAGGCTTTCAGCGAATGTAGTTATTTACGAAATTGAATATTGCCTACATCGCTCATACCAGTCATCACAAAGTCAAAGGAAAACATGCAATATGTGTAATACTTAATTCAAAATAACGAATATTTTCGGTCACATGCTAATCCTCAAAGTTCGTTTTGAGTACAAATTTAAAAGTGTACTTATCTTTATTCGACACTCGAAACCTAAGGTCTATCACTGATTTCCCGGTCGAATCACTGTCTCCAAAGATACAGGCCATCCCTAGTTTATTCAATTCATTTCAATTCAATTTATTTATATCGGAAAAAATAAACATCCATATTGTATTAGTATAAAATAAACTTAGAAAAATATGTTAGAAGCATTAAAATCACAAAAAAATAATTACAATCAAAAGGAGGTCTAAACCTCCTTTAAAAAATAAATACTGACTCCTAAGAGTCAGTATTTATTTTTTGTTAATATAGACAATTATTTTTCTCACCTTGTGTCCATTGTTAGTTAACTAAGTCTTGGCATGTAATTAGTATACAACCTGTGTCTATTATTTTTGGATCAATAAACTTATTATTATTATTAAGTAATATTAGTGTTTTAGGATTCCGTACCCAAAGGTTACTAACGGGGCTCCTATTACTAAGCCTCCGCTGTCCGTCGGCCTGTCTGTCAGCGGGCTGTATCTAATGAACTGTAATAGGTGGACATTTGAAATTTTTATAGAGTTTGATTTCTATTGTCTCTAAAAATGAAAGGGGTCCTTACAAGAAACGTGTTTTTTTTAAATGATGTAGTATTAAATGTTATACGGTGTTATGGAACCCTTCGTGTCCGGCTCGCACTTGGCCGGTTTTTTTGTTTGCTTATAAGAGGTAAAGTACTGTAATCCGATTACATAATTTTATTCAGTCATAGAAAACTACACTATTGCGGCATGCCATAGAATAATGTTTCATGGTAGATACCTTAAGTTGGCTCGTGGCTAAGTAATAATAGCCGCACGGGTCAATCGATCGGGTTAAACTATACTTGCCGCGGTTATTCCGTGGATGGGTTACCATCTTTACATATCAGGACCCCTTCATGCCTCGTAAAGCATGTTAAGCAATTGGTCCCGGCTGACATTCGTAGATCTTTGGCAGTCGTTACGGGTAGTCAGAAGCCCAAAAGTCTGACAACCAGTCTTACCAAGGAGTATCGTATTATCCAGTAACTGGGGGAGGTCAGATAGGCAGTCGCTTCATGTACAATACTGGTATTCAGCTGCATCCGGTAAGACTGAAAGCCGACCTCGACGTAGTTGGAAAAAGACTAGGCAGATAATGATGACCTTGAGATGACCTCCACGCGGACGGAATGAATCAATGATCTTCAAATTTGGGAGTGATATTTAAATACCAGCAAGGTTTTATGGCCCATAATATAAATTAGTTATAAAACGTGAGTTTAAGGCGAATCCTCAGCTGTAGTCCGCCAAATTCAAATTTTCTTTGGTTTTTTGCAAATTAAATTAAATAACTGTTAATCACTCGTCTCGTTGGTCTAGTGGTCGCTAGCGCTACTGCTGAGTATCAGGTCCTGGGTTCGATTCCCAGGTCCGGCAAAGTCTTATTGGGTTTTTCTATCTGGAATTTCTCAGTAGCAGCCCGGAGTCTGGACTTGTGCCCGGTTGATGGCAATAGGCTCGCCCCCTATTACATGGGACTTAAACCATAACTGGCGAAATGTGGGTGTACTGTAGGTGCTCTTCTGCCCAACCTTTCGGGGAAACAAGGCGTGATGTTATATTATGTGTATATAACTTTTAATCATGATTCTAACTACAACAACCCTTAAAGATTTAAGTATTACATGAAATAACTGGACAGGTCCACTCAATCTGTGTGGTTCTTTCCTCAAAAGACCATTTCAGATACCAATCTGCATAGTCTTCGCATGACCTCACCAAGATTATGTCTGGACTTTAAAAGAGACTGTGACCTCTGAGTTTGTTTCGGCCTTTCTTCTCAGAGTAGTCAGATAGGAAACGCCGACCTCATCTAGTTTAAAAAACATGATTGACGTGTAAAAGTGTTTGTACAAACCTACTTACAGAAATAAAATCATTTATCATTTATCATAAATATTCTTCTATCCAAAAACAGGCAGAAACCTAACACATCACTGGAATACTCCAATATCCAGGGTCATCACATACCTCTTGCATAAGCATAATCAGTCTATAATGTTCCCACTGCTGGGACACAGGCCTCCTCGCTGTGGGCCATAAGGCACCACGCGGGCCCAGTGCGGGTTGGTGGATGTCACATGTCTTCAAACTTTTTGGTTCTAGAACATGCCGGTTTCCTCTCGATGTTTTTCTTCACCGTTTTGAGAGCAGTGGTGATGAAATTAAATACACAGAGTAAAGTAACTACCTGCCTAGATTCGAGCTCATGACCGAAAATCTTGTAAGTCTGGGCCTTTTGATTTTTCCTTAATTAAAGCTCTTCAAAACACAACCAATTAACGCTATAACATCCATATAGAAGAAATTATCCTCATCCATGCTCGCTTATACTGCATGATTATATTGTTCAGGACAGACATGTACACTCGCTAGCACATCAAGTTACTACAAACTTTTAGATTTTCTCTTTCGATTTTGAACTTAACCGTCAACATTTGAAGGATTAAAATCATTTGGAGAAATTTGACAGTTTCGTATAGCTTGACCTTCTGGCGACTGTACAATCGAACAAAGAAATTGGTACACAGGCAGCTGACTTCCAACTATATTTGAATTCCGAATCTGAGATAATGATCAAGTTTTGGAACAACAAACTCAATGTCTTACGTTACAAAGTTCACATTCCATTGCATCATATAAATTTCAGGACCTTTTTGTTACAATGGCCACTCAAAAATCAACTTAGAATATAGAAAACTAAAGTAGATAGTTGAGTAAATGGTGAAAGAATATAAATTATATGAGATTATATATTCCAGAAATCTACTTAAAAAAAATTGTGAGTGTATTGAGTATACCTAGTCGAATATTTGACATCACTCATATAAATGTGTCTTACGCGTAAACAGTTATAACGTAGTCAGAAGCCCAAAAGTCTGACTACAGTCTTACCAAGGGGTATCATGTTACCCAGTAATTGGATTGTAGAGGTCAGATGGGTAGTCTCTCCATGTAAAATGCCGAAACTCAGCTGGATCCGGTTAGACAAGAAACCAACTCCAAAATAGTGTAGAAATGGCTGGGCATATGATGATTGACAGGATAGTGGAATAATAAATATCTTTCCCTGTACAGCAAACTATTTGTTCGACTTACGTAATAAAGAGAAACAACGGAAATGTCAGAAAGAGACAAAAGACACATAGATAATGGGAAAGAAAGAGATGGGTATAAAGCCGGAGACGAAATGATCACTGCGTCGCCCGCTAACAACTTCGTCAGTGCACAAACATGAATATGGAAAACTTTGGAGTAGAATGAAAATACTAAGTTAGTTTTTTTTTTTGTTGAAGTGTAATATTTATCAGGAAGAGGATTGTCGAGGCTTGACTAGAGTTGTTGTGGTCTTGGCAAATGAAAAAGTTTTGCACTTAAATATATTTTTAGCTAGAAAAGAAATGCAATGAGTTTAAAAAGTGTAGTGCTGAGCAAATACAATAGCTACAGCAGTGTCAGAAACCGTAAGAAAATTTGTTGCAAACATCAAAAAGGTTTAAGATGTCGTGCCGTATTGGCCGTTAATCTGCTCAAAACCAAAAAATTTCATAATGAGTTAAAGGTTACTTCATAAGGATTGCAATGAGCCTACTAAGTCTAGTGTCGAGCAAATAAAATGACCACAGCAGTATCGGAAATCGTAAGAAAATGTATTACAAATACCTATGTAAAAACATTGTTCGCCCCCTCGTATCAACTGTAAGTCCGCTGGTAATTGTATTTAAAAACGACAATCGAAGAAAGTTTACATCACGAGGAAAACAATAAACCTAAAGAGTCTAGTTATGAGCGAATACAAAATCTACACCACCGGAAAACTTTAAAAAAAATTCAAAAATCGTCTATCTCATATCAATCGGTGGCATCATCGTGTCATCGTGCAAGTGTATTCTCGTAATGTCATTACGAGAATATTGAGAGGTTTCAACGACAGTAGACTAAGGGAACCCCTCTACGTAATATATAGGTGAAGATTTGGTTGGAACTGTATCATACGTGCTCGATCTGAGTGAGCGAAACGAGCATACCAAGGCAGTTACTGGTGAAGGTTTGCACCGATTAGCCAGGGATTATTACAGCTCGCTTGCACTTTCCTCGGTATGGTCATGCTCACTTAAATGTGTCACTGTTGGTGGCGCGTGTGTTGGATCATTCGGTTCCCTACAAAATGGTTGAGCTGGATGGTGCTGAGCCACGCATCATGTTCGTGAACGAGCGCCGTCAGTTGAGACTGGTCATCTCTTAACTGCCACGGCTTATTTTTATTATTAAACTTATATTTTGAATTGCCTCTTATTTTTTTTTTTCATTGTTCTCGCATATTGAAGCAACAAGAATAATGTACCCAGGATTTTGTAATATCTTGATTTAAAAAGAGTGTCCTTGGAGTTTCTTGCCCGTTCTTCTCCATAGAGATCTACGTTTTGGAATGGGCAACTAGCTTCAACTTTCTGACTAACTGACCGACTCTTTGACAATGCAAAAGTGCCTGTAAACGGTTTAATTGAAATAAATGCTTTGAGTTTGAGTTTAAGGCAGGTTAGGTTAAAACTGTGAATACTTTACAAGCCGAGCGAGTAGAGCACGCTTCTCCAATAGAAAAGCGAGTAAAGGGAGCGCCGCCACTATACAGCGAGTGAAGCGAGCTCACTCTTTACACGAGTGAGCAGAGCATGCTTACTCACAAGATGAGCAAGCACTTAGGTCCAGCGAGGAAATCGAGCACATCTTCCATACGAGTGAGCCTAGCGTGCTTACACATTAAAATAATGAGCAAAGCGAACTCTCTCACAATATAAGCGTAGCGAGCGCAGTTTACTGCCGAGTGAGCGAAGCCAGCAGCTCTATGACACCGTAACTGAGCAGAGCGGGCTTACTCAAGCAATGCACGAGCGAAACGAGCCCCCACCCACAAGACTAGCACGTGGAGCAAGCTCATCATCAAAATGACCTACCAAGGTCCAACCTAGGTTGTCTTGTAGGGGACTCGCTTCTCTCGCTCATTGCTTGGATTCTCATTGATTTGCGCAGTCGTATCGTCTGTGGGCACGCTTCGCTTGTTCGTCACGAAACTGTGCTCGCAACACTGGGCTGAGTTAGAGAATAATCAGAAGAAGGGAATTATAAGAATCCCATCTTTAAGTCCCCTTAGCTTGATGTAAATGTGACCACCTTTTATTAGTTGGGATAGAGCAACCTTGGCGTGATAGTTGCTGATAAAGTACTGGCACTGACGAAGGACTGTTTAACGAATTCCTGTCACTAGGTTAAGTCAGGTTACAGTTGTGACCTAACGTTTTCACAAAAGCAAACGGTGCGGATTCGAACTGCGCCTACTTATTTTTTTGTATTTATAAGTATAGTTAGTTAGTCATTTAATTTATTAGAACATAATCACAAATTCCTACAAATGCATTCTTAACAGTATTTTTCTTCTTATCCTAAACCTACTGTAATATCATTTGTGAACAACAAAATAACTTCCAAATCCCAGTCTAGACAAAAATATTCTGTGTTATTAGTGCCACACAAAATACGGATAAATATCTAGACATAGAAATAAAGATCTGCATTTTAGGGTGGGACGTGAGCTAGACAAACGTAACCCGATGTACTTTACATCGCTCTAAGGGTGTTCCCGAAATTACGTTGCATTTAGGTTCAAACAATATTATGTTTTAAGCCAGTCTCGACACAAAGTACAAATTGAGTATGAAAATTTTCCGTTCATTTTGTTTGACGCATTATGTTCTGTGTTGGTCTAATACCATCATTCACGCCTATAATGTAATAATGGATAAACAGAAATGTACAAAACATATGCCAGTTATTCAGGTTCCATTACTGTAGGACAAAGACATTATCCTCTACGATTACACAACGACCCCGAGTAGGCTTAAAAGTCCTAAGAGCTTCTTACGCTCTAAGCAGGATATCCAGGATAAACCACCCAGTGTAAGAAGCAAATTGTTGGAAGAGAAGCTTTCACCACCCCGACTTCCATAAACCCCAGGAATATCTGCCTGCCGGGCGTGATCTGCAGTGGCTTATCTGGAAAGCTCTCAATCGATTGCGTACCCAATTAGGCCGCTGCAGACACAATTTGTCGAAATGGGGGATTATTGACCCACCAACACCCGGTGCGAGTGCGGTGCTTCTGATCAGACCATGCCCCACTTGCTGAAGTGTCCTAAGTACCCATTCACCTACACCAGGGATGACCTAAAGAATGCCGCAATTAACATAGCCACCTATTGGGCTCAAACAATATGAAAACAACAAAGTAGAGTACCATCGATACGGAAAGCAGAAGCGTATTACCATCAACCGGGGACGAATCCAAACTCCTTGCTGCGAAATTCTCAATCAAAATTCCACAAACTTATAACCCCGACCTTAGGATCGAGCCCAGGACCCCATATTCACTAGTCCAATTTACGATCAGTAACCCACGAAGCGGTCCCACAAGAATTATTATATTTTTATTATTGTGATTGTGAGGACTATTTGGGTAATTTTCTTTTTTATGTTTTTAACGATTGTCTGTCAATTTGAGTACTTTATGCACCCAAATGTCATTTCTTTTGTATTGTTCGTCGTGTCGAGCTCCTTAAGTTCTGAGTTGAGCTACACGGTTATCGACAAATGTGTGAACTTACTGGACAGGTCCACTCAAATTTGTTTTTCAAAAGACCATCTCAGACATTAATCTGCATGGTCCTCATATGGCCTGACCAAGAATTTGTCTGGACTTTGAAAATGAAAATGAAAATGAAATGAAAATGAAAATGAAATCTTTATTTGTAGACATAGGTTGTACAGGGGTGTTCCAAGTAAATATTAAATAGCGAGTCCATCTATGCCTTGCATTGAAGCGTACAAATTAAATGCATACTTTATAATCACGATCAATTTCAATTAAAATTCAATATAATAACAAAAGAGTACACAATGTCAGAATAATATAAACATAGAATGGATTAAAATAAAAAAATAAGAAAAATAAGATGACCACATGTCACATAAATAAATGGGTATTATAATTTGATTTTAATAATATAATGTTAATTTCAAAGTCAAGGTTTTGCTATTATAATAAATCGGATGTAGCAGGTCTAGTATCTTTCATTTAAATAATCATTAATTGTATAGTAACATTTTTCGACTAGAAATTCGTTTAAGCATTTTTTTGAACAGATCTTTATTGGTAATATCTATTATTTGTTTAGGTAATTTATTATAGATTTTAGGCGCCATACCTAAAAAAAATTTACTGAAAACGGCTTTTTTGTGTCGTGTTATGCATATTGTATTTTTGTAGCGTATGCTCTTTGGGTGGTTATATAGATGTAGATTTGCTTTGACATAGGTGGCTACTTCATATATATAAAGACATGGAAGTGTAAGTAGCTGAAGATTTTGAAAATGTGGCTTACAACTGTCTGTGCTTTGTATGCCACATATTGCCCTTATGCATTTCTTCTGTGATTTAAACGCCATTTCTCTGTCTGGTGAGTTCCCCCAAAACATAAGTCCGTATCGTAATGTTGATGAGACATATCCGTGATACGCCATTAATAGAGTTGTCTGATTTGAGACTTTTCTTAGGTTATAGAGGGCATAGGAACATTGACTAAGTTTTTTGCATACGTTTTCAATATGTATTTTCCAATTCATATTTTTATCAATCCAAATGCCCAAGAATTTGGTATGATCCGTCTCGCGAATACTATTGTCACCATATCGAATGTCTGGTTTTTTATGGTTTGTTCTTTGTTCAAATGAGATGTAGTTTTTTTTTCTAGGTTAATTTTTAGGTTATTGCCAATTAGCCAGGTTATTATGTCATTGAGAATGTCATTTATCTCTTTTTCAAATGTCTGATCATTTTGACATTTAAATAATATTGTGCTATCGTCCGCGAATAAAATCATAGGATTATTAACAATTTTAGGCATGTCATTGATATATATAATAAATAATAATGGTGCAAGGACACCGCCCTGCGGTACCCCGAACAAACATTCGCGACGTTCAGAGGTGTATGTAATTTCTGTTTTTGTAGAGGGACTGATTTTCTTGATGCATGTAAATTGTTGCCGATTCGTCAGGTATGATTTAATCAGTTCAAGGATATTGCCTCTGATGCCACAGTTTTCCAATTTGTTTATAAGTATTTTATGGCAAACGTGGTCAAAAGCCTTTGACATATCCATAAATAATGCAACTACAGGAGTTCTATTGTCCATATTAGTCAGAACGTGTTCCACAAGCGCATATATTGCAGAATTAATGCTTTTATTTTTCCTGAAGCCGTTTAAAAAAGACTTTGTGAGTGGGTGTGTGTGCGTGGGTGTGTGCGTGGGTGTGTGTGTGCGTGGGTGTGTATGTGTGCGTGTGTGTGTGTATGTGTGAGTTTATTTCGGTCTTTTTTCTCAGAGTAAGAAACATCGAGCTCATCTAGTTTTAAAACATAATTTTAATATGTAAAAGTGTTTTTTTTAACCAATTTACAGAAACAAATATCATTTACAATAATATTAATTACATTTTTGTTACAATGTACTTTCATTAAAATTTTCTCAAGACTTGTTGAAAATTGCCAACATTATAGAAATAAATCTAAATATTACTACCAAAACAAGGATCGTTCAAGTTTACTGTAAATATAGTAGACATTGTAAAAAACTCTACAAACCTGAGAACAAGGATCGCACTACAGTGTGCGGTTTAAAACCAATCCAATTTAGCAGACTCTTGCAATCAAAGAAAGACAAAAGACTATACATTGTTGAAACTTCAGGTAAAGACAATACAATGTGGTGTTGCTTTAAGAGAGACAATCAAATACAGTTTCTAGATTCTATTTTATATCTTTGCAGAGAAATAGTATGATTTAAAAAAAAAAACTGTATGAGTGCTCATCATACAGTTTCTTGTCAAAACATGTTCATACATACATATATAAGCTATTGTATTGCAGTATAATACTGCTGATTAGATACTTTTTGCACGCTTAACGGGCGATTTATTTTTAATGATAGATTTTTGAAAATCCAAATTGACGACCCTTCCAGACTTGCTTGTCGAAAATTTTTACATAGGAGTCGGTCGATTGATTTTTTCTAAAGAAGACGCGTTTAGGCCTTTAGTGTGGGACGCAACATGTGTCGATACTCTTGCGCCATCCCATCTTCCTGTCTCGGCGTGCTGTGCTGGCGCCGCTGCTGCGGCTGTAGAAAACCTCAAGCGACGAAAGTATAACAACCTTATCGGTAATTATATTTTCGAGCCGTTTGGAGTTGAATCCCTCGGGCTGTGGGGTCCGAGTGCCCATGTTTTGTTCAAGGAAATCTCCAAACGCCTGTTTGACACTTCCCGTGACCCAAGGGCTGGCTTTTACCTTGGCCAGAGGCTAAGCATTGCCATAAAACGTGGCAATGCCGCCAGTCTCTTGGGTACATTACCAGTCGACAGCGATGCGGAGGAATTTTTCGACGCCATTTTTTAGTTTATTAATAATTTTTGTTAGGTTAGGTTATTATATTTGTAAATACTATTGTAATTTAATAAAATCTAGTTTAAAATTGATTATTAAGATTAGGTGGTAGAAATTTTTGAAAAATGGTTTATTAGTAAAAACCACTTGAACAGTTATCTTGTTACGTTTAACCCAGTGAACTGAGAAGAATGCTATAAAGCCTTACTTACATTATTAGCCCGTCTCTGGTGCAGTTTTTTTTTTATTGTATGGTATAAGACCAGTCGAAAAAGGCCAAATTTTGGCCCCAAGTACCGTCTACTGGAATACAGACCACGCCAATTGCGGCACCGGCATCGCTTGGCGCTGATAGGCGCCGTCGAGAGCGGTATGCCACGTCACCCGTGAGGGTAACCGGGGAGTTTACACCGACGCTATGACGTGTCTACCACCGTTAGATCAGACCAGGTATGCAAGCTTCGTCCGGAACTTACTTTCGCTTAACATCTACCTTAAATTCAAAATAACTTATTTCTTATTCTTTCTTCCTTTCTTTCTTTCTTATTTTTTCTTTCTTTCTTTCTTATTTCTTTTTTTTCTTATTTCTCTTTTAACTACTAATAAAACATTATATTTAATATAGATTACAATATACAAACTAAAACTAAAATATATATACCTACTATTTACAAGAGTATAATAAAAAAAAAAAAAAAATCCGCATAAGTTATTTTCCTGAATACTTAATGTACCAAAAAAGCTAATCCAACTTCCATATTTTGGGATACCTGCGTTAATTGCGCTGCGAATCTTAGCTGAGATTGCAATCTAACCAGAAACTTATCGCGGCATATTAATTCTAATTTTTTTTTTTTAAATTAACCCATCAAATCACGACATAGTTTTACTTCTTTTTACATTTTTTGTGTGATTTTATACAGTAGTACAGCAAATAAATTTTACGTGTTCTTGCGGTTAACAAAGGGTTTGATCTTTTACAAATCACGTCAAGGTTCGACCCCCTGAAATGTCAGCCATCATACATCATACTGCAGTATGTGGCAGAAACTATATAGAACGATATTTGTTACGATCTTTACATACCCCTTTTCCTTCGTTTTCAAAACATTTTCATGGTATATCAATAATTTCAAAATCTGCATCTAAAGTGTTGATGTTTGAATTACTGTACGTCTGAACTTCGAAGTTTATTATATCGATGTAATTATTTGAGAATGTTCATAATCGCGATGTACGGAACTTCGAAAGAATTTCTATTCAAACTTCGAAGTTCAGTATGACATTCTTTCGCAGTTCCGTACATCGCGATTATGAACATTCTCAATTAAATATAAGCACAGTAATAAGTATAATCTGTTTGAATACTGCCTACATGTCCTTTTATGACGCTGCCTTGATGGTTCATAAATCATAAGTCATCCTCCGTCACCCAGAGTCCTTAACTTAGTTTCGCTACGTTCAAAGCCTTTGCTAAATCATCCTGCAATAGTTGCCCTAAGCCTTGTACCATATTATTAAAGTCTTTGTCTTAGAGTTTGTTAGTGTGATTAAAGATTTCAATAAACCATTTATCAAGCAAAATATGCCATGCAACCGATGATTGCCATCTTGTACTCAATCCATTGTACAGTACAACTATTTTCTTAATGCCCCTCGAGATTTATCGCATTTCCGAATACAAACGAATACAAATTTCCAAGTCCGTCAATTATTAGAGTTATCGTGTATAATAATTTGAATTTAGATCTAAGTACTTTATTGCTGTTATGTTTTGACGAAATTAGCATTAGGTACAATGCGTGTGCAACCTAACACCTAATTTACCAAGACTAGCACACAAGCCTTAAACGTCAACTGCGAGTCTGCTATACCTAATACGTCCCCGTAGACGAGAACAATTAACAATCATGCATCAATCAACCAATCACGGACAGCTTACAGTACCCTGAGGATGTATCATGTGGATGAGTAATATTATTATACATGGGGCGACTGCTATTTGTCCTTCATAGTCCGGTTACTGAAGGGAGCTACATCCTACTAATACTATACGTATAAATGTGAAAGTTTGTGAATGTTTGTTACTCTTTCAGGCAAAAACTACTGAACGGATTTAAATGAAATTTGACACACACATACACCATGACCTGGGTAAGAACATAGGCTACTTTTCACCCTAGATCGCAGAAGAAGTCGTGGGCAACAGCTAGTAGTACATATATGGGTGGGCCAGACGTACAGATATTCCATGCATTTTGGAACTTATCGTGAATTTATTTATTTAATACGTCAAGTACAGAAATGTACAGAGGTAGACTTAATACCATGTCTATCTTCAGATATATGAATGCGCGATGATCAGACCTAATACAGAGCTGTTGTAACCATGGAAGTACTTGCCTATTTGGTATTACCGTGATTACAAATTTTTTGATTAACAACTTTATGCAATTCCAACATATACAAAACTTTTGAGTGACAGATGGTGATCTGCGATCGGATTAGGTAACCCGGTAGAGAAAAAACTTCTTATAGCATACAAACGCGCATAATAGTGCACTACTAGAAAGCGCGGCAGTACAAAACTTAGAAGCTTCTAATTCGGAAACATGAAGATTATCGAAGCGCAAACCTTTTCTGGTTTAATTGTACCTTCCTACGAATATCCTCACTAAAACTATAAACGATATCAATAAATTAATATCACGCTTGCATTAACCAGGAGAGTAGGCAGAGCTGGAAGAGTGCACAATTTTTGAAAAATATACCATTCACAAAGCACAAATTCCGCATACTACGAAATTTCTACTGGAGAAACCCAATAGGATTGGTGACTGAAGATGCTCGGCATTCACGCTTGCGACCAAGACAACGAGACGTTCTAAAAGTCAGTAGAAAAATAATAAAACAAAAATAAACTGAAATGTATTCTGCCAACCCCACAAAGACTAAGGTATAGACCGGCCAGCCGTAATGTTCAGTATTTAAGCGTCATCCCGCTGCTATGCCTAGTTTCTAGGTCTTAACGGCGCGTAGAGCCGCTGCTGTAATTATTGAAACGACAGACAAGGTACAAGAGGGATGGAGTCGAATTGGTGCTAAACATTTTTTTGGTTAAATAAAATGTGTGTAAGTATATTAAGTTATTTGTAATGTGCAGGCTTAGCACGCCATATTGTTTTGGGTTTAAAGGTAGGAGTTGAGTTGTTGGGTATTTCAATTTTAATAGTTTATTTAATAGGTAGGTACAGTCGACAAAAATTCAAAGATATCTTAAGAAAAGCCAGTGGCATTGGCTTACAAATATTTTTTTACGAAAAAAAACACTACCTACCGATTAAAAAAATAAAATTATACAAAGTGAAAAATAACTTTAATTTCGGAAGTCGGTGTCTTTGGGTCTGTATTTTTTCTTGCCACCGACATCCACAACCACACAGACGAATATAGAACCTCCTTTTTTTAAGTCGGTTAAAATTATTTAGGTTTGCTTATCGATGAATTTTTTGGTTTACTGTTACCAAACTAATTGTGTGCCAGTTTCATTTCTGTATGAGAGAAGGGTTTTGCTCTTCACAAGCATGGTTATAGGTTTTACTTACTTACTTTATTTATTCCATATTCAAGTCCTAGTTCATGTTAATTCCAATAAAATTAAAAGTTGATATTAATGTTTATTTATTTATTTATATATTCTTTACTGTACACCACAAAATACATAACAAAAGATATATCATTTTTATACATTTATAGGTTCATATTTTATTTATTCCACATTCAAATCCTTGTTCATGTTAATTCTAATAAAATAAAAAGTTGATATTCATGTTGATTTATTCTTTATTGTACATCTCAAAATACATAACAAAAAATATATCATCTTATACAGTAATATATACTTTAAGTTGATATTAAAATGACTAGTAGGTACTAATGAAAATATCATAAAAAAAAACAAAGAATAATGCGCACTTCAACAAATACGTAAATAGTATACTTCACATTGTTTACATTTTTGGAAACTAAATTCCGAACGCAGGATAAATTAGGTTACCTGAAGTTAGCTCTTAAACCATTCTCAATTCAACTCCTCAATACAAAACCAGAATTTCGCTTTAAGATTCAGAAACAAAGACTATTGGAGTAAGAAAGGAGGTAAATCAATCGAAGCTAATAAATTAGGGCCACTGTCTGTCTTACCTAATGAATCGAAGACATTCATTATAAGGAAACCCAATTTCAGCTCTCTGATATTAATTATATTTCAATTGTTTTTGTGGGGCTTAAACATAACTGGCGAAATGTGGGTGTAGTATAGGTACCTGCACCTCTACTAACCCTTCAGGGATTACAGGCATGATGATATGTATGTGTGATATAAGTTTAAAATTTTTTTTTTGAATTTGCTTTGTATTTTTTTAAACAGTTTTATTAACATTGGCCGTGGGTAATTATTGTAAAAACATCAAAAGAGATAAGTAACCAGGGTCGTCGATATAGTTGAATTTTAGTAAGAAACCGATGGATATTTTCAAATGAAATTTAATTTGACAAATGAACTGTTTGTTTTCTATTAATTAATAATAATAACAATAATCTTTATTGGAACAAAAACACATTTTATAAATTGGTTGCGTACGTGAATAGCTACATTAGTTGAAAAACTGTACCGCAGCTATTAACGCCCAACTCCAAGAGGGAGACGACAGCGTTCCGGATTCCAGAGATGAATACAGTAGGGGTAAAAAAGAGCAATAACAAATAATAAAATTTAAAAAGTAAAAAATTTAAAAAGTATAAATAGAAAAAATTAAAATAGGTAAGTACTTAGTGTTGTGGATGTGGGAGTGTTGTATGTGAGTGTAGTGCGTGTCTGTGGGGTGTAAGTGTAGAGTATGCTTGTGGAACCTCCCCACGAGCACAATTACGTTACATTTTATTCGAAAATATTCATCGGTTTCTTACTAAACTTCAACTATATCCAACGACTCAGGTATATCACATTTAGTGACCATGCACGAGGTTACGGCAACTTATCTGTAAAAAGACTTTGACTTACCTACGACGTCTTGTTGATTTTCCTCTTCGGTCTAGTAATCGCAGCACTATTTTTGTAAAATAAATTAGTGAATTAATTAACAAACCAAAAACTTTTTTACAAATAAACAACCGACTTTCAAAAATAACACAAAAAAACGTGAAAAATGACTTTAATTTTGGAAGTCGGTGTCTTTGGTTTAGTATTTTCGTTTTTGGTTTGGTAGTGTTTATATAAACTAACTGGGAAAAATACGCAGTATTAAGGATAACTCAAAAACTTCTGGTCAGAACTTGTTCAAATTTAAATGGGACTACATGTAAAGCACCAGCTTTCAAATAAAATAATAATCATCCAAATCGGTTCACCCAGAAAAAAGTTCTGAGAATAATACATTAAAAAAAAAACACGTGTGGCACTCGGGGACTGCCGCGGTAAAGCTATTGCATAGCATTTTTTATCAACTTATGCAATTATAATTATTTATTTATGCAGTATTATTTTTTTTCTTTGATATTAATTCAAGTACAGTCGTACCATATACATACACGTTAAGCGAACGCTTGGCCGAGCTACATGGTAGGCGGAGTGGGGGGTGTTAGGTTTTATTTTCGTTACGGAATTTCTTGATTCGGTCGCCGCGCTCAAAGCCCGCGATAAACGCTATGCAATAGCTTAAAAACTGTCGAATTGAGAACCTCCTCCTTTTTTGAAGTCGGTTAAAAACTCCGAGCTAATGGGTTTTTCCTATACCAAATATCACTCGAATCTACTTTTCTAACAATCAAGGGATGATAAGATTTATAACTAGTCCTCGAATAATAATAACCTCATTCAACGCAATTAATCCTAATAAGTCGAGCTGAAAGATAAGCCGCTTAAGTCTTTAGGAATTTTTCCACCTCTAATTCTTATTGAATTAAGTATATCGGTTAACCTATCAAGGTCCGCTTTTATAACAAGTTGCCAAAGTCAGTTACAGAACTTAGCGATGGAAAGTTCAAAAGCCACATCAAACGTATCCTTATCAAAGATTAAAGACTTCATTGAAGACAAGGAAGTTTGGCAATAATTCCTTCCGCACATGTGGCTTCCCTGGTACTTCATTAACGGCACCACTATGTAAGGGCCTATTAACTGCTCCCAAATTACGAAGTTTATTTAATAAAATATGTTTTTTTTTATTTTTACTTTCTCTTCAACTTAATCTTCTCATTATTTGATATTATATACCTCCAATTCTTATTTCAACTCTTTACTTATGACTTTTATAGACAGGATTTTAATTCGGTTTTGTTACAGTTCTAATGGTTATCGTGTCATATGGTTTAAATAGATTTGTAGACCTTTTTATATTTTGTTGAGTGCCTGTTAATTGTTGACAGACCTACCATGTCCTCCCATACCTATCAACACTGTAATTTGAAAAATCGTAAAAGCCCCTTATTTTTAAAAGAATAACCGTGGAGTTTCTTGCCGGCTCTTCTCCGTAGAAAACAACCAATTGGAACCGTGCACCTAGCTTATGACGTATCATAAGTACCCATGTAGGTTTATGTGAAATAAAATATTTTGATTTGAAGGTAAAGCAGCAGCGTACACAACTATTAAGAAAAAGACATACACATACATAAACTCACGCCGTCTTCCAATGGGGCCAGGCAGAAACTACAGAAAGCCACCTGCTACGATCCTAAGAAGAAGAAAGCCTGACTGCCTGGCTGTCTTATTAAGAAGAATACTAGAAGAAAACAAGAAAGAAAAATGTTATTCTGCACGACCAACACGCACATTACAAAAAAATATTATAGACAAAATACATGCACTAATAAAAAGTAGCCAAAAGCCTCGTATTCCAAACGTTAAAGTTTGACAACGTTGTCTATTGCTTGAAATTCAAAGACCAAAGACAATAATACACATTGCGTAATCCGTTGCGACACTGGCAAATGACAACAACAAACAAACAAAACATGAAATGATCTACTTTTGTAACAAACAACAAATACAAATATGATGAAATCGTGCGTCGCATCTGTGCAAGAACAGCGGGTTAATTACGTAACACACTAACAGTAGGAATGGATTTCATTTTGACAGTTCAACAACATTCATTGCTTTATTTACGTTGTTGAGCAGACAAGTTTTTCGAACATAGGAATCAATAGATTAGCAATAGGCTTCAAAATGATACAGATTGTGATAGATAGTGTGTTACGTAATTAGGGTGCAGGTCGTTGCTCAGCAAAATGCTGTGACTTCGGACCAACCTATCGTCAACAGCGTACTTAAAATATATCAATATGTTTTAATAACTAGCGAAATGTGCGAAACCTTTTGGAGATTACAGGCGTGATATTATCCATAATTATATCCAGGTATCTATAATCTATAATAATAATAAAGGTAAAGAGTTTGTTTGTTTCTTTGAACTCGCTAATCGCTCAACTCAAAAACTCAACTCAAAGCATTTATTTCAAATAAACCAATTACAGGCACTTTTGAATTGTCAAGGGGTCGGTCAGTCAGAAAGATGAAGCTAGTTACCCATTCCAAAGCGTAGTAGGTACCTATGGAGAAGAACGGGCAAGAAACTCCATGGACACTCTTTTAAATCAAAATATGGTTACAAAATATTGGTTACATCATTCATGTTGAAATTATGCATGTGAGAACGATGCAGAACGTTAAAAGCGTCTGTAATAAAGAGACAAAAACAATTTAAAATAAGCCGTGGCAGCCAAGAGATGACCAGTCCCCACTGACGGCGCCCGTTCACGAACATGACGTATGGATGAGCACCGGAAAGCTGGAAATAATCGGATTAAAAAAATCTTTTTGCATTTCGTAGCCTAATTCTTGAGGAAGGCTAAATTATGAATGATTTTATTTCTGTAAGTAGGTTTGTACAAACATTTTTACACGTCTATCATATTTTTTAAACTACATGAGGTCGGCTAAAGGCTATTTAACATCATAGTAAGACTCTTAGAAGCCGAGCAAAAAGAGAAAGTCAAAAAGAACTCAAATGAGAACGAAGTGCTAGCGCGGGCAGGTGATGCGATGCAACGGGGGAACAAGAAATTTCACGCAGACGAAGGCGCGGACAGAAGCTAGTTTTTTTTTTATATTCTGCTAATTTTTGTTGGGCTAAATGTGATTTCTGGACATACAGATGTCCTGGTATGTTAAGTACAGCAGTTCGGAAGGGTAAAACTTTTTTATAACACTATTCTGCTTTTTCGTCAAAGGAAGATGCGACAAGATGTCCCCACAGGCCAATAACGACCGGACATATGTCGTTGAAAAGCTATTTTTGTGACTGTCATTTGTTACTCTGGCGATTAGTCTCAAATCACTATGGGAAAAAAATTACAGCTAATACAAAAAGTTAGCTACCTTATTTATATAAGCGTCTCATAGACTATGCCGAAGCAAAGACTCTCATCCCCAACGAGCAGTTTATTTTCTGAACCGAACACACTTACATCCAAAAAGTCTACCACATCGCTGGTTTCCAGAGTAAAAGCTCCCGCAAACAGGCGCGACGCGACTCCAGTAGAAAATTTTCTATGAAAACTTCATGGAAATTGTTCTACAAGAGTCGCATCGCGCTTGACTACGGAAGACTTAAAGGCTCCCACAGGCAGGCGCGACGCGACAGCGCTACACAAAGGTGCCGCTCGTCGCGCGACATGCGGTGCCTTTGTGTCGGGCGTCGCGTCGCGCCAGTGTGTACGAGCCTTCACACGATGACGGGCGTATTATTCATCAACATAGCCAAAACATTTAACAAAGTCTGGGACATCTGCTTATTATATAACGACTTTTTTAATACAATACATAGGTTTTTCTTTCAGCTGTAACTCTTTTCCCACAATTAATTAAGAGTAACCGCCATGGTAATAAGTTTCAGTTATGAATAGACCATTTCAACGACATATGTCTAGTTATTATTGGTCGCTGGGGACGCGTCCCATACCTTTTTGGCCATCCTCCTTTTGTTGTGGTTTTCATTACTTAGTTAAAATACGGAAAATCCGCGCTGGACCGTCTATAAGACCATGACCATCCCAATACGTTCAAAATCAAATTGCAATAAACGTAAGTAAATTTGAATTTCGCGGGCTACCGTGGCGCTTCCCCCTTAACGCTCCTTCAAACAAGTGCGACACGCGACGCGAATCGTGCGCGACACAAAGGCACCCTTTATGGGTTGTTGTAATACACAACTAGCGACTGAAGTGCCCGGCGGCGGCGTCAAGTTGTCAAAACATCGAGATTTCACACTATATTGATATCGAGTTTTATCTTAAGTTCAATATTATTATTGTTACAAATACACCTTCTGGAATAAATTCACTTAGTGATTGTGAAAACCGCATCAAAATCTATTGTGTAGTTCAGTAGAACTATGTAAAAAAACATACCTACATACTGTAAATGAAACTGATCCGAGATACAGGTTTACCAGGTGGTAAACCTGTATCTCGGATGAGTTTCCAAAATAGGTATTTCAGATGCAGATGGGCCAGGGGTCGGCAACCTGCGGCTCGCGAGCCACATGCGGCTCTTCGGATGTGAAGCTGCGGCTCTTTAGTTTCAATCGCAAATATTATTTATTTTTATACCACATAATATATTATCTAATTTGTTGTGAAAAAACACTACTTATACAAATATAAATAAATATATATTTTTCTTGTGAATAAATAGATTCGTTTTTTTATCAAAAAACTTTATTTATGCAAGTACTATTTATTGTTGGTAAGAAAACATTTTGTGGCTCTTTAAAAATTTAGAAATTTTGTAAATTGTAATTTTTGACTCGTCCGACTTAAAAGGTTTCCGACCCCTGAAACAGGTTAATCCCAAACTATATTACAAACTTAAAGGCCATTATTTAGTGTATATTTTAATAATAATAGTAATAATCATTTAATTCGAGTAACAAGACTAGTGTTAGTAACAATATACTTACAAGCTATGTTAGTAAAAAATTAACACAGAAACAATTTGTGACATCACTGCTGCTACAGGCCCAGCCGATACCTTGCAGCAGTGGCTCACAAACGCACAATCTAGATATAGACAGGATAATGTTGGTGCTGCCCCGCACCCTACTAACCAGGGGGCCTAGACAAAATCCCTTTTCTGTAAGCGTTGACGCTAATCGAAAAATCAAATTATATGGAGTTGACATTTGCTTACCACGTGACATTACGTATCTTTTCCGCAGGTAATTTCATTGCCATACATTTTGACGTTAGCGTCTGGCGTTAACGCTATCAGAAAAGTTTTTGTCTAGGCCTACAGGGATGCGCACCGCTTCCTCAAAATTATACAATTTTATAATACGTGTTCTTATTTTGGTGAATAATATAAATACTTTAAAAAAATATTTTATATGAACTGTTCCGTACCAAACTTCCATACCTACTCGACCCAAATGTATGGAACCGCTGATTAAATTTCTCGCGATTACAATGTTGGTCCCATTGAGAAAGTTGTACCTACAGTTTGATGGTCTGTACCACACCCTTTTTAAACACAACTTTCTGATACACGTTGTGTACATACAAACATGAAAATCGACTTTGTTTTATACTATTAATAGACATAACATAAACTCACACCTTCTTCCCATGGGGGTAGGCAGAAACTACAGAACGCCACCTGCTACGATCCTTACATACTGCATTTGCCTCGTTTACTTTCATACATCTCTAAGCACGAAATCCGTAGTTTCGGCCGACGTTACGAGCGTAGCCTACTCCGTATCACCTACGGACATAAGATTAGTTTGGGGCCTGATCTAAGAAAGAATGACACCACGATGTGACAGTTGTTTCTACTCCCGATGTATTTTTACCTGTCCGAAAATGTTAATTAATCGGATGTAGGGTTCACTTCAAAGTTTCAAACTACTTTCCGACGGTCCCGTATCTTCGTTGACCGACTTAGAGAGTAAGCCCCATAGATATCCGAGTAAGCCCCCTGGTCATACGTGCACGCCATCGTTTGCGAGTACTATTAATAGAACCCACCTTTATATCAAACACAATACCCACGGACCATAATATTGCTCAAAGTAATTAACCCAACCACTATACCTAACTAGGCAATCGCTCCATGATTAACTTTTGCTCACAATTACAATTTAGAGCCAAAAGTCTGAGGCAATTCGTATTGAATCAAGAATTTAAGGCAAGTTAAGATTTTCTGAGAAGCCAACCAATTGAAAGTGTCGCTTTCAAACCGTAACCAAAGTTCGGAAACGAGTTTATTGTGTTAATACTATTAAGACAAAACATCTGTTTGTTTGTTTGTTTACAAAAACAAATAAAATCAGTCGCCAGAGATAGCCGTTTGAAAATTTCACAGAATATTGAAAACTTCAAACGGCTTTCTCTGGCAATTGATTGAATGAATAAATACGGGCTGAATATAGTCAAAAAAAAAGTCTAATAGCTATACTTACAGTATTTTTATCTCACGAAGCGACGGGCGCTTTTATGAAGGACTTTTATATAAGGGTATATATATTAGTATATTTGAGAGGGAGGGGGAAGGGGTGTACGCCCCCCCCTCGCAAGGGTCAACTTTAGGAAATGCATAGTTTTTTGTTGAGATATTTTTATTCATTCCTTTGAACCTAACCCGTCCGAGCCGTAAATAATAAATACTAGCTGTTGCCCGCGACTTCGTCTGCGATCCAAGATGAAAAGTAGCCTTCGTCCTTCTCCAGTTAATAGTCTACCCATGTGCCGAATTTCATCCAAATCCGTTAAGCCGTTTTAGCGTGAAAGCGTAACAAACAAACTTACAAAAATCAAATCTTTTCTTTTTACAATAATATAAGTTTAGATAAGCAAGTGGCCCCACGATTTGTACCTAGTATGGTAGTAATTATTCAAATCAACGCTAGCTTTAATTTCAAGTCGGACTACTTAGTCCTAATTCCTAGATGGTAATTAAGCAAGACGAAAGATTAAGTGTCCGAGCCAGTAATCGCCATATTAGTCCTGTGATAAATGGTGGCAACCTGTAATTAGATTTCTAGTTAGGATGGGTGCAGAGTAACCAGCTAGGGAGTACCTATGCAGGATACATTTTTAACCAGTTCGCAAACTATAACCATGAATTCAGCACATGATTCTAGACCCTATAAAGCAGAAATTTCTCGTCGTTAATAAAAAAAAAAATCTGCTGTTTCATAAAAAAGTGCAATACCTACGTGGTCAAAATGTATGGACCAATTAAAAAAAAAAATTACTGACGAAAAATTTCTACGCCACGGGGTATAGGTTAAAGTTTGCGCATTGGTTAAAAATGGATCCTGTATAACTTTATTGTTTAATGTTATTTTTTTTAAACTTTAATGTTTTATTAAATTAATGTACCATGCCGACTATTTTTCAACTGAAATACCTGTCTTAGAAATAATTTATCTATGTCATCTTTGCTATTCATTTTATATAAATTCTCTCACGTTATAATATTATTGCATGCCTAATATAAGGTAGATTGTACAAGGATCACCCATTTTTACCTGTCACATCTTATTTACTTTACCTGAAATCTATGCAAATATTGTTTTCACTTTGTTTTACTTTACTTTAAAATAAGGTTTTTATAAATTAAAAGTGTATACTGTAATAATAAAGAGGTATAATATTTATATATTTTAATAATACAAGACAACCTCTAGAACTTCAGACTGGAATATCTTTAATTCCTGACTTTCTATAAAAGTATTACTGAAGACAAAACTGTTCCGGAATTCAAACTATACTTTTACATATTTTTCTTCGGGAGACGCAAAAGTAAAAGTCAACAAAAATTTGTTAGGGAATTCGCCATTGTTCTTTGTGAGTTTGTATGCAGCGGGTAATCTTCGGAATTACTGATTCGATTCAGAAAATTCTTTCACTAATGGGAAGCTGTAGTATTGCCGAGTGCCGTATGATATAATATTTTATGTAAAAACAAGAAATTTTACAAAAAAGAAGTTGCGGGCAGAAGCTAGTAGGTGCTAGATATTTTTCCATCATTATGTTATCAAGGCTTGGCCATTTTTAACCGACTTCAAAAGAAGGAGGAGGTTCTCAATTCGACTGTATTTTTTTTGTGCGTTTGTTACGTCTGAACTTTTTCTACGAGAACCGATTTTGATGATTCTTTTTTTATTTGAAAGCTGGTACTTTTCATGCGGTTCCATATAAATATGATCAAGATCGCACTAGGAGTTTTTGAGTTATCCTTAATAATGCGTATTTTTTCCACTTAGTATAATTATATTGATGATGTTTTAATAACTTCCTCTCACTGTTATTTACATATCAAGTAGTGGAATATGCATTTGTGTGGGGTAGGTACCACAACTAAAAAGAGAAAAATAAAAACAATTTTTCCAAAAATAAAACCATCCACTTCCAAAAAAAAAACACTAAAAAGTGAAAACAAACAAAACCAAAGACACCGACTTCCGAAATTAAAGTTATGTTTCACTTTTTTTTTGGAAGAGGGTTGCTTTTTTTTTTTAAGTTTTTGTATAGTTGTATGTGGTTTCCGCACTTAGTCCTTCAAATAAACCATTGTATTTGGGCCATGGCGGCCATTATTACTTATGCCATGCCTTTGAATTAGTCTGTGCATTTTAACAATAAACAATTATTCTTGGTCTTTCTACGCTGAACGCACGCTGGTTACAGGCAAACAGGCAGATTCGTAGGTTATGGGACCACCGATTAGTTTTTGAAGCGTGTCAATTAAGGGCGCGTTTTTTCACCCCCACTTAACGCACGCGAAAACGATAAAAATTGCGCTAGCTATCGTCAAACCAGAAAAACAG
This sequence comes from Dryobotodes eremita, assembly GCA_917490735.1. Lineage (NCBI taxonomy): Eukaryota > Metazoa > Arthropoda > Insecta > Lepidoptera > Noctuidae > Dryobotodes > Dryobotodes eremita. The sequence continues at coordinate 2,859,551 of OU823263.1, read as the reverse complement.
GTGCTTTCCCACTGGTAAACAACATTTTCTGCTCTTGATTTTTACGCATGAAGAACGATGGGTAATCTTCACGACCGTTAATTACAGCGGTTTAGTCAAAGCCAGGAATTTTCTGGAAGCCAGATCAAATAGATAAAAGGAAGCAAATCCAAACTGTCATCTTTTTTGCTCAAAACATCTAATACCAATCAAAATTTGACGAAATGAATCGTCTTATCAGACGATTCGCACGAATTTACTCGCCCGCAACGGGCGAATCGACACATTTGAATAATATATTACTGTCTTTAGGCGATTCGTACGAAGTTAATTTATTTGTGGGCGAATCGACAACTCCAAAAATACGTATTAGGCAATTGGCCCGTTACGAATTTTATGCAATAACGTTAAGAAAAAACGTACATTAGTGAATCGACTGCGAATCGACTAATAAGTCAATTAATCTAATAACTCTACAGAGAGATTATTTATCAACTTAATAATCTCTAAACAAGAGTCATGGAACAATAATTTGAAGCAAAGTTTGAAACAGTCATTTGAACTAAAATTTGTGCTTGAAATGAAATATCAAAATATGCAGTGTTGTTGAGAAAATTATCAAGAATTATAAAAAACCGGCCAAGTGCGAGTCGGACTCGCGCACGAAGGGTTCCGTACCATTATCGATAAAAACGGCAAATAAAACATGTCTGTTGTATGAGAGCCCCCTTTAATTTTTATTTTATTCTGTTTTTTAGTATTTGTTGTTATAGCGGCAACAGAAATACATCATCTGTGAAAATTTCAACTATCTATCACGGTTCATGAGATACAGCCTGGTGACAGACGGACGGGCAGCGGAGTCTTAGTAATAGGGTCCCGTTTTACCCTTTGGGTACGGAACCCTAAAAAAAGGAGACTGAAAATTGTAGGCACATTATTTCCAGAATTATCTTAATAAGTACAGTTAGTTACTAAGAATGGTAAAAATAAACCTATACAATATATCTGGATTTAGCAGACAGGCAGTCGCTCCATGTAAAACACTGGTATTCAGCTGCATCCGGTAAGACTGGAAGCTGACCCCAACATATGTAGTTGTTGAGAAAAGGATAGGCAGATGGTGATGTCTGGATTTAGCAGAATAAAGTTCTGGTTAGATCGCTGAAATTAGCTTGACATACAGATTCGCTTTTCTCCTAGCCATGCCGTAATTTTACGATTAATGAAAGGAAAATCCAGTTAACACGAATAAAACAGAAAAAAAACCGCATGATTTAAGTAACCGTGAAAAACGTAAAGAATTTCCTACCTCAATCAATCAATCAGCCTGCGAAGGGTTCTCCAATCATTTTGCCTAAGGGTCAGCTTCCAGTCTAACCGAATGCAGCTGAATACCAGTATTTTACATGGAGCGACTGCCTATCTGACCTCCACAACCCAGTTACCGGGTAACCCTTTGGTAGGACTTTGGCTTCTGACTACCCGTAATGACTGTCAAAGATCTATGAATGACAGCTGGGACCAGCAGCTTAACATGCTCTCCGAGCTCGATATGTAATGGATGCTCACCCATCCACGAAATGACCGCGGCAAGCGTAGCTTAACCTTTCATCGAGCCATGCGGCTGTTGTCATTAACCACGAGCCCCTTCTACCTAAAGCATTACATACCTAAAAATAGATATTACAAAGTCTTTTCTTAGAAACCACGCATTCAATTTTACCCTGATCAATTGGTCGCCCCGCCCACAACCCTACAAATTGGACGACAGTAACCAATCTAAATGGATGTTAGTCTATTTTCGTCCACTGATTTATGTTCCGCATTTAATCACTTCCTTGACTGGCAACGGTTTATTTTACGAGATGCGTATTTCGCAAATTAATACCTTTTAGGAATTTGGGTCAAATTTTTTGCTTAAATGCGGATTTTGGGACGAGTAACAATGGGACGGGATGGAGTTTAACTTCATTTAAAGGTTGTGATACGGAAGTTTTGTTTACATTGTGTAATGCTCATACACACGAGCAGCACATTAACAGCCGAGGCAACTGCAGCCGTCGACACGCGTCGACGACAGCCGTCGCCAACGTGCCGCTCGTTTTATAATAATAATAAACATTTACTTCAGACCAGCACCCTAATTACGTAACACACTATCTATCACAATCTGAATAATTTTAAAGCCTATTGCTAATCCATTGCTCCATATGTTCGAAAAATTTGTCTGCTCAAGGACGTAAATAAAGCAATGAATATTATTGAACTGTCAAAATGAAACCCATTCCTACTGTTAGTGTGTTACGTAATTACCCCGCTGGTCCATATTTTGTTAGTAACAATGTACCTAAAACACTAATGTTAGTATTGGCAATAAAATTTAATTACGACATGAAGCCGCACCCACCTTTGCAGCATGGACTCCCACCGATCAGTAAAAACACCCAGTATAGTGTTGGTACTGCCACGAACGCGAGTGAGTAGGGCGGCGCATCTTTTCCTAATGATAGCGGCAAAGCCTTCAATCCGCGCCTCAGCAAAAATCCCTGAAGCACCACTGCAACGCCATGGCAGCCCCAACAGTACCCTGAGTGCATTATTATATTGGACACGCAGGTCGCTGTATGCCCTTTGCGAATATCTGACCCACAGGCTGCAGGTGTAAAAAGATTGGCAATATGCTTTAAAAACGTGATCGAATTCGTACACCGTGGACACCTGCGGGCCAGCATATTACAACAGACAGCCAGCGACCTGCGTTCCCTTTCTCTGTCTAGATTATCACTTAAATCAGTTTTGAGTACGGTGCTCAAATACACGAGCGGCCCGTTGTCGACGGCGGCCATCGTCGGCGAGTGTCGACGGCTGCCGTGTGTACGAGTACTACGTTTGACAGGAATATTCTCTCGTATCGGCACAAAATACCTATAGGAAGAATAGGTCTTGCCTTAATAAAAAATGTAATACCTACCATGTGTGCAAAGTTTGTTATTGCTCTAGAGACGTAATTGCAAATTATGTTTTAAAATTTGATGAGATTGGTATGGCGTACTTTCCCGTACTAGTGCGAGAATCAAAAGTAAAAAACACGCGTGTTCAATATATTGCATAGTGAACGTAAAAGCGGTGCAATAAGAGCCACTATTTGGGCGTGTTGTAAAAATATTTACCAGTCATTGCACTCATGTTTACTCTTGAATAGTTTCGATTTAACTACCAACTCTCTAACAAAGCTTAAATAAAAACAATATTTTGGAAGTATTTCCCTCCAAATAAAGTGAGAATCAAAATATAATTCATACTAACTTTGGAGCTGTAACAAATTTTCTAACTAACCGCCTCCTTCATAATCGAGAAATATGTAACAAAATGGTATCCTAATTAAAAGAAAATCTGACTCTAAAAACAAAAACTTCCAATGCGATAACTTTAATTGAAGTCTAGTACAGATAACAGAGGGACTACAACTTTAGTAGCAACGTTCACGGAGAATAAAAATCTAAGGACTATCACCGTCCTTGCTAGCAACTTTTCTTAAAAAACTACTAATTGCAGTTCATGAAAATAACTCACTTTATTGTTGTTAGCTGAGACACAGAATTCATAGGTACAACGAGCAAAACTACTACTAACCGAGGCTTTCAGAGTTATATAACAATGCAACTTTCCTCTTGTTACTTGATTTTCTTTCAAAGATTTCCTTGTTATCTATACAAAAAATAAAATATTAACAAAGTCAAAACTATACATAGAATATTTAAAAAAAAAAGATTCCTAGTGTGGGAACGATTCTGATGCCGAAAATATAGTTTTTAGAATTTTTGTTTGGATGTATGTTGCGGATTGGCGCAAAAACGACTGAATAGATTCTGTTCAAATTTTACACAAATATTTCTTAAAGGTCTGGTCATCGAACAGACTTTATATTCAGGATGAAATTGAATAGGTGCGCTAAAATAAAACATATAATTAACCGTGTTATAATGAAAATTTTGAGCATGTCATTCGACCGAGAGAAAGGGAAGGGATGCAACACATACCTGCGCGTAGGCAAGCTTTTTTTCATAGGAACGATCATAATAAGGTAAATGATCGCTAGCTAAACGCGATGCCAACTTGCTTCATGTTTTGAACTCTGCGATCTAAGACCAAATAAAAGATCAAGACAGCGCTGCGAACAATACAGTGAAGCATGCAAAACTACACCTTGCTCTGTGCATACACGCTCACACGCACACATTTTACAACCAAACTACACCTCACTAAGTGCACACATGTTTACGATACCGACCTCAGGGTCACTGTTGACAGCGTTATGTCTTGATTTTTTATTTTGTCTGAGTCTGCGATGAATGGATTGCTCTTCGAGCGCGGGCTAAAATTGATACTATAATTTTCTTATGTTTTGATAGTTTTTTTTTTAAGCTATTGCATAGCTTTTATCGCGGGCTTTGAGCGCGGCGACCGAATCAAAAAATTTCGTAACGAAAATAAAACCTAACACCCCGCACTCCGCCTACCGTGTAGCTCGGCCGAGCGTTCGCTTAACGTGTATGTATATGGTACGACTGTACTTGAATTAATATCAAAGAAAAAAAAATACTGCACAAATAAAAAATAAATAAATAATTATAATTGCATAAGTTGATAAAAAATGCTATGCAATAGCTTTACCGCGGCAGTCCCCGAGTGCCACACGTGTTTTTTTTTTTTTATGTTCTGGTACGATGATAACCTTATTCGTGTCTACTTGAAGGCAATAACATAGTTTGCACTATTTAAAGGTACGAGTTCGTAGTCGACTACAGACAGCAGCAGCAGAAGATGTGTCGCTGCGACACTACTGGTTTCTATGTATTTCTATGAAATACCTTCCGCAGCTAGCGACACGTCGTTTTCATAGAAATACATAGACACCAGTAGTGTCGCAGCGACACTTCGCGCGTCGTCTGCAGTCGGCTACGAACTCGTACCTTAAGACGATAATAAAGGCTCGTGCACACTGGCGCGACTTGTCGCGCGACGCGATTCTGCGATATTATATCCGTAGAACAATTTCTATGAAAACGCGCGCGACAGTTCACACAGGAGCGACTTGTCGCGCCGCGACGGCGTCGCGGAGCGACGAGCAGCGCGACAGCAAAGGTACCATTTTGTATGGCGTCGCGGCGAAATCGCGGCGAATTCGCGGGCGCGACGCTACGCCGCGGCCGCGACGCGACGCGACGCAAAGAAAGTATAAATGGCGGTGCCATCCAAGCTGCGCTCAGACGTGCCTTCGTGCTCTGACGAAGACCGTCAACTAGACTATCTTCGTCAGAGCACGAAGGTAGGTCTCTACATGTTTGCTGAGCGTGGGGTTCTAGACTCCTAGGTTCGATTCTCCGATTTTGTTGCAAAATAAAATAAAATCATAAGCAAAATAGTAAGTCATTGAAATGTGACTCTTATCTCATTGTTTTAAGGTATAAATTAGGATGTTACATGAAAATAACTTCAAACCCAACCACCAACCAACGAACCATTTGAAACTAAAATTCCTTGCAAATGTCAATCATTCTAATTTGTATCTTATTGCAGTGGTATAAGAGTTACATTGCAATGACTTACTAATAGTTTTGGCGGCGCGCGGCGCGGTCAAAGGAAAGTACCTCTTTGAAGATGCCGCAAGCCAGCCGCTATGCGCCGCGTCGAGCAGCGGGCGCGACGGTGTCGCGTCGCGTAGCGCGCGCGACGCTACGCCGCGGCCGCGACGCGACGCGAAACAAGAGAGTATAAATGGCGGTGCCATCCACGCTGAGTTCAGTAGTAGACGATCTTCGTCAGAGGACGAAAGCAGGTCTGTACGTGTTTGCTGAGCGTGGGGTCCTAGGTTCGATTCCCCGTTCGGTCGACATAACCCAACCTAACCTAAGTAGGAAGTAGGAACCTAAGCTTGACCACATAAGCACGAACGACGAAACTGGCGCATTCGGACGTGCTAAGTGTCTTAGGTAGGCGTAATTTATGAATTTTTTACGGACTCTTACCTATCAATTTATTTGATTTCGTAAAAGTAACATTAACTTTTACTCATAAAGTTTACTTTCGCCTGCAGGCTGCAACACATTTTTATGGCCTTGTACAGGGCGAGGGCAGATCTGTAGGCCTAGACAAAAACTTTTCTGATAGCCTTAACGCCAGACGCTAACGTCAAAATGTATGGCAATGACAATACCTACCTGCGGAAAAGACCTGTAATGTCACGTGGTAAGCAAATGTCAACTCCATACAATTTGAATTTCCTTGGCGACCGCGGGAATATAGCACCTTTATTGCATTATTTTACAATACGTATTATTTTGGCAGGAGTCATTGATAGGTAACAAAAAAAAAAAAAATACTTTGTCAAACATTTTTACTCGAATCTGTAGGAAGTTTGTTCAATAATTTTCTTGGTGCTCTTCAACATTCATTACAGTCAGCGTACTTGCCGTGCACCTCATAATTAACATTATGAAAGACATCTGAAAACATTAGGTTACCCAACTGTTCAATGCATTTAATAAGTATTGTTTGTAAAATATTTAAACGCAAACAAATGAAAAAATGTATATCACTAATAATACCTAGGTACCTACTTAATTCTAAATGAACTGGCGATGGCGGCGCGCGGCGCGAGTTGAAACGGTCTGCGTTCGTCGTACTTTTTAGCGGACGCCCGATTCATCGTAAGAGCGCTTGGGCTCCGCTAGTAGTCCAGGCCCTGCAGTCTCGACATGAATAGCGACAAAAATCGGTCGTTAAGTCCAATCGTTGTCAAATTTCTGTAATAGATTTTCAACCTTATGCTTTGGAAATAAGGTTGAAAATCTATTAAAGGAATTTGACATCGGTTAGACTTAACGACCGATTTTTGTCGCTATCTATGTCGAGACTGCATGGCCAGGCCCTGCAGTCTCGACATGAATAGCGAAAAAAATCCGTCGCTAAGTCGTATCGATGTCAAATTCTTTTAATAGATTTTCAACCTTATTTCCAAAGCATAAGGTTGAAAATCTATTGACGACTTAGCGTCAGATCTTTGTCGCTATTCATGTCGAGACTGCAGGGCCTGGGCCGACAGTCTCTACATAGATAGCGTCAAAAATCTGTCGTTAAGTCCAATCGTTGTCAAATTCCTTCAATAGATTTTCAACTTTATTTCCAAAGCATAAGGTTGAAAATCTATAAAAGAAATTTGACATCGATACGACTTAGCGACCGATTTTTTGTCGCTATCTAATGTCGAGACTGCAGGGCCAGTGCGTGAATGAGATCGAACTTCGAGTTCAACGTCTGAATGCGAACGGCTGCGTTACATTACAACTCGCACAGCACCGCACGCGCAGTTGCACTTGCGACCACTAGACCTACGAGGCAGTCAGTTACTTTACTATATTTATAATTAGATCCCACATTCATTAGACATAAAAAGTTATCACTGAGTATTACAAATACACATACATAACATTCACGCCTGTAATCCCCAAAGGGTTAGTACACCCGCATTTCGCCAGTTATGAGCATGATTTTATTAGAGAAGAATTCACGTCCCGTCAAACGGGGTGAATAGAGATGCAGGTGTGAATCGAAACTTTAAAAGCGATTTTAACATTCAAATAATATAGTTTGTTGCCAACAAGGACACTTAATCGTTAATTATAATACAGTAAACACATTAGAGTCCTTTTTCGCAACCAACTATATTATTTCAATGATAAAAACCCGTTTAAAGTTTCGTCTCGATTCACCCCTGCAACTGCATCCCTGCATCCCTATATTCTCTCCGTTTGACGGTAGGTAGATACTTACGGAATTTGTTTGATAAGTAAATTAAAAGTAAGTACTTACCTAGTTTAGTTCCAATATAGGTACCTACTCGTATGTTGTTTCAACTTAAATAAATATCAACTTTACGAGTGTGTAAATAAAGATGATTTCAAAATGATAATTAAGTATGTAAGTACCTACATACTCTTAAAAAGGCCATAAAAAGTTTTGTAACTGAAAGAATACACTTTATATGTAGAAATTAAAGTTTTTTTCCGAAATCACATAGATTGGTTACTAAAAAGTCCATAAAAAAATTAAACTTAATTAGTTTATACCTAAGTAATTAAAAAAAACTCTTGATTTTTAAATAAATACTACGTAAAAGCATGTCCGAATTCGCCAGTTTCGTCGTTTGTGCTTGTGTGGTCAAGCTTAGATACCTACTTAGGTTAGGATGGGTTATGTCGACCGACCGGGGAATCGAACCTAGGACCCCACGCTCAGCAAACACGTACAGACCTGCTTTTGTCCTCTGACGAAAATCGTCTACTACTGAGCTCAGCGTGGATGGCACCCCCATTTATACTCTCTTGTTTCGCGTCGCGTCGCGGCCGCGGCGTAGCGTCGCGCCAGTGTGAAAGGTGTTGCGACGCGATTCTGTCGCAGAATCGTTAAGGCTCGTACACACTGGCGCGACGCGACGCGCGACGTGTCGCGTAGCGATTCTGCGACAGAATCGCGTCGCAACACCTTTCACACTGGCGCGACGACTCGTAGCGCGCGCGACGCTACGCCGCGGCCGCGACGCGACGCGAAACAAGAGACTATAAATGGCGGTGCCATCCACGCTGAGCTCACAGTCCGGTTAAGCAGCCACGACCCCCAGTGGTCAAAACAGCGAGTTGCCATTCAAAAAAAAAAAAAAAAAACGCTGAGCTCAGTAGTAGACGATCTTCGTCAGAGCACGAAGGTAGGTCTCTACATGTTTGCTGAGCGTGGGGTCCTAGACTCCTAGGTTCGATTCTCCGATTTTGTTGCAAAATAAAATAAAATCATAAGCAAAATAGTAAGTCATTGAAATGTGACTCTTATCTCATTCTTTTAAGGTATAAATTAGGATGTTAGACCCAACCACCAACCAACGAACCATTTGAAACTAAAATTCCTTGCAAATGTCAATCATTCTAATTTGTATCTTATTGCAGTGGTATAAGAGTTACATTGCAATGACTTACTAATCGTTTTGGCGGCGCGCGGCGCGGTCAAAGGAAAGTACCTCTTTGAAGATGCCGCAAGCCAGCTATGCGCCGCGTCGCGCAGCCAGCGCGACGGTGTCGCGTCGCGTAGCGGGCGCGAATCGCGTCGCGCCCGCTACGCGACACGAATCAAGAGAGTATAAATGGCGGTGCCATCCACGCTGAGCTCAGTAGTAGACGATCTTCGTCAGAGGACGAAAGCAGGTCTGTAAGTGTTTGCTGAGCGTGGGGTCCTAGGTTCGATTCCCCGGTCAGTCGACATAACCCATCCTAACCTAAGTAGGTATCTAAGCTTGACCACACAAGCACAAACGACGAAACTGGCGAATTCGGACATGCATTTACGTAGTATTTATTTAAAAATCAAGATTTTTTTTTAATTACTTCGGTATAAACTAATTAAGTTTTATTTTTTTATGGACTTTTTAGTTACCAATCTATGTGATTTCGGAAAAATAACTTTAATTTCTACATATAAAGTGTATTTTTTCAGTTACAAAACTTTTTATGGCCTTTTTAAGAGTATGTAGGTACTTACCTACTTAATTATCATTTTGAAATCATCTTAATTTACACACTCGTAAAGTTGATATTTATTTATGTTGAAACAACATACGAGTAGGTACTTATATTGGAACTAAACTAGGTAAGTACTTACTTTTAATTTACTTATCAAACTACTTCCGTAAGTATCTACCTACTGTCAAACGGAGAGAAATAGGGATGTAGGGTCACCCCTGCATCCATATTTCTCTCCGTTCGAGATCGAGACGAAACTTTAAACGGGTTTTTATCATTGAAATAATATAGTTGGTTGCGAAAAAGGACTCTGTGTTTACTGTATTATAAGTAACGATTAAGTGCCCTTGTTGGCAACAAACTATATTATTTGAATGTTAAAATCGCTTTTAAAGTTTCGATTCACACCTGCATCCTCTATTCACCCCGTTTGACGGGACGTGAATTCTTCTCTAATAAAATAATGCTCATAACTGGCGAAATGCGGGTGTACTAACCCTTTCGGGATTACAGGCGTGAATGTTATGTATGTGTGTTTGTAATACTCAGTGATAATTTTTTATGTCTAATGAATGAGTGATCTAATTATAAATATAGTAAAGTCACTGACTGCCTCGTAGGTCTAGTGGTCGCAAGTGCAACTGCGCGTGCGGTGCTGTGCGAGTTGTAATGTAACACAGCCGTTCGCATTCAGACGTTGAACTCGAAGTTCGATCTCATTCACGCACAGGGCCGGCAGTCTCGACATTAAATAGCGACAAAATCTGTCGCTAAGTCGTATCGATATCAAATTTATTTAATCGATTTCGAACTTTATTTCCAACGCATAAGGTTGAAAATCTATTAAAGGAATTTGACATTGTTACGACTTACCGACAGGTTTTTGTCGCTATCTAATGTCGAGACTGCAGGGCCTGGGCCGACAGTCTCGACATAGATAGCGTCAAAAATCGGTCGTTAAGTCTAATCGATGTCAAATTTCTTTAATAGATTTTCTACCTTGTACTTTCGAAATAAAGTTGAAAATCTATTAAAGAAATTTGACATCAATTAGACTTAACGACCGATTTTTGTTGCTATTCATGTCGAGACTGCAGGGCCTGCACCCTAATTACGTAACACACTATCTATCACAATCTGAATCATTTTGAAGCCTATTGCTAATACATTGCTTCATTTGTTCGAAAATGTTGTCTGCTCAACAACGTAAATAACGTAATGAATGTTGTTGAACTGTCAAAATGAAACCCATTCCTACTGTTAGTGTGTTACGTAATTACCCCGCTGGACTGCTAGCGGAGCCCAAGCGCTCCTACGATGAATCTGGCGTCCGCTAAAAAGTACGACGAACGCAGACCGTTTCAACTCGCGCCGCGCGCCGCCATCGCCAGTTCATTTAGAATTAAATACCTAGGTATTATTTATTTGTGATATACATTTTTTCATTTGTTTGTGTTTAAACATTTTACAAACAATACTTATTAAATGCATTGAACAGTTGGGTACCTAATGTTTTCAGATGTCTTTCATAATGTTAATTATGAGTTGCACGGCAAGTACGCTGACTGTAATGAATGTTGAAGAGCACCAAGAACGACGGCACGGTTGGCGCAGTGGTTAAGCGATTGACTGCTGCGCTGCGTGTCGCGGGTTCGATTCCCGCACGGAACAAATATTTGTATGACCTACAAGTAGTTGTTCCGGGTCTGGCTGTTTGTGTATGTGAGTTTTAAATGTTTGTAAACGCACCCGCAATACAGGAGAAATTCCTAGTGTGGGGCAACGTTTTTTTTAAATAAAAACAAACAAAACAAACAAACAAACAAGAAAATTATTGAACAAACTTCCTACAGATTCGAGTAAAAATGTTTGACAAAGTATTTTTTTTTTGTTACCTATCAATCCTATCATTGAGTCCTGCCAAAATAATACTAATTGTAAAATAATGCAAAAAAGGTGCTATATTCCCGCGGTCGCCGCGCCGCGCGCATCTCTTTCAAAGAGAAGCCGCCGCGCGCCCGTGGTGCGCGGCGGTGGCGTACGCGGCCGTGGCTACCAGCGCCAGCCGAGCCGGCACAGACTTTTTGTGTGTGTGCTGTGTACCTACACACACCACCTAGTTAGGTGCCTACCCACTACACGCATGCGTTTACAAAGACATTACCTGTGACAATTTCTGTAACCGATCAAATGACTTTCGTAATTTTATTTATGTCATTGGATGTAACCATTTTATAAAGATTGCACGTCTATGTCCCTGTAGGTACCCTACTAAGTAACCTACCTATAGTCTTTTGACTCTCTGAAAACTCTCCCAAAATAAAGTAGTAATAAGTAGTATTAAACGGAACTTCAGCCGTGAGCTTTATTAGGTACAGTGAAGCTAATTACAAGATACACTGCATTCCAACTGTAAGTATTCAAACGTACATAGCAACAACGCGTGCAACAGAAAAAATCAACATTTAATGTTGCGACTTATGTGCGTTTAATGCGACTAAGTTCTTGTCTTCTATCTCCATCAATAGCTACTGCTAATAACAAAAGGTCCTCGTAATCTGATGAAGAACCCACCCATCATTAGGACCTCACGCTCAACAAATACGCCCAGAGGGCCTAGACAAAATCTCTTTTCTGTAAGCGTTAACGCCAACGGAAATTCAAATTGTATGGAGTTGACATTTGCTTACCACATGACATTACGTACCTTTTCCGCAGGTAATGTCATTGCCATACATTTTGACGTTAGCGTCTGGCGTTAACGCTATCAGAAAAGTTTTTGTCTAGGCCTACAGATCTGCCCTCGCCTTCTACAAAGCCATAAAAATGTGTTGCAGCCTGCAGGCGAAAGTAAACTTTATGAATCAAATAAATTGATAGGTCCGTAAAAAAATCATAAATTACGCCTACCTAAGTCACTTAGCACGTCCGAATTCGCCAGTTTCGTCGTTCGTGCTTGTGTGGTCAAGCTTAGGTACCTACTTCCTACTTAGGTTAGGTTGGGTTATGTCGACCGACCGGGGAATCGAACCTAGGACCCCACGCTCAGCAAACACTTACAGACCTGCTTTCGTCCTCTGACGAAGATCGTCTACTACTGAGCTCAGCGTGGATGGCACCGCCATTTATACTCTCTTGATTCGTGTCGCGTAGCGGGCGCGACGCGATTCGCGCCCGCTACGCGACGCGGCGCATAGCTGGCTTGCGGCATCTTCAAAGAGGTACTTTCCTTTGACCGCGCCGCGCGCCGCCAAAACGATTAGTAAGTCATTGCAATGTAACTCTTATACCACTGCAATAAGATACAAATTAGAATGATTGACATTTGCAAGGAATTTTAGTTTCAAATGGTTCGTTGGTTGGTGGTTGGGTCTAACATCCTAATTTATACCTTAAAAGAATGAGATAAGAGTCACATTTCAATGACTTACTATTTTGCTTATGATTTTATTTTATTTTGCAACAAAATCGGAGAATCGAACCTAGGAGTCTAGAACCCCACGCTCAGCAAACATGTAGAGACCTACCTTCGTGCTCTGACGAAGATCGTCTAGTTGACGGTCTTCGTCAGAGCACGAAGGCACGTCTGAGCGCAGCTTGGATGGCACCGCCATTTATACTTTCTTTGCGTCGCGTCGCGTCGCGGCCGCGGCGTAGCGTCGCGCCCGCGAATTCGCCGCGAAATCGCCGCGATTTCGCCGCGACGCCATACAAAATGGTACCTTTTCTGTCGCGCTGCTCGTCGCTCCGCGACGCCGTCGCGGCGCGACAGGTCGCTCCTGTGTGAACTGTCGCGCGCGTTTTCATAGAAATTGTTCTACGGATATAATATCGCAGAATCGCGTTGCGCGACAAGTCGCGCCAGTGTGCACGAGCCTTTACGCGACACGTCGCGCGTCGCGTCGCGCCAGTGTGTACGAGCCTTTAAGGCTCGTGCACACTGGCGCGACTTGTCGCGCGACGCGATTCTGCGATATTATATCCGTAGAACAATTTCTATGAAAACGCGCGCGACAGTTCAAGGCTCGTACACACTGGCGCGACGCGACGCGCGACGTGTCGCGTAGCGATTCTGCGACAGAATCGCGTCGCAACACCTTTCACACTGGCGCGACGCTACGCCGCGGCCGCGACGCGACGCGAAACAAGAGAGTATAAATGGCGGTGCTATCCACGCTGAGCTCAGTAGTAGACGATCTTCGTCAGAGGACGAAAGCAGGTCTGTACGTGTTTGCTGAGCGTGGGGTCCTAGGTTCGATTCCCCGGTCGGTCGACATAACCCATCCTAACCTAAGTAGGTATCTAAGCTTGACCACACAAGCACAAACGACGAAACTGGCGAATTCGGACATCTTTTACGTAGTATTTATTTAAAAATCAAGATTCTTTTTTAATTACTTAGGTATAAACTAATTAAGTTTTATTTTTTTATGGACTTTTTAGTTACCAATCTATGTGATTTCGGAAAAATAACTTTAATTTCTACATATAAAGTGTATTTTTTCAGTTACAAAACTTTTTATGGCCTTTTTAAGAGTATGTAGGTACTTACATACTTAATTATCATTTTGAAATCATCTTTATTTACACACTCGTAAAGTTGATATTTATTTAAGTTTAAACAACATACGAGTAGGTACCTATATTGGAACTAAACTAGGTAAGTACTTACTTTTAATTTACTTATCAAACTAATTCCGTAAGTATTTACCTACCGTCAAACGGAGAGAATATAGGGATGCAGGGATGCAGTTGCAGGGGTGAATCGAGACGAAACTTTAAACGGGTTTTTATCATTGAAATAATATAGTTGGTTGCGAAAAAGGACTCTAATGTGTTTACTGTATTATAATTAACGATAAGTGTCCTTGTTGGCAACAAACTATATTATTTGAATGTTAAAATCGCTTTTAAAGTTTCGATTCACACCTGCATCTCTATTCACCCCGTTTGACGGGACGTGAATTCTTCTCTAATAAAATTATGCTCATAACTGGCGAAATGCGGGTGTACTAACCCTTTGGGGATTACAGGCGTGAATGTTATGTATGTGTATTTGTAATACTCAGTGATAACTTTTTATGTCTAATGAATGAGTGATCTAATTATAAATATAGTAAAGTAACTGACTGCCTCGTAGGTCTAGTGGTCGCAAGTGCAACTGCGCGTGCGGTGCTGTGCGAGTTGTAATGTAACACAGCCGTTCGCATTCAGACGTTGAACTCGAAGTTCGATCTCATTCACGCACTGGCCCTGCAGTCTCGACATTAGATAGCGACAAAAATCTGTCGCTAAGTCGTCAATAGATTTTCAACCTTATATTTTGGAAATAAGGTTGAAAATCTATTGAAGGAATTTGACATCGATACGACTTAGCGACAGATTTTTGTCGCTATTCATGTCGAGACTGCAGGGCCTGGACTACTAGCGGAGCCCAAGCGCTCTTACGATGAATCGGGCGTCCGCTAAAAAGTACGACGAACGCAGAACGTTTCAACTCACGCCGCGCGCCGCCATCGCCAGTTCATTTAGAATTAAGTAGGTACCTAGGTATTATTAGTGATATACATTTTTTCATTTGTTTGCGTTTAAATATTTTACAAACAATACTTATTAAATGCATTGAACAGTTGGGTAACCTAATGTTTTCAGATGTCTTTCATAATGTTAATTATGAGGTGCACGGCAAGTACGCTGACTGTAATGAATGTTGAAGAGCACCAAGAAAATTATTGAACAAACTTCCTACAGATTCGAGTAAAAATGTTTGACAAAGTATTTTTTTTTTTTTTGTTACCTATCAATGACTCCTGCCAAAATAATACGTATTGTAAAATAATGCAAAAAAGGTGCTATATTCCCGCGGTCGCCAAGGAAATTCAAATTGTATGGAGTTGACATTTGCTTACCACGTGACATTACAGGTCTTTTTCGCAGGTAGGTATTGTCATTACCATACATTTTGACGTTAGCGTCTGGCGTTAAGGCTATCAGAAAAGTTTTTGTCTAGGCCTACAGATCTGCCCTCGCCCTGTACAAGGCCATAAAAATGTGTTGCAGCCTGCAGGCGAAAGTAAACTTTATGAGTAAAAGTTAATGTTACTTTTACGAAATCAAATAAATTGATAGGTAAGAGTCCGTAAAAAAATCATAAATTACGCCTACCTAAGACACTTAGCACGTCCGAATTCGCCAGTTTCGTCGTTCGTGCTTATGTGGTCAAGCTTAGGTTCCTACTTCCTACTTAGGTTAGGTTGGGTTATGTCGACCGACCGGGGAATCGAACCTAGGACCCCACGCTCAGCAAACACGTACAGATCTGCTTTCGTCCTCTGACGAAGATCGTCTACTACTGAGCTCAGCGTGGATGGCACCGCCATTTATACTCTCTTGTTTCGCGTCTCGTCGCGGCCGCGGCGTAGCGTCGCGCGCGCTACGCGACGCGACACCGTCGCGCCCGCTGCGCGACGCGGCGCATAGCGGCTGGCTTGCGGCATCTTCAAAGAGGTACTTTCCTTTGACCGCGCCGCGCGCCGCCAAAACTATTAGTAAGTCATTGCAATGTAACTCTTATACCACTGCAATAAGATACAAATTAGAATGATTGACATTTGCAAGGAATTTTAGTTTCAAATGGTTCGTTGGTTGGTGGTTGGGTTTGAAGTTATTTTCATGTAACACCCTAATTTATACCTTAAAACAATGAGATAAGAGTCACATTTCAATGACTTACTATTTTGCTTATGATTTTATTTTATTTTGCAACAAAATCGGAGAATCGAACCTAGGAGTCTAGAACCCCACGCTCAGCAAACATGTAGAGACCTACCTTCGTGCTCTGACGAAGATAGTCTAGTTGACGGTCTTCGTCAGAGCACGAAGGCACGTCTGAGCGCAGCTTGGATGGCACCGCCATTTATACTTTCTTTGCGTCGCGTCGCGTCGCGGCCGCGGCGTAGCGTCGCGCCCGCGAATTCGCCGCGAAATCGCCGCGATTTCGCCGCGACGCCATACAAAATGGTACCTTTGCTGTCGCGCTGCTCGTCGCTCCGCGACGCCGTCGCGGCGCGACAAGTCGCTCCTGTGTGAACTGTCGCGCGCGTTTTCATAGAAATTGTTCTACGGATATAATATCGCAGAATCGCGTCGCGCGACAAGTCGCGCCAGTGTGCACGAGCCTTCACGCGCGATTCGCGTCGTGTGTCGCGCCTGTTTATAGGAGCCTTCACACAGGAGCGACCTGTCGCGCCGCGACGGCCGGCGTCGCGGAGCGACGAGCAGCGCGACAGAAAAGGTACCATTTTGTATGGCGTCGCGGCGAAATCGCGGCGAATTCGCGGGCGCGACGCTACGCCGCGGCCGCGACGCGACGCGACGCAAAGAAAGTATAAATGGCGGTGCCATCCAAGCTGCGCTCAGACGTGCCTTCGTGCTCTGACGAAGATCGTCTAGTTGACGATCTTCGTCAGAGCACGAAGGTAGGTCTCTACATGTTTGCTGAGCGTGGGGTTCTAGACTCCTAGGTTCGATTCTCCGATTTTGTTGCAAAATAAAATAAAATCATAAGCAAAATAGTAAGTCATTGAAATGTGACTCTTATCTCATTCTTTTAAGGTATAAATTAGGATGTTAGACCCAACCACCAACCAACGAACCATTTGAAACTAAAATTCCTTGCAAATGTCAATCATTCTAATTTGTATCTTATTGCAGTGGTATAAGAGTTACATTGCAATGACTTACTAATCGTTTTGGCGGCGCGCGGCGCGGTCAAAGGAAAGTACCTCTTTGAAGATGCCGCAAGCCAGCTATGCGCCGCGTCGCGCAGCCAGCGCGACGGTGTCGCGTCGCGTAGCGGGCGCGAATCGCGTCGCGCCCGCTACGCGACACGAATCAAGAGAGTATAAATGGCGGTGCCATCCACGCTGAGCTCAGTAGTAGACGATCTTCGTCAGAGGACGAAAGCAGGTCTGTAAGTGTTTGCTGAGCGTGGGGTCCTAGGTTCGATTCCCCGGTCGGTCGACATAACCCAACCTAACCTAAGTAGGAAGTAGGTACCTAATCTTGACCACACAAGCACGAACGACGAAACTGGCGAATTCGGACGTGCTAAGTGAATTAGGTAGGCGTAATTTATGATTTTTTTACGGACCTATCAATTTATTTGATTCATAAAGTTTACTTTCGCCTGCAGGCTGCAACACATTTTTATGGCTTTGTAGAAGGCGAGGGCAGATCTGTAGGCCTAGACAAAAACTTTTCTGATAGCGTTAACGCCAGACGCTAACGTCAAAATGTATGGCAATGACATTACCTGCGGAAAAGGTACGTAATGTCATGTGGTAAGCAAATGTCAACTCCATACAATTTGAATTTCCGTTGGCGTTAACGCTTACAGAAAAGAGATTTTGTCTAGGCCCTCTGGGCGTATTTGTTGAGCGTGAGGTCCTAATGATGGGTGGGTTCTTCATCAGATTACGAGGACCTTTTGTTATTAGCAGTAGCTATTGATGGAGATAGAAGACAAGAACTTAGTCGCATTAAACGCACATAAGTCGCAACATTAAATGTTGATTTTTTCTGTTGCACGCGTTGTTGCTATGTACGTTTGAATACCTACAGTTGGAATGCAGTGTATCTTGTAATTAGCTTCACTGTGCCTAATAAAGCTCACGGCTGAAGTTCCGTTTAATACTACTTATTACTACTTTATTTTGGGAGAGTTTTCAGAGAGTCAAAAGACTATAGGTAGGTTACTTAGTAGGGTACCTACAGGGACATAGACGTGCAATCTTTATAAAATGGTTACATCCAATGACATAAATAAAATTACGAAAGTCATTTGATCGGTTACAGAAATTGTCACAGGTAAGTCTTTGTAAACGCATGCGTGTAGTGGGTAGGCACCTAACTAGGTGGTGTGTGTAGGTACACAGCACACACACAAAAAGTCTGTGCCGGCTCGGCTGGCGCTGGTAGCCACGGCCGCGTACGCCACCGCCGCGCACCACGGGCGCGCGGCGGCTTCTCTTTGAAAGAGATGCGCGCGGCGCGGCGACCGCGGGAATATAGCACCTTTTTTGCATTATTTTACAATTAGTATTATTTTGGCAGGACTCAATGATAGGATTGATAGGTAACAAAAAAAAAATACTTTGTCAAACATTTTTACTCGAATCTGTAGGAAGTTTGTTCAATAATTTTCTTGTTTGTTTGTTTGTTTTTATTTAAAAAAAACGTTGCCCCACACTAGGAATTTCTCCTGTATTGCGGGTGCGTTTACAAACATTTAAAACTCACATACACAAACAGCCAGACCCGGAACAACTACTTGTAGGTCATACAAATATTTGTTCCGTGCGGGAATCGAACCCGCGACACGCAGCGCAGCAGTCAATCGCTTAACCACTGCGCCAACCGTGCCGTCGTTCTTGGTGCTCTTCAACATTCATTACAGTCAGCGTACTTGCCGTGCAACTCATAATTAACATTATGAAAGACATCTGAAAACATTAGGTACCCAACTGTTCAATGCATTTAATAAGTATTGTTTGTAAAATGTTTAAACACAAACAAATGAAAAAATGTATATCACAAATAAATAATACCTAGGTATTTAATTCTAAATGAACTGGCGATGGCGGCGCGCGGCGCGAGTTGAAACGGTCTGCGTTCGTCGTACTTTTTAGCGGACGCCAGATTCATCGTAGGAGCGCTTGGGCTCCGCTAGCAGTCCAGCGGGGTAATTACGTAACACACTAACAGTAGGAATGGGTTTCATTTTGACAGTTCAACAACATTCATTACGTTATTTACGTTGTTGAGCAGACAACATTTTCGAACAAATGAAGCAATGTATTAGCAATAGGCTTCAAAATGATTCAGATTGTGATAGATAGTGTGTTACGTAATTAGGGTGCAGGCCCTGCAGTCTCGACATGAATAGCAACAAAAATCGGTCGTTAAGTCTAATTGATGTCAAATTTCTTTAATAGATTTTCAACTTTATTTCGAAAGTACAAGGTAGAAAATCTATTAAAGAAATTTGACATCGATTAGACTTAACGACCGATTTTTGACGCTATCTATGTCGAGACTGTCGGCCCAGGCCCTGCAGTCTCGACATTAGATAGCGACAAAAATCTGTCGCTAAGTCGTATCGATGTCAAATTCCTTCCATAGATTTGCAACTTTATATCTGAAGCATAAGGTTGAAAATCTATTAAAGAAATTTGACATCGATACGACTTAGCGACCGATTTTTGTCGCTATCTATGTCGAGACTGCCGGCCCAGGCCCTGCAGTCTCGACATTAGATAGCGACAAAAACCTGTCGGTAAGTCGTAACAATGTCAAATTCCTTTAATAGATTTTCAACCTTATGCTTTGGAAATAAAGTTCGAAATCGATTAAATAAATTTGATATCGATACGACTTAGCGACAGATTTTGTCGCTATTTAATGTCGAGACTGCCGGCCCTGTGCGTGAATGAGATCGAACTTCGAGTTCAACGTCTGAATGCGAACGGCTGTGTTACATTACAACTCGCACAGCACCGCACGCGCAGTTGCACTTGCGACCACTAGACCTACGAGGCAGTCAGTGACTTTACTATATTTATAATTAGATCACTCATTCATTAGACATAAAAAATTATCACTGAGTATTACAAACACACATACATAACATTCACGCCTGTAATCCCGAAAGGGTTAGTACACCCGCATTTCGCCAGTTATGAGCATTATTTCATTAGAGAAGAATTCACGTCCCGTCAAACGGGGTGAATAGAGGATGCAGGTGTGAATCGAAACTTTAAAAGCGATTTTAACATTCAAATAATATAGTTTGTTGCCAACAAGGGCACTTAATCGTTACTTATAATACAGTAAACACATTAGAGTCCTTTTTCGCAACCAACTATATTATTTCAATGATAAAAACCCGTTTAAAGTTTCGTCTCGATCTCGAACGGAGAGAAATATGGATGCAGGGGTGACCCTACATCCCTATTTCTCTCCGTTTGACAGTAGGTAGATACTTACGGAAGTAGTTTGATAAGTAAATTAAAAGTAAGTACTTACCTAGTTTAGTTCCAATATAAGTACCTACTCGTATGTTGTTTCAACATAAATAAATATCAACTTTACGAGTGTGTAAATTAAGATGATTTCAAAATGATAATTAAGTAGGTAAGTACCTACATACTCTTAAAAAGGCCATAAAAAGTTTTGTAACTGAAAAAATACACTTTATATGTAGAAATTAAAGTTATTTTTCCGAAATCACATAGATTGGTAACTAAAAAGTCCATAAAAAAATAAAACTTAATTAGTTTATACCGAAGTAATTAAAAAAAAATCTTGATTTTTAAATAAATACTACGTAAATGCATGTCCGAATTCGCCAGTTTCGTCGTTTGTGCTTGTGTGGTCAAGCTTAGATACCTACTTAGGTTAGGATGGGTTATGTCGACCGACCGGGGAATCGAACCTAGGACCCCACGCTCAGCAAACACTTACAGACCTGCTTTCGTCCTCTGACGAAGATCGTCTACTACTGAGCTCAGTTCGGATGTCGCTGCGCCCCCGTAAGGGGGCGCGGCGTGCGGTTCCGGGGCTTCGCCCCCCGGCCGCGGAAGCTATACAGTGGCCCGCCAATACGGGCCCCTCAATGTGTTGGCCTATTTGGCCTGTAGAAATGTTGAGCGTACGACGGTCCCGTACGCTCATGTGAATGGTTGCTATGCGTGTGTCTGTAGGCGCGCCGCGACGCTAATAGATAGCGTCGCTTTCTTCACGACACCTCGGCGGTCTGTCCCCGCCAGGTGAGACCCCCAGTTACCTGGGGGAGGCCCGACGAAGACGACCAGCGACGAAGGTGCCGACTCGACGCTCCTACAGAGTAGGGTGTATGGCCCCCGCCCGTCCCGCTTCCAGAGCTAGCCGGTCACGGTCCGGACTGCGAGGCCGTCATGAGTGTGTGAGCGGTATTGTATTGTGTAACACCGCTCAGTGTCTACGCGAATCGCCGCCCGCGCGGCGCATTCGCGTGTGTATTTATGCGCCTGTATAGAGGTGAATGACTGTTGTTTGTTTACGTAACGTGCCTATATTAACCTAGAACACGCTACGTAAAACGGATGTATGTTTGTTATGTGAAGTTCAGTTGTTTCGAGTAAGCCGCGTGTAACCTGGGTGCAGCTTACTCGGGCGTCCAGTCCGGTGATGGGGTCAGTCGTCCGCAACCAGGTCGCGGGGCAGGGGTCTCGCGTCAGGGGGGCGCGTATGCCAGGGCGCAATCTGTTTGACATGTGGCCAATCAGATGCGTCGGCACGCGCGAACATCCCTTTCGCGAGGCGCCGCACAAACTCATCCAGGCTCTCAATCCCGAGGTCCCGCTGGATGACGTCATTCCTCACGAAGCGAGGGGCGTCCATTATGGTCCGCAGCGCCAGATTTTGCTGGGCGCGGAGCGACTTGCGGCTTGTCTCGCTCGTGAGGGCGAACCAAGCAGGGGCGGCGTACGTCAAAATCGGGCGAATGTACAGCTTGTACACGCCCAACTTGACGCGCGCCGGGATGCGGGACGAGAGCACTGGTCGAAGGAGGTTGCGGGCTACCCTACCTTGCGCGGCGACCTTGCGGACGTGTGACCCCATTGTGAGCCGACGGTCAATGGTGACCCCTAGGTACTTGACCTGGGGCGACCACGCGACGTCGGCTCCTTGCAGCTTCAAGGGTGGCGGGAGAGGCGCGCGTCCGGTGACCATCGCCTGCGTCTTCCCCACGTTCACCGACAGCCGCCATTTTGACAGCCACTCTGGAATCAAATCTAGCGCGCGCTGCATTTTGACGGCCGCGTACTTCGCGTTAAGCGATGTAGTAATGTACGCGGCGTCGTCAGCATACAGCGCGAGCGTGGCGTCATCTGTTGTAGGGATGTCGTCGGTGAAACGTGAGTAACACGCCGGCGAGATGCAGCTGCCTTGCGGCACACCCGCCAGCACCGGCCGGGCGCCAGATAGCGCCCCGTCGACCACCACCCTGAATGTCCTGTTGGATAAAAAGGAAGAGACCACCCTGACGACGCGACGGGGCGCGTCCGATAGGGCTAGCTTATGGATAAGCCCTTCGTGCCATACACGGTCGAAGGCCTTCTCCATGTCGAGGAATACTGCCACCGCGTACTCCTTCTTGTTCATCGCTGCTGCGAGAAGGTGCAGTACCCTCGACAGCTGGAGCGTCGTGCTATGCTCCGCCCGAAACCCGAACTGTTCCGGTCGCGGAGAGATGTGGGGTTGGAGATGTCGCAGCAGGAGTGCTTCGAACACCTTGGAGACTGTCGACAGAAGGGTGATCGGCCGATAGCTCTCCGGCTTCAGGATGTTCTTCCCCGCCTTGGGCAGCATCACGACGCGCCCCTCCTTCCACGCGGCGGGAAAGGCCCCGGTGCGCAGTATCGCTGTGAACAGGCGCGCCAGCGCCGCTACCATACGGTAGGGCAGGTGGCGCAGCACTGTATTAGTGACACCGTCGGCACCGGGGGCCTTTCTGGGCTTCGTTCTTAGGATGGCGCGTCTGACTGCGCCAGGCGAGAAGAAGATGGGGTCCTCTTCGGGAGCTATCGGCGTGGCGAAGTAGTCTCCCAGGTGTTGCTCGACTGCTGCGACATGTGCAGTGTCGCTAGTCGGGTTCGGTTGGAACTGACGCTCCAGGTGCTCGGCGAAGACCTCCGCCCGGTCCTCCGAGACATACTTGAGCGCCCCGTCGCTGCTCAGTAGCGGGCGCACCGGGGCTGGGGTATTCTTTAATTGGCGGCACAGTTTGTGGAGAGACGGCCAACTGTCCGTGGTCGCCTCTATTCTCTCTTCCCAGCCCGCGGCGGTGTGAGCCAGGAGCTCGGCCTTCACCTTCTCCGCGAGACGGTTGAGCTGTGTCTTCAACGACGGGTCTCTCAGCTGTTGCCACTGCTTGCGAATGCGCCTCTTTGCGGCGATCATTGCATTCAAATGTGCCGGCAGGGGCGGCAAAAGCACTCTCCCCTGCGGCTGTATGCTAGTCGCCGATTGTAAGGCGCTATTTATGCAAGCAGTGACGTCGTCCGCCATTTGGTCCACGTCCGCGGTGGTGACGATGGGCCGAGTCGGCGTGGTGGTCTCTACCTTCTCTTCAAAACACGTCCAGTCGATCTTGTGACGTGGTGCTGTGGGCTTCAGTCGGGTCGGCATACCCGATAAGACGACGAGTACAGGATGATGGTCCGACTGTAACTCGTCGTCTATCACTTGTTGTGTGATCTGGCAGCTTAGCCTCCGGTGGACTACGATGTCCAGCACGTCCGGCATGTGGTTTGGGTTGTCCGGGTAGTGGGTCGGCGTCTCTGGGCCGGACACCGTATAGCCGAAGGCTTCCGCGTCCGCGAAGAGCCGTCTCCCCCCGGTATTCGTAGTGTAAGAGTTCCACGCTGGATGTTTACAATTTAAATCACCGGCGAGGATGGTAGCGTTCTCTGTCCGGTTTAATAGCGCCCGTAGTTCAGTGTGGTCTAGACGAACCACGGGCGGCTTATAACAGCTATATAGGTTGATGTCCTCGCCGGCGATGTGCAGCTGGACACCCAGCGCGTAAAACGAGCTTATTGACGGCAGAGGGAGCTCTTGGTGGACGACTCCCTACTGAGCTCAGCGTGGATGGCACCGCCATTTATACTCTCTTGATTCGTGTCGCGTAGCGGGCGCGACGCGATTCGCGCCCGCTACGCGACGCGACACCGTCGCGCTGGCTGCGCGACGCGGCGCATAGCTGGCTTGCGGCATCTTCAAAGAGGTACTTTCCTTTGACCGCGCCGCGCGCCGCCAAAACGATTAGTAAGTCATTGCAATGTAACTCTTATACCACTGCAATAAGATACAAATTAGAATGATTGACATTTGCAAGGAATTTTAGTTTCAAATGGTTCGTTGGTTGGTGGTTGGGTCTAACATCCTAATTTATACCTTAAAAGAATGAGATAAGAGTCACATTTCAATGACTTACTATTTTGCTTATGATTTTATTTTATTTTGCAACAAAATCGGAGAATCGAACCTAGGAGTCTAGGACCCCACGCTCAGCAAACATGTAGAGACCTACCTTCGTGCTCTGACGAAGATCGTCTACTACTGAGCTCAGCGTTTTTTTTTTTTTTTTGAATGGCAACTCGCTGTTTTGACCACTGGGGGTCGTGGCTGCTTAACCGGACTGTGAGCTCAGCGTGGATGGCACCGCCATTTATAGTCTCTTGTTTCGCGTCGCGTCGCGGCCGCGGCGTAGCGTCGCGCGCGCTACGAGTCGTCGCGCCAGTGTGAAAGGTGTTGCGACGCGATTCTGTCGCAGAATCGCTACGCGACACGTCGCGCGTCGCGTCGCGCCAGTGTGTACGAGCCTTAACACGATTTTTTTTCAAGAATTTATATTTGTTAATTACAATTTATAATGATATGTAACAGTTACTGAACCTCCTTTTATGAGTTGGAGTAAAATTTTAAATTTTATCCTGATATTATTACGCTATTTGCTATGGGGGATAAGCAATCCTACTAATATTATAAATGTGAAAGTTTGTTAGGATGGATGGATGGATGGCTGTTTGTTACTCTTTCACGCAAAATCTACCAAACGGATTTGGACGAAATTTGGCACAGAGATAGACCATGACCTGGTTAAGAACATAGGCTACTTTTCATCCTGGATTTCAGACAAAGTCGTTGGCAACAGCTAGTATTGCATAATTATGTCCGTAATCTCCAACAGTTTACCGCGACATTTAATTAGACGAGAAAAAATGTTATAATATTGCAACTAGATACGAATTTAACCTCTGAAATGAATATCATCTCGCTATACCTACAAGGGGCTAAGCAGTCAATCTAGACATGTATACGAACGGCTACACTACGAAACGAATTAATGACAGCAGGGCATTACAGCAGCAATGACAGCAGGGCAGGTCTCGACATTAGATAGCGACAAAAATCGGTCGCTAAGTCGTATCGATGTCAAATTCCTTTAATAGATTTTTAACTTTATTTCCAAAGTATAAGGCAAAGTATCGGGATTGTTACTTTGTTGTATTAAGATTACGTTATTAATTCAACAACTTAATTTTGCCAAAATATCCATTCGGTCTTTGTTACCAGTAATAAAGCTTTTGTTGCTCTAACAAAGTCGCTTTTTGCTGCTCTAACAAACATAGTTTGTGTCTCTCCATTTTTTGCTATCAACTTTTACTTAATTCAACTTTGCTTCAACTTTCTTATTGCTAAATAATAACGTTGTTTATTTGACAAAAGACTCAAAAACTCACAACTCAAAGCATTTATTTCAATTAAACCATTTACAGGCACTTTTGAATTTTCAAAGAGTGTGTCAGTTAGTCAGAAAGTTGAAGCTAGTTGCCCATTCCAAAACGTAGATCTCTATGGAGAAGAACGGGCAAGAAACTCCAAGGACACTCTTTTTAAATCAAGATATTACAAAATCCTGGGTACATTATTCTTGTTGCTTCTATATGCGAGAACAATGAAAAAAAT
This sequence comes from Dryobotodes eremita, assembly GCA_917490735.1. NCBI lineage: Eukaryota > Metazoa > Arthropoda > Insecta > Lepidoptera > Noctuidae > Dryobotodes > Dryobotodes eremita. The sequence continues at coordinate 2,833,425 of OU823263.1, read as the reverse complement.
ATATAAAGAAACAATTCAAAACATAAGATTAATAATAAAAATAAGCCGTGGCAGTTAAGAGATGACCAGTCTCAACTGACGGCGCCCGTTCACGAACATGAAGCGTGGATCAGCACCATCCAGCTCAACCATTTTGTAGGGAACCGAATGATCCAACACACGCGCCACCAGCAGTGAGATATTTAAGTGAGCATGACATAGTCTCTACTGCCATGCTGTCAAGTCAACATAATTATATAATAAACGAATCCATGGTACTCACATTTACAAAATTGCAAAATGCTTCTAAATTATACAAAACTATAGTTTACTATGTATTTGAGCAATGAATAAAATTTTACTGCATAAAAGAAAAGAATCATTAAAATATCTATTGCGGGCCCTGTTGTTACTTTGTTGTATTAAGATTACGTTATTAATTCAGCAACTTAATTTTGCCAAAATATCTATTCAGTCTTTGTTACCAGTAATAAAGCTTTTGTTGCTCTAACAAAGTCACTTTTTGCTGCTCTAACAAAGATAGTTTGTGTCTCTCCATTTTTTGCTATCAAGTTTTACTTAATTAAAATAATTAAAAAATTAAAGCTAAATAATTACGTTGTTTATTTGACAAAAGGTATTTAAAAACTACAGCTATTGTTATTTTTTTTAGACAACTAAAATTTTAACCTAAATACACACATAAACTCACACCTTCTTCCCATGGGGGTAGGTAGAAACTACAAGAACGCCACCTGCTACGATCTTTACATACTCCTTTAGCCTCGTTTACCTTCATACATCTGGTCATACACGCACGCCGGTTGCGAGTACTACACACCTGACCTTTCTGAAGAAAATCACCAATAAGGTCACTACATGTCCTCCTAGGGCGTCCCCTCCCAGCATCGGAATACTTAAATTTTATTATGCCCCATATTAGAAATTCTTTAGCATTTTAAACTCATACCTACTAATTTATTCTTGAAGAGCTTGAAACAGCACTTTATGCAAGCTATATTAATAAAAATGTTTAGCGTAGGGGAATCGATTTCCCAATCTTGCGACAACCGAATCCAAAGTTGAAGCAATATTTGAGTTACTTCAATGGTTTTGGTACTATGAGTTACCCTGCATCCTAACCTCAAGTGACTCTCGCGCGAATATGCGATAACGCGATTGTTTACCTATTGCGCGATTGTTTAACATACAAACGCGACTTGAATGATTACGCGAGTACTTATGATAAAAGGTAAATCTATACATAATATTGTAGCGCATCTACAACGCCACATGCGAGCTACGCGTCACACTGACATCACTCAAAGTCCTGCATCGCGCAAGCAGAGTTTACTGCGCAACTGGCATATATACAACGTCCCGACATCAATCGTCGGGCAGTTGCCCACCAGACATATCACCCACCTGGTCGGAGGATCCTCCCTCTTTTCTATGGAGGTATGAGTGAACTTTACACCCTGTTCCTCATACCTCTATAATATTATAATATCAGAAAGAGGTAAAATTTGTGAGTTGCTGTGTAGGGGGTCATCTTTGAAACTACTGATCCGATTCCGAAAATTCTTCCACTAATGGGAAGCTACCGTATTGTTGAGTGTAATAGCATAGGATATATCTTATTTTAAACCAAGAAGTTTCACGCTTACTAAGTCGCGAGCAGAAGTTAGAATTCATGTAAACGGGCGCGACGATTGCGTACTCGCGCATCAGTCGCTTCCGGTTATGACCAGAGATCGGATATTCGGATGCATATTAACATGTTTTTTTTTTGTGGCGTGGGAAATCATCAAATGACCTCTCCCGCTCTGGGCGGAGCGGAAGGGCGTGTCAGACTCTTACTGACTAAAACCCACCCGTGTTCCTTCAGTTGCCTGTGCGCCAGAGCCACGGTAACTCTTTCGAACAATCCGCGACCCCGCCAGGCATCGGCCCTAGCGGACCCCGTCAATGGTGCTGACATCTCTTTGAGGCGCACGTGAAACACGACGCGCCGTCGACCCGGGCCTGGTCCTTACCGGACGGCGAGCTGCCCATTGCTCGCCGTCCGCAAGCCCGCGCCTACGGTGGCCGGGAGTCGGCAATCGACTCCTGACGCCCATTGTTGAGATGTTGGCTAATATGTAATGCCCTTTTGTATCTAAAAAATCTTAACTATTAACTAACACACACCAACCCTCCTTTTACACCCTACATACACATATTTGCGTCGGGAGTAAAACATAATTTTTTGAATAAATATGCATCTGAATAGTTATGCAATCCAAGAATCTCAGGGTTTTTTTCTAAAAAATATTTTTTTCAAAGGCGCTTCCATACTATACACCCGACTAGTTATGCATTCCTGGTATTCCTGGCATAACGGGTTCTTTTTTACAAAAAATATATTTTATGAAGGCGCTTCTATTATATATATTTTATAACAAAAAAATTACTTTAGGTAAATATGCATACGAATATCCGATCTCTGGTTATGACAGGGCCCGTATGACACCAATATCACAATGACTGATACAGAAAAAAAAGAAGGTGCGTGCTTATGACCACAAGACAGAAGTAAAAACTTAAACGAGCCGAGTATACGCGATTCAGCGCGGAGTTTACACGCTTCAACGTCACCGAACGACTGGAGCCGAGAATACCCGATTCAGCGTCACCGACCCGAGCGTGACGTTTCAGTTTCGTTCACTGTTCCGAAAGTGCGCCTAAAGAAGTTTCAACTTCAAAAACTCTCCGATTTCCTCAACAAAATCGATTTATCCTCCGAACCCCAAAAGACAGTCTACCATTTTTACGCAAACCAAACAAAACCCAAACCAGCATTAATTAAGAGGGATTAAACTTAAGATGTCTAAAGGCGTTAAAATCCTCCGCAGCAGGGGGTCTCATTAATAGAACCTTAACTGGACCACCGATAGAGCCTACCATGATTTATTTAGAGCCGTCGAAAGCGGTTCGTTTGGACGATTTAATTAAATTGACCCCCATCTTTTGGGGCTATGAAATTAGAGGGGTAACAACAGCATTTTTCTTTATTAAAACGTGTTTTTTTGGGTCGATATAATGTTGTTCAACATACATACACTCTCGCCTGTTTTTGCCGCGGGGTAGGCAGCGATGTACCTATAGTACCTACACCTACATTTCGCCAGTTATGACATGATAAGATAAGAATATAATGATTATTTTTCTTACCACAATATTAATTACATTTTCAAATTATTAAGAACAATACATAATAGTTTTAATTATACCGTGGGAGGTTGGTGCCTAAGCTAGGCCGAAGGCCTGTATTGCAGGACTCCAGGTCTCCACCCCTACGAAAGCAGTTACATTTAAATCGGATTATGCGGTCATGATAAAAACACGTGTGGCACTCGGGGGCTGCCGCGGTAAAGCTATTGCATAGCATTTTTTATCAACTTGTGCAATTATATTTTTTAATTTATGCAGTATTTTTTTTTCTTTGATATTAATTCAAGTACAGTCGTACCATATACATACACGTTAAGCGAACGCTCGGCTGGGCTACATGGTAGGTGGAGTGGGGGGTGTTAGGTTTTATTTTCGTTACGGAATTTCTTGATTCGGTCGCCGCGCTCAAAGCCCGCGATAAAAGCTATGCAATAGCTAAAACAAATATTATTTATTGACATAAAACATAATTTACAACAAATGATAGAATTCTCTGACTCCTGCCCTAGTTATAACTGTGTTGCAGGAGCCAGTGTCCTCCCGTAATAAAAGACACAAATTTGGTGTGGTGGCGTGACAATGATTATTTGTGGTGGCGTGGTGTGGTGGGGTGGTATGGCGTGGAAGTGTGTGTGTTGTTGTGTTATGTTTTGCTAAACATAACTTTACTTCACGCCTGTATTCTCCGGAGTACACCCAAATTTTGCCAAATGTGTTAAGTCCCATATGATTAATCATGGACGAACCTATTTCTATCAGCTGGGCACAAAACCAGAATTCAGGAAACTACTGAGATATTTCTAATGAAAACCCAATCATGCCTTTCCTGACTTGAGACTCGAAACCATAACCCAAGCAGTGGCTCGTGCGACCACTTGATGAACACAGTCAATTATGGTACTAGTGAATTAAATTGATATCGGTAGCCATACGTACGTACAAATATTATAAATGCGAATGTAACTCTGTCCATCAGGTACCTTTTCACGCCTTAACGGCTGAATGCGTTTGGATGAAATTTGACACACGGATAGACCATGATCTGGGTTAAGACAACGGATACTTTATATCCCAGTAGTACATTCTCGTCCGTTAATTTCCTACCTCCACGCGAGCGAACTCACGGGCAAACTCGTCCCTAAATACGTAGATCAAATTGACAGCTTGATCTACGATAGAGCGAAAATTTTCGCTTGTTTGATGCCCACACGAATTGGTCGTTTAGACTTAAGGTTTTCACGTGTAAATCTGAGATACACGAGTTACCTTATGCATAAAATAGATAGGTACAGAAGACTGGCTCCATACAATGGAAGAAAACAGGTGCACGCTCACATAGACGCGTACGTACGGCGATCTCAAACGAATGCCAGTCGCGAGTGCACTTGCACTCGCTGTATGTGAAGCGTGTCTATGTGTGCGTGCGTTTTCGCTCGTTGTATGGAGTCGGCCTTCTATAGTATTTTTGTACCTTAACAGTGGGACTGTGTAACGTGATTGTTTTTTGCACGCCTCATAAGCGAAGCGCGTGAGGCAGTGCTCTACTCTCGCCTTACAAAGAACAAGTAATTCCTTGAGCTAAAAATGTCTCTATTTACTTCATATCGCAGTTGCAGAATAATATTCACACACGAAAGTCAAGAAAAACACTAGTTTCAATACACATGTTATTTTGAAAAGACATTTTGCTATTTAAAATAAAGAAAAAACTGTTTAAAAAATTTATTCTGCGGACGTCCGTGTGTCTGTATGTATGGATCCTGGCGTGCTCACGATAACTCCCGAAAAACTTAACTAATCGAGTCCATTTTTTTTAAACGCTTCAGTGTTATCTAAAACTAAGACCTTTCGAAATTTAACTTTTTTATAAGTAAACCCGTAGAGCTATAAATTCAAAAAAAATTATCTGAGTAGCTGGATATAACATCTCATCCTCTTTTTTAATCAATTAATTCTCTATTCCCTATTATTTTTTTGTTATTTTTTATAGAATTGAATGAGATTATGGGGCGTGCACTTTTGGATTTTAATTTGCGCACATATTTTTGCTGGAAAATAACACGCTTTGTAAAAAAACGGATCATTTGTGCGGCGATACTTTAAGAAAAGCCTCTATATTGGTCTTTCATCATCATCATTCTCTTGCCCGTATCCCAAAACATTTGGAATCGGCGCCACACGATTTCCTCTTCCATACTTCTCTATTAGTCATCATCTCCTTCGTCACCCCCTCACTAGCCATAGCTCATATTTCACACAGTCCATCCATCGTCTCTTTGGTCTTCCCATACTATTATAACCATCCACATTCACACTCAAAATTACTCCTCACGAAATTTTCCTGTACAGCCTGTTTCAGAAAGCTGTGGTAAAGACCTTCATCACCATCTGCTTATCTTTTCCCAACTATATTGGTGTCAGCTTCCAGTCTAACCGGATGCAGCTGAGTACCAGTATTTTACATAGAGCGACTGCCTATCTGACCTCCACAACCCAGTTGCTGGGTAACACGATACCCTTTGGTAAGACTGGTAGTCAGACTTTCGGGTGTGTCTGGGTACAGACCATATAACTAGATAACTTTCTCCATGGAACCACCATCGTAATCGCGAATACCTAGTGGACTGAAATGTATGGGACGATTGATTATTCGGCAGGTTCACTAAATCTGTATGGTTTTTCCTCAAAAGACCATTTCAGTCACAAATCTACATGGTCTCCACATGATCTGATCAAGATTATGTCTGGACTTTAAAAAAGACTGTGACCTCTGAGTTTGTTTCGGCCTTTCTTCTCAGAGTAGTCAGATTGGAAACGCCGACCTCATCTAGTTTTTAAAATATAAATTGACGTGTAAACGTGTTTGTAAAAACCTACTTACAGAAATAAATCATTTAGCATTATAATTTTTTCTCGATTATTATGTTGCTGTATATTCGTTTTTCTTTTCTATAATTAGATAAATGTATTGATGGTTTGTACCGATCTTTTGATTTTATTCGTTCCTCATACACTCTTCCTATCATAATTACTAGCTTAAGACCATGTACACACGGACGTAAAAATATCGCGGCGAGATTTTATCGCGCACTGGATTTTCAACTCTCAGTGTTGCACCGAGCATTAAGAATCCAACAGAGTGCGTCCAAGCGCGTCGAAAAAATACACTGTTCGATTTTCAACTCTCGCCGCTAAGCAGTGCGTTAAAGGTCAAGTGCGCGAAAAAATCATGCCGCGTTTTTTTTACATCCGTGCCTACCAAATTCTATTATTAGACGGCAACACGTGGGCTTCTCCTGCTAAATTAATTAACATCTAAGTGGGCTATTCGGTCACCATTAACTATTACGATGAAGGAGGTCAGTACAGGTCAACCTGTCGATTGTTCACATAAATTACATGTTGCGTCTAATCATCGTCAATTAATCTCAAATACTAATTATTGCATTAAAAATTTAAAGTAAAATAACAATATACAAAACATTTAAAGTAACTTCATGATATAAGACAAAAAATGCCAGCTTACAGACAAGCGCGAAACGTTATTAACTACTTCGTTAAAAGACTTTTTACCTTTATAAGTCATAATTCAAATTAAAGTTTTTTTTTTAAATATTACAATTACACTCTTTTCGAGGTATTTTTAATGTCATTTGCCCACTTAAAACATAGTTTGTTACTTTAAATATTTTTGTTTGCAAACAGTTATAACTTTTTTTAAGATGAAACTGTAATTATAGGTTAAACTGCCTTCAAAAAGACTTGTAAACTGACGATCAAAAAGCAATTTCTTTTTTGTTATCGTTTCGCTTTTTTCGAAGCCCCGTTCAATCAGCATTGCAGAATTTTTTCCTCAAACACGAGCGTCTGATAAGCAACCATTAGTTAACAAATCGAGTCTACCAAAGTAAATATTAACCCTAGATTGGTACAGACGTACAACATCAATTATGTAGATTCATAGCCGTCATCAATTTTGGTATGGTTTCGATGTTATAGCCACAGTATAAAAAAATCTGTGCAGTATATCAACGACCGGGTTGCGTGTGACTTAGAATTTAATCGCCGCGAGCTTCCTTTTAAAACTGTCTCAAGTTGTGTAACCTGTGTGTGAAGTTGTTGTATGTGCTACACTGGTTGACGTCATCACGTCAGCGCCGGCTATCGCTGAAAACCAGCGCTGGGGCTCTGTCTCGCATGTCGTAGCATTATGCTGAGCGATTGCCGTTTTGCGTGAATGTGACGCATATTTTTCCCCAACTCGTTATTTTTTGTGTTTGTGTGTTTTTTCTTTGCGTCATGTTTACCGCAAATAAATGTATTTTCTTTCTTTTTCTTCTTTTCTTTCTAAGTTCAAGCTTACTCTGTATCATTATGATAGTTAAGTAGATGATGTATTTGAACTTGGATGTTTTAGGATAGTCATTTGTTTTGTTTAAGAGCAGTTTTTCAAAAGATTTTTTATAGAACAGAGGCCACAGTACGATCACGTTCCGTAAATTCGAACGAGCTTTGAATCTAAAATACTGCTATCCTTTAGCATTTAGATTTAAATTTTTGCATCAAGCAAATTACCATTAGTAACACCCATATGAATGAAGTCCAAAACTAAGTTAATATTATGTTGGAAACGTGTTTATTTTTGTTCCAATTTGCGTTTTGTTTACTCCACGCGTTCATGCTAGGCCCACGGATCCTATTTATAATCATATTGTGGTAATGTTTTCACCTGAATAATAAAATAATACTTATTCAATCTCATATAAAAAGTACACTTTATAAACAAGCATATTACAAATTAGAGGATTATATCCTAGATAAGAATACTTGGAAACATGCTGGTCCTGCTCCATACGACAATCCAGTCTAGACAAAATCAAACTGGTTGCTAATTTAATTGTATAATTTATAATTTTTATGACATTGATTTTTACATTATGTACTTAACTACTTTAACGCACACACTAAATTATTACGTGTTAAAATTTTGTAAGAATCATCTACTTTTCAATATTTGTAAATATGTGAGCACCATGTATCTATCAAATAATTAATTTACCTGTAATTGCATTATATTTAATTCTTTTTACCTATTGTAGTATAGTAATTTTATTCTAGGTGCATCGTCTTCACATATAATTATATAATTAATGTGAACCTACATAATATTGTAAAACATTTTAAAAGAGTAACGGTGGAGTTTGTTGCCCATTCTTCTCCATACGAAACTACCTTTTGGCAGGCGCAACTAGAAGCAATTCTATTATTTTTGTAAATTTTGACGTTCAAAGGTGCCTTTTTGAAATAAATGATTTGACTTTGACAATATTGTTTAATATTATGATAAAATAAATGGCAGTTACCTCTTGATTTTCATTATAAACTTGGTATCCACAATTTTAAATTTCCTCTACAGGACACAATCATCACCCGCTCGCCATAGCAATTATTCTCTCCCAATGGATGCGGCCCTATACAATCATTAGCAATTTTATTCCCATTGAAAAGTGTCGCGTCGAACGCTCTTGACAGATTTATTCCGACACCCGATGAGCTTAATTACATTGCTGCCAAATTTAGAGTCCGCCTGGACGAATAATAAAACGGTGTTTTCTTTCCTAGCAATATACAATTTTAACGGCTATTTTAAAAGGAAATACAGAAGGATTTTCATTTGTTTTGTTATTAAAACTCGTAATTAACCTATTTCAAAATGGCGTTTGTTTAAATGCTGCAGGATTGTTGACAGTGTAGCGGCATCTACAAACTCCACATGCGAGCTACACGTCACACTGACGTCACGCAAAATCCTGCATCGCGCAAGCAGAGTTTACCGCGCAACTAGCATATATACAACATCCCGACATCAATCGTCGCCGATGTTAGCAATATTTTGGTTAAAAAGATTGTCCATGGATTTTCTTAACCGTTCTTCTCCATAGGAATCTATTGCATTTTTGAATGAGCAACTAGCTTCATGTTTCTGACTGATCGACTCCTTGACAATTCAAAAATGCCTGTGATTACGCCTATCAATGCATGCCCTATCTGTAATTTATTTCATTTTAGTCTATGGCGCTTCTTTAACATATTCCATGTTAATTGAGAGGTCTGGCTTTTGTGATACAGGAACCCCAAGTACTAGAGCCAGGGCTACACAGCTCCTGCCGGGGTCGCAGATTGTTCGAAAGAGTTACCGTAGCCCTGGCGCACAGGCAACTGAGGGAACCCGGGTGGGTTTTAGTAAGTAAAAGTCTGACACGCCCTTCCACTCCGCTCAGAGCGGGAGAGGTCATTTGACGACATGCCAAAAAAAAAAAGAGCTACACAGCTATTTGTGTCTTGAAGTGAAATAAATAAATAATTACAATAATTGGTTTAAAATACAATGTTTGAGTTGGAGTTTTGTCAGTGGCACACATAAAGGTTCCTGCAAACAGGCACGACGCGACTCTAGTAAAACAATTTCTATGAAAAAATAATGAAAATTGTTCTACAAGAGTCGCGTTGCACCTGCCTGCGAGAGCCTTAAGAAGCAGTCGATCGCTTGTTGATTGGCCACTCAAAACATTCTCGCCTTTTCAATGACCATAAACACAGCTACGTTTTCCTTTCTCCTTTACCTTAGTTTATGAAATATTGATGTATAAACGTTGACATGACTTGGACGTGTGCCAACTTCTGTAGCGTTGAATCGAAGTTGACGCAGTAATTTTGAGTCATACCTATAAAGCTGTGACGTTTTAACAGTTGTAATTCATGGTTCTCGCATATAGTAGCAACAAGAATAATGTACCCAAGATTTTGTAATATCTTGATTTAAAAAGAGTGTCCTTGGAGTTTCTTGCCCGTTCTTCTTCATAGAGATCTACGTTTTGGAATGGGCAACTAGCTTCAACTTTCTGACCGACTCTTTGACAGTTAAAAAGTGCCTGTAAACGGTTTAATTGAAATAAATGCTTTGAGTTTGAGTTTGAGTTTTAATATAATACAATTACATAAGTGCTAGGTCACGTTATTTTCTATGTATTCATACAAATAAAATAACGTGAAATAGCAACAAAAAATGTTGCGCCAACTCCAAATAAATTATGATGACGACAGGACGATGATGGCGATCAATAATGACGGTTCAGGTCGAGCAGTGACAAGGGTTTTTTGCAAAAAAAAATATTCAGTAACCGATTGGAGTCTGTATTGCGGCCTGATTACTCGCCTCCTTTTTCCTTCACAGAACTCTGCCTGTCCCTTCGGGTAATATAGGCGTGTTGTTGTGTTATATCTTCTAAAATCGACATAAAAACAATGTCCACACGCAACAGAGTAGTCAGATAGGAAACGCCGACCTCACCTAGTTTAAAAAACATGATTGACGTGAAAAAGTGTTTGTACAAACCTACTTACAGAAATAAAATCATTTATCGTTTAACATTAATTAATTATATAATTAATGTATACGTATATAATATTGTAAAACATTTTAAAAGAGTAACGGTGGAGTTTCTTGTCCATTCTTCTCCATACGAAACTACCTTTTGGAAAGGGCAACTAGAATGAATGATATTTTCTTAAAATTTTGAGGTTCAAAAGTGCCTTTTATGGGCCTATTTGAAATAAATGATTTGACTTTAACTTTGACAACATTAACAACTATTCAATAAACTGGCCACTTTTGTTCACCAACCCATATCTTAAACAAAAAAAAGATTTCTCCACAGCTGAAAAGGTAGAAAGTCGTGAAAATACATCCATGTGAAATGGCGAAAAAAATCTTATCAGCATACTTTATTCCTGACGTGTTACAGATGTGCCCGTATACTTAAGTACCAGAGTAATGGGAGGGGGAAATATTCTGTCGATAAAAAATTTAGGTTATACAGGCTTTCGATTTTCAGTTTGGTATTCTATTTCAGGGTTCAGCTTTTTGTGTCTGCGATAGTAATAGAATAGAATAGAATACTCGAAGCGGTATGTTGAGATATTAATATTGATGGTATTCACTTTCATGTTTTGAGATTATTTCTCTAGTTTTAGACTCAAATGGAACTTAAATCACTAAATAAATGCCTCTCAAAAAACATCAAAATAAATGGTACTGCCTGAGAATTGCCATAAACATCCGTTTTTGGAAACCAAAGAAATAAAAAAGAAAAGAAAGAAAGAAAATACATTTATTTGCAGTAAACATGACGCAAAGAAAAAATACACAAACACAAGAAAGAACGAGTTGGGGGGGAAATATGCATCACATTCACGCAAAACGTCAAACGCTCAGCTGGTTGGCTGGTTTTTGTTTACTTTACAAAGACTCCAGAAAAAAATAACGGTGTCACTGGCGTAAGCTTCTATCTACACTTAAAAAAATGAGCATTGATCATCATCCCCATACTCGTTGGCAATTCCAGGGCACTCCGGGTTTCACAAAGTTTTCTTTCCCTACGATAGCTGGTGTGCAAGATTAACATAAAAAGTACACAATAAAAAGTAACATTGGCACTTCCGAAGTTTTAATACCGTTCTGCTGCTAAAATTACCATTAGCGTCTGAAGTTTAAGCTCTCCCAAAACAAAACACGGTGAAAAACTAGTATATTACCCGTAAATTAATACTAGAAAATAAGGAAAATATGTTTAGTTGGTACATGTCACAAGTACACACAATATAAAAACAAAGAAAAACTACAACCTAAACCAATAATTGCATGCTTCACGGTTGCACCAATTAGGCCCAGCACCCTAATTAAGTAACATACTATCTATCACAATCTGAATCACTTTGAAGGATATGGCTAATCCATTGCTTTATATGTTCGAAAAAATCGTTTGCTCAGCAACGTAAATAACGCAATGAATGTAGTTGAACTGTCAAAATGTAGGCGATTGCTACTGATAGTGTGTTACGCAACTACCTCGCAATTCAATAAAATGCCAAACACCTAATGCCTGACGCTGGTTTCCAAATGTACCTTAATATGAAACAACAAGATTTGAAAACAGACGGTTTCACAGATTATTACTGATAGAGTCGACGCTCGAAGTTTTAGAAAGATTTGTAATTTTTTTTTCCATACGGTGTTCATAAATAAAGAATATTCTATTCTATTATTTTTCTAAAACTTGACGTGTCGGTATTTACGGTCAGATTTCGTATATTTTATCGACACTTTCCCACCTCTAAAAACGGTACCCACCTGTCACACCCGTCGGCCCGTATCGTTTACATTACGCCGACTTTGTTTCCCGCAAAATGGGGATTAATTTTTCAAGATACTGATAATAAGCGAGGCTTGGGAAGGGAAATTTAGCTTCTATTGTTAATTGCATAGGATGAAATTTCCCTTAAAATCATGACGGTTTTTAAGATTGATCACTTTATTTCCTATCAAGTTATCAGTTTTCAAGATTCTTGTTTGTGTAACGTTTTATAACAAAATTCAATTGTTTATTTTAATATGTATGACGGAGAAGGTACGTCTCTCTCGTTATCATCAGCCATATTTTAACTACTGTGGGCGTACTATGGGTAGTGTTGGTTATTGCGCAATAGAAAAACCGTTTGCAGTTCAAATCAAATTATAATTTACGTAGAAATTAATCACACTAGCGAATCACACACTGTACACGACACAACTAAACGGAACGCGTGACTGTTCCTAGGGTGGAGGTACTGGGGTGCTAGGACAGGAAACCTCCCCGTGTGTCCGTGGGCTGGAGTTTCCCTTGGATGCGTCTGGGGGAAAGGCCAGTCTCCGGGACGGTGCACCCTGGGGTGCGGGCAATAACTCTCCATTAGGTACTCTGTGCCTAAGGGGTCTTGTTGCCCGTACGCTAATATCCTGTCGGAGGAACGCTCCAACGTGTGTATCTCTGTTAAGCAGAGACGCACAGAGGCGGAGTAAGAGCGGGCTCGGTGTGCACTAACCCTGCCGCCGGGCAGGCAGGAAGGAGTCTGCTCCTTCTGCCACCGTTAGTCTCGTAGCCCCGAAGATCGTCAACGTCATGTCTCTGACTTTTGACGGGGGTCGAGGGTCTTGGCTTAACCGCCCGGGCCGCGAGGAAGATAACCTCTATAAAAAAATCCTCTAATATCAAGTTCTGGTGCGCGTCGAGGGTATGAATGGCTGAGGAGTAGTGTCATCTACAACTTTCCAGTTGTAGGTGGCGCATCAGTCGTTAGCGCACCCCCAGCCAGAGTACCAGTGGACCCTCTGGTTGGGTTATAAATGTACACTTGCCTAGGAACAGGGGGTGAACCTGGGAATGACATTGTATATCCCCCATACTCGTGGGATTAAGTATGGAATCTAAAAACAAAAAAAATACAACAACAGAGAAGAGTAGTGGAGAGGAGAGGAGCGATGCGGGGTCGGAGTCCGATGCCGCGTCGGGCGCGAGGGGCTCTTTCAAGAGCCCGGAGCGCGTGGTCATGGGAGATGCTGAGAAGAGCCTAAGGCTCTTCCAGAAGCGCCCCAAACCAGAGGATGGCCAGGGGTCGTCCTCTGATGGCGGAAGGAGAGCAGCCCGCAGAAAAATTACTCAGCGGGGTGGGGTACACGAGCGGAGTACGGGCGAAGGGCGCTCCACCGAGGAGGATAGCGAGCCGAGCCTAGCCAGCCCAGCCAAGCCGGCCCAGCCAGCCGAGAAGCTCGCAACGGAGGGGCACGACCCTGGAGAGGCCAATCGCAGGGCGGAACTGTCTGAGTCGTCAGGCGGTGAGCCGGACGCCGCTGGCGGCTCCAAGTCAGAGCGATTGGCCAGGCTGGAGGCGGCCGTGGTAGCTGCACTAAAGGGTGTGGCCTTGAAGAGGATTCAGTCCTCTAAAGACAAGGCCATACCCGCTGCCGCGGCTTCCATCATGGAGGCAGTCAAGGCCATTAAATTCGGGCCTCAATCGGACGATATGTCCGAGATGCGGGCGGAGGTCACCCGTCTGACAGCCGATATGGAGCTCCTCCGAAAGGAGAACGAGGAGCTCCGAGCGGACCTGGCCGGCCTCCGAGCAGCCGGATCCCGGGAAGTGCTACAGGAAAAGGCGCAGCACGGGAAAGGCCGGGCGGTGCCGGTGCCCGCTGAGGACCGGGTACTGAACCTGGTGCGGCAGGAGCTGGCTGCTTTCCAGAGTCGGTTTTCGACTTTGGAGGCCATTGTCCTGCGCCCCCCGCTAGCGGCGAGCAGGCAGGTGTCATTTGCCGCCGCTGCGGCCTAGCCCGGATCAGCGGGGCGATTGAAAGGCGGGCCCGTACCGGCACCCGCGGGGCCGCCCCCGGCGAAGTTGGGGCCACCCCCGGCGAAGTCGGCGCCTCCCAAGCCCAAGAAGGGCGGTGGGCCTACGCAGGCGTCAAGGGCCCCAGCCCTGGCGGCGAAACGACCGCCCCTCCCGCCTCCTAATGCTCCTCCGGCCGACGCCGAATGGCAAGTGGCCGGAGAGAAGAGGAAGGCGGGTAAGGCATCAAGGGCGGCCAAAAAGAAGGAGAGGCGGCAGCGGCGCAAGAAGCGAAGCGTCGCGGCTAGGCTCCGCGCCCCGAAGTCCGCAGCTGTAGTGATCACGCTACAGCCGGAAGCGAAGAAGAAGGGCGTGTCCTACCGCGACGTGCTCACTAAGGCGAGGGCGGCGGTGAACCTGCAAGAGCTAGGTGTCACCAATGGCATCCGGGTGAGGGTCACTGCGACTGGGGCCCGGATGCTAGAGGTGCCCGGTGCGGCGAGCGGCCCGACTGCTGACGCTCTGGCCGATAGGCTCAGGGCGTCCCTAAATGCAGACGAGGCCCGAGTGTCCAGGCCCACCAAGTGCATTGACATGCGCATCTTGGGGCTGGATGACTGCGTGACGGAGGCTGAGGTGGTGGCCGCCGTCGTTAGGACTGGGGGGTGCTCTGCCGAGCAGGTTAGGGCGGGCACCATCCGTCCTGACCACGCGGGGATATCGATGCAAGCCGTTACGGTGAGCTGCCCCGTGGCGGCGGCCAGAAAAATTGCCGGGGAGGGCCGAAGGCTCCTGGTGGGCTGGGTTTCTGCGCAGGTTAAACTGCTGGAACCCAGACCTCTGAGGTGCTTCCGCTGCCAGGTGGGCAACCACGTGGGAGGGCAATGCACCTCGGAGGTAGACCGCAGCAATCATTGCTTCCGCTGCGGTCAGCCCGGTCACAAGGCCGGCTCGTGCACTGCCACGCCGCACTGCTTTCTATGTGCGGCAGCTGGCAAGCCGGCCGATCACCAGGCTGGGAGTAAGGCCTGCGCTCCACCCGCCAAAGCCAGGGGCAGGGGCAAGCCCTCCGCCACCGCCGTCACCGCCGCACCCGCCATCGTAGTTGCCGCAAACATCGCGGCAGGGCCCTCACAGGGGGCTCGGGAGGGGGCTGACATGGAGTGCCAATAATGGCCCCATTACGCCTCCTCCAGGCGAATATCAACCACTGCGCCGCCGCTCAGAATCTTTTACTCCAGAGCATGGCGCAGTGGTCGATCAACATCGCCGTGGTCACTGAGCCGTACTTTGTCCCGCCCAGGGATGAATGGGTGGAGGACCTGAGCGGCTCAGTGACCCTCATTTCGTCGGCCGCCGCCGGTACCCCGTCGCTTGAGGCAGTCAAGAGAGGACGGGGTTGCGTGGCAGCACGGTTCGGGGAGATTGTTGTGGTAGGGGTATACTTCTCCCCGAACCGAACTCTCGCCGAGTTCCACAACTCCCTTGCGGAGTTGAGAGTCGTCGTCGTCGGGTACCATACCCTGCCCGTGCTCGTACTCGGGGACTTCAATGCCAAGAACACGGCTTGGGGTTCCCGGTACACGGACACATGGGGCGGGATGGTGGAGGACTGGGCTCTGGAGACAGGCCTGGTCGTCCTAAATCGGGGTTCTGTCCCCACGTGTGTGCGGATGCGGGGTGAGTCAGTGGTGGACATCTCGTTCGCCAGCCCCGCTCTGTCACCGCGTGTCATTGACTGGCGCGTCATGGAGGGGGTGGAGACGTACTCCGACCACCGGTACATCCGGTTTGACGTCTCCGCCCAGACCTCGAGCGCGCTGGTCCGACAGGCCCCGAGTGGTCCGCGGTGGGCGCTGAAGAAGCTGGACCGGGAGCTCCTCCTGGAAGCCTCGATCGTG